>JANRMT010062806.1:69096403-69138515 GCA_026402145.1 Polypterus bichir lapradei
TTCCTATTCTTACACCGCCGTATGCTACGGCGGGCTTCAGCTAGTTTGTTAATAAAATTTTTTAAAAGAAATTCATGGGTGAATCAATAAGTGTAAATGTATAAGAAAGGAAACAAGACCTTACTTAAGCATCAGTTTTCAACAGTCTTCTATGTCAGTAACACATTTAATGAAATGGCCACATGCTTAAATATTTCCCAGAACAATGTCACATGCACATTCACTATTGTCAACATTAGTGGACGAGGATGGACAATCTAGTTGTTTTTCATCAGTTACACTTGTGAGCATTCTTGTTATTTTCAATCTATTCCATTTGCAGAGTCAAAATGTATTCATTTTGTATTGGAAATCAATTATGGATCTGCATTCTTGATGCAGTCTTAGCCCACAAAAAACAGAAACCGCCCAGTGCTGTTTTTTTGTATATGTGGAAATGGAAGCAACCATAGTAACAATAGTAAAACATGCTAATACAATCATATGAAAAAGTCTGGGAACCCCTCCTAATTCTTTAGATTTTTGTTTATCATTGGCTGAGCTTTCAAAGTAGCAACTTCCTTTTAATATATGACATGCCTTATGGAAACAGTAGTATTTCAGCAGTGACATTAAGTTTATTGGATTAACAGAAAATATGCAGAATGCATCATAACAAAATTAGACAGGTGCATAAATTTGGGCACCCCAATAGAGATATCACATCAATACTTAGTTGAGCCTCCTTTTGCAAATATAACAGCCTCAAGACGCCTTCTAGACACCTCCTATTGCCTTTGATGGGTGTCTGGATTCTGGATGGAGGTATTTTTGACCATTCTTCCATACAACATCTCTCCAGTTCAGTTAAATTTGCTGGCTGTCAAGCATGGACAGCCTGCTTCAAATCATCCCATAGATTTTCGAAGATATTCAAGTCAGGGGACTGTGACGGCCATTCCAGAACATTGTACTTCTCCCTCTGCATGAATGCCTTTGTAGATTTCGAACTGTGTTTTGTGTCATTGACTTGTTGGAATATCCAACCCCTGTGTAACTTCAACTTTGTGTCTGATGCTTGAACATTATCCTGAAGAATTTGTTCATATTGGGTTGAATTCATCTGACACTCGACTTTACCAAGGGCCCCAGTCCCTGAACTAGCCACACAGCCCCACAGCATGATGGAACCTCCACCAAATTTGCCAGTAGCTAGCAGGTGTTTTTCTTCTGCCATGCAAAGCACTTTTTGTTATGACCAAATAACTCAATTTTTGTTCCAAAATGAATCTGGCTTGTCTAAATGAGCATTTGCATACAAAAAGCGACACTGTTTGTGGCATGAGTGCAGAAAGGGCTTCTTTCTCATCACCCTGCCATACAGATGTTCTTTGTGCAAATTGTGCTGAATTGTAGAACGATGTACAGATAAACCACCTGCAGCAAGATGCTCTTGCAGGTCTTTGGAGGTGATCTGTGGGTTGTCTGTAACCATTCTCACAATCCTGCATTATACCACTCCTGTATTTTTATTGGCCTGCCAGACCTGGGTTTAACAGCAACTGTGCCTATGGCCTTCCATTTCCTGATTACATTCCTTACAGTTTAAACCTCTGAGATAGCTTTTTGTAGCCTTCCCCTAAACCATGATACTGAACAATCTTTGTTTTCAGATCTTTTGAGAGTTGCTTTGAGGATCCCATGCTGTCTGTCACTCTTCAGAGGAGAGTCAAAGGGGAGCACAACTTGCAATTGACCACCTTAAATACCCTTTCTCATGATTGGACACACCTGTCTATGAAGTTCAAGGCTTAATGAGCTAATCCAACCAATGTGGTGTTGCAAGTAATCAGTACTGAGCAGTTACATGCATTCAAATCAGCCAAAGTACAAGGGTACCCAAATTTTTGCACAGCCAGTTTTTCACATTTGATTTAATTTCATACAACTAAATACTGCTTCACTAAAAATCTTTATTCGGAAAACACCCCAGTACTCAGATGTTCCTAGGAAATGAAAGACATACCACTGTTATCTTTTTTGTTGAAAGTAGAGTAAATTATTATGCAGGCTGAGAGGGGTTCCCAAACATATGACTGTAAATGATCAGTATGATAAACTATCACATCTTATTCAGATCAGAGATCAATCATTGATGAAAGTAAACCAATTCACCTTCTTTAGAATAACAGAGGGGCTACAAAGATCTGTAAATGTGTTTTTTAATCAGAATAATAGTTCAATCCACAAACCTAGAAAAAGCAGGAATGATTCAAGGAATGAGAGAGTAAATTGAACTTCATATAGTGGTTTCCCAAAAGATCTCAATCCAGCTGAGCATCTGTGGGAAAATATGAAGCAGGAACCAATAATTTACAACCACCATGCAATATTTTGTAGATGTCAACATTCCTGTGCCACACAATTGTCAAACTCATGTTGTCGATTTGCTTATTTAATTAGTTAAAATGTATGTACGGCATACATTCAGTCACAATATGAAAATTACCTAATACCGTGTAGGTCCCTGTTGTGCCTCCAAAACAGCTCTGACCCATTGATGCATGGACATCTGAAGGTGCTCTGTGGTATCTAACATCTACTGTAGACATTAGCAGCAGATTCTTTAAATCCTGCAAGTTGTAGGTGGGGCCCTTCATGGATTTGTTTTTCCAGTCAACACCTTACTGAACTGTTTTTGTAGTGTGGCAGAGTGCATTATCCTGCTGAAACAGGCCACTTCAATCAGGAAATACTGTTGTCATGAAGGAGTGTACAGTATGTGGTCTGCAACAACCTTTAGGTAGTTGGGATGTGTCAGACTAACATCCAAATGAATTCAAGGTCCCAAGGTTTTCCAGCACATTATCCAGAGCATCACACTTGCCTCCACCAGCTTCCTTCTTCCCTTAGTGCATCCTGCTGTCATCTCATCCCCAGGTAAACAATGCACTCTCACCTGGCTGTCCAATTGATCTAAAAGAAAACATGATTAATCAGACCAGGCCACTTTCTTCATTGCTCCATGGTCCATTTCTCATGCTCACATGCCCATTGTAGGTGCTCTTGGTGGTGAACACTGGTAAGCATGGGTATTCTGACTGGTCTGCAGCTATGCAGCCTCATATGCAGCAAGCTGTGATGCACTCTGTGTTCTGACACCTTTCTCTCATGGCCAGCATTAAGTTTTGTGCTACAGTAGCTCTTCTGTGGGATCGGACCTGGCAGGCTTGACTTTGCTCCCCATCTGCATCAATCAGCCTTGGGTGCCCATGACCCTGTCACTGGATGACTGTTCCTTGGAGCACATTTGGTAGGTTCTAACCACTGCAATACTGTCCCAGTTGTCTAGCCATATCAGTTTGGCCCATGCCAAAGTCACTCAGATGCTTTCACTTTCCTATTTTTCCTGCTTTCAACACATCATCTTTAAGAAGTGAATGTTTGACATAGTAAATTTGTCATTAGATACGGGGGTCTTCCCAAACTGTCTTAAGACTGCTGTAGTTAAACCCCTGCTCGAGAAAAATAATCTTGACCCCTCTGCTTTTGAAAATTTTAGACCCACCTCTAACCTGCCCTTCTTAAGTAAAATTCTAGAGAAGGCAGTCATTATGCAGTTAAATGACCACCTCAATAAACATGCTATTCTTGATAAATTTCAGTCAGGTTTCAGAACAAATCACAGCACAGAAACTGCACTTGTTAAAGTAGTAAATGACTTGCGGGTAAATGCAGACAGAGGCCATTTATCTGTTCTCATCCTCTTAGATCTGAGTGCTGCATTTGACACCATTGATCACAATATTCTTAGAAATCACCTTAGTCAGTGGGTGGGCCTCTCTGGCAGTGTCTTAAATTAGTTTGAATCCTACCTGGCAGGGAGAAAATTCTTTGTTAGTTGTGGTAATCACAACTCAAAGACTCATGATATTCTATATGGTGTTCCACAAGGCTCTATCCTGGGTCCGCTGCTCTTCTCAATCTATATGCTTCCGTTAGGTCAGATTATCTCAGGTTACAACGTGAGCTACCACAGCTATGCTGATGACACACAGCTGTACTTATCAATAGCACCTGATGACTCCGACTCTCTCGATTCACTAACACAATGTCTTACTGGTATTTCTGAATGGATGAATAGTAATTTTCTCAAACTAAATAAAGAGAAAACTGAAATTTTAGTAATTGGCAATAATGGATTCAAAGAGGTTATCAGAAATAAACTTGATGCATTAGGATTAAAAGTTAAGAAGGAAGTAAAAAACTTAGGGGTAACTGTTGACTGTAATCTGAATTTTAAATCGCATATTCATCAGACCACTAGGACAGCATTTTTTCACTTAAGAAACATAGCAAAAGTTAGACCTCTGATATCATTGAAAGATGTTGAGAAATTAATTCACGCTTTTGTTTTCAGTAGACTAGATTACTGTAACGCACTCCTCTCAGGACTACCCAAAAAAGACATAAATCACTTGCAACGAGTGCAGAATGCAGCTGCTAGAATCCTAACTAGGAAAAGAAAATCTGAGCACATCTCTCCAGTTTTGATGTCACTACACTGGTTAACTGTGTCATTAAGGATTGACTTAAAATTCTGCTTATGGTTTATAAAGCCTTAAACAATCTCGCTCTATCTTATATATCGGAATGTCTGACACCCTATATTCCAAATCGTAACCTTAGATCCTCAAATGAGTGTCTCCTTAGAATTCCAAATGCTAAACTTAAAAGAAGTGGTGAGGCGGCCTTCTGCTGTTATGCACCTAAAATCTGGAATAGCCTGCCAATAGGAATTCGCCAGGCTAATACAGTGGAGCACTTTAAAACACTGCTGAAAACACATTACTTTAACATGGCTTTCTCCTAACTTCACTTTAACTTAATACTGATACTCTGTATGTTCAATTCATCATAATAACTATTCATAGTGGCTCTAAAATCCGTACTGACCCCAACTCTCTCTTCTGTTTCTTTTTCCGGTTTCTTTGTGGTGGCGGCATGCGCCACCACCACCTACTCAAAGCATCATGATGCTCCAACATTGATGGACTGAAAGCCAGAAGTCTACGTGACCATCATCATCAAGTCCTTCCATGAGAACCCTAAATACAAAGAGGACTGTTTCATTTATGTTAGGTAGATTGCCCAGAGGGGACTGGGCGGTCTCTTGGTCTGGAATTCCTGCAGATTTTATTTTTTTTCTCCAGCCGTCTGGAGTTTTTTTTTTGTTTTTTCTGTCCACCCTGGCCATTGGACCTTACTTATTCTATGTTAATTAATGTTGACTTAGTTTTATTTTTTATTGTGTCTTCTATTTTTCTATTCTTCATTTTGTAAAGCACTTTGAGCTACATTTTTTTTGTATGAAAATGTGCTATATAAATAAATGTTGTTGTTGTTTACTTACTACCTAATATATCTCTCCCCTTGACAGATGCTACTGTAACCAGATAATCAATGTTATTCACTTAACCTGTCAGTGGTTTTAATGTTGTGGCTGATCAATATGTATAACTGTTGGGGTGCCAATATGCATGGAACTTCATACTGTGGGTCACTCAGGCTATCACAGACTAACTCTCTTACTGGCATGCTTGAATCTTATGAAGTTCCAGCCAGAAGGGGAGGAGTCTGAGGTGGCAGAAGTACACAAGTTCTTTACTGAAGTGAAAATACAAATATCCACTGGCAAAAATGCTCCGGTAAAAGAAGTACCATTCAGTAAAATTTACTAAAGTAAAAGTATAGAATTACCAATTTTTTAATTAGCTTCAAGTATAAAAATAAAAGTAGTATCCTAATTGGGCAATTTAATGTAAAACTGCCTTCCTTGCTATAAATTACTGTATACACCAACTTTGCAAATAAAATTTAATAAAGCAAAATACATTGAAATGATTGTGACAACAGCAACATACATCTAATTATCTGTTTGTACACAAAGTTTGTTCACGCTAGTTTCTATATAGTGTGGCAGACAACCGAGGACCTTGCCCCACCAGGACACCTGGGGAAGGTAAGGACCGGGACAGGGGCAATATCTTCTCCAGGGTGCAAGAGGGCAGTCCCCCTGGATTACATCAGGGTTACGGATGGAGAGCTTGGAAGCTCAACCCTGTTGGGATCCGTGGCCACCGCCAGGGGGTGTCTGGACCATCTCAGAGCCCTGGATGGCAGCACTTCCGCCACACCAGGAAGTGCTGCAAGAAGATCATCAGGGAGCACCTGGATCACATCCGGGTGTGCCATAAAAGAGGCCGCTTCACTCCATTCGGGGAGCCAGAGTTGCATGGAAGAAGACAGAGCTTGCGAGTGAGGAGTGGAGGAGGCGGTGAAGAGAAGTAAAGGAAAAGAAAAAAGGACTGTGAGTGATTGGTGCACTGTGCTGTGCAGAACTGTAAATAAATGTGTGTTTTGGACATTGTGAGTTGGTGTCTGTCTGTGTCGAGGCTGAAGTTTCCACATTAGTCTCTGATAACATTAGGAAGTGAGTGACAACAGCAGGTTTCAAAAACATGAGCTTCATGTTACAAACCCCTTTTTAAAATGCCTTACAGAATATTCAGTTTAATTGCTGTTTACACATTTAGTTAACATGAAAATGCTGCAGTTTTATTTTCCAGTTATTGTAATAGTTAATTAAGTATCATATATAACAGCAAAAAGAAGTGCTTTGAATATGCTCATTGATGTGTCCATTATTTATATTACAATTACATTATAATATGGAAGTTTTGTATATATTAGTTTAGGATTGTTTTTGGGTAATTACAAAAACCCATGGTATAACATTTGAGACTCAGGAATATTTATAGCTTTAACCACTGTATATGTTTATTTGGCATCATTGTATTTTATTAAACTAATTGGCTGAACTCATGGAATGTCACCTCTCTGAAGGGGAAGGAGCCTGAGCTAATGCGTGAGGTTAAGAGGTTCCAGCTAGATATAGTCGGACTCACCTTGACGCACAGCTTGGACTCTGGAACCAATCTCCTTGAGAGGGACTGGACTCTCTACCACTCTGAAGTTGCCCCCGGTGAGAGGTGCCAAGCAGGTGTGGGCATACTTATGCATTGGGGTTTACCCCGGTGGACGAGAGGGTGGCCTCCCTCCGCCTTCGGGTGGGGGGAAGGGTGCTGACTGTTGTTTGTGTGTATGCGCCGAACAGCAGTTTGGAGTATCCACCCTTTTTGAGGTCTCTGGAGGGGGTCTCTGGAGGGGGTGCTAGAGGACATACTTTCTGGGGATTCCCTCATTTTGCTGGGAGACTTCAATGCTCACGTGGGCAATGACAGTGAGACCTGGAAGGGCGTGATTGGGAGGAATGGCCCCCCCGATCTGAACCCGAGCGGTGTTTTGTTATTGGACTTCTGTGCTCGTCACGGATTGTCCATAACGAACACCATGTTCAAGCATAAGGGTGTTCATATGTGCACTTGGCACCAGGACACCCTAGGCCTCAGTTCGATGATCGACTTTGTGGTTGTGTCGTCGGACTTGCGGCCATATGTCTTGGGCACTCGGGTGAAGAGAGGGGCGGAGCTGTCAAATGATCACCACCTGGTGGTGAGTTGGCTTCGATGGTGGGGGAAGATGCCGGTCAAAACGTGTTGTGAGGGTCTGCTGGGAACGGCTGGCAGAGTCCCCTGTCAGAAGTGGCTTCAACTCCCACCTCCGGCAGAACTTCAACCACGTCCCGAGGGAGGTGGGGGACATTGAGTCCGAATGGGCCATGTTCCGTGCCAATATTGTTGAGGCGGCTGACCGGAGCTGTGGCCGCAAGGTGGTCGGTGCCTGTCGTGGCGGCAATCCCCGAACCCGTTGGTGGACACCGGCGGTGAGGGATGCCATCAAGCTGAAGAAGGAGGCCTATAGGACCTTTTTGTCCTGTGGGTCTCTGGAAGCAGCTGATAGGTACCGGCAGGCCAAGCGGAATGCAGCTTCGGTTGTTGCTGAGGCAAAAACCTGGGCATGGGAGGAGTTTGGAGAGGCCATGGAGAACGACTTTCGGACAGCTTCGAGGAGATTCTGGTCCACCGTCCGGCGTCTCAGGAGGGGGAAGCAGTGCAGTGTCAACACTGTATATGGTGGGGATGGTGTGCTGCTGACCTCGACTCGGGACGTTGTGGGTCAGTGGGGGGAGTACTTCGAAGAACTCCTCAATCCCACTAACATGCCTTCCAATGAGGAAGCAGAGCCTGGGGACTCTGAGGTGGGCTCTCCCATCTCTGGGACTGAAGTCACCGAGGTGGTCAAAAAACTCCTTGGTGGCAGGGCCCAGGGGGTGGATGAGATACGCCCGGAGTTCCTTAAGGCTCTGGATGTTGTAGGACTGTCTTGTTGACACATCTCTGCAACATTGCATGGACATCGGGGACAGTGCCTCTGGATTGGCAGACCGGGTTGGTGGTCCTCCTCTTTAAAAAGTGTGTACAGAGGGATCACACTCCTCAGCCTCCCTGGAAAAGTCTATTCGGGGGTTCTGGAGAGGAGGGTCCGTCGGATAGTCGAACCTCGGATTCAGGAGGAACAGTGTGGTTTTCGTCCTGGTCGCGGAACAGTGGACCAGCTCTACACCCTTAGCAGAATTCTGGAGGGTGAATGGGAGTTTGCCCAACCAGTCTACATGTGTTTTGTGGACTTGGAAAAGGTGTTCGACCGTGTCCCTCAGGGAATCCTGTGGGGGATGCTTCGGGAGTATGGGGTACCGGACCCCCTGATAAGGGCTGTTCGGTCCCTGTACAACCGGGTCAGAGCTTGGTCCGCATTGCTGGCAGTAAGTCGAGCCCGTTTCCAGTGAGAGTTGGACTCCGCCAGGGCTGCCCTTTGTCACCGATTCTGTTCATAACAGCCAGGGTGTTGAAGGGGTCCGTTTGGTGGACTCAGGATTGGGTCACTGCTTTTTGCAGATGATGTTGTCCTGTTTGCTTCATCTGGCCGTGATCTTCAGCTCTCTCTGGAGCGGTTCGCAGCTGAGTGTGAAGCGGCTGGGATGAGAATCAGCACCTCCAAATCCGAGACCATGGTCCTCAGCCGGAAAAGGGTGGAGTGCCCTCTCAGGGTTGGGGGTGAGATCCTGTCCCAAGTGGAGGAGTTCAAGTATCTCAGGGTCTTGTTCACGAGTGAGGGAAGAATGGACCGTGAGATTGACAGGCGGATCGGTGCGGCATCCGCAGTGATGCGGGCTCTGCATCGGTCTGTCATGGTGAAAAAAGAGCTGAGCCGTAAGGCAAAGCATCTAAATTTACCAGTCGATCTACGTTCCTACCCTCACCTATGGTCATGAGCTATGGGTAGTGACCGATAGAACGAGATCGCGAATACAAGCGGCTGAAATGAGTTTCCTCTGCAGGGTGTCTGGGCTTTCCCTTAAAGATAGGGTGAGAAGCTCAGTCATCCGGGAGGGGCTCAGAGTAGAGCCGCTGCTCCTCCGCATCGAGAGGAGTCAGATGAGGTGGCTCGGGCATCTGATCAGGATGCCTCCTGGACGCCTCCCTGGTGAGGTGTTCCAGGCTCGTCCAACCGGGAGGAGGCCCCGGGGAAGACCCAGGACACGCTAGAGGGACTATGTCTCCCGGCTGGCCTGGGAACGCCTTGGGATTCTCCCGGAGGAGCTGGAAGAAGTGGCCGGAGAGAGAGAAGTCTGGGCCTCTCTGCTTAAGCTGCTGCCCCCGCGACCCGATCCTGGATAAGCGGAAGAGGATGGATGGATGGATAATTGGCTGAACTACTTTGAGAAATGCTGGGATCCGTCAGGTGTCATTTTAAGTACAGTGAAGAATCAAGGCTGCAAATATGAGCTAGCATTGGATAGCATTGTCAACTGACCATTGTTACATTTTTGTGGTGATTCTGTTCCCATAAATACCCACAGAATGTGATATAAATTGACTACATTAAGCTGTCGTTAAAATTCAAAGAAAAACAGAAAAGGAAGAGAAGCTATGAACCAGATGAGAAAGGGAGGGAAATTGCATTAAAGCTTATACAGTAGGTCAAATAAGCAATGTATTCAATTTAAATTAAGCAAAAGTATAACCTGTGAAAGTATCCTTTAACATGGTGGAGATTTTTTTTTATTTTCTTTTGCATTTTTGTTCATCGTCCTACTAGCCTACTCAGTCTTTAAAAAGAAAGGCATTGGTTTTCAAGTAATGGAATCTGACACCATTTTTAAGCAGTAGTTTATTGCAACATTCAATTGACAGGCATACATCATCTTACTACACCTACATAAACAGGAGTGCATCATTTCTTCATTAGGTGCTGGTCTGTAAAGTATGGTTGACATATTGCATCAAAGCATCCATAAAGACTAGCGAGCCATAGAAGGAGCAGACATGTTATGCTGTAGACAAAGAAAATATTTCTGATGGATATGTTCATTATTTTCTAAAGAGAAAATGGAGACCTCTCTGACATGTATACGGGCACAGCTCTTGTTTCATAATTCATAAATGCATTGGTAGAGTGAATGCTAATGTTTTCTGCTATCGATTGTAATGAAAACACAAAAAACAAAAGTCAAAATTTCCCATAGTATTTTTCTCTTAATGTTATTAACATTTCTGGCTACGGTTATCAAAATGTTCCATCAATGTAAAAATAATCCAGTTTGGAATCATTTTCTTCTTGTTAAAGCAAAATTGTCACTATGAGTCACAAAATAAACAGTTGTTAGAGAACTTGGTAAAACGAGAAAAGTGATCTGTTTCAACACTTTTGCAAGTACTCTTTGGAGACAAGAAAAGAAAATGTCACCATCAACTCCTTAACATTTATGTGAGTAGTTCACATTTTGAATAGGTAGATGATAATAATGTGTGTTGAATCTCACAACACCCCAAAAAATTCCAATTACTCTAATTAAAAGTTTTTTCTTTCTTTAAGAAAATTTTGTTTATTTGTAAAAATGTAGAGTTACAGTACATGGTGCACAATCTTTTTTTCAGACTAAAAACAAAATTAAAATAATTTCTACTCTATGATACCCATTGTTCACCTGAGTGACCTAGTGCCTAATACCAGTTCTGGGTTATTTCAGAGTTTTAAAAATATGGCCAGGTATGCCTGATACCAGGTATACCAGGCCAGGTATCTAGTAAATCACAAATTAAAAAAAAATTAAGTTTGTGATCCATAAGACAGGCTTGAAGGTCATATAAGGAAAAAACAAAGTCATACAGTGAGAAAATATAAAAATACAGAAAACATCATATGGAAGAAAAATTCAAGAATAAGGCAATGGTCAAAAACCTGAAAATATACAGCTCTAGATAACTGGTTTTACAAAGGCAAGAATGTAAAGGCTCAAATTTATTAAAGTTACCATAGCTTTCCTTCTTTTACATGTATTTGTAGCTGAGTTGGGCTGCAGTACACCCATCCCACCCCACACAGGATTAACCGGGCTTAGAAAATGGTATAGTATGAAAGTTATTTATTAACTTTCATCAATGGTGATGTTATACTGTGACTGCCTTTGAAGTGATCTGCACTTATTGTATAACCATAGAATGGTATTTGGAAACACATGCATACTCTCAAAACATTGCTTCATTAAAACTAAAAAGATGCAGATTTAAGTTAACCATATTTTATTGAGAAATTTCATTTACAATGCATACACTGGGAAACCAAAACAGTAAATAAAATAGAAACAGAGATGCAGACAGCAATATGTTTGATTCTTAAATAAAATTTGTTACCAGTAAAAGTGCATTAATTACATTTTCTTCCCATAGTAAACCTTTTTTAACAAATATTTATTACTGTATAAATTCCAATGTTGTGTACCAAAGCCAAAATTAAATAAAAGGGGTAATTCCCAGGAAAAATTAAAATAAATAAATACATTCTATATTAAACCAGGACAGAATCAGAGCATGTGTTTCAGCAACAAAAAATGTAAGAGTAAAGATGCAGACTAACTGAATATAGAATTCTAGAACGATGGTATACTTAACCAGATGAAAATAGATACATTTAAGGTATACAAGTGAAATTAATGGAGATAATGGAAAATACTTCATTTCTAAATAATTTCCACAAAACTATTACACCTGCTTAGCTTCCCTATAAGTGAATTGGTATGTCAAGTGGTAAAAAAAACCTGGTCCTTCGTAAAGATTTTGTATTTTTCATATTGTGCATATGGAATGGCACTAAATAAAGTAGGTACAGGTAAGTCCCTGCCATCCCCAGAACACCAGCATTTCAGAATAGTCTACTTTGTTGAGAGAATAAAGTTAAGCAATAGTTTAAAATTTGTAGTAACCATTATGATAATGAACACCTGTAAGTTACTCATATGTTAAAGAATGAGTTTTACAATAAAGAAGACTGGATAAAAGAGATATTTGTTGAGACAAAATTAAAGAACATGTTATATTTTCTGATTTTTAGTTTGACTGGTTTTAGTAGCATTGGATCAGTAGTCTTTAAGAATTTAGTGCAAAAATATGTTAGATCACTTAAAGAATGTAAACATTGCCCCTAACTGAGTAACAAACATTCTTTTTAAAATAAGTATATGCAAAAGACAAAAACGTCAGCTACAACAATGCTTGTATATTAACAGGACACAGTTTGAAAGATACACATTGAAAAACACCAATGAAAGACAATAACACATCAGAAGAGCTCAATGTCCCTTTAGCATTCAACCACCTAAATAGTCCATGTTCCCTTGCAGGTGGATATGCCCCCAAATTAATACATGGGAGATTAATATTCTGGAACTGATGATTCATTCCTTGTATACAGTACATAATGGGATCCTGATTTGTTGTCCTTCTTTTTAGGATTTCAAGCTTATGTGGCAGAACTAAATTTTAAAGTTCCCCAAAGCATTTCCGGAGGCTAATACGTGCTTTCCTTCATTTTTTGTTTTACATTTAAATGCAGCTGAAAATAACTTGTAGCAACACTATAATTAACTTTTGTAAAATGATTACTGCAAGTTGCTTGGAAGGTGTTATTTTGTTGCTGTCGTTACTAGCTGATGTTTCCAGCTATGCAGCCTTTAAAATTGACGAAAACAGATTTTTTTAAAATAAATTTACCTGATAAGAACAGGTAAGAAAAATCATTCCCTATAATCCATTATTAACATTTTTTAATAAAACCACCACAATGTGAAATACAAATTTATTCTCCCATTAATAACAAGTAAAACACTGTCACCAACATGTCAAGTTCTAATTTATCTCTCTAAATAATAAATGTAGCTCTTGTCCAAGACCCCATCCAAGCAGCAAGGAAAATAGATTAATCATTATTTTAAATTTATTTACATTGCATCAAAATGGAACCTGTGTGCTTCCTGACGTTTTTCTCTATCATCTGCTTTCTGAAAAAAGAAAAAGAGAAACCGCTGATTAAATTAGCTTTCATAAGTGAAGCAGCAGGTAACATGGATTAAAACATACTTTGTAGTGTGAGCTAGACTATTTAGCACATGATGGTAACATAGTCCTGTATATACTGTTGTCCATATATTAACCTTTCATCCCAATATGTAGAATATATGGAAAATAATTGGGAATGTGCAGAAATGATTTATTTTATGAAAAACAATTATTTTAACTTATATTCAGGAGCTTAAGAACAGGGTGTTCTTGTGTAGCTGTATATTGAGAGGGTGGTTAACTACAAATAGGCTAGAGTGAGAGGTAGAAAGTAACAAGTTCCGCAGTACTTAAATAAACTCCATGAATCCAGAATATATTTTTTCACCCTCTCACTCCTTCATACCAATCTTTATGTTATTACATTTAATGACCAGAATCCATTTATGCCTATTTTTGTTTTTTTAGACACAATATGAGAGTGGTATGATGTTTGCTTTTGTATTTTAATTAAAATAGCTAAGAAAGTGGTGCCACATATAATGAACCTAAGGGCCATTCTGTTTTAATTCAATAATGAAAAATTGTTATATATTTCTGTAATAATCAGTTATTTGCCTGTACATGTATTAAATGCTTAGTGTTTAATGTTTTAATAACATTACAATCTCTAATTTTAAAAAATGTTCTTAAATTTCCAATATTTTCAATGATTTTATCATTTTCTCTTATGGGTCCTAATGAAACACACTGCTATGAACAAACTCTCTAGTAGAGGCAATTTACAGCACTTAAGTGGCAGGTTGTGCAATTCTTAGGTATAATATGAATAAAAAGAGAAATGTAACATTGTAGTTAACATGTCTCCAAGTCTGTCTAAATGCATGAAACAACCTGGCTCCCAGTTGACCAATTTTTTTATTGAAATTTGGCACACTTAATCTTTAAAGAAATTTGTCAGGAAAGTTCAATTTTTGTTTAGGTATCTCAAACAGAGTGCTCTATACAAAGTTTTGAAATTTCTAAGTCTCTTATTAAGCATCATTAGCATATTTACAGACCTGTCTGACTTAGAACAGAGAAATATTCTGTGTAACTTTAATTATGGATTAGTTTACTATTTCAAATTGTGTATTTTCCTTTCTTTCTTGTTGATACCGCCTCCTAACAGCATGAAGGATTTTCAAAACAAGTTAATCAAACGCTAAAAGAAGCACACACACAAGCCATTAGTACACCAGCTCACTTCTCCTACTGCCTGAGGTATGTTAACCATAAATGTATTTTTTTGTGATCAAATTTTAATTGATAAAATGAAAAAAGGAACACAATAAAACAACATTAATAAGTGAATTCTTGTCTATGTAAGGAAAGAAAACAAACAAACATCACCACCTCCACCCCTTTCCACCTGAGACTGCAAATTAAACAAAAACATAATAAAAAAAGAAAAACACTCAATAGGTAAACTGGTACACACATACACACACCCCATACAGGAGTGTGCGGCGAAGAGAGAAAAAAACAAGGAAAGGTTGACAGGGGAAACTGCCTCATAGAGTAACCCCCAACCAGCTCTTTAACTGAACAGCACAAGGCCAGATGTGGATAGAAGAGCTGGAAAAGCTGTTGATCCGAGATGCAGAAAGTTCAGGAAGTGTATGATTATAAAATGAAAACTTCCAGACGGCAGGAGAGACAAAGCTACAGTTTGAGATTTCCAGGTAGAGGCTAAAAACACCTTAGCTTGTAGTCATTAAAAGCCTCTTGGAAGGAGGAAACAAAAGTGAGAAGAAAGATCTAGGAGGAGAAGAACTTGAGGGGACAAAGTAATGGGGAAAGGATCATAAATAGTGATTCAGCCACATAGCACCAGAGAGCCACAGCTAGATGACATTCCTAGAACATGTCGAGAAAAGTGTCAAGGACTTTAAGAGGAAAAAGATGACATGAGGAATCTAATTTTAGTCCCACTAGATAAAATCTCCAGTGCATAGGGTTCAGTCTATGAACAAATTTAAGTGGTGCGTGTTGTTAACCATAAAATTAAAAAAAAAACTAATGTAAAAGGAGAGGAATTATGTTGCAGTCTGTAAACATAGAGAGAATAAATATGTCATCAGTATTTGTATATATCCTCACGGCTATATTATCTGCACATTATAATGGTTCAATATTTCTGTGATACTATAATATATCAGTAAAGTTTCACACCAACTTTTCTTCATGGTCTGAAGCAGCCAAAAATTTTTACCTTGAGACATCAACAGAAGTTTTAACTCTTCTCTGGGTACTTCTTTCAAAAATATTATGTTTAAGACATCTAAACTACAAATTCTCCACAAGGAAGAACTAACAACAGGACCTCAATTGATTACAGTTTTACATTACTTGAATTTGAATCTGCTCTCTATAAAAGCAACTGAGCCACCAAAAAACTACTTCAATTTTGTTTTTAACTACATGACTTTGTAGTACTGTTAAAAAGTATGTATTTAATGCAGCCTTCTTTTTCATCATCTTTTGGCTGCTCCTGCTAAGGGTTGCTGCAGTGGATCATTTTTTTTCCATATCTTCCTGTCTTCTGAATCTTGCTCTGTTACACCCATCACCTGCATGTCCCCTCTCACCACATCCATAAACCTTCTCTTACAGGCCTTCCACCTACTACTAATGCATATAATTGCATTCTATCACTGTTGTTATTTTTAAATATGACTGCTTGTTACAAAAATATGTAGGAAACAATGATGTGAATAACCGACTCAAAGATGAAGTAACTCAAAAAATTTAAATGCTCCAATTTTAAAATCATTTAAGTAGTAGTATTCAATTAAGTATTGAATGCACCTAAATGTTATGCTATGTATATATTTTCTAACTTGTTATTAGGAAAGGCTGTTGTTTTAATCAATTGGTAAATAAATGTAATCTAGTCTGCACTACTAATAAAATTTTAAATACATGAAATTTAAATTAAGTTGAATTTAAATTCAATTTTACCTGCACAGCAAAGATTTTGCCATATTTGACATTACACGTTAATATATAAGACTAGGGGGCTTTGCTCCCTGCTCGCCAACCCCCGTGTTTAGTTTTCTGGATACACACTTGTAAGATTTTTTTTTCTTTCAATTGTTGCTATTTCTTTAGTTTCACTTTTATTTCAGAACTTCTGTAAAAACAATATTTGGAATCTTTTGTGTCCCAATATGCTGAATCTTTTAATTGAGGTCTGTGAGACTTGAGTTTAATGACTTTGTACCATAATTTAGGATAGGTTTCTTCGTTTGGAATTTCAGCACAGACAAAACGATCCACATCATCAGCAGTTAATAATTTTTTTTGCAAAGTAACCAATAAATGCATGTGAGTTAAACCCCGTTTTTGAAATTCTCTGACATAAACTAATTTGCATTTGTTTTGCGGTAATGCGATCTGTGCTATCTTTTTTTTTGATACTGTAGCGACTGACGAATAAAGTGTCACAAAAGTTCTACTTTAACAATCGCCGACTGTGCAACCCCAAACACAACTTTCTAGCACCCTCTCCAACCCCTCCTCCCACAGGTCTCGCCTCCCCCTTACCGCATCAATCAGCACCCAGCTATCAGTCTTCTGTGCTGCACTCTGCCCTCCCTCGATCAGACCTAACAGTCACTTAAAACAAAAAAGGCTCCAGCTTGGCTGGGACGCTACAATACTTTCGACTGTTACTGCTTTCCTATTCTGTACCTTTCTTTGCATGTGTATCACGCCTTGGGTCTCTTTTCTCCGCGCTGCTCTTTCTTCTTTGCTGAGAGCACAGGATCTATGTGTGCCACGTGACTTTATATGACTGAATGTTTTGCTGGCTGTCCTTGCTCTTATTTAATATGAAGGGTGTGTCTTGCAAGAATCTTATGTTCCACGTCCCCGTGAGACTGCCCTGGGACAATCTCTTGGCACCAAGTCTCATGTTTACGGTCCCCACGAGACGCTCTGTGGCCAGTCTTTCTTGTCTCGCGGGTCTTTAAAATGTCTTTCGAGAACTTCTGAGAAGATCACGTATCGTCACCTTGCTTTTCCATTCCAGGATTTTTTTTATATATATATATATACAGTGCATCCGGAAAGTATTCACAGCGCATCACTTTTTCCACATTTTGTTATGTTGTGTACATACTTATGTACATGTGATTTCTTAGTTTTTTTATTTTTAATAAATTTGCAAAAACCTCAAGTAAACTTTTTTCACGTTGTCATTATGGGGTGTTGTGTGTAGAATTCTGAGGAAAAAAATTAATTTAATGCATTTTGGAATAAGGCTGTAACATAACAAAATGTGGAAAAAGTGATGCGCTGTGAATACTTTCTGGATGCACTGTAGATTGATACAAACTAATTGACTTGCAAGGAAAATAATTTATATATTAAAGGAAGTACGGTACT
Source organism: Polypterus bichir lapradei (assembly GCA_026402145.1). NCBI lineage: Eukaryota > Metazoa > Chordata > Cladistia > Polypteriformes > Polypteridae > Polypterus > Polypterus bichir. The sequence continues at coordinate 69,114,172 of JANRMT010062806.1, forward strand.
GGTATTCAGAAGGTTCAGTCTAAGAAAAAATAAAAATGATCTTATTTTGGAAGTATATAAATCAGCTTTATTGATGCTGGCATCTAATTAAGCCTATATATACTTTTATATATTTCTTGCTTGCACACAGTGTTAAAGTTGCTTTTTTTTCCAAAAAGATGAACTTAGATATTTGTAATCAAGAAACTTTTTGCCAAGTCTGCTTTCTTCCTATTTGTGTGGTGAAGGTGATTATTTGACTTGTTTATAATGTCTTATGTTAACAGTAACAATTCTTACATAATACCCTTTCCAATACACACTTTTGCTTTTAAATTGCACATTTAGCACAAAAATACTTAATAAAATACATCAGAAAAATTCTGAACCCAGAAAAAATCAGCACTCAAGTGGCTCATACTAATTAACTATACAGTACATACATAATTAACTAAAGTATCACTCTATTTATGTGAACATGTATTTAGTATAATTCAAGTGCAATGATGTCAAATATCCCTAGTTATCTACACTTTCTTTTACTGCAACATTGGCACACTAAGATCCACATAAAAAGGGCTGGGAATCTGGGGATAAATTTCTAATTATATTTTTGATATTTAGGACTAGAATTAACACCTGTATGGTCCGACTCTAAGACTACTGAAGAATTGCTGCAGATCTAGAGAATGTTTTATGAAGTGAAGGCAAAATGTGAGCAGGTTTTACGCTGTGATTGTTACAGTACTGATTGGATATACTGTAGGTATATTCTATAAAGATGAAGTGACAGCTACATTTTGAGTCCAGTTTACAATCAATTATAAAGTAATAGTTTACATTTTCCATAGTGAGTATTTTACATGCAGCTTCATGGTCTTTAAACAACAGCTTTACCAGAGAAGGGTGTCCTCTAGGGTTGAGCTCTGGGATAGCTGTGCTACAGTGACATGGGAGACGACAGGCGAATTAACAGAGTTAGCATTGACCTAGTAGTGGACTGGTTCCTCATTCAGTATGAAATCTGACTTCCTCTGATGTGTTAGCAGGTGAACATCAGAATTTGCCATAAAACAATGTGAATAATGCAAAAGTACAACAATAAATTAAACATCTAAGAAAATGTAAATGGTACTACACAAACCAGTGTTATTTTAAATGGCTTCTACTTGAATACTTGCTCTCTGTCTATATTATTAACCTACTTTTTAATAATATGCATAAACAATACTGTACCACTTGTAGTAAAATAAATTTGTTTGAGCTGGCTTATAACTAAACTATCAACAGTAAACACTTTTGTATGAAGACAAACTTCTCATCACTTCATCAATGCTCTCAGTCCCACAATACTTAATATTTAATTATTAGCAAGAAGTGCACTCAAGATTGGCTTTGCAGTTTAGGAAAAATTGTATTTATAACTACAGATAAAATGCAGAACCACCTGTTGCCTATCAAAAAATGGAAAGAAGGCATAAGACACATGATTCAAATACATTATCTTCCTATTTTCATGTTATCATGTAGTATATCTATATCATATCACATTGGCATTGACTTTCTGTAAATAATAACTGTTGTAGTAATCATATTTATGAACTTGTGTCATATTCTTACACTGACAGAATGAAATGTGAACTGTCTGTGTGGAGATGCAGTATCAGTGAACAGTAAGAGTTGTGTTTAAGATGTAAATGGATGGAAAGCTGATGTAAGAGAACGGGACAGCATCAGGACATTTTAGCTGTTCTTGTAGCTTTTTTGTAGCACCAAAGCAGTACTTGATATATATATATGCAGTAGCCTTGGGATACTTTATCCTTGATTTCAAGAAACAGTTCATTATCTGTATATAGAAGTGTCCAGTGTCAGCATTTGCAATATTAACTGCACAAAAAATACAACATAACTAGCTTATGTTTGCTACTTGATTCCATAATGTGATGTAGAACATTTCACAATCATTGCCAGGAACTGCCAAATTACCTGTCCATATACAATGCAGACAAAAATAAATAAATTTTGCCAAATACAATTTTTATTAATACTGGCCTTATGTTCAGTACATTTCAGAAGACATAAAAAAGAAAAGTATAGTGAAAAGAATTATTTTAAACAGAAAAGGAAAATCTGTGACAGAATTTGACTTAATAAAATCTTACAGCTCTTACCTTCTCCTGCCAGTGTAATATGGCGATTATTACAAGGATGAAAACGCAAACGCCAATCAGAGCAATTGCAGTAAGCATAACTATGTTACTGGGAGTCAAATACAGCTTAGCACTCCAGCTGAAATTACAGAAGAAAACAAATAAAAATATTAATCAAAGTGTTGCAGAATAGTTTTATTCAGCCCTAGGTTATTAAGACTCACTGTCACTGCTGTGTTACATGTCAACTGAGCTCTTATTAAATATGAAAGTTAAAATAAGCATCTGTTGGTGTGGACAGAACTTCTACTGACATAATTTGTAGAAGTATTGATGAACTGTTTTGGAAAGGTGGTTTGCAAAAGAGTGTCGTGTCCTTTGGGATCTTTCAATAAAAGTCCTGATTGTTCAGCTTTATTGAATTAATCTTTTTAGTTAGCCAATAAAAGGTGTCATTTTGCTTGGCTCTTCTCTTGAATTTAGTGGCAGAAATGTAAGGTAAGTCAGATGTTGCCATGGTGAAAATCTTCCTCTTCATAGGGGCGCACCTTGGGAGTGGGACCCCCAGCAGGAGCAGAGGATGTCTGGGGGTGTTTTGGAGGAGTGATTGCGTCTCCTTGGGCTGTGTTCAGCCCCCCTCTTCACAACAGTGTGTAGTGCAGCCTGGTGGTAGTGGCGAGCGAAGCGACTATAAATTATGTCAAATCAGGATTTGTTTTCTGGGTTTTCACCAAAGGTTTACATGGCTTGTACAGTTCAATATGTGATCATCCTTGTATTATGGTGATTTGTATATGTTACCTATTGAACCTACTACACTTCCATTGTTATTACATACTTTTATAAATTTATACCAATGGTACATTACTGGCCATGGCTTTCAGTCTTCAGGTTATAACAAGGCTACTGTGTACAACAATGAGACAGCTGTTAGCTAAAAATGTCACAGAAAGGCCTTCTTAAGAGGACAGATTATCTCATATCCTTCCCACAGAAATAAATCCGAAGCCAAGAAAGTAGCAGAGATAAAAAGCGAAATTACTAAAATAGATGAAGAACACGCCAGACTACCAAGCGAGACTCTACATAGGAGGAGGCAGGCTCTACATTCGGAATTAAACCTCTTGACAACTAAAGAAACTGAACAACTAATCTACAAATCCAGACATCATTATTATGAACATGGAGAGAAAGCTAATAAGCTTTTAGCTCAACAAATTCACAAGCAAGAAGTGCGCAACGCAATCTCGGTAATCACCAACACGAACGGAGATAAAATCGTTGAACACAAAAATATAATGCACACTTTCAGAGACTACTATAAATCCCTATATACGACTGAGTTTAAAGAAGACAATACACAATCTAATACATTTCTGGATACATTACAGATACCACAAATAGACGCTTTTAGTGCGGAGGAACTTGATAAACCTCTGGCGTTATCAGAATTACTAGATGCTATAAAGTCACTCCAAGGCGGGAAAGCAGCAGGCCCTGATGGCTACCTGCAGAATTTTACAAGAAATTCTCCGCCCAGCTAGCTCCCCTCCTATTAGCAACATTTACAGAAGCCAGAGGTAACCAATCTCTTCCTCAAACCTTTCGCCAAGCACTAATCACTGTTTTTACAAAACAAAATAAGGACTTATCACAATGTACATCATACAGACCAATTTCACTTCTGAATAACAACGTTAAAATACTCTCTAAAATCATAGCTAGAAGGATGGAGAAAGTGCTCCCCTCGGTAATATCACAAGACCAAACTGGATTTATTAGGGGCAGACACTTATCTTCAAATCTTCGACGCCTATTTAATGTAAGATACTCACCAACTAAATTAAACACCCCAGAAATATTATTATCATTGGATGCAGAAAAAGCATTTGACATGATTGAATGGAAATACCTTTTTACTACATTGGAGAAGTTTGGGTTTGGCCCGAACATTTGTGCATGGATTAAATTACTGTATACTAACCCAGAAGCTTCAGTTTGCATCAACAACATTTGCTCAGACTACTTTAAACTAGAACGTGGCACTAGACAAGGATGCCCCTTGTCACCGCTGCTGTTTACGATTGCCATTGAACCACTGGCAATACATTGTCGAAATACTGATCAGATAAAGGGGATTAGTAGAGAAGGACTGGAACAGAAAATCTCATTATATGTATATGATATGGTATTGTATATATCGGACCCAGAAAATTCTGTGCCTGCAGTCTTAACAGCACTCAGAATTTCAAAAGATATCTGGTCTCAGAATTAATCTGAATAAAAGTGTACTCTTTCCAGTGAATTCTCAAGCATATAATATTAGATTAGATACCCTACCTTTTATCATTGCAGAACAGTTTAAATACCTAGGGGTAAACATAAAGCTCTATATCAACAAAACTTCGCCGTCTGCATGGAAAAAATTAAACAAGACTTGCATAGATGGTCAACCCTTCATCTTACTCCAATATACATTAATTAATCATTTTTAGGCAATTAGATTCAACAATAACCTCATTTATTTGGAATTCAAAACATCCACGCATCCAAAGAGCGACCCTACAAAGACAAAAGGAAGAAGGCGGCATGGCTCTACCCAACTTTCAGTTTTATTACTGGTCAGCAAATATACAGGCGATAAGAACCTGGACACAAACAGAAGAACATACACAGGCATGGACCGCAATAGAAGTAAAATCATGCAGTACTTCTTTGTATTCCTTGCTCTGTGCTCCAATAAATACACGTTATCGGCAATATACAAATAACCCAATTGTGCTCCACTCACTTAGAATCTGGAACCAATGTAGAAAGCATTTTAAGACGGAGAAGCTTCTATCTGTGGCACCTCTGCAAGAGAACCACCTCTTTCAAGCTTCACAAACATATGCAGTTTTTAATATCTGGAAAAAAATTGGAATTAACTTGCTTAGGGATCTTTATATAGACAACGTCTTTGCATCCTATGAACAATTACATTCCAAATTTAACATTCCAGCTACACATTTCTTTCACTGTCTTCAAATCAGGAACTTTGTTAAACAGAACCTTCCAGATTTTCCTCATCTTGCACCCTCATCCATGGGGGAAAAATATTGCTCAATCTCAAGGACTTAGACTCCATCTCTACAATATATAAAATCATTTTACAATCCCTCCCTTTCAAAGATCCAAGAGGACACTGGGAAAAAGATCTCTCAATTAATATATCAGAAAAGGAATGGAAAGTAGCAATGCAGAGAATTCACTCAAGCTCCATATGCGCAAAGCATACAATTATACAACTTAAAATTATTTATCGAGCACATCTGTCTCGACTAAAACTCTCCAAAATGTTTCCAGGGCATGATCCAACCTGCGAACGCTGCAACCAAGTCCCAGCCTCACTGGGTCACATGTTCTGGGCCTGCACCAAATTAACATTATTCTGGACAAAAATTTTTAATTACTCAGACAGCCTTAAACTCACAATCCCTCCTAACCCATTAACAGCTGTGTTTGGGGTTCTTCCAGAGGGGCTTAAAGTGGAGAAAGACAAACAAATTGTGATTGCATTCACTACACTTTTGGCACGCAGGCTTATTCTGATAAACTGGAAGAACCCAAACTCTCCTCTTTTAAGTCAGTGGGAAACCGATGTGTTATATTATTTGAAATTGGAAAAAATCAAATACTCAGTTAGAGGATCCGTACAGACTTTTTTCAAAACATGGCAGGATCTAATCAGTAATATTTTAAAATAAGTTCATGAAGCACAGAGAATTTATTAATTTAGGTATGTTTACAAGCCGTAAAATTTTTACGCCGTTTGACTTGCTCTCTCTCTCTCAAGGGTGGGGATCGATCTGTTCTTAACTCAATTTTTCTTTTGTAAAAACTTGATTGCTTTGTATGGATTGCAATAAAATTAATAAAAAAAAAATGTCACAGAAAAACAAAAAATATAATCTTCAAAAGAACTGATGAGAGCAGTGCTCAAGACAAGAAAGGAGGCAGGAACAAAGTTTGTACCCAGAGGCAACAGTGATTGAAAGTATTCCCTGGAACTATTCTCTTAATCACAAGCTAATTGTTTCTTGCTGGACTTCTTATTTTATGTAATTTTTCTTCATCCACTCTTACACTAAGATGAAGGAAACAATATAACAAATTTTGTTTTTCTTTTTTTGCTTGTCTAATACATGTAGTTTACTGGGTTGTGTTTCAATACTCTTTTGAGTTTTCTTTAAACCAATGAGTTTTTTAATAACACTATTAACAGCATAAATCAGAAATAAGTTTATGACTATGGTATGGAATATATAAATTAAGTAGTACAATAAGCAAAACATTGCAAATACAATAATAAATACCTTAAGGATTTTGGAGGTATGCCTGATAAAATTTAAAATTAAATAGCAGCTATGTAAATTAAGAAATAATTGGACAGAAAACAGCAACGATAAATGGTCAAAGTGCCACACAATACTAGCAGGATATGCAGAAACATACACATAATTTAAAAACGACACAAATGTTCATGGACAAATTAAAGGAGAACTCCATACAGAGAAGGCCATAAAGCTAAATGGATGGAGAGAGAAGGCCAATATTTGAGTATCTCAGATGTCAAAACCAATTTTTATGGGGAAGCAGCACAAACACTTTCTGTGGGTGAGGAGTAAATTCAATAAGCAGAAAAGCAAATCAGCGTTGTTTAACCAGCTGAGAAATAACACACCGATTGTGTTTGGTACATACTAAAACAAGCATTTGGGATTTTAATTTATTTTTGTCTATAAACACTTCATGTAGAAAGATCATTAGTGGAAACAAACTAGCTATGAAATAATAAAAGGTACACCATGTACTGTACTGAAGAAACAGGAAGGGTAGGACTATGGTGTTGTTTTGTAAATGATTTTACTACGCAGGAATTTCAGATACAATTATCCAGTGATTCAGGGTCTACTGCAGCTCTTTTATGACCATGATAAAAGGTCTAATTTGTGACATAATGTGAAAAAGTAGAAATAGCTTAGGTAGAGTAACCAGATCCTCAAGGACACAGGGAGTGGAGAATGACTGGAATAATTATAAGCTAGCTAATAAAATTTTTTTTTTCATATTTTCAAACTCACTGCTATAATACTGGTATTAGAATGCAAACCTGTATTTTTCGCACATGTACTGTAAATTCTGGCTTGCACATATAAGACTGACACAGAAATGAGGGCCAACACAGTGTTTCAAATCATACAGGCTACATTATTAGTGCACTGGAGAAGAAGCATTTTTCCACACAAACTTGAAATCAAATCCATTATAATGACAGTGTCACTGGTAGCTATGTTATAATTCACAAAAGCCAAATTTAAAAATGTTTTATTTTAGCCCATATAGCTGGACTAGTCATTCTTTGTCTGAGTGTCAAATTTTATATTTGAAGCAGGGTCATTCCCCGGGGACTATATTTTTTACTTTCAGTATCAGAATTTACTTCATTGGCCAGGTACACTAATATGTATGACAATACAATATACAAGAACAACACAGAATACTAAAAGATAAAATATGATGCAGCATACAAGGGCAACACAAAATATAAAGAGATAAAATAGGATAAAAAAAGTTCAAGTAGTCCAGTGTGTAGGTACAGATGCACAAAAAATACTTCCTTCAAAACAACTCCAATACCTAAATTTACATTTACTACATCAGCATTCTGCACATTTTTCACATACAATCTGTATAAACTGTTGCACTTGCAATTAAGAAAAATGTATTGTCATGTCTATGTAGAAAAATGAGATATATAGTAAGGAGGAGGACAGGTAACCTGGCTGGGAAAGGTTATAATTTCATATGCAGACCAGAAGAGAGGAACGAAAGTCAGAATGGCAGGTGAACCAAGAATATAACATTGTGTCTGGTTGGTATCCAGTAATGGAACGACCAACGCTAGCCATGAGTCAGGAGCAGTTCAAAAACCTCCCCATACGCCAGATAGCAGTAGTACTTACATGGGTATCCAGTTTGGGACAACTTCGGGGATGCTTGGGATATGGAGTCCAAAAGTGCAGCCTTGTTGAGGTCTCTAGGTTCCAATAGAGGGCTCTGTTGTGTGTGGGAGGACCGCCCTACTTTCATTATGACATGGAAGTGATTCTTGGAAGACATGGCGTGGCCATGTAGGCATTCCAGAGTCTGGCATAAAAGGAAGCTCACTGCCTCCTGAATCTGACTCCTCCATGTAAGGCATGGGCTTCACTTAGTGGAGGATGAAAGGAGAGAAGATTTTGCAATTTATTGTGTAATTATTATGTATTTTGGCTGATCATTGAGAGGTGATTGTTGGAAATGTGCTAAGGATAAATAAATACCTTTTATTTTATCCAAAAAGGGTGTTGGAGTTTACTGTGTCTAGGGATGCCTTTCCTTGGAATCTTTGTGTCTCAACCTATCTCACCCCCATGATTGTGTTCCCATAAGGCCTGTTTCTCAGATTATGTTATTTTGAGGTGCCTAGCTCGCCTACTATCTGCTTTTAGACTACCACCAATAGTAGTTAGGCCATTTTTGTTAAAACCGAGTAATTGCTCCAGACAGGCAACTTCAGTGGAAAGATGGCAGGATATTGAACAAGGGTTACCTGATATGCAGCTTTTTTAAATATTCACACTAACAAAATGGACGCAACTGAAATAAAAAATGTGTGGTACAATATGAAGTGCTGGTACCTTCGAATCTGGTCAAGGCCTCTGCTGCTGTATGCGCGAACTTCCCATGTGTGTACGAATTTCCATCACATCCTCCGAGAACACTGGAGCATGCATTGTCATCCAGAAACTTGCTCAGTATGAGAGTATGTGGGTGTCTATAACCGTACTCTGCAATGGACTGGTGACCAGTACTGCCGACATAGCCACAGACTCCCTGCAACCTCAAACTGGTTACGCAGATTTAAAAGTGGATGAATGAATGCATAGATATAGAAATTCAAACAAAGAATTTTCTGTCTACAGGATACAGGCTATGACATGAGACTTTAATTCACAAAGATGTCGATTCCATTCAGGCATCTGTTTCATTATTTTATCTTAGGAAGTCACTTAACTGTTTGTGCTTTAAGGTCACACATCCGGTGACATAAGCTTATTTTGGCAGCCATCAGGTACAATCCCAGGACAATGAGGAATCTGTGATTTCAGGGAGTATGCTTGAGCTGTTAAAATTAAAGACCTTACAAAGCATATTGAAGAACACCCTTTGGTTATTGCCACACTGATCTCTCTGGTTTTCTTCTTTCATGGTGCTTCAAAGATACATTTCAAAGAAAAAAAAGAAGCTAAACTCATTCTTAGCCTGGGACCACATGGCTTATTTACCAGCTAATCTTTAAATCTCTCCCTATATCTTCACCAATGGTAGAAGGCAGCTGAGTGAGGTGCGGAGGTACTGTACCAGGACATGATGTAGCCAATGAGTCTGTGGGATGTGCTGGAAAAACAAGTCAAATCCATGGAGGCACCAGTTCCCATCTTACAGGACTTAAAAGATCTGCTGCTAATGTCTTGTTTTGGTGTGCAAAATCTGCAGATTTTTGTCTATTTTTTCATTATATTTTGCTCAAGATAAAACAATAGATGAACTTAAATACAGGACACTTGCATGGATAGTTAACATCAAAGACAATCTGTTTTCCTGAATCATAGTACCATTTGTTTGATCTGAGCAGGAATTCAGGAGACCCTGAAGCTGTATTGATGATTTTATCACTTGTAAAGGGAAGGGCACCAGGACTAAACTGGTTTACAGCTTGGGAAAGGAAGACATGCTATGGTTCAAGCTGTATCCAATTACTTTACAACCTGCTAACAGAAGGAGATGATGTGGCACTAGAAATGACCAAACCAGTTTACAGCTTGAGACAGGAGATTAGTAAAACATCAAAAATGTTATTGCTTGGGAAATGGACTTATTCAGATAGATTAAATAGTCTGAGTGAATTCATTCATCATATTGACAGCCAACCAATCAGGTGCATGTAGCAATCACATTTTGCTAAACTCTCATAGCATTTTAAAATAAATATGACTGACTAAACAAAGAGAACAGCTTGGCAGGAGAAGAGAACAGAGCAACGTCAGAGGAGGGTGCCAGCAATGTGTGGCCATTTCCATCTGATTGTTAGCAAAGCATCTCACGAACAACTTCGAGTGCTAGATCAATGCCGCCCTAGGACATTCATCCTTGACATCTTTAACTTTTCGTAAGCCTTTTCTAGAGACTATATACTGTATTTATCCAGACTTTACTATTAATCTTATTTTCTATTATTCTTTGTTCTATTTGGTATTATTATTCATGTAATAAATACCATGCTGCTTTTAACTTTCTATGCTTGTCATCATGCCTAGAGATATTCAAGTAATAAGGTAGATTTCTTTGAGCACCTGGAAGTTTGCCATACACTCTGTGCTGCAAGGTTTATTAAGGACTGAGGGTCTCAGCTCCACCCAATAGTAGGGAAAAGTACGTAAAATAAAGCATTCTTGGTTGATAAATGGCCTATAGCCTAGGATGTTTTCAATGTTTAAATGTATTCCTAGAGACTGAAGTAATATTTAGGTCTGAGATATATTTTAAACATGTTGTTTGTGCAAGCAATAAGTAAGTCTCTTGACATGACAGAAGAGTGACAGGCTGTGTTATTCCTAAGGCACTTGTATGGTTAAAAGTGCTAGAGGTTAACCAGCTGCGTGTGTGTCATTCATGGGGCTCTGTTGTGGTTAGGATCTGTGTGTATGCAAGTCTTTTGAAGTGCTAAGAGAGTGACAAGTTTTGCTAGAGGTTAATCAGCTGTGTGTGTGTGTCATTCATAAGGGGCAGCACTGTTGAGTTTCTGTGTGTATGTATGTGTGTGTTAATCTTCAGGTGCGACAGTACACCAACCCGGTAACGAACCTGATAAGTACACTTACCCATAGGTAAAGGGAAAGTAGAGGGAAATATCATTAAAACAAATGTATTGATGCCAGATACTACAGGACACCGTCAGAGGTCTTGTGGAGTTAATGCCTTGATAAAAAAGAGCTGTTTTAGCAGACCTACACAGTATTAAATAGGTTATTTTAATGTTGTGGCTGATTGGTGTAAGTTTGGAAAAAGCTAATAAAAACAGAAGGTGAATTTTCCCCAGCTCTATTATGTTTACGAGGTGAAACATAAAAATAACCGGATTGGTAAAAAAAAAAAATAATATATATTTATTGATGAATTATAGCAATCATAAACATTGTCACCTTCTATATACTCCCCCTCCCGATCTCTTCACCGCTCCATACATATCTTCCATTGATTGAAACAGTGCTGGAAGTCTTTTTGCTTGACACTCTTCAACAGGCTTGCTGTTTCTGTCTTCACTTCATCCACTGAAGAAAAATGTGTATCCTTCAGGTGACTTTTGATTTTTGGGAACAATTAAAAATTACAGGGAGCTAAATCAGGGGAATAGGGAGGATGATCGAGGACAGGAATGTTTTTGTCAGTCAAAAACTGCTTTGTGGAAAAAGCATTGTGAGTGGGAGCATTGTCTTGGTAAAGCACCACACCAAAGACCTGGGCGTTGAACGTCTTCCACATTTTCTTGTCCAGCCTTAAAATGTTTGGCCATTCAAAAATTTGTGTGCGAGACAAGCTGATATCATTGTACATTGTTTTTATTATTTCATAAGTTTCTGTGGCAATTTTGTGCAATTTTGCGAGAAATTTAATGTTGATTTGCTGTTCGATTTTTTCACCTGACATTATAGCGGAAACTCGTGTACCGATTGTTGTGCAAATACTGACTGGGCTATTCACAGGATATACCTAGAGGGGATATAGTTCTATGATTCACATTTGGCCGACCTCCAGATGGTTTTCCAGGAAAGCCCCAAGCCCAGTCTGGTTATTTTTGTGTGTCACCTCGTATGTAGAGCATAAGTTACACTGAATTTCTGCCAGGACAGCAATCCATATTCACAGCCTTACCAACTCTCAGTCAGGACAATGCAACATTAAAGAGAGGTCATATTTATTACAACAATCAATTATCTGAAGTATGCCATTCAAAAAGAAAAAGAAGGCCAGCTTAATAAAAAAAATTGTAAAATCTGTAGACAAAGTGTGAGTGAGAGATTCATGTCAGTCTTTTAAAGGAAATGACAGAAAATGGCTGATTTCTATTTAGAAATTCTCACTTTATCATTAATTTCTTCTTAAGTGAAAAAAGCAACACTAAGGCTATGAAACAGAATTATATACAAGTATCACAATTTCTACTGAACAAAATCTTTTACTCTTCTATTAAAAGGTCTTCATTTACATGTACTTTATATCAAGGCAATAAGATAATGAAAGCCTCAAAGCTGAAATGTTGTCTTCATGCACAGTAATGTCTGTAAAAGTCTGTAAAGCCTTTAGAATTGGTTCAATTTCTGTTTAAATTTGACCTAAGTCATACAAACAAATGGAGAAAACACAATTAAACACAAAATGTTATATCTTTTCATTAACTGGTCAAAAATATTGAATTCTAAATGTTTTTATCAGAAAAGTATGTGAACCAGTAGGATTTTCAGTTCAGTTAAGGGGATAAATTAGCGGAGTCAGCAGTGTCAATGAATAAGAGTTTAAGAGACCCTATCATATTTAAAAAGCAAAAACCGGAGTCTTCACTACCAAAGTTTTGTCTTCACCACACAGGTTTATGGACATATGCCATGCCTCCATCAAAGGAAATTTCAAATGACTTAAGAAAAAGATTTACCGTGCTAATCAGGTTGAAAAATGTTACTAAATAATTTCAGAAGACTCTGGGCTTCACCAATCTGATGTTAAGACTGATCAACAGTTACCATAAAAGTTCACTTGAAGTCATTGCTGCTGAAAGGGGTTGGGTTGTCCAAGTTACTGAAATTATATGTTTTTGACCGAGACATTTAATAATGGATCATTTTGATCAAAACATTTTGTGTTATTTGTTTTTATTGTGAACTTTTCATGTATTATATGACTTAGATGAAGACATTAAATTTTAGGTTACATTTAAACAAAAATTCAATCAATTCTAAAGGGCTCACAAACTTTCTACTACCATTACATAAAAAATGAAAAGTTGTTTGTAGTAGTTATAAAATTATCAACTAAAAGTTATAGAAAAGAACAGAAATGTTGTTGGCCTTACCTACGCGGATTATTGGGGGGAAATGGAATGACAATCAACTGAGAATTGGGGATGATTGCAGTCCACTCCTGCTGGCGAGGTGCCTAGAGAGAAATGGAAAAAAATTTGATTATAATAACAGTAATATTACCGTCAAGTAAGTAATCAGAAATAATTTTGTCACATTTATACAGAAAATAACTAGAATATTACTACTGTTTCATAAAAGCTGTCCAGTCTTTCCAGAATGGTTATTGTAGTGATATGCTAGCATTCACACAAAGTCTGAGGGATGAATGAGCTGTTTATTTGATATTAGTTTAGGATTAGTCTAGCAGACTACACTGACATAGTAACTATCGTTATACGGATGAATTAAAAATATTCTGAAAATCCTTTGTTCGCATTGGGTGACTAAGTGCAATGTTTCTGCACTCCTGCAACATTTCTCTGTCATTTCAGTCAATGAGAATTCTTCTTTATCAGACATTACAGGACTGCTACTTTTAGATCAAGGTAACGCAGTCAAGTCTGCAAATTAAGTCATTTAAGGAATAGTTCTAAAATCCCCTGAGTCTTTCAACTTGCCTTTGTGACCTTGACTCTAACTACTGCATATTATGATATTTTTATGTTTACTTTCTTTGAGGCAGGTAATTTTTAAGCCAGTGAACCCAAGACTTTTTTCTTTACAAGACTTTTCTGAGGACTGAAAACAGCGCCACCTATTTTGCACAGTTCATCTTGGATCACATCATAAATTTTACTATCAATTGCTTTGAATGTGTAGCACATGCATGAAGAAATGGAATCAAATATAAAGAAATATAAAAAAAATAAAAATTATAATTATAAGCAAGTACCTGTAACTATCACCTCTTATGTTGTCACGCACAAGCGCTTTGGGAGTAGCTAAAAATCCCAACGAGTAGCGTGAAACTGCACGTCAGGGGACAGTGTACTAACCTCTCTCTCTTTGTTCCGACAGGAAAGATGAGAAAATGCCACCTTGAGTTCACCCGAAAACACTAGCCAGCAAACCAAGCCACTTCCGGGTTCCTTCCTTCCCTCTTGTCCCCCAATGATGATGTCACCACATCCCATCCACCTCAGCGGTTCTTTTCCCTGCATTCCCGTTCTATTTTTGTCCCCACAGCATAAAATGTCCACCTGTCAACATGTGAATTGTCTGTATAGAGCTGTTCATGACTGACCCTTTTTTGCAAAACACCGATTCTTAGAGTATACGGGGACGGATTCCCCAACTCTTAAAAATCGTGTTTGTGCTTTCTTTTACAACGTTAATCCTGTCAATCTTATATTTGTCATCCTTATAGAGCATCTCAAAAGCTAAGAAATACACTGATAAAATTTTATTTTTATTTCCACTGTGGTCTAACAATAAGTCATTAAATACTGCAAAATTACCGTCCAAGAGTTGAATCTACATTAAATATATATAATATACAGTAATCCCTCGCTATATCGCGTTTCGACTTTCGCGGCTTCACTCTATCGCGGATTTTATATGAAAGCATAACTAAATATATAACGCGGATTTTTCGCTGTTTCGCGGGTTCTGCGGACAATGTGTCTTTTTACTTCCTGTATATGCTTCCTCAGTTGGTTTGCCCAGTTGATTTCATACAAGGGACGCTATTGGCGGACGGCTGAGAAGCTAACCAATCAGAGCACGCAGTTAAGTTCTCCTGACTGAGAAGCTAACCAATCAGAGCACGCAGTTGAGCTCCTGCGTGCTGAATGCAGTGTTAACCAGGAAGTCTCATCTCGCTCATTCAGCATCAACGTGTTTCACTGTGTAAAGAGTTGTGCTCTTTAGTGTTTATCTTTGTGCATAGTCAAGCCCTTCATTATGGCTCCAAAACAATCTGCTACTGCTTCAGGGGCCGTGCCCAAGCGCAAGAAGAAGATGTTAACGATTGCCGAAAAGGTAAACGATTTGGATTTGTTGAAGGCTACGATTCTTTTTATTTAAAAAATAGGAAAGGAATATAAGATCTACGGCTGCAGTGTCCTTTTAACCAGGGTGCAAAACGAGTTGTAACTGGATGTAATAAGGCAGTAGTCTGGATGGAATCTGCTTTAGGGATTTGGATTGAAGACTGCCAGAAGAACAACAACGGCAGTCCTACACAATCGCCTGAAGTGGCTCCTTTACAAGGGCTGTAACGCTCTCCTTTGTTGTGCAGTAAAATTAAACTCATTGTTATCGGACAAGTCATCGTGTCATTGTTGGTGAGTAACCATAATTAATTTTCTTCTTACAGTGCTTAGTACATGTACGTACGTTTAGTGTCACTGTACACACATTTACTGTATACTATTTTCTTGCATTGTACGTATTTATTGCTGGTGGCCTGTCTATCGTAATGGCTATAACATATGTGATATCGGAGACACTCAATATCTTTAAAATAATATTTAGGTTTTACTGTATATAAACAGTGTGTTTATATACATAATTTCAATGAATCTTACCTAGTATCTAAGAGAATACAAAGGGATTATGCTGTATAACTCTGCGGGGAATATTTATAAACAGTGCGGGAGAGTTTAGAAGGGCTTAAAATATATAAAAATAACCATACAAACATATGGTTTCTACTTCGCGGATTTTCACCTATCGCAGGGGGGTCTGGAACGCAACCCTCGCGATCGAGGAGGGATTACTGTATTCACATCCATTATGTACTGCAAATGTTGAAGAAGCAACTGGGGAACTGATTCTGCCAGACTCTAATAAAACAATGCATTTGTGCATGGTCCAGCAGGTTGCTTACTAATAAACATCATACATTCACAACCATTTCGTTGCTTGATATAAATTTGTGCTAGTGTGTACACTTTAACTCTGTATGTGATATCAACTGATGTAATTGAAAAAAGTCCAAATTTCACAGGCATTTTTGATACTGATGAGCTATTAAAATGACTTTTGTTTCAATGACTAAACTGTTAGTATGCCTTTTCAGGAAGACAAGATTAATAAAGGACAGGAATTACGCCTAACAGGACCATAACAGAATAACAGAGGAAACATCATTACCCTGGGCATGCATGAGGTGTACTAGATGGGCAAGAAGCAAGTGGGGAAAAAAGAAAATGTGGGAGAAGTACAGCCTAAGAAGTAAAAGACATCACTCCCCCCAGGATAGTAGAGGGGATGTACAGGCATGCTTGATCCTCCAGGTAAAATATGAGATACATAGAAAGATAAAGAGAGAAAGAAAGGTAGGGAATGGGGGAGAAATATTAAATATTTTATGCCTAACAGAAGTCCCACGAGGGACCATGATAGGCTGGCCATAACCTTCCAGAATGATATACCTGTACAGCAGAAATTGGTAGGAGTGGGGACTGTGTTGCTCTGTTTCAGAAGAACAGCCCAGAAACTGTCTGAGAGACCCGGGGTCTCATGTATAAACGGTGCGTATGCACAAAAATGTTGCGTATGCCCGTTTTCATGCTCACATCGCGATGTATAAAAACTAAACTTGGCGTAAAGCCACACACATTTTCACACCAGGTCAGTCCCTTGCATACGCAAGTTCTAAGCTCGGTTTTGTAAACTGGTGGCACCCAGCATCAAAGCAGTGCTACTGTTCCTGTGTGGTTCCCCTTTATTTTTTTAGATTCACATCCCTGACGTGGTTTTATCAAATACACTGAAATTAACCGCATATAGTTTATTAGTTTAAGGCATCTGATTGTAATCATCCTGTAACCATATAATGGTGTAAAGAATGGCCAAACTATCCCAAATACCGGTACTATAGCTGCTTTAGCATTGTCACTGCTAGTGCACCACTCAGAGTATTTAACCCACTGTATCAGAGTGTGGAATCATAGCATCTAGCACACGCTGTCTCAGTCAAGCGCACAGTCTATTTAAACTTCTTCGATACAGTACGGCAAACACTTCAGACCTTTCCTGTATTGACCTCGCGCTTCAGAAACAGTTTCATCCCTGCTCTAAATGCACTCAATTAGTCCATCAAGTGTTCCTAGAGCTGTTTGTACTTATAAGTACAATCACTTCACTGTAAACTTGCACTACAGTAATAATATTGCACAACCTGAGCCACTTTATAAAGCACGTATTTGCATATGATGACTGGTTTCTAAGTCGATTTAGATTTCCAAGCGCTATCTTCTTGGAGCTCTTGATATCATTTTTAAGATGAAATGCAGTAAAGCATATTTATTACATTATACAGATAAGTTTTAAACTTCTTTAAAATAATGTATATTGTTAATAATTAAGGGTGGCATGGAGGCGCGGCGGTAGTGCTGCTGCCTCGCAGTAAGGAGACCTGGGTTCATTTCCCGGGTCCTCCCTGCGTGGAGTTTGCATGTTCTCCCTGTGTCTGGGTGGGTTTCCTCCGGGTGCTCCAGTTTCCTCCCACAGTACAAAGACATGCAGGTTAGGTGTATTGGTGATACTAAATTGTCCCTAGTGTGTGCTTGGTGTGTGTGTGTGTGTGTGTGTCCTGCGGTGGACTGGTGCCCTGCCCGGGATTTGTTCCTGCTTTGCACACTGTGCTGGCTGGGATTGGCTCCAGCAGACCCCCATGACCCTGTGTTAGGATATGACAGGTTGGAAAATGACTGACTGACTGACTGTTAATAATTAAACATGTGAGGACACAGTGGACAACGGTAGCGATGAGCTGACACCAGGTTTAGGGATTGTTCCTGCCTCGCGCTGTATGCTTGCTGGGATTGGCGTGACCCTGGATGGACAGATGGATGGAATAATTAAACATGTACTACGAAGATATTTTAATGTTCCATAAAAGTTTTGAAGACTCTGGATTCTTAGCTTACAGATGGTTTGGCATCTATTATAGTGCTGACCGTGTGGCGAATAGTTACATGGAGAAAGAAAAGGAAGGACAGGAAGTGGAGGTTAGTACGTTTGAGAGTGACACTACTGCTACAATAAATAATTTCATTGAAGGTCACGCACGGCACAGCAAGCATCTTGTGGGAGGCGACAACAATCTCTGGACAGGGCGCCAGCTCATTGCTTATACTGCACTACAGTGTCCTCATGTTTAATACATGCTTTAATCCTATCATTATGAAAATGATATCAAGTAAACATCTTAGTATTTAAATTGCTCAGAGAGCTGTAGTATCATGAATGTAATGTATTCTGTGTCCTGTCAGTGGAAGAAAAAGCCCATTTAAGAAGCACATAGTGATTTACACACATAGAGCAAATAAAAGAACACATTTTAAGATGAAGTTTATGATGTTCTACTATAATAACAAAATAAACTATGTGATTAAATTGGAAATTTTGAGATTAAATTTGACATTTGGACATTTTTTTTAACTGTGTCCCTTTTTTGTTTTTCTTTTCTCTGTACCCTAATACGCTTCCGTATGACACTCAGATGGTGGGCTACAACTCACTCTTTTATGGTGACTTTGTTATCTAATCACTTCTTATTTACAGTATTTCTGGCACTTTGCGACTTTCTGAACTTAAACTTTCGAGTTTCTCCGCCACTCTGTTACTCAATCAATTTCTTTTTCTTGTTTATATTACTGCTTAAACCAACAAATTATACGTTTTTCCTTGCCGTTACTTGGCATTGGCTGTAATTCTTCTTTTTCCCCCGTGCTTTTGCCATTGTCTTTTCACAGAATGCAAACCATAAAGGACTATTTATATTGATTTGCATATTCAAAAGGCATAATTCTGGGAGGAGTCTGGGAAGTGCAGCAGGTGCGTGCACAAGCGTTACATTTCACGCAGAATGGGATTTATGTAGCGGAAGAACGTGGAAGTTGGCATACACACAGATTTATGTATCTGGATTTTTTTGTCCCTATGCCATATTTTACGTAGAAATATAAACTAAACGTGCATCACAGGAAAATTAATGGAAGGCGTTATGCATGAGGCCCCTGGTCTCTTCACGTCATTACTACTATAACATGGTAAAAGTTTGTTTTAGTTATGTGTTCAGCATTTCTTGCCTTGCATTTTATGTCATCTAACATTTACCCAGATCGTTGTAGACACAGAACACACATGAATTGCATGTATTCCAAATAACAATACAATATTTACCCTATACAATTCCAGGAACCTCACACCAAGATAAAGAGACTCAAGCTGAGACAACTTCAGCTGTGTCGGTGGGAGATGGGAACGCAGGCTGCTTGCTGCTTGTGCTGATTAACACATTTGCAAAACAAAGATGCTGATGAAGAGGTGTGAAGGAATTTAAGATAGACCCGCCATAACGAGTTTTTTTGTAGGCTTCAGGGATTACAGTGCTAAAGAGAACTGAAAGGTAGAAGTGAAGTAATAAAGGGTTTCTGAGCCTGAAAATAGTCTGAGGGCTTGTCTGGAAGTAACCCAAATGGTTGATTATATAGGATTAACTGAGCACTGAGTGAGGACACAGACAGAGAGACAGAATAAGAGTGAAATGGTAGCTGAGAAAAAGAAGTGTTAGGTGGAACTTTAAAGAGGGTAAAGTGGTTGATGTCAATCTACCTAGTAGATGCGGGCTCAACAGGTGGACCTAGAGAGATACCTCTGTGATTTAACCTTCACTTCTGTGTTTCAGATGGTAGTTCCTCTCACCATTACCCGCTGGCTTGTGTCTGAACTGACTTTGCACCCATTTATACATTGCATCTTGAATTTGCACTTTATTTAGTTCAATAACCTCCCATATGACATTGTATCAAAACTCTTTGGAAAATCAAGACATGTAAAATCAAATACGCATTATATTATACAGTTATAAATTTTTAATCATAGAATTTTAGTATATTAGCGAAGCACCACTTCCCCAAATATATTCACGTTGACTCTTCGCTTATACTTAATGTGTGTTGCTTGATTTTTCTTTAACAATTTCTTTAATTAATTTAACCATGATGCAAATTAACCTACAGGCCCACAAACACTAGGGTCTACTCAATTAAAGTTTTATGTAATGTGACTTTTCCTACCATCCAATCCTAAGGCATTTTCCTGGTAAACACTTTAGGCTTTGGTTTCTTTTTGGGTGTGGAGAAACACTTGAAGGGTATCCCTCTCTATTACAACAAACATTCTCTTTCACTACAGATAATGTTTAAAAAAAACGTTTAAAAAGGTCAGATGGTCATCGGTGAACCTTCTGTATTTTAAAGTAATATATTTGCCACCCAGTTTACAAATGGCAGTTAGCAGACACTTCCATAATTAAACTGTCCAGAGCCTGGCAGAAAATAAATTATTAGAAGCAATGATGTAGTGTGCTTTGAATTAGTTCATCTGCCTCTGACAAAGCAGGATGTACTTATTCCTGAACAAAACAATCAATACTGCAAGATAAAAATCTGGTGAACTTTTCATTGTTATGGGAAATAATAAACAAGGTAACCTTTGTATAAAATATTCATAGCTGAATATCTTCGTTAAACAAATCTGGTCATGTAAGATTAATACAGATTAATTTAATGATTGACTCATTTCCCAAAAAACAGATGTTATCTATTAATTATAAATATGTTAAAACATTACCTGCCTAAAAAATGAAGGTTACAGCTCTAGTGCTCAGAAAGAAAGGTAAAGTCTGGTAAAGTCTGGCTACCCGCATCTTGGCTATTATGATGGAATAACTGCAGTCCACATAGTAGTGAGTTATCTTCATTCTATATAGTGTTTCTGATGTAGAAATCATACACAACATGTTGAAATCATCCTTGCTGGTAGACTATACTGAGAGTGTGGTGTTGTGGGTTGTCTTTGTGTGAACAGCATAAACAGTATTTGCTCCTAAAACTTTTTTTTAGTTACTACCAAGGGGCTATGTAATACTTTTTAAAATGTTTATTCCCCATAGGAGGTTTTTGTTGATTATTTTTTTCCAGTTATCCAGAGGCAAGGGCAAGTTGTGAGTGAAGCGCTGTGTGTATCTTGACACAGTGTACGGAAAAGAAGCAGGAATGGCAGGCAGACCGCAACTTAGTAGTAGGATAATAAGTAAATAATCAGCCCTGTCCATATCACTTAATACTATTATAGTGGAGTGTATATCTAGCATTTCTAATATCAATAAACTCACCCAATCTGCATCTTTAGGAATAACTTGGGATATGAAATTTATGGCAGGAAATGATGGAGCATGTGGCAAAATACTTTGGCAAGGGAAACTGTGTTTGGACTTACATGAGTGTATCAGCTATCACCCGCAGGAAGGTCATACATTGCCTATCTTGCAGGATCAGACTAAAACGAAATAAAGCAGCTGGGGGATGTGTTGTACCTGAGTGCTTTCATTGGTAAATGGCCCAGAAAGGGACAAGTAAACTAATTCTGCTGGTCTGATGTATAGCTATTTATGATTGGTTTTGAATCAGAGGCCATTCTGTACCACGACACCCCATCGATTCATGATTTGTGATAAGAATGGTATAAAGTTTTCTTCCTTGCCTTTCTGTCTCTCTCACCATATGGCCATGAATAGATGACCACCACTCTCTCTTGCATTTTCTCCATAATGAAGACAACTCAGCAGCCATACTAAGACAGATATGCAGCCTGTTTCAATACTCCATTCAAAGGCCATGTGGTAGCACAGACCAATTTAGACTGAAGATAAGCCAAGATAGTGTGAACCCCAAAGGTGGCGCAGGAAGAGAGTCCTGAAAGGCAGAAACAGGCATGTCACAGTTGGACATAGTGGCATTAACCCCAGGCATTGAGGTTTTCAACTGTTTTCAGAACATTTGTAACCGAACAGTGATATTAGTAACTCTGAGGAGCTCCATCAGATCACCTCAAACCCGGTCCCGAGAAAAAAACATGCAGTGATAGTGGTGGATCCAGTCATGAGGATGGTTGAAATACAAGTTTTCTCCAGAGAAAGAGAGTCTCATACTCTGTGTTTTTTTCTTGGTACAGAAGTAAGGGACCTCACTGGAAGAGTAGATGGGCTTTTTGCTGAAGTGTGGTGGATCCAGATATCACTGTTCATATTGGAACAAATGACATATTTAACAACAGGATGTCAGTTATGGAATCCAAATGTAAAGATTTAGGTGCTAAGCAGTGATGTAGAACAGACAAGGTGGTTTTCTTTGAAGTTCTACCTATGCCATGTGCCAGTCTAAATAAGACTGAGGCGATCAAAAGGCTTAACCCATAGCTCAGATCTTGGCGTAAGAAAGATGGGATGCCAATATATTAAGGAGTTGTGAAAGTACTGTAGGTTAGTTGAAGAGTGTTTAAACTAGGGGATGGGAGGGCAGGGATCTTTAAGACAAACCAGGTTTAGAACTTCATATAAAGGGCCAGACAATAGTATAACCACAATTACATAACATAACCTGGAAGTTCTATAACACTTTTAAAAAGCTAGAGTAAAGTAAGGAATACATAAAAAACTGCTTGCCTGAATGCTAGGAATATTAGCAATAAAATAAATCTGTTGGATTTGTTTGTAGCTGCACATAAGCAGCATAGCTGCTTTACAGTAAGGAGGTTGTGGGTTCGCTTCCAAGATCCTTACTGCATGAATAGCGCTTTGAGTAGTGAGAAAATCTCTATATAAATGTAAAGAATTATTATTATTATTGCCTAAATGGAATAACTGAATCCTAGCTAAACAACAGAAATGAACAGGAGGATAACATGGATGGTTACACATTATTTAGGAAAGACAGGCAAAATCATAATGCTGGAGGAGATTTCATTTATATAAAATGTTTAATGCAAGTCTTCTTAGAGGGTGAACTACAGCTGAGGAAGAATAAACAAATTTAACTAGAAAGCATTCAGGCCTAACACTAGAAGTATATTATAGACCCCCTAATATAGATAACTAAGGGAAAATGGTGTGTTATGAGGGATGGCAAATGGGGGCTAGATTAGCATTCTGTGATAATCCAGATAGGATTCAGGGGATAGATGTAATAGGAATAGAATCTACTGATCATAATATAATTCATTTCACAGTGTTTTGACAGAATACATATACAATAACTAAAACAGTTACAACACTTAATTTTAGAAAGAGAAGTTTTGTGCAGATTCCAAAAAAGGAAGCCTAAATAAGATATATTGAAATACGTTTTTAAGTGTGGTAGGTATAAGCATGCTTTATGCATAAAACCAGACAAGTTTATCCCAATAGAATTCCAGGATAGATAAATAAGGAGCTAAAAAAGAAGTTACAAAGGAAAAAAAAATCTGTATAACAATTAATGGTTACATCATTAACCATAGGGCATATGGGAGCATGAAAGTAAGGTTAAAAGGATATTAGAAAAGCTAAAAGGCAATTGGAGAGAAATATTACAGATAAGGCAAAACAGGGCTCCGCCCCCTGCTCACTTCGCTCGCCCACCCCCGGGTTTGGTTTACAGGATATACAATTTAAAGAGACTGTTAGTTTCATGGGAATTGTTACATATGCATTATTTTCAGTTTTACTTTAAAATTTTTGTAAAAACAATACTTGTCCTTTATTTCTGGCCCAAGGCGTGGTTACATCTCTTTCTCCCAGGACATAAAATGCTGCTCGCGTTGTGAAGGGGATGCAGATGAACGCACGCTAAGGAGAAGTGGTCGGATCACCTGCTGGCTTTCTGCTGCTGGCGAGCTGCTTGTTTTGCTTGTTGTTGTTTTAAGAGCTGGGAACACATGAAGCGTGTCTGTCAACAGCAATCCAACAACTGCTAGGTCAGATGTCTGTGGACTTGTTTTAAATGATGTCTGACTGCCTTGTCTCACATGATGTTGTAAAAACAATACTTGTCCTTTATTTCCAGCCCTGGGCATGGTTAAATCTCTTTCTCACAGGATGTTTAACGCTGCTCGTGTTGTCAAATGGGGTTTCTGCTGCTGTTGCGCTGCTCGTCAATCATTTAAAAGCCTGTACAGCAGCTGTCCTTTTGCTACTTCGCGTCTCTGCCGCTCGCGTTGTGTGTGTTTGTGGGGGGCTGAACGCACGCTAAGGAGAAGCGGTTGGATCATCTGCTGG
>JANRMT010062806.1:69138615-69189382 GCA_026402145.1 Polypterus bichir lapradei
GGGCATGTCGTGGGGTTAGGGTAACTGAACGCATGCAAAGAGAAGCGGTCGGATTATCCGCTGGGTTTCTGCTGCTGGTGAGCTTTATGTTTTGCTTGTTGCTTGTCGTTGTTTTAAGAGTTAGGTATTGTATCAATATTTTTTTGAGCCTTTCGAATTCCACTGCTTTCATAATCTCTAACCTGCTCTGCATGTGTATAGTGCCAACATTTTTGAACGTCTTTATGACGTTCTACTTTGTCTTTTACTCTTTGTCTTTTAATTCTGAGCCCAATTGGACATGCTATTTTTTTAATTCCACTTGTTCTGGGCTGATTATTACTTTCCTTATTTTCTGAATTTGCACCTATCTAGTCTTGATGTTACTTGGAGAACCTAGGTAATTAGGATGGACAAGCTTGTTGGACTGAATGGCTTGTTTTCATAACAATTGTTCTACTGTTCTGAGATCCTAAAAAGGGAGCTTAGCAGGATGGAACTGGAGGAATAGCCTGTATTTTCTGTTTTGCACACAAAGACATCAAACCCCTAGGGTATTCAGTTCACACATTTTTCGTGTTCTAGCACCAATGACATCTAGGGAAAGATTAGACTGTGGCATGCATTGCCTTTTAAACATAGATAGTAATAAGTGGTGTAATACTGGTTTAGGCCAAAGAAAGAAAGCCTAACCAAAAAACAGCTGGTGTTCTTTTGCTAGAATCCTTACATTTGCTACAACCCTTGGATAAATATAAAGAACAGACCACAGCCAGAGCTAATCAACTTGGCTGAAGAAAACAGAGTTATTGATAATACACATGCTAGAAGTAATGTCAAAACTGGCAATGGGAAGGAAAGGGGATGTCCAGTGGTAGAGTTATGTGAAAAAAAAGATTACCCGTTTTTACTACCTGCCTACCAGAAGTCCTAGACAGGTTTACTATGAGAATTTGGTAGTTTATACAGTATTGTGCCTGAGGATTATGCTTGTTATCCCTGGGGAGGAATGGAAACTGACTGGGGTATACAGTGAGTTCTTCCAAACTCACCCTTCTAAACTACAAAAACGTAATACATTTAGAGAAAGAGGAAAAAAAAGCTGAAAGGTTTTTTTGTTTTGACTGAGCCAGAATATTTTAAACTGCTGTAACATGTACCAGTCAGGATTATTTATTTATTAAAAAAGGATTTACATAATATCTCTTCCATTAATTTATTTTTCTAAAGGCTGCAATTAAAATTATTTTTTCTTCCAATTAAATCTGCTTCATTTTAAATTATAGAAGAAAAATGCACATTGACAAAACTGAAGTCAATCATGGGAAGGAGTTTATGCAAATACATCTTAGATTAGAATATGTACTACAGCTGATTGCAGACTATAAAAGAACACAAAATCAAGATGCATGTGGGAATATTAAAAACTCTCACCTGGATTTCAAGTTTTTCAGCAGCTGGTGACAGACACTTTATAAGAAATGGTTTGGAAAGTTTACAACATGTAAATAATCTTTTACATAAACACAAGTATTACCGTTTCTCTCGGAGGGCGTGGAATTCCAACATACAGATGATCCAGGAAGTTAGCACTACGGCCTAAACCAAACACTGTGTAAGGCAGCTGTAAGGCAAAGTGGGCTGACTGGCTGAGCTGTCCAGCTGGAAAGCAAACAAGAGAGGATTTTAAACCGGTGCAATCATGGACAGTGACATAGCTATTCAGGCAAGAACTAGCTTCTTCCTAATGTGTTAGGAGTTAGCAGAACATGGAAAGGCACCAAAAACTAGCTTTAGACTAAATTCATTTGATTCAGTGACAGAATAGGGTTAAAGATAGACTGTTTCACCATATTATTATTATTATTAATTTGGTGTACATATTTTATGGTGAGGATTATGAGTTTAAACATTTATCACTGTTCTATGGGCAGAGTTATAAAATCATATTGTTTTAGACAGTATTCTGCAGTGATGAAAGGGAAGCATCTCATTTAATATACAGTACAACTAGAGCAACTGGTGAGGAAAGTAACTGAAAAAAAGATTAAGACAATTAATTGCCTGAAGAATAAAACAAGCTTTTTAAGTGTACTATGATGATGACCATTCTAGATAATATAATAGCATAATTTGGTTGGACAATGACATGAATTTTAGGAATAAACTGTTGGCTTGGTTTGATAAATTTTACTTAAGAGTCAGTGTTTACTTTACTGCCTATGCCTACAAAACAAATAACCATCACAGTCAAAAATGAGCATGGTATATATGGAAAACGTACAGTGGAGCATCTCTGTCAATGTTCTCTGCATTTAAATTAAGATGATGCATACAAATCGGTCTCCGGCTATCATTACAAATATGCTGCTGCACTAAAAACATTAACTACAAATTGAAGTAGCATAACCTTTGGCTCAAGATCTGGAAGTTGTCTCTTCATCTAGTATGACACACTCAGCAGTGTGCAATTAGTTTTTGTTTTAATTAGGGGAAAAGGCCATCCACTTGTTGGGCTATAAGTGGCTATAACTGGTGAGGAAGGCAGGCTCTATTGTAGGCATGGAGCTGGACAGTTTGACATCTGTGGCAGAGCAACGGGCACTGAGCAGGCTCCTGTCAATCATGGAGAATCCACTGTATCCACTAAACAGTATCATCTCCAGACAGAGGAGCAGCTTCAGCGACAGACTGCTGTCACTGTCCTGATCCACTGACAGACTGAGGAGATTGTTCCTCTCCCACACTATGTGACTCTTCAATTCCAACCGGGAGGGTAAAAGTTAACATTATATAATGTTATTATCAGTTATACCTGCCTTGCACTCTCCACCTTGCATTTTTTAAGTTGCACTGCATTTTTATCACTATTTAATTAATATTGTTGTTATCAGTATGTTGCTGCTGGAGTATGTGAATTTCCCCTTGGGGATTAAGAAAGAAAGAAAGAAAGAAAGAAAGAAAGACAGACAGACAGTCAGCCAGTCAGTCAGTATCTGTCTATCTATCTATCTATCTATCTATCTATCTATCTATCTATAAGAGAATGAGAGGTGGAAAAGTACTGATTTTTAATGCAATCATTTGTTATAACATTAGAGTCAGGCAAAAAATCTCCAGAGAACAAATAAGCCCACTTTGCTTTACTTCAAACTGACAGCTGTTCATTAAAATTTAAAACTGTAGACTGGCAACAAATTTCTTAACTATCAATGATTGGTCTTTGCAGGCTGCAGTTCACTTAGCAATAAACACTAGGAATAGTGTGGATGTCTCATGCACAGAAGAACTTCAGATCATTATTTCAAACTTTAGTATCTCATAAAACATCTTTGCTCTGTTCCTCACAACATTTGTATATGCTGGTCTTTTGTTACAAAGCTTAAAGACATCATTCAAAATACAGAAGAGTAATTATCTATCCACTTTCTGCTTAATACAATAAATGTCATGGGGGAAGGAGTCTACTCTAGCAGCACTGGGTACAAATTGGGGACCTAGCCTGGATGGGACACCAGTAAGTCTAAGCGCATATTTCCACTCAAAACATGTCAATAAAACATCATCTTTGGGTTGTGAAAGGAAGTGAGGAAAATGAATACTGTATAAATAGTCTAAAATATTTTGTATATTACAGTGAGACAATAAACAGTCACTTTAAAATAAAAGAATAAATAAGCAGAACCTACATCTTAAAATCATGTAGGAACAGTACCTTCATAACTTTAACAAATGTTACAAGAATTATGATTAATATGCTATTATTCTGTATAGGATCTTTCATAGTAATCAAACTACCAAAGCCCTTTTGATATCAGGTACTGCTCAATGTTATATACAGTGGGTGAAATAAGTATTGAACATGTCAACATTGTTTTCAGTAAGTATATTTCCAATGAGGCTATTCACATGAATTCTTACCAGACATTGGTATTAACTCAGAAATCCACAGATATAAAGAATTCACAACATTAAAGGCCACAAAGGTATGTGTAATAAAGTGGCAATGACACAGGGAGAAAGTATTGAACACACTAGGAAAAAGTAGTAAACCAAGGCAAGGAACCAGCTGAAATCCATAATTGATTATAAAGTAATTCCACCTATCTGTGCAAATTGGTATCAGTTGAGTTAGTACATATTGATGGGCTATAAAAAGGTGTTTTGCTACCATATATCAGGTTTCCTGATATGAAACCTTTTTTAAGATTCTTTGCAATTTTTAGTGTCAGAGCTGTAGGATATTAGATTAAATGATACTGAGAAAGATATGTTGTGAATTTGCTAAATTTTCTTAGAATAAAATTTTAAAAGGCCAACTGCATACTTAAATATAAGAGGTAAAATTAAATTAATGAAGTACAACAGGGCTATTTAATTACAAATTCAGTTGGGCCAGGTTTTTAAAACAAGAAATTTAGCTGGGCCAGACCTTTTCAGTGGCAGGTAACCAGCAGGTAATAACGCATTTTAAGCCAACACAAATGAATGTATAGAAAAACAAGTAATGCTTATTAATTATTTCCCTTTTAAATTTTGTCACATATGACACAGACACATAAAAAAGCTATAAATTAACAGAATCTGAGGTAGTAGTAATACCTTTTTTCTACTTTTGAAATAAAAAAATAAACATTTTAATTCGATCTGACCTAGGCACATCTCAAAGTACATAAAAATAATATAATGGACAGTATTAGCAATCATATTTATTTACCTTTTGAAATAAAAAAAAATATTTTGGTCATGTAATAACAATTCTTTATATTTATATGCCATTTTTCTTACTACTTAAAACACTATGTGCCTTATACGGTACACAAACCCATGATCTTTTTAATGCAAGGTAGCTGCATTATTGATTGCACCACTGCCTATTATATATCACCCAGGAACATCACAAAGTGCATTTAGCAAAATAAAAAACAACTACCAATTCCATCAAAGATATCAGTGCATAAACCCATAACAAGTGATAACAGTAACTGAAAGACATGAATACAACGTCTACTGCACACTGAGGGAACACAGGTTTGTTTTAAATCAGCACATGTGTTATTAGAAGTGCCTTTTTTGTAAACAAAACAATGGCAGTACTCATACTTTGGATCTGGATCAACTTTGAGGTACTGTGAAGGTATACAGAGGTCAAAAGCCAGAGCACTACATGCTTTATTTATTTGGTGAAAAAAACGTTTAAAATTTGAAACTGCCAAATCATTAAGCATAATAATCATAATAATAATAATTCTTCACATTTATATCATGCTTTACTCACTACTCAGAGCACGATACAAACTTCACTAAGGAAAAACCCAAGACATGAACCCATGATTTCCTTATTGCAAGGCAGTGGCGCTACCATTATGCCATCTGTATAGGTGTGCTGTACTGCATAATGTTCAGCTTGATAGTTTAAAATTACAAAATCGAAGAATATTAACCGCAGGTTAATAATAAGCTCTACATTCTACAAAAAATTATGTGGTCCCACAAAGCAATCAGTACCTAATTTAATTGAGTTTTAAAGAAAATTCCAAACTTTTTACATATTTTCATCAAATGCAGTCTTTCTAATTCGTTATTTGCTTTGAATGTCAATGGCTGATTCTCACCCACAACAGCTATGAATCTCCAGGATCGAAGCATGTGAGTGGAGGGCCAACCAATCATATGAAGAGACGTGTGTCCCATACGTCACATATGAAGAGAATGTTCACGTTGAATTCCTCCCATCCAATTGCACAGCAGTGCTTCAGCCATTGGATTTGGGCATCATTCTCACCCTGAAAGTGTATTATTGCAAGGAAATGGTGAGAAAAATTCTCGTCCTCATAACTTATAAACAGGAGGAAATTAAAATTAGTGCGAAAGAAGCTACTGAAATTATTGCAGATGCCTAGATGCAAGTTAAAGCACTATAGTGACAAATGCAGAATCTCATCACTACAAAATTTTCATTACAACAAAATATTTTTAGGTCTCTGGCAGTTCGTTGTAACAGAATTTTACCTGTACTAATATTAACACTTGGGAATTATAACACTTAGGGCTATTTACAAACACACTATAAGGACAACTGCATAGAGGAATTCCATAGAGGAATGCAATCCACAGTATTGTATTATTTTTTATTAGTATTATTGTCATTGATAAAATTATTAGGACAATGCTATTTTCAACTGTTGACAATCTAGTAAATCCACTTCCATGTATAGAGTGGATAAACAAAGCATTGATGGTTAAGTGTGAAGCTGTTGCAAAAACTTTTTACGGGAAACATAACTAATTTAAAATCTAATATAATATAGACCTCAGAACAGAGCTAACTGAACCTCATCCCATTCAATTTATAGATGTAGTAATGTATTCCTTTTGCAATATAAATGCACTTAAACGTCATAAAACAGTTACTTAACCCACAATCATCTACCTGCATCACTAATTAATTTTTGTATAGGCTTTTGCAAAGTTATGTCTAACTGCTTAAGTAAAGGTGCACTCCACGTAGTAAATTGCTCAGCAGACTCTAGTATTACTTCAAATTCTTTAAAAAGTGTAGTACAGTAATCCTCCTCGATCGCGGGGGTTGCGTTCCAGAACCCCCCTCAATAGGTGAAAATCCGCGAAGTAGAAACCATATGTTTGTATGGTTATTTTTATATATTTTGAGCCCTTATAAACTCTCCCACACTGTTTATAAATATTCTCCGCACAGTTATACAGTAAACCCTCTTTTATCGTGGTTAATCTATTCCAGACTCTACCGCGATAAATTAATTTCCATGAAGTAGGATTCTTTATTAATAAATTTAATATTTTCGCAGTTAGAGCATAGAAAAGCTGTTTACGACGTTCTAAATACGTTTTTTTAAAATTATTAGAGCCCTCTAGACATGAAATAACATCCTTTAGTCAAAAGTTTAAACTGTACTCCATGACAAGAGAGAGATGACAGTTCTTTCTCACAATTAAAAGAATGCAAACATATCTTCCTCTTCAAAGGAGTGCACGTCAGGAGCAGAGAATGTCAGAGAGAGAGAGACAGAGAAAGAGAAAAGCAAACAATCAAAAATAAATACGTGCTGTTGGGCTTTTAAGTATGCGAAGCACCGCGATAAAGCGGCTGCAAGGAAGGGATCAATGTGAAAATAGTCTTTCAGCATTTTTCAGAGGAGCGTCCGTATCCTCTAGGCAAACAGCCTCTGTGCAAACAGCCCCTCTGCTCACACCCCCTCTGTCAGGAACAGAGAATGTCAGAGAGAGTGAGAGAGACAGAGAAAAGCAAACAATCAAAAATCAATACGTGCTGTTAGAGCTTTTAAGTGTGCGAAGCACCACGCGGGAAGCATATCGTATATAATTGAGGAGTTTTATTTAATACGTAATACGTGCTCTGATTGGGTAGCTTGTCAGCCATCCGCCAATAGCGTCCCTTGTATGAAATCAACTGGGCAAACCAACTGAGGAAGCATGGACCATAAATTAAAAGACCAATTGTCCGCAGAAATCCACGAACCAGCGAAAAATCTGTGATATATATTTAGATATGCTTACATTTAAAATCTGCGATGGAGTGAAGCCGCGAAAGTTGAAGCGCGATATAGCGAGGGATCACTGTAGTCAAATCACTGTACTGAAAAATGAACATAAGCTTCTGTTTTTACCTAATTTGATTACTGTAGCGCAATCCCATTTGTACTAGAAAGGAAAAAAATAAACCAGCTACAGCTTCCACAAAATACAGTAGCAAAAATCTTAATGAAAAAGAGAAACTTGAAACACATTTCAGTCCTATTAGCATAATAACATTTGACTCTCTGCATGTTTAGGATTCATTTTAAAATACCTTTTTCTAAATTGTCCCTAGTGTGTGCTTGGTGTGTGTGTGCCCTGCGGTGGGCTAGCACCCTGCCCGGGGTGCGTTTCCTGCCTTGCACCCTGTGTTGGCTGGGATTGGCTTCAGCACACCCCCGTGACCCTGTGTTAGGATATAGCGAGTTGGATAATGACTGACGGACTGACTATACAGCACTCAACAATTCTTGCACCTTCCTTTATTTTGGAATACCTACCCTCACACATACCAAATCGTATGACCTTCAAAAACTGTCTTGCTGCACATTTTGAGAGTTAAACATTAAAGAATTGGTGAGATGGCCTTTCTCTTTAATGCATGTAAAATATGGAATAATTTAACTATAGAGATGAAATTAGACTATAATTTCTGAAAATAATAAAAATAAACTGTTAAACACATAACACATACCTTGTTAATATGGCGTTTTCAGAATTTATTCAGAGTGTATCTGAATTAAAAAGATTAAAAATGCTACATATTTGCATATTTTAAGGTTTGTACTTATTCATACTATACAGTCTTAAACAAATGTATATATGTATTTTTTCCAGTTACTAATGACTTCTTGATCTTTGATTTTACTTTCCAGTACCTAAAGGAGACACTCTCCTGCAGCATTTTTTGATGCTAGAAAGGCTGAAAGATGCTACTGCTATGACAATAACTGGAGCACTGAACCCTTTAGGGCTTCCCATTCTATGCTGATAATACAGTATTACTTTATCACATTTAAGTATTGTTCTGATAGGGTTGGGCAGTCTTTCTGACTTGGGACCATAAAGGTTTATTTTCTTCAGTATCTGACACAAGCTGAAATGTGTGTTTTCCTCTACTTCTGGCCATCTGTCCACAGCAAATACAGTGGTTTGCAAAAGTATTCGGCCCCCTTGAACTTTTCCACATTTTGTCACATTACAGCCACAAACATGAATCAATTCCACGTGAAAGACTAATACAAAGTGGTGTACACGTGAGAAGTGGAACGAAAATCATACATGATTCCAAACATTTTTTACAAATAAATAACTGCAAAGTGGGGTGTGCGTAATTATTCAGCCCCCTGAGTCAATACTTTGTAGAACCACCTTTTGCTGCAATTACAGCTGCCAGTCTTTTAGGGTATGTCTCTACCAGCTTTGCACATCTAGAGACTGAAATCCTTGCCCATTCTTCTTTGCAAAACAGCTCCAGCTCAGTCAGATTAGATGGACAGCGTTTGTGAACAGCAGTTTTCAGATCTTGCCACAGATTCTCGATTGGATTTAGATCTGGACTTTGACTGGGCCATTCTAACACATGGATATGTTTTGTTTTAAACCATTCCATTGTTGCCCTGGCTTTATGTTTAGGGTCGTTGTCCTGCTGGAAGGTAAACCTCCGCCCCAGTCTCAAGTCTTTTGCTGACTCCAAGAGGTTTTCTTCCAAGATTGCCCTGTATTTGGCTCCATCCATCTTCCCATCAACTCTGACCAGCTTCCCTGTCCCTGCTGAAGAGACGCACCCCCAGAGCATGATGCTGCCACCAACATATTTGACAGTGGGGATGGTGTGTTCAGAGTGATGTGCAGTGTTAGTTTTCCGCCACACATAGCGTTTTGCATTTTGGCCAAAAAGTTCCATTTTGGTCTCATCTGACCAGAGCACCTTCTTCCACATGTTTGCTGTGTCCCCCACATGGCTTGTGGCAAACTGCAAACGGGACTTCTTATGGTTTTCTGTTAACAATGGCTTTCTTCTTGCCACTCTTCCATAAAGGCCAACTTTGTGCAGTGCACGACTAATAGTTGTCCTATGGACAGATTCCCCCACCTGAGCTGTAGATCTCTGCAGCTTGTCCAGAGTCACCATGGGCCTCTTGGCTGCATTTCTGATCAGCGCTCTCCTTGTTCGGCCTGTGAGTTTAGGTGGACGGCCTTGTCTTGGTAGGTTTACAGTTGTGCCATACTCCTTCCATTTCTGAATGATCGCTTCAACAGTGCTCCGTGGGATGTTCAAGGCTTTGGAAATCTTTTTGTAGCCTAAACCTGCTTTAAATTTCTCAATAACTTTATCCCTGACCTGTCTGGTGTGTTCTTTGGACTTCATGGTGTTGTTGCTCCCAATATTCTCTTAGACAACCTCTGAGGCCGTCACAGAGCAGCTGTATTTGTACTGACATTAGATTACACACAGGTGCACTCTATTTAGTCATTAGCACTCATCAGGCAATGTCTATGGGCAACTGACTGCAATCAGACCAAAGGGGGCTGAATAATTACGCACACCCCACTTTGCAGTTATTTATTTGTAAAAAATGTTTGGAATCATGTATGATTTTCGTTCCACTTCTCAAGTGTACACCACTTTGTATTGGTTTTTCACGTGGAATTCCAATGAAATTGATTCATGTTTGTGGCTGTAATGTGACAAAATGTGGAAAAGTTCAAGGGGGCCGAATACTTTTGCAAGTCACTGTATTATCAAATTGAACATTCATGTTTACTGTTTCAATTAGTAATGACTTACAAACTATGGATTCTTCAGTTTCAACTAATTGATACTTTTAATTTTTTTTTTACTACTTGTAAAGCAGCTTGAGATACATTTATGTATGAAAATGTGCTACTGATATAGTAAATGGAGTTCCTATTGTTCTGTGAACTCAAACAAGTGGGTACAACTGGCGGGTAGTGGACACTCTTGAGTCATTCCAGAACTCAAAATATGGTCAAGGAGACCAGTACACTATATAAAAATGGTTGATTTACTGCAATGCAAAACAAATAAGTGAAGATTGAAAATAAAGAGCACAGAGAGCATTATCATGTCATTTAAAAGATTTGTCCCTATAGTAATATGTGGCGTGACAAAAGAACTTAAACATAATGTACTATGCAAATGCTCCTACTCGTGTACCTCATTCACTATCCTTGGCTTCTCTTCTTTCTGCTACTTGAGCTCTTGCAAAGACCCCACTCCAAGCTCAATAACTCTGTGGTCAATAAAGCCATTGAAATCCCAACACATGACCATGTATGTCTAAGGTCACTAACAGTTCCCTTCAAATAACATCTGGATCATTGGCTAGTCTCTATTTTGAACATGAACACCAGGCTAGAGATCCACCTAGTGGCTCCTGGTGTCTGAGCAATCCTAGATCTAATATCAACCTTAAAGGGTCAGGGCACCATCTAGAAAATACAAATTTGATAAAAAAAAAAACCAAAAAAAACCCCAAAAACTAAATGGTTAAATTGCATTAAAATGATGTAGTGTTGATGAAAATAATTAACAATGGCACATGAAAGGTCAAAAATAATAATGCTAAAATATGCATTTCTCTCAAAAACACATGTAACTGTTTTTATAAATCTTGCTGATGTGCAATGACTCACAGACATATGTTGGATTTAAATTAATAATTTAATCAAGTTGCATTCAGTATTCCAATACCATAAGTCAAACATTTACCGTATATTCCTGAATATAAGCCGAGTTTTTCAGCACCCAAAATGTGCTGAAAAATGTCACCCTCGGTTTATATTCGAGTCAGGTCCCTCTACCCCCGCCAACCCGACAGAAAGCTGGAGTGTACAGTTCACGAACGTCTCTGAACACGTATAAATTGGGTTACGACCAAAAAGTTTGCTAATCTTTTGATTCCGTTCACAACCACACACTCGTTATACTAATAAGCCAGTTTCCCTGTCGGTTTGTGAGCGACGATGATTTCCGCACGTGTTCAGTCTCTCTCTGTGCATTCCCTGTGCAGCGAGAGAGAGAGAGAGAGAGAGAGAGAGACACACAGACACACGCGAGAGAGACACACAGAGAAACACATACACACACACACGCACGCATGAATGAGAGAGAGACACACAGAGACACACGCGAGAGAGACACATGCACACACATGAGAGAGAGAGAGAGAGAGGGCTGGCCGTATAAGGCTGAGAAGGCAGTTAAAGAATGCACTGGGCTTGTTTTTAAAGAGACAGATTTGAGCATTGTTTTAACCTCATATTTAATGAAGACTTTTTTCTATTGGATTTTAACCTCCACTTCACTTCTGTTTACAGCGATTGGTTTGTAGTGTGCATTGTTGCAATGTTACTTTTCTTGGTGGTTTATTAAATTATGGATTTTTCAAATGTTCACTTTTTTCCCTGTGCTTAAAAAAATTGTTTTTAGTGAGTGGTTTGTAGCGCTATAGCGCAAACTCTTGCAGTGTTAGTTTTCTCTGTTGTTCAAAGTTTTCTCAGTGTTATTCAATGTTTTTACATTTAGTTTACTATTACGCTGTGTATTCTATGGTTTAATTAACTATATTTGTGCTTAAAAATCTACATACAGATCGTACAGTCTGGAAAGGATTAATTGTATTTACATACAATCCTATGGGGGAAATTACTTCGGGTCACGACCAAATCGGGTTACGACCAGAGTTTTGGAACGAATTACGGTCGTGACCCGAGGTTCCACTGTGTCTGGTTTGGTCTGCGGGCGGTAGAAGAACTGCTGCGCGCTCTGTGTGGTGCTGTGCAGCCTCTGTGAGACTCATTCCGGGCTGTGTGCTCAATTAATGAGCTGATGCCTCAATTAATGTATGGTAATTTTATTGGTATTATTTTGATTATTGAAACTTACCAGTAGCTGCTGAATTTCTCACCCTAGGCTTATACTCGAGTCAATAAGTTTTTCCAGTTTTTGTGGGTAAAATTAGGCACCTCGGCTTATATTCGGGTCGGCTTTTAGTCAAGTATATAGGATAACTTGAAAGTAAAAAGTTGAGCCTATTTTAATTTTTTGTTTCTAAACCCTTTTGATTGTAATAATAAAATGGTATCTTATGTTGCTTTCTTACTGCTTAGCCACTTCAATCCATCTTGATGTGTCTAGTTCAGTGAACAATAATGCTAATGCACACTTTTCCACATTCTGTTATTTGCAATAATGAGCAATCTGCATTGATATTCCTTTTATGAAAGTACTATCCAGATAAGGATAGTTTGTGCGTTTAAAAGTACACCATGAGAGCTATGTCAATGTATAAAACCTGATTCATGTAGCATGGTTTGCAAGTGTGTATTTTTAATATTGGTAGTTCAAATTTGTTCCTAATACTTTCAATGTGGTTATCTGTAAATTGGGAAAATTCTGTGACTATGTGCTAATCAGATACCTGCTAGTAGAAAGTCTGACAAATCTCAACACAACAGAACAAAACTGGTAAGAATTTAAGTTAATATGAATAAGTTCTTGAAGGACATATTTCAGCAATGAAAACAAATGATACTGCACTCTCAAATCTCACAGAAAGTGACTGAGAAGTTTCCAAGCAATTTTCAGTGAGTCCTGTTGTGCAAGAATTATACACTTCTCTATGCAAAAGCATCAGCGTATAAAACGTGACAGGGCCTAATATAAATTTAATGCAGTTCAACTACATAAGTATTGCCTTTAGCAGCTCAAAAACACACACAATATTCTAAAAAAGTGTATTTTTTGCTTTCTCTGGCTTTATTTCCTTAAAACCCATCCATCTTATACACGCCCACTAACACTACATATTTGACACTGAAAAATAAAATTATAATCCCATGATTTAGTACAATGCATAGCCTTCATTTTCTTCTAATAATTATTATTCACATAAAAACAAGTCTAATTGCCAGAGGCGGTCTTGCTAATGTACACTCACTTATCATAGTTGCAGATATTAAACATCTACTTCCAGGCAGTAAAACTGTATTGTCAACCATATCTTCCAAAGCTGCAAATGATTTTGCCTTCTGGCACACCCTTACACATAACAGAATATGGGCAAATGCATATAAGCTAAAGTAGTTAAACTAGAAATCCAAATTCACTACTGAAATGTGATAGCATTTCTGCTTCTCCAAGTTTCTTGTACTTCAGTTTTAGATAATTAAAAAAAAAAGATGAAATTAAATGATCACTCACAATCCATGGATATAATACTATGGGTCTGTTTATCGGTCCTTATCGAAACAGTTATGATTATCTGAAATTTGCAATGTGACACTCTGTAGAGTTAAAATTATTAAGGTTGTGTTTCCTTATGTAAGATATAAACAAGTCACTCTCCATCTTTTCACATTTGAAATAAACCACTTCTGTTTTCTTATTTACATTGTCTTTAGTACATGCTGTATTACTTGGAAATAATGAAATTTAATGAACGTACCCAGTTATTTTTATACAGTACAGCAACCCTGCATAAACCTGGCTATTCTCTTTTGGAGCAGGATAAAGATGAGGAAAAAGGTAAATCAATGAATTGAAAATCTAAAGGGAGACAATGCTTATGTATTTTGTGCAATTTTTATGCAAGTTGCTACTAAAAAGGAGAAAAAAAAAAACAAACAAAACTGGTAGTATACTGGCACCTGGTTCCAGGCTGGTTACTGCCTTGTATCCAGTGTTTGTAGGTTAAACATGTGCTTCTTGAAATCCTGAACTAGATAAGTGGATTAGAAAATGGGAGAACAGATGAAATTATCTTTTTAATTTGCAACCATATGGAAATAGCAATAATTTTTGTTGGGAGTGGTTAAGAATTATACCCTATTATTAAGTTTTGTTTATGAAAAAAAGCATATTGTGCCTGTGGATGAAAGGCTTAATTACCAATACATAAATAAGTTTCTAATAAATACAAGTATATGAATAAAGCAAAATATTATCATAAATGAACTAAGACGTTTTGCTCCTCAACAAAATCAAATATTGTTGATTATTATTAATGATTAATTATTTATGGAATTATTTTTCAGAAAGAATACCAGCTTAGGATACATGCAAAAAAACTGTAATTTGTGAACAATCAAAACAATGTAGAGATATTATTTACTCAACTACTTCATTCATTATCTGTGCCTTCAATGATGCTGGTGAGGCTCAGAGTTTACAACATAAGTTGGGCAATATAATCTTTCAATAGTAAAAGTAACCAACTCTTTCTGGGAAATTCCCAGGTGTTCCAGTAATGGTTAAGAGGTATATTGTTTTCAGTGTGTTCTGGGCTATATCCCAGCTGGCTTTGGCAGGTAGGAATCCCACACAAGGCAACCAAGGGAGCCCTCAAAATCCAGAACACTAGAACAGCAGAAGGTCTACTTCAGAACTTCCTATGTTGTTCATAACTTGCTATGTTGTCCAGCTTGAAGTTTGAAGAAGAGATGCACCTGGAAGACTTACAGGAAAACCTCCTTTAACCAGCTTGTTAATCAAGACATTTACCTGAACAAATGACTACTGCTCTACCAACAATGTCCAGAACAATGTCCCTAGAAGAGTTTCAAAGACAAACTTATTGGTTAGTTTCATCATCCTGCCTATTAGCGCTTATTTACAACACCCTAAGGTACATTAACATCTTGAGTTGTGGCAGTTGCTCTAAACTCCACCAAAGTATAAGCTACTCTTTTCCAGGACTTTTCTGATTTAGAAGTGCTGAATCTCATTTTGACACTCAACTGCAAACTCCAACAATGACTTTTTAAACTCACCAAATCATATATTCTGTAAAACAGCTTTACACAAAATATCAGACATAAACCTTCTTTGATGCTTTACTAACTGATCTTGTAATGTGAGTTGATTGTTGTAATCTTTTTTGTTTCATGAATTTCATGAACAGTGAATTACAACTACAAGTCGCCAGTAGGTAAATACAATACAATTTATTTTTGTATAGCCCAAAATCACACAAAAAGTGCCGCAATGGGATTTAACTGGCCCTGCCTTATGACAGCCCCCCCAGCCTTGATTCTCTAAGAAGACAAGGAAAAACTTCCAAAAAAAACCCCTTGTATGGAAAAAAATGGAAGAAACCTTGGGAAAGGCAGTTCAAAAAGAGACCCCTTTCCATGTAGGTTGGGTGTACAGTGGGTGTCAAAAACAAGGGGGTCAATACAATACAATACACAGATCAGAACAAATCCTCAATACAGTACGAACCAGAATTTAACAGTAGATGATATCACATAATATGATTTGGATTTGTTTAGAGTCCTGGAGACCTCAGCATTCAAGCTGCCTCCCACATTTGGCCATTCCACAGCTGAAACATTGTTTGGCCAGCCAATCCGATGAAAGGACCCCTCTACCCCACGATTCCTGTGATCCTCCATCAGAGGTGACTTTACCTTAGGCAGGCAAAACAACTTGGCAGGTGGGCCGTGGCACCGAGTGCCACATTTGAGTACAGAGAAGAGAAACAGAATAGGTGAGGGTTAGTAACATATTATAACTATCATGTTACTTATGTTTTAGTGCTAATGACTGACAACGGAGATGCAGTCTGTACAGTTAATCAGCAGCTCTAGTCAGGATATGCTAAACTGAAGTAGTGAGTCTACAGCAAGGATTTAAAAGCTGAGACTCAAGGGGCATCTCTTATAGTAGCAGGCAGACCATTGCACAGTTTAGGGTCCCTGTAACTAAAAGCTCAACCTCCCACTGTTATTTTATTAATCCTTGGAATCATAAGCAGACTGGCATCTTGAGATCTTAATGTACGCTCTGGTTTGTAAATCATGATAAGTTCAGACAAGTAAGCCGGACCTTGGACATTTAATTCTTTATATGTTAAAAGGAGGATTTTGAAATCTGCCCTAAACTTAACCGGGAGCCACTGTAAGGATTTAAGAACTGGAGTTATATGGTCATACTTTCTTGTTCTTATAAAAATTCTTGCAACAGCATTTTAGATTAACTGGAGGCTGTATAAAGAACAGTTTGAACATCCAGTAAACACTACATTGCAGTAGTCAATCCTTCTAGAAATCAATGCATGAATTAATTTCTCAGAATCCTGTTTATTTAGAAAGTGCCTTAATTTCCCAACATTTTTAAGATGGAAGAAACAGGATTTGGACAACTTTGTAATATGCGCTTTAAATGACAAGCTAAAGTCAAAGATAACTCCTAGATTGCAGGCTGATTCAGTAAAATTAATGGTGATTACAACTGATTTAAATGATGACAAAATATTGTTGTTATCAGTGTCATTCCCTCAATTCCCAACAATTAACATCTTTGTTTTATCTGTGTTTAAAGACAAGCAGTTCTCATCCATCCACTCCTTTAATTCACTAACACAACTAATTAAAGACAACATTGGAGAAACTTCATTCGATCTAAAAGAAAGGTATAACTGGGTGTCATCTGCATACAAGTGAAAATTAACATTATGTTTCCTAATGATAGATCCCAGTGGAAGCATGTAAAGTGAAAACAGTAAAGGTCCCAGTACTGAGCCCTGCGAGTCACCATATCTTACTTCGGTGTATAATGAAGGAGTACTGTCAACACATTTCTGTACATATTGGAATCGATTTGATAAATAAGAACTAAACCAAGCGAGCACAGTGCCTGTGAGCCCATATCATTTTCTAGCCTGTGCAGTAAAATAGAATGGTCAATGTTGTCAAATGCTGCACTTTAGTCTAACAACATAATTACAGTGGAGTTTCCTTCATCAAAGGATATCAGAATGTTGTCTACAACCCGCTTTCGTGCCGTTTCTGTACTATGACCAGTGCGGAAACCAGACTGGAATTTCTCAAATAAATTGTAATGCGTCAGGTGTGACTGAAGCTGATTGGCGACTACTTTTTTTTAGTATTTTAGAGAGAAAGGGTAAATTTGAAATAGGTCCATCATTATTTAGTATGTGTGGGTTCTGACTTTTTAAGTAATGGTTTAATGACTGACACTTTTAGTGCATCAGGTACTGTGCCATGCAATAATGAACTATTGATAATGTTTAGAATAGGTGCTGCAAGAACATCCATTGCACTTTTTACTAGTTTTGTTGGCACTGGATCTAGGGAACAAGTAATGGGTTTCATTTTAGAAATTAAAGTTAAGACTTCATGCTCAGTTACAGGATTAAAATTACTAAAGTGCTGAATGTAATGTGAGGCAGGGTCTGCTAAGCTAGTATGTGTTTTGTACTGTGATGCTGAGATCTGGGATCTTATATTTTTAATTTTCTCATTGAAGAAGTTCATAAAGTCTGTATTGCTAATATCTGTTGGTATTTTGCACTGTAGATCTGAATTCCCATTTGTTAATTTAGCAATTGTTTTAAACAGTACCCAAGAATTTTTATTATTGCTATCTATTATTGTAGAATAGTATTCTGAGCGAGCTTTAAAGAGAGCTTTTTTATATTTTTTAACACTCTCTGTCCATATAATTTGAAAGACATGTAGCTTTGTTGTTCTCCATCTGCACTCCAGTTTTCGACACTCTAATTTAAGAGCTTGAGTGTTTTCATTAAACCAGGGAGAGTTTCTATGTGCTTTGATCACTTTTGTTTTAAGGGGAGCCACTGCATCCAGAGCATCTCTCAAGGTCACATTACAATGTGATGTTAGTTGATCTAAATTGTTTTTCAGGTTTACATTTGATGTTAACTGATCTAAATGGTTTTCCACAATTACACTCGACTTACTCAAAGTATCTATATATTTTGAAGCAGAATTACAATCTAGATGTCGCACAGTCTTTGTTTTAATCTGTGAGTGAGTTGGCAAAGGCAGTAATAAATCAAATTTAATTAAGTAGTGATCAGAAATAACTTCATTCAATGGAGTAATATTTAAATTTTGAATTTCAGCTTTGTAAGTTATAATTAAATCTAATGTGTGGTTATGATTATGAGTTGGACCTTTGACAATCTGACAAAATCCTACTGAATTTAACAAATAAGTAAAACGTTTGCTAAAAGTGTCAGTTTC
Source organism: Polypterus bichir lapradei (assembly GCA_026402145.1). Lineage (NCBI taxonomy): Eukaryota > Metazoa > Chordata > Cladistia > Polypteriformes > Polypteridae > Polypterus > Polypterus bichir. The sequence goes on from JANRMT010062806.1 coordinate 69,157,207, forward strand.
CACATCAATGTGTATATTAAAATCCCCCATCAGTACTATGTGATAATAATTTATAGCCAAATCAGATAAAAGGTTGCTAAATTCAGTCATGAACAATGAATATGGCCCTGGTGGTCTGTAGACTAGCACTATAATTGTGTTGGAATCTGTTTTAATATTTAAAATGAATGCCTCAAAGAATGTAAAGTCGCCTACATTTTTAGACATGCTTTGCAATTTGTTACAATGAATTATTCTAAGGCCTCCCCCTCGACCAGAATCTCTAGACTTATGAAGGAACGAGTATCCATCTGGTGACGCCTCAGCTAGGGGAACAGTGTCACATTTACTAAGCCAGGTTTCAGTGAGAAGACACAGATCAGATTTTGTACTTAATATAATGTCATTTACCAAAACAGCTTTACTGTAAAGGGAGCGAATGTTCAATAAGCAGCATTTAAAACTGCATGTTTCTTTCTGAACTGGTGATATATTTTTTGTTTTAATTTGAAGTAAATTTCTATTACAGATGCCCCTTGTGGAGGGTCTGGTTTTTAATAACATGAATGTTGGCATGTGTCAATGTTTGTTCCTGGTTGGAGTTTTCTTACTTAGTTATTGGAAAATGAGACATTTGTGACTGGGACCAAATTAAATAGTTAAGGTACACTCTAATTTGAGGTGGGTTTTTAAAGAGCTTGACACAGGATACTTATTTATGTCTTGGAAATTGAGATCATTGTGACCAAATTAAATAGCTAAGGTACACACTAATGTGAGGTGGGATGTTTAAGAGCTTGACATGGAGCACCTATTCAGTATCTCAGAACCTGGGCTCAAAATGATGTTACACAGTGTGCAGGGTAGCAGACATCAGTCTTACTTTTATCCATTGTCTATCACGTGCAGTGATCTTTTTGTTCACGTTACAAAACCTGTACTGCTTTGACATCACTGGTTATTTGTTTGTTTTTAATTATCACTGGTCTCTTTACTAATTTATGGCTGCTGTGTTGTTGTACCATGTACTGCATTGTTGTTGCATGAAAATCATGAAAGGCAATTACCAGGCTTGGGATTCAACCCTGGCTACTGGATGGTTAGCTTTGCTGCCTAACAATTGTGCCACTGTGCTACTCAAGATATATAACAATTATATTGAAACTATTATCAAAAGGAACAGCTTGAGCAATGAAAATATTTTAGCAACGTTAACTTCACCCACCAGATTTCCCATATATTAGCTTTTTAAATTTTGACCTTCCAAAGTATTAAAACAACACACTCGAAGGATAAGGTGTCGAAACACAGTCAGAATGACAAAGTGTAATTTATTTTTTATTCAGATATCCTACACGAAGCAATCCAGAAATGAAATTACAGTTTGTGTTTTCTAACTCAACTTAGTCCAGAACACAGCTCTAATTTATTTATTATACTTTAACGGGAAACATACAAAAGAGCAATCATTCTGTTCGTTCAAGATTTTGAGGAACAATTTACTTCTTCTTCTGTTTTGCATTTTTTACATTTTTCTGGAGGTGAGAAAAAAAAATCATTCCATTCAAATACATTTTCTATGGATCCAGATCTAAGTATTCTGGATATTAAAGAAGCCTGTGAGGAAAATAACTGTGTATTAGCTGCCATGTCCATCATCAATCTCTCTGGAAACAAATTTAAACAGATTATTTTAATAAATGGTATTTTAAGTGTTCTAGCAGGAAACGCATAGAATGCATTTTTAAATAATTTGAAGTCTGCAACACAATTTTATGATTTGTATTTTATAATTTTATAATATATTGCAGCAAAAACTCAGTATTGATTAGTATCACTTCTAATTACATATGTCACTCTCAACATCTACCCATTATTTTACTGTTTTACAAATTTGAACACATTGAACACCAGATACACAGCTAATGAGAATAATTTTAACATACGCCGTGCTTTAATCATGCTTTTAAAACTGTAAATATATTAATTTTTACACTGAAAACATTGGTGAATCATTTCCAAATAAATTGTGTTGGAAAGACTTAAACATAACTGTTTTTAGCAATCAAAAATTGTATTCAGGTAAGCGTGAAAGGAATAAGTGGTCAAGTATAATAAAGTGCCATCCATCTAAAAGAAAAAGGAGTGGGAAAAACATGATATATTTGTGTGTTTCTTTGGCAGTTTCTTCAAAACATAAAGGAGGTATTGTAAATCTTTCCCAATATTTACATGACAAGGCATATTTAAAATACACAGGATTTCCTCAGTTGTACTTGTTTAATACCTCTACTTATTCTCTGTTTCACAAATAGCCATCCGTGTTCTCTTAATTCTGAATGAAAAGTATTTTAACTCATATACATTACCATGAAGGCATAGTGAGTGGGAAATACTCAAATTGACCAAGTACAAAGTAGGCAAATATAACAATCAGCAAGTCCCAACTATGCAGATTCATTTTTCACTATTAATTTGAAGATTATCTTGAACTAGATCTGTAAATGAATCCTGACACTGTTAGCATATTCCATCATTTTTATAGGGCTTTTATATCTAATATTTTTATATGTTTAATTTCATATATAACACTTGGATGCAATGTGAATCACACAAGTGGAAGTGGTAGAAATGGAGAGAGCAAAACAGGGTAACTAAATATTTTAGTGCTGGGTAGCACAAGGAAATCCTGTTGTACAGCTGTAGGAACAGCAGAAAGGTTGGTTGGTTTTTAAACTGTGTAGACTCTCAAAAAAAAAACAGGAAATAATGAAAAAGAGAAACAACAACAATATAACAATCAGTTTACAAATTATAAAGGAAAAAGCTCAGATTTACATTAATTTACAAGAATTTAAACCTTTATATGATTTAACTATTGTACAGCATCTTGCAGGACAGTAAATTACATTGAGGAATATTTTACACATTATTCTCATTATGGTAATTATTCGGCTTTTGAAATCTTTTTGTTTTCCATAGAGTGTAGGTAGGAAAAGAATGAGTTTAAGAATGATAAACGGAAAGGAAATTAACTGACCATTACCTAGCTAATGTAGAGGTAAAAGTAAACAGAAAGGCTATGTGGAGAGAGCACAGATAGAAAGAAAAATCCAGAATGAAAGACAGCAAGAAAAAATGAATGTCTTTCATACAATTCAGTTATCGTTTCTTTCCAACATATGAAATAAAACATAAATGTACATACTGACATTTATATTTACTGTTACATATTTTATGTATTACTCAGATTACTTATTTTGTAAAACACCTTTTAATTAAAAATTACCTCAATAAGCATGATATAATTATTAACTGATATTTTTTTCTTTGATCAAAATATTATATTGTACTGAAGCAGTGAAAACAAGCAGGTCTGTTTTTCTATAAATTTTCACATATCTTTAGCAAATTTAACACTTCACCTACTGACTACTAGACTTGTATTTAATTTAGATCTAATCTAAATTGAAGCCAGTTTTTATATAGGGACAAATAATAAGGGTCACTCAGGATGCCATTCTGTTATGAATGTAGTGCTAATTCATACTAAGTGAGTAAAAACTTATTTAATGAAAAACACTTTTAAATATAGGCATTTGAAAACAAACTGATGTTTAGTTTTATTGTGTTAAAGAATGGAATTTACAGTTTTTATGCCATACCATTTTCAAAGCCCTCACAACGGTAAGCAGGGTTCTGCGTGAAGGGTATGTCCCAGTCTATCCCAGCAAGCACAACCCCTGGACAGGACACCAGTCCATCGCAGTGTGAATACATGCACACATACACACACACACACACACAACATAGATTTCAAATCTAGCACAGCTGGTTAATACATCATTTTCTTTGAAGGGAAATGGAGTCCACAAGGTTAACATGAATTTGAATTTGCAGTAAGAAAGAAGGATCAACATTTAATATTTACTGTATTTATAAATAAAGTTACACTTATCTTTAAAATATCTTTATTCTGAATTAATATACATTTCTGAGGTCAAATTTCAACAATTTTTTTCTGGTTTTATCTGTGTTAAAATACAGGCTATGCAACTGTCAGCAAAAACAACATCCTATGATAATTCATAGATTTTTCCTAAACATGAATACTTTGCCAAAATATCAATTAAAATATATTATTGAAAATTTCACAGATTATAACATAATCATTCCATAACAGGCTATAGAAGCAGCATTCTGGTGTCATTGATTCCTCAAATAAATGTCACTCACCTCATTAAAAGGTTCTCTTTTTAAAAATGATTTACAGTCACAGGGCTAGTTCATATCTTGTCTGTGTTATAAAAATTCACTGCATTATGCAGCTCATTATCCCATGCTCACACAGTGAATAGCTCTTTGGCAGTTTACTGCGATGAAAGAGTATCTCAGCACTCAGGTGCCTCTGAAACAGCTGCAGTGGGACATAACTTGGCTTGAGTGAATAACAGGAGGCCCGTGCCATGCATCTGCTGGTACATTCACCACTAGGCTGTGTTCCAAAGGTCCTTTCAACACATATTAAAACACATGGAACTCAGAAATAAATGAAAACTTTGGAAAACTTCAAAAACAACAAAGGCATTTGTGATGCAATGGTAGCCTATTCTCGTCGTGCTCAGCTGTACTTTTAAAATACCTTTATGGGTTGAATGAACCACAAGGCTATGCATAAATAAAAACAGTTATCATTCTGCATGTCTCTTCAAGCAAGCAAGACCATTATCATCTGTAATGCCAAAGCAAGCTATTACCTACACTCACCTAAAGGATTATTAGGAACACCATACTAATACGGTGTTTGACCCCCTTTCGCCTTCAGAACTGCCTTAATTCTACGTGGCATTGATTCAACAAGGTGCTGAAAGCATTCTTTAGAAATGTTGGCCCATATTGATAGGATAGCATCTTGCAGTTGATGGAGATTTATGGGATGCACATCCAGGGCACGAAGCTCCCGTTCCACCACATCCCAAAGATGCTCTATTGGGTTGAGATCTGGTGACTGTGGGGGCCATTTTAGTACAGTGAACTCATTGTCATGTTCAAGAAACCAATTTGAAATGATTCGAGCTTTGTGACATGGTGCATTATCCTGCTGGAAGTAGCCATCAGAGGATGGGTACATAGTGGTCATGAAGGGATGGACATGGTCAGAAACAATGCTCAGGTAGCCCGTGGCATTTAAACGATGCCCAATTGGCACTAAGGGGCCTAAAGTGTGCCAAGAAAACATCCCCCACACCATTACACCACCACCACCAGCCTGTACAGTAGTAACAAGGCATGATGGATCCATGTTCTCATTCTGTTTATGCCAAATTCTGACTCTACCATTTGAATGTCTCAACAGAAATCGAGACTCATCAGACCAGGCAACATTTTTCCAGTCTTCAACTGTCCAATTTTGGTGAGCTCGTACAAATTGTAGCCTCTTTTTCCTATTTGTAGTGGAGATGAGTGGTACCCGGTGGGGTCTTCTGCTGTTGTAGCCCATCTGCCTCAATGTTGTGCATGTTGTGGCTTCACAAATGCTTTGCTGCATACCTCGGTTGTAACGAGTGGTTATTTCAGTCAAAGTTGCTCTTCTATCAGCTTGAATCAGTCGGCCCATTCTCCTCTGACCTCTAGCATCAACAAGGCATTTTCGCCCACAGGACTGCCGCATACTGGATGTTTTTCCCTTTTCACACCATTCTTTGTAAACCCTAGAAATGGTTGTGCGTGAAAATCCCAGTAACTGAGCAGATTGTGAAATACTCAGACCGGCCCGCCTGGCACCAACAACCATGCCACGCTCAAAATTGCTTAAATCACCTTTCTTTCCCATTCTGACATTCAGTTTGGAGTTCAGGAGATTGTCTTGACCAGGACCACACCCCCAAATGCATTGAAGCAACTGCCATGTGATTGGTTGATTAGATAATTGCATTAATGAGAAATTGAACAGGTGTTCCTAATAATCCTTTAGGTGAGTGTACAAAACACCTCTAAGGTTGCCTTACAATGGACTGACACTCTATCCAGGGTTATTTTCCTTCTTGTACCCAATGCGGATGTAATACCTCCAAACCAACACAATAACCCAGAATTGAATTAAGAGGTTTCAAAAATATTTTGTTATGCCTAGGGTGCTTTGAGTTTCAAATAAAGAAATATACATATTGATTATAAGGCATATACTTAATAGAGAAGAGAAAGAAAAAACAGGAGGCTGCTGCAAGGCACGCTACCTAAAATCTATGAAGCAGTCAAAAGAACACAGGAAGCTATTCTAGAGATTAATGAAGGATCTCCACATCAAATTTGTGTGCCTTAAAATTATCAGTGGACAAACATGCACAGACACTTTTCACAAGCAAAGCTTTTCAACTTGAAGCTAATTACTTGTTATCAAGGTTTATTTTCATGCCTATGCTTTACTGGCAGAAATTCAGCTCCTGGCAATCTGTTGAGAAGGGAACTCTCCTTTTAATCATAAAATGGCAGTTGTTTGCTTGTTTTTAGTTCTTGCAGTGTTACAAAATCCAGTTGGCTCACCAATGGGGGGAAATGTGCAAAGGCATTAACACTTAACATATTGTAAATATGGCACAGTTGGGTAGTGTGACATTTCATGCTTTATGTCCCTTTATGCTTGACATATATAAATATTGAAATATAATAATTTCTCTTGTATACAGTAGTAGATGTTCATCCATTTTCTGAATCTGCTTTAACCAAATCAGGGTTGTAGTATTGGCTATTCCCACAAAACTGTGCAAAAGAGGAAACAACTCTGCACAGTATATTAGGGCATATGATGGCTCATTCACTCACACAATACCAGTTCACATTCACTGATCAGTGTAATCTTCCTGTCTTTAACAGGTAACAGTGTCCAGGCTAAGATTTGAAAAGTGTGTTTAAGCAGTGAGATGGCATTACAAATAACTGTGCTGCTAAGCTGATTGAACAAAATTGTTTCTCTAGCACTGAACTTTTTTCAGTAGGTGTCATAATGTAAAAGAAAGCTTAACAAAGGTGATTTAATTTTATATTATTTTCTATTTTGGCTCTTTATACAATTATTATTGAAACTTTCACCTCTTTCATGCTTAAAATAGGATGACAATAATTACTCAAGAGCATAAATCAATACTTTGTAAAAAAGACAGACAACTGAAATGAAGCCACAGTTGTAATATAATATATTTTTTATGAGAGGTCAGGATTAACCTGTTTACTTTAAACGCAGAAGGGACATTTTTGAGTCCATCACTAGGGGCTATTAATGAGACATTGGGTGAGAGAAATAAATGAAGTAGCTGGAATATGCATAGGAAAGTTTCCAGCTTTCCTAGCCTTAAGGAATTACTTGCTGAGATAGCTTTGCTTTTTCTTAGCTTTGTACAAATAAAGTGGAACTTCCAAGTGTGATCAATGAAAGGCCAAACTTATCAAGTGTAAAATGGGATCATTGTCAACACTCTTTGGGAAGACAGAAATGATAGAAAGAAACAACGGGAGATGTTTGAAGGTGAACAGATCTGAAAGGCTGTAATGAGTCTGTACACTGTTGCAGCTAATGATAGGAAGGAATCTTTGTTGAAAGTGTAGGCAATTTTATTTTAGTCTAAAAAACTGGTATTGGGAGTTGGGAAAAGCACACATCTGCATTTAGAGTCACCGGGTCAAATGATTGTTTCTGACACAGTGGCAAATGGAACCTCTCCAAGGAAAGGAGATGAAGGCAAAGAAATTACACAATTTATAACTGGTAGTGAATAAAATTACTTTTTATCGTATGTGTGTCTATTCTTTAACACATTATTGATCATTAAAAAATGTCATGTACCATGTGATCATTTTCCTCCTAAAACATGTGATTTCCTGGAATGAAGTGCTCCTGTCATAAAAAATGACTCCTACATGCTGCCTGCAAAACTATGGAAGTTGGTTTAAACAAAAATCCAGACAGCAAACTAATAATATACAGTACTGCTAGTATTATACATATAAATATTAACATTCTAATAACATTAAATATTTTAATTATTTAATAATTATCTTTAAGTCATTAACTGCCATGACCCCAATTTGGAGATCATGTACTTTAACCTGCCTAGTAATGCCATTTGTCAGTCACGTAGAAAAACAGGATGTTCACATGCTCCAGAAGGATGTTGCCTGAGAAAGGAAAGCTAAATTGACCACATGCATGTAGTGTGTTGAGCACACAAGCTCATTTTTCCGCTCCGCTCACCGCTTTTCATCAGAAAAGTGAAACATGTTTTTTGAAAGCACAAAAGACATTACCCACCGAGGCTAATTTGGTGACGGTGAATTTATCTTGATTCTTGGTGAGTGTTAAATGTGATAATAACACTTTTTCATGTCACTGTAATTTGGATGGGTACAATGGACCCAAATACCTTGAGCCCCATTTGGGGCTCATAGCTGATGCTGACTAGAATTTCAGCAAATATTTTGTGATTTAGTTTTGCAGGAAAGGGCTCGATATAGGCATTCCCTAAATCATCGCTCAATTGGGTTCCTGTTGACATCAGAACATCATTTCACTACATCGGATGTACAGAAATGGGCAAACAGAGGAAATGTGCAGTGTGTAAGAAAAATGCAAGAAAACAATGCTGTAGATGCGATGTTGGACAACACCTGAAATGCTTTCAGGAATGGCATCAAAAACTAATAGGGATCGGAGTAAAATTTGAGGAAAGTGGCATTTCGGAGGAAAATGTGCTGGTGCTATAATTGAAGATTGATGTTTTTCTTACTATTTGGATGTAGATGGATAGAAATAAAGTAAAAAATATTTAGAAAAAAAATTGGCAGTTAATGGGTTAAACTGAATAAAATTAGTATTAATTATTATATTGTGATTATTATGAATGAATAATTTTCACATTATTTAACAAAAATGTATATCAAATTATTGTTATTAAAGTTATTATTTTAAGTATAGGGTAGCTAGAATACGATCTGAATCATTTGTGACCTGAATAGTTCAAAATTTATTTCTCAGGTCTTATAGGTCAGGCTCATGGGAGGAAAAAGAAACAAATCAGTCTTTTTCAGGTAAAATCATTCTCTCTAGTATCTTTATTTTAATTACTTATTTAATTATTTATTTTGTCTTTTTTCTCTTTCTTCATCATGTAAAGCACTTTGAGCTACATTGTATGAAAATGTGCTATATAAATAAATGTTGTTGTTGTTTATTAAGAACTGTACATTTTGCAAGCAGTGCTTTGGGCATTACATTTAAAGTTTTAAGCTGTATCTTGGGTAACTGAATTATTTAAAGACTGGTGTCATTTTGCTATATGAGTTTTACACTGTGGGCATTTCCTTTTTCTAGCATGGTTTTTCACTTACTGCTGGTACATACTGTACAGCTTTCTTTTACTCTAAAGCTGGAAAAAAATACATAAAAGCTCAGTTTTTATTTTTTATGGGAAACATCAGTCATAGTTTAATTCTGCCCACAACATGAAACATTATTACTGTGTTTGTCAGTCATGTATTATGGTAAATGTGTAACTTGTAACACAGGACCATTTGCTGTACGTGTTATGTAGTACTGGTTTAGATTACATACATATAATGGTGCACATTTGCTGACAGTACACAGTGCATTGTTCATGGGAAATGCAGTCTGAATGAGCTAGAGTTATTCTTATACAGATTAATCCCCTCACCCTTACCAAATATCCTCTACTTTAAACATTTTGCAACTCACAATGCTGCCAAGAGCCTGCACTGAGCACTAGGTAGATTAGTACCTTTGGTAACACTTAGGTATGGGCACTTTGAGGTGCTTCTTGTAACATACAATGGTAATGTATATGGTAACACAAACTGACTGAATATACTAAAATAAGTCATTCTGCTGTTGTTTCATAAACACAAATATCTTTCAAATTTAGCCCATGGACTTTAACACAGTCAAACTGTTTTTCATAAACATAATTCTTTCTATCTTACATTTAGACATTCTTGGCTCTTTGTTGTTCTTTTGTCATTTTGACTTTTTATTTATAAATGCATCCATTAATTTTAATAATTCACTTTGAGGTCCCTGTGGGGATTGGAGGTTCATTTACTGAAGCATACTTTGGAAACCAACCAACTAATTCTGAATGGGAAGTCACAAGTTAACAGGTGATAGTCACCTGCACACTGTTATAGTCCAAGTTTAAATCAACAATTAGCACAAACACCAGAGTATTTGTTGAAAAACTCAAGCAAGAATGGAGAAATTGGCAAATGCCAAATGCCATGCACACAGGCTGTAGTCCAGTGTAGAACAGCTATGAGGCATCAGTAAATTACTACTATGCCACTCCAACAAATCTTTGTCAGACATTCAGTCATTCAGTATCTCTTAAACCCATTTAATCTAAGTTAAAGCCACAGGGACATGTCTTTGTTTTGCTTACTTTATTTTATGAAATTATCTTTTTCTGTTCTTAAATACTGCCTAGTTTTAGGACCTAATTTTCAGTGCTTTAACCAGAAAAGTCTTGCAGAGAACAGGCCATCGGCCCAACATAATTTATTACTTTCTAATGCCTTACATATAATTCACACTAAAACACGGTGGAAGAACATACTATTTGGTAGCTTAAACAGTGGTATAAGCAACAAAAGGAAACTGATAGAGTGAGTGGCACAGCATGGTGGAGGCACTCAAAAGTTCAAGTTCAGAAAGTCACACCGTGCTGAAATAAAAAAAGAAGTGGTCAGATATCAAAGTCGACGTGAAAGGGCGAGTTGCAGCCCACTGTCCGAGTGTCAACACTACTGGAGGAGGTAGAGGAATTCTTGGGCTCACACTGTTTGAGCAATGAGCTACTTCAATTATTGATAAGACATTTATATATCCTGCCACAACATTAATGAGATACATTTTTGTATCAGAGATAATTTTCACATTAATAGAGTGGAAATGCTTTCTTCTCTGAAGCTGCCTTTATAGCAATGTGTGTGCATTACATTTGGAAAACCGGACATTGCTGCAAATTGCGCTTTGATGTTTGCCCATTCAAGCACAGTTAAAGGAAATCTTATATATCTGGATGACAAGCGGATAATACCATCGCATACAGCTGGCATGGCTTGACTCAGTGATGACTGAGAAATACCCGATCAGTCCACCAGACATTGAAAAGCTCCTGTGGCTAAAAACCCAATGGTGGAGAAAACTTGCAAAGGAGCAGGTAGAGCTCAATTCAAAGTCTTCCTTTGCAAAGCCGGTACGCAGCTCCAAGAGGACGGCTCTTGGAAATCTAAATCGACTTAGAAGCCAGTAATCATGATGCGAATATAAAATAGAAAGGGAAACTGCATAGAAACAGTAGCAGTGCTTTGATGCTGGGTGTGACCTGTTTACAAAGCCAAGCAGAAATGTTCATATGTAAGGTCTGGGGCTGCCGTGAATATTTGCAGGGCATTATGCCAAGTTTAGTTTTTATACATCTTGATGTCAGCGTGGAAACAGGCGGATGCAACATTTTTGTGTGCGCGCTCCGTTTATACCTGAGGCTCCGGATATGTTCAAAATGTTGTTAAGCCAATCAAATCACCAAAAGGCAGTTCTCAACCACATTACTTGGTGATGCATTTCATTCATTGATTGTTCCCTTACAATACGAAAAGCTTCATGAATTTTGTGTAAATTGTATGCATAACCAACTTCAATCTGTGCTCTCGAGTTCTTATTGAAAAGCATATTTTAAAAAGTTTACCTTGAAGTAAAATCATATTATGATAATAACCACAAAAAACACTAAAAATAGTGACTCTTTGGTATTTTTACTTTTCAGTTAAGAGATCTTGTCCAGCTTTTTGTGTTAACCTAACACGTATCGTTTTATTGTGTCATCTCATTCATTTTCAAGATCGCTCCATTTATTTACCTCCTTCTTTCACATTTTAAGATTATTTAAGATGACAATTATGTTAGACCACCTTCAAGTGAATGAAATATAATTCAAAATAATTTTTGAAATAGCTCATCTCACAATTGTGTAAGAAAAATACAAGACAGCATTCCAATAAGCTCTTCTAATGGACTTAGTAAAATTAGTGAAATGCGCTTGTTTTGTAGTACCATACATAGCAGACATTACACAGCTTATGTGAAAAACCAGTTATCCTAGGGAATTTTAAGAGGAAACCGTTCTTAGCTATGCCTATGCTTTCCATTGTTTATGTTTAACTCTCAAACGAGCATTAGTATTCATGCAAAGTTTACCTGTAGAGCAGCAGTCTGTACCAATTATACAATGGTGGCATTACTCTAATAGGATTCAGAAGAGCAGCCCATACCCCCCAACCCCCTTGGGGCTATGTCTATAAGCTTTACTATAAGAAAAGGGTTTTCTGCAGGCATGCCATTCGTGTTTTTTTTTTCTAACAAAATCTGAGAAACAGTGCATAACTTACATTTTGCCCAATATCTAATTAAAAAATCAAAATTTTCTTAACTTTTAGATAATGGAAGCAATCTGAAATCTTTAACATCTGCTGCAACATTATGCTTTAGACTGCATATTATGGATCACCTGCCTCTCTTTGATAATGAATAGATGGAATGAACTCATTCAATTGGAATACTGAAAGCCTTAGCAAAATTCTCATTGACAGGTCACAAATGTGTCTTAACATCCTGCATATTAAAACCTGCAGTGCTTTCTATTTCAAAATGCAACATGCCTATCTACTCGCACAAAAACAACATAGCCTGCTTAGATGACTAAAAGAGTGCTTTAGCTTTCATTTTATTTGTCCTCTGCATTTTAGATGTGAAAAGACAAAAGACTGATCTTTATCACACAAAAATATTGCATGCCATTTAGATAAATAACCTTTTATATAAATTAAAATAAAATCATTACCAATTTTGATTTTTGACATCTGATTACTGAAACTTCCCAACAAAAGAAAGGTACTATACCATAAATGTTAAATGGAAAGATGACATTGACATAGAAGCCCTTTTGAAAGTTGAGTACTTGTACTGAAATGCATTTGGCAGTCTTGTCATGTCTCTTACCCTCGTAGCTGTGGGCTTCTGTGTCCCTAGGGGGAAAACTCAATGTGCAGGCCTGTCTATCTCCTACCCTAAAGGAGCACAGAGTTCATCTGGAAAACACTGAATCAGTGTATAAAAAATAATTTGACAGTTACAACTCATACTCCTCTGTAGTGGAGAGTCCAGCAGCGCAGAAATGGACAAATTTGTGGCAAAGTGCTTTTATTTTTTGTTTTCCTGTAAAATACGTGCCTCCAGGAGTCTCGTCTGAAAGGCCTTTATCAAATGTCAGTGTCACATTCAATGCAATGTGTATAATTGTCCTACATCTATTGCTGTCTTTTCCATTCAATAACAATATTATAATATAGTATTTTTTGATAAACGTCTCATACATTATCTGTCATTCTCTAAACAAATCAAGCAAAATTGTTTAAAATCAATGCATTTTTCTTTACACAGAAAAGTTAAACTCTGTGCATCGTTGACATTCATTTTATATAAACATATATATATATAAATATAATACTATATGTTAATAGCAATGTTTTAAAACACCCATGATTCCATTTACTAACCTTCCTCTCTGCATTCAAAAACATGTGTGAGACAAGAAAAGCATAACCGTGGATGCAGGACCATTACAGTGCAACATGACAGATACATACACGTTGCTGTTTTCAGGACAGTAAACTTAAGAGCATGTCAGTGGACTGGAGGATACAAACTGAGGCCATAGAGAAGACCTACATGGATGTGCATACAAAGCTCATGAGGTCTGCACCCTGGAAGTCATTTTAGTACTGCTTATGCAATGTGCTCTGTGATTGAATGGCATTCCATCCAGGCTTGATTCATTCTTTCCTTATTCCCGGCTATGTCAACACTCTCCAACCCTGTAACAGATGGATAAATGTAAAATTATTTAATAAAAGTTTATTTAGACTTCTGTTTAGTGAATGTAAATTGCATCCTCGTAAATACGCACATCTGAATTTTTTCCTCTTTCTTTCAAAGTTTATTACTTTTTTGTTTATTTTGCATTTATCGACTTTAATAAACAGATAAATATGGCCACAGCTAATCCTGAAGGCACTGGGTACAAGGCAGGACTTGGCACTGAACAGAATTGCAGTTCCTGGCTTCTTCATTATATATTTATTTATGTGTTCATTTAATTATTTAGTTATTGAGAATGTTTCAGGTTCATGTTGCTTCATGAAGCTAGAGAGTTTTTTTTTTCTTTTTTATCATGTAGGATCAACAAATATAAGTGTGTATTCACCAAGAAGCTATGCTTTAAAGATGCTCAATTATGGGATTAGGATATTGAAAAAACATTCTTCCATCCTTTCTTAGAATCTGCCTTTTCCATAACTGCGATGAGACAAAGCCAATTTCAGCAACATTGAACACTAGGTAGGAACCAGCAAGGGACAAGAAACTGATTGAAAATATAAACTACACATGGTTACTTAGCCTTGAAGTATAGAATCCAGGTCCTTGGAACTGTGGGGCAGTATTTTTAACCACTGTGCCATCTTGAAGTTCTTAATTTTTTTCTCATTATATTAAATCTTTTCCTTTTGCATTTTAGTATTTTATAATAATGTGTCTAAATTCCTTAATAATGTTTTGATTGGCAGTAACCAAGATACAGACAACGTTTCCTCTAGGCACCAATAATTTATTCTAGTTTAGTGGAAACTGGGAGGTGGAAATCTCTCAGTGAACAGTATAAAAACGTTTTTGTTCTTTAGAGGGAATGGTTGCCAGACTGATGAATGGGCTGGCAATGTTGTATGTCTAGAAAATGTCCCCAGTCACGTCTGCCCCTGCTCTACCTTTGAAAAAGATGTTCTCAGGGACAAAAAAGCAAGAAAGAGTTCTTGTTCAAAATCTTTTAGGTTCAAGAGTTCAGGATCAAAACAGTTTAGGAAATCATAGACATGAAAATAATCTGAATGGGTAAAAGAAAAAAATATATAACTGATATACTTAAGAAGACCATTAGTCTTTGCCTAAAACCCCACTGTTTGGCAACTGGAACATGCCACAGTGGAGGATGATTTCAATTAAATATCTAGAATGAATCCTAACTTACCACTGATCAAGTCTTTACAGTCACAGTGATTTTCCTTTCCACAGTCAGACCACTACGTTCTGCTTGTCTGAATAAAAATGCATAAATGTGAGAGAAATGAACAACAGGAAAGCTGGCAGGGTGCTGTGGATTAGGTTGGCCTAGGACTTATATATCTGCAGTACATCTAAGCTCCCACGTTCACACTCAGATTCACAATATCTTAGCATAATTTGTAAAAATACATTTTCAGGAGTATATGGCTCCCACTTGAGCTAATTTGCATACTGCTAGCAGCACTTAGAAAAGTACAAAAGCTCTCTATAACTGAATATTAAAGAGAGTCCTGCTAACTTATTTTAATTTTTAAAATACGTTTATATATTGTGAATTCATTCTGTTTTTCATCCTGTCCCATGCACTGATTTTCCATACAGTTTTACATAAATCTACTGGACTACCATGTGCACTAAGTAATAATACTGCTTTGCACACTAAATAACAACAATAAAAGCAAATGTATAGGTAGAATTAAAATATTCTAGGAAAAAAAAAACAACTATTTTAGTGCAAGAAAGAAGACAGAATTACACAAATGTCTTGTCTGTTATTAAGTTCCACATCTGTCAGGTTTCAGTCCGAGGAAACTGGAAGTAATGGATCTACCTGCTGCTCAAATAGTGTTCATCTATTATTGAAATTCCCAAAGTCTTATATATCTTGTAAAACTTTGTACAATATAAAAATATCCTAATCTCCTAATAGCTCATCAAAACAAGTAGCTTTTAGTCCGTTGTGCATTCTTTTTTTTACAAATATTGGGCTGAAAACTGCCTCAGCTTTAGTTTAGAATTTTACATTTCCTGCTCTGGCGTATCTACCATTCATTTTGAAACTTCATTCTACAACAGTCCTTCAATCTTTTTATAATCTTTTGGTTTTCTTTTTTTTTTTGAGGTCTGTCAAATTTTTAATATTTCAGATTTTCCTTTTTTGATCTATTGTTTCCTCACAGTTCAAATATTTTTGTTTCCTTGGTACTTCTTGATTTTCTTCTTGTTACTGTTCCCTTAATATCCCCCTTCTTAGATTCATTAGAATATTTTAAATATAACTTTATATAAGTTATTTAAAGAAAGTAAAATTAATATATTTAGCAAGCCTGTTCTGCAGTTTTTTGATTGTAAAAGGCACACTTTTTCTTGAGTTTAATAAAATACTACCATTAGGAGGTTGATGTGCTGTTTTACAAATGTTTTCTTTTTGAGTTGTCTTTCTGGTACCAATTTTACTGCATTTTTGACATCAACATATACTGTGCATCTCTTACTTCTTTTTGCCAGTGTCCAGGGATGTTTTAAAATAGCAACTAAAATCTTATGAATTTTGAGTAAAAAAAATTTTGTTTATATAAATTCTCAAACTGTATTATAAGAAACTTTTATGTTGAAGTCTGTTTTTTATTTAGTTTTTATATTCCTTTTATAAAATGAATTAGCTGTACCTAGATTTTGTGTTGTATTGCATTCAACTTACAGGCCTATATCTGGCAACAAAAAATACCTTTATTGTTAAAAAAAAATTCTAGCCGTGACACCATCCACATTACTGCATTTTCATATTTTTACGGTTTTCATCAATACCCTTCCAGTGTTTTCAACCCACCCCACCCCCCATAAAAAAGCTGAACTTTTGAAATGTTCTCTAGAGCTGTATATTTCTGAACACACAGCCTCAGCACTGTAATGCAGACAGACAAAAACACAGATTTTTAAAAACACTGACAGTAATCATACATGGTTCATGCTTATTATGTGGCCCTTTCCTGAGTGGATACTGCGCATTGCAACATCTCATTCCCTCACTGGTCACTCTTCATGGATAAAAATCTATACTTCAATATACTGGGCATAGAAGAATCGCTTTCCATAGCATTTGTTGTGTTGCTTACCTGTATGTATCTAAATTGCATTTTCTACAGCGTGAATGCTGTATACAGGCTGAAAAGTCAAACAATTTACCAGTCACTACAGTTTTGTGATATAAAATTTTGTGACCAACAATGTTACCAACCTAAGGCATTTTCTACCAATGCACACACTTTTTCCACCAATGCACACATGTCCAGTGTAATGTGAACATCTGCATCATATACCATGTGAAGAAGCCCCTGAATTTGCTTTGCCTTTTTATTAAACCCTAGGTCATCAGCAGACAGTCTAGCCTGGTAACCTTTGCTCTTTTAGGGCATTCTCTAACCATAGCATGTAATTCAGTAGTTACTTGGCATCGTTTCAGGACAGCATGTATCTAAATAGATGTTACCTACACAAGGAGGGAGTGAATTTATATAAGAATACTGACAATGAGGAAGAATATGTAGAATTATGGGGCATGAGTGAGTCTGTATGAATATAGTATGTATGTTAAAAATTGTGATGATTAAATAAGCCAGACAGACACACTGCTCTTTGTTTACTCAGCTAGTTCTTCTTTGTTTGTAAATAGGTCTTACACACATGCTTTAATGTAATGTGTGTTTCTGAAAATTAGTGAAAACCTTTGTTTATTCTTTTTGCATTTTAACTCAGGCTGAATAAATTAAACCAGGATTGGAAAGTAATATCTTTTTCGCCAGTTGAAGGTCATGGAATACTATTGAATCAAAAATATTCTGCCTTCTCTCACACAGAGGTATCAATGACACTTTTACATGTAAAGAATCCTGAAGCACAGACTGTATTCTTTCTGCTGTGCTTGCCTGTACCTAATCATAACATCAGTTTGGGAAAAAGAGAGAACCAGTAAATAAAAACCCGTAAACTAAGTGATTTGGGCTTCTTGAAAGCAAAAGATTCTCGTTGTTTCTATGCAATCATTTCACTGTCATGTGCTGCAATTTCCCAGGACCTAAATGTTTTTTTCAGGGAGTCTGCCTAAGAAACAATATTTCTATAACCGTCCTATCCTATGTTTGGTGCTTCTCTACATTGGAGTGCAAACGTCTTTATTTAAATACAGTACAGCACACATACAGTGTATCATTTCATGTACTTGGCACTTTGAAGGACTGGGGAAAAACTAGCCAATATTCAAAGAGACACTAAAAAGTAATGCATAAAAACCTAAAAGAACTGTAACTACTATGTAATTACCTGTATAAGTACAGTGTAACTATGAGTTCTTACTCCGTACTTACTGTGTAATACAAAGTAACGTTATAGTTAATTACTCAGTTGTAATTATTATTCCACAGTTTATATAATTACAATGTAACAATTTGTCACTGATCCAAAAACAAGTGTACTTACATAGTTACATTGTATCTGTACTTTCAAAATGTAATAAAAACATCAGGGTATGTAACTACAACTATGTAACAGATGTTCCATGGTTTGGGCAATTTTAATGGAGAATTGCAGTGATAACTGCATAGGTTTTCGATGATATTTCAAGATCTTTTTTAAATGGTGAAAACACCTGAGTCTAGATTAACTGCCATTCCATTCCTCCTAGTTTGGTATCACCTACATTGCTGTCCAACTTCTATTTTATTTAAACTATTTACTTTCTGTGTTTAAGCCAATTTCACAGTCATTTACACACTATGCCTTGAATTCCCACTTTGAGTTTGATGCCTAGGCTATCATGTAGTACTTTTTAACTGCCTTCTGAAAATCAGGTTAAACAATATCATATGCCACTTGCTGATCAACTCCTTTTGTTTCCTTGTTAAATTTCAGCATATTAGTAAAATATGACCTCTCCTGACCGAACTCATGCTATTCATGAATACTCATGGTCTTGCCATGGGATGCTCAATCTTTTCCTTAATAATTCTTCAACATTATTTTACCTCTGATGGTTTAGGTTTACTGGTTTATTGTTGCTTGGTTCGACATAAACTCCCTTTTTATATAACAGGGTAAAATTTGCTAGTTTTCAGTCATTACGAATTTCTCCAGTACACAGTTAAAATACATGTCAAGGGTTTATATACACTACTGATAAACATTTGGCATGAATTAAAGATCTTCTTTCTTTTGATAGAAGCTGATCCATTTTTTATCAAGATATCATTAAGTAAATTCTGAAATATAGCCAAGATAATACTAGTGCTTGTAATGGCCACTACTGCTTGAAATTACTCATTTTTATTTATTACCCACATGAGGCAAAGTGGTGGCTCTGAGGCTAAGGATCTGCGCTGGTATCCAGAAGGTTGCCGGTTCGAATCCCCATCACTGCCAAAAGAGATCCTACTATGCTGGGCCCTTGAGCAAGACCCTTAACCTCCAGGGATGCTGTACAATGGCTGACCCTCCACTCTGACCCCAAGGGGAATGCAAAAACAACTAACACATTCCTGATACAAGAAATTGTATAAGGTGAAATAAAGAACAAAAAAAAGTGCCATTTTCAGCAGTAATTCTTTCAGTATCCTAATGGTAAACTTAATTAGTCATGCTTACATGCCAATTGGTTATTTGAGAAACCTTTGTAATTGCATTACTACCGCTGAAACCTGTTAATTCTGTTCACTTGGGATCCAAGGTACTGGTATATGTAAAGTTCAATACTGAGTTGAAAAATGGCCAAGTCAAACAGTTACCCAAAAAACATGTCAATTTATTATTTATTTGCAGAATGAAGGCTATTCCATGTGACAGATTGCCAGGAAGGTGTCTATTATTGTCTTGAGAGAAAAGGACAAACTAGATCTAATCAGGATAGAAAAAGAAGGAGAACGCCAAGATTGTCAACTTAAAAAAGGATAAGAACATCAGAGTCTATAGTTTGAGAAGTACACACCTTACAAGCCTCAGTTGACATCTTCACTAAATACACACCAAATACCAATGTTAGCTACAACAGTCATCTTTCAATTTCCAAAATTTCTGGATGACCCCACACTTATGAACGGTATTGTAAAATATATAAAATATTGCTGAAAGATTAAGGAATGCAGTAACAAAATGCACAACAATTCCTGGTGCAAACTCTAATTCTAACTACGTTGAGGGTAAAAACTGGGAAAATTGAAGAAAGGCAAATGTTAACAAAAGCTGCAAATAGAACTGTTAAGAACAAATGAAGACTTGCCAGCTGATTATGCAGGAAAAGTTCAAAGCAAATTTAATGGCTTATAATTGGTCACAGATACTGAAGCAGATTGGAATAACTTTAAAAATGTTTCAGTATTCTCTGTGGAAGTAAAATTACCAAAAAATAAAAGAAAGCAAAACAGAACTGGATGACTAAAGAGATATTACACATGATAGAGGAAAGACGCTTAAGGGTAAAAAATAGCTTGCAGGAAAGGCAAAAGAGAACTGGTTGAATAGGAAGTGTGCAGAAATTAATGCTGATGCATACAGAAATCCACGAAACATTACGGAAAGGAAAATCTTACCGGACAGTCTCTAGGCATAAGAGGGGAAATTACCAACAGAAAAAGATGAAATGCTTAACAGATGGTCAGAATATACAGATGAACTGTTTTAGAGGACAGATGTGAAAAGTCAGTACTCACCGAGGAAATGACAGGTCTACCTATATTAAAATTAACAGTGGAACATGTTGTATAGAACAAGAAGCAGTAGATGGTAGCAGGCCCAGATCAAATAGCAGTAGAAATGATGGAGGCAGCTGGAGAAACTGGATTAGCTCACTTAACAAAAATATTGAACATCTATGACACTGGAAAAATCCCTAAATCATAATTTTTGCTTTAATGAAAAACCTGGGGCTCTAGAATGTGAAAATCACAGGACAATAAATTTGATGAGTCAAGTTGTTAAGATACTTTAAGGATCATACTAAACAGATGGAAAGTTAAAGTCAGAATTGAGGTTTCAGAGGTTCAAGTGTGGTTTTCTGGAAGGAAAAGGTACAATAAATTGTACTGTTTATAATTAGAAATTTAATTGCATGAGAAATAGATATGAAACAGAATATATATGCACTTCATTGATTACACAAAGACAGTTAATAAAGTGAAGCAGGAAGAAATGTTAAAAATTTTAAGAAGTCTACCACTTGATGGAAAAGGCATTCAATTAGTAACGAATATATACTAGGGGCAAACAGCAGCTATAAGAATCAGCAGTGAATATGGAGAATGTAAGCTGATAAGAAGTGGTGTATAGCAACGCTGTGATGTTTTGCCAGATATTTTCTCATTGTACAGAGAAATGATTCTAAGAGGCATTGAAGAAATGAATAAATGTGGGAGATGTCAATGTTACCAATGGGCAATTTGCAGATGATAGTGTATTTATTGCTGAATGTGAAGAAGAAATAAAGGAAATGTTAAAATGGGAGTAGAAGACAGTGAGGAGAAGGGACTAATATTGAATTGCAAGTATGGTGTATACAAAAGACAAAGTACTGTCAAAATGTAAGCTGAAAGTAAAATCTGAAAATGTCAAGCAAGTGGATCACTTTTGTTACCTAGGTGGCATGTTAATGCAAAATGGGAGAAGAGATCATGAAATCAAGAGAAGGATTGTTATGACAAAAACAGTTTTTAGGCAGTTAAAACACATATGTATAAACCAAAATGTAACAATTAAAAAAAAAATGTTTGGTCTGTCTCAATGTACGGTTGTGAAATGTGGACTCAAAAACAATAGAAGGTAAATTAGAGGAGCTGAGAGATGTGGTTTTTAAGAAGGATGTGAAAAATGTCCTGGACAGACAATGTAACAAATGAAGGAGTATTAAAAAGGGCACAGGCGAATATACATTTACTAAGTGAGATAAAAAATATGACAACACATTATCAGAGCTGAAGCCCTTGAAAATGTTATGTTCCTGGGTAAAATCAATGAAAGAGCAAGAGGATGGGCAGAGAAACACCATCAGTGGACATGCTGTGAGATGGCTTGGGAGCAACAAGAGCTGCAGTGAGGTTTTTATTATAGCAAGGAAAACAGACATGTGGTAGACCATACTTGCCAATATCTGCATCGGACATGGGGCCTTAATGAAAGTGTCTGTGTTTTTATCTGTGTGCCCGTCTGGTTGATATGTATTCTATCATTCCAAAGGAGCATAATTTTTAAACTTGGTTTACTACAATTGATGCCTTAGAGCACCTGCCCTGGCTTTATCACTGTTTTCCAGCACATTAATGCAACATTTGAACTTGTGCATGCCCTCTGGAGGATGACCAAAAAGATCTGTACTGTTATTGAGATGTGGAAAGAGGAAGCTATAATATAATTTACAAGAGAAGCTTACCTAAAACACTTTAAGAGAGGTAAGGGACTTGATGTTACAATCCCTTTTGGGAATTATAATTTTCTTGCCATGTGTACCAAGTGGGGTCATCAAGAGGGTTCTACCCTTCCTTGATGTAACATTGATAGCCCTATAATATTTCCAGAAGGCCCAACGGTGTCATCTGCCATCCTAGGTGCACTGTACTCTGCTTTTATCCATTCTGCTGGTAAAATGTCAGCTTGTTACCCAGTTGGGACCTCTTCCCTTCAGTCAGAGCTGAAGGATCTGATGGCTTGTTTGAGTGATTGTTCTTCAAACCTCTTTTAACATCCTGGTGGTAGCTGTCTTTGTCTGCAAACCTCCACATGGAGCACCTCTGCCCTCCAGCCTCATTGTATTGTTTCTCCTATAAGATGCGAGTATTTTAGACTCCTGCACACAAGAGTTGCTTCTTTCCAGGACAGAGTTAGCTCCATAATATACAGAGACATGGGACAGATTAACCACAAGATCATAATAATAATAATAATTCTTTGCATTTATATAGCGCTTCTCACTACTCAAAGCGCTCAGCAATTGCAGGTTAAGGGCCTTGCTCAAGGGCCCAACAGAGCAGAATCCCCTTTGGCATTTACGGGATTTGAACCGGCAACCTTCCGATTGCCAGTGCAGATCCCTAGCCTCAGAGCCACCACTCCGCCATCATATGTGGTCTAAGATGGAAGGTAATAATTTCTGCTGGAAATATGAGCTTTTGGCTAATATCAGTTTACAGTTATGCCTTGTGCCTTTTAATAGTTGTTTACCTTGGAATTTTTCCTTCTGATAAAAAAGACAAGGAAGCAAGCAAAGTCCGAAGCTATGGGAAGGAGGGCATTCATAAGTGCCTCCTTCCCTTTAGGATTAGTGCCAGTTGCTGAACAACATGTCTGTGCCTCCAAGGACACTACACTTGGTTGAAACTTGTTTGGGAGCCGGTAAGGAGGTGCCTTAGTGTTGCTCTTACAGTGTATAGGCTGGGTCTTTTCCAGCGTACTGGTTGAGACTTTTAGGGGTAGTTAGTAACATTGTAGGTGACATGGCAGAAAAAAATTAAATGATCAACAAAGCAATAGAATGGCAACTCTACACTTTGACTGCACTGTTAAAGGCTAAAAGTATATCAAATAAAAAATTCTAAGTAAAAACAACTCTCAAATGGGTTTAAATCAAAACTTGTGTTAAAACTCTACACACATCCTTGGCTGTTCACCAATACCTATGACCTGAGTGATTTTACTTTTCATATTTGCTCATGGCACACTAAAAAAGCTCTCTAGAATTGGCCTATTACTGGAAAAAAAACTCTGACATTATGCATTAATTGGATGGTGATACCGTGTTCCTTGCATACGTTGGTGAGGATACAATAAAAAAAATAAAGATAATCATTATACTTTGATTTCATTGAATTCCGTGATTATGTTAGACTCTTTAGTTTATTTCATTGTCCTAAATTGAATGTAGATGTTGTCGGTTTATTGGGCTGCATGTTAAATTCTGATTGTTCTGTCACAATTATCGTAAACAACTTGTTAGACCGGTATGTATGATGCTCTGTAGGTGGTGGCTGTGAAAGATAGTGTTCAAAAGGTATCAATTTCTACACTACAGAACAATGCACCAGCTAATAAAACCAAGACAGCTAGATAGTGACTTGCTGAACATTTTCTGAACAGATGTTCCATGTAGCCAGATGCCAGACAGCCATTAATCTTAGGAATCGGTATTAGCAATGTAAATTATCTGTGTACATATGAAAATAGCTCAGACAATTCCAGTTAAAATCTGAATATCGATTATAGTTCAAAGTTCCTTAAGTACTGCCAGCCTATATCATCCATAATCCTCAGTACACCACTCCCCACTCCACAGTGATAGGTACAGGGATGTATCATCACTAAATGTGATTTTCTTTAAAATTCATGGCATTTTGGTAAACAAGCTACCATCCATAAAATCATATCTCCTCATCAGTACTACAGCACAATGAATAATTCATGTGACCCATGCACAGAAACAATTTAATGTGTTACTTAGTAATCATTTCAATATGAACAACATTTCCTATATACACTAATGAAAAACCAAACCTGGAAGTAGCACATCATTAACATCGAGGACAATGGATTGATCTGGAAGGCCTCTCCATGGCTGCTACGCTTCCTTAAAATTGACCTATCTCTTTTAATCAGGGAGAAAAGATTTTCTAACATCTTTCAATTAGTACTTCTAAATGTAAGCAGGTATAAACAAGGGACCTTCAAGGGGAGCTGAAATGAAATCAGTTTTATTTTTGCAGAGGTAGTCATGCAAAATTTTACAGTTTGGTGTAATGGTTAAGACAGCAGATTTAAATGTATGACAATGTACAACTTGGAGTCAGTCACCTGTGGTCCAACAGTAAAAAAAACATCTGTGAACTTGTAAGTCCCCTTGGATGGAGGCATCAACCAAATGAAAAATAGTAATAAATGTAAAACACAGTTACAGCAAATACAGCATGATGATAGGTAAATTATCCAGGAGGAAGTGTGAATAAAGCACCAATCACACAATTGTATTGTATGTTTTTTTGCCCAAAATATGCAATCTAGAATTAAAGCAATTTAAAAAGCAGTTTAATTCTCTACTTTCATTAAATCCTGTGTTTTATGGTTGCAATTGTGGTGGAAGGCCGGGGACTTTACCTGGCCCGGACACCCTGATTATTGAAGGGCTGGGGGAGAGAGTATTTCCAGCACAGTTTCTGCCCCATACCGACATAGGCCAATCCCCTTGGTTTACAGTGGGCCCATGGAACATGAGCTTAGAAGGTCATCCCTGTTGGGGCCTGTGGCCACCGACAGGGGGTGCATGGACATTTTTGGGGCCCTATTTGGCAGCACTTCCGCCACATCCGGAAGTGCTGCCAGAAGAAGCTTGTTAGGCACCTGGAGCACTTCTGGGTGTCTTATCAAAGGGGCTGGCTCATTCCATTCGAGAAGGCAGAGTTGGGAGGAGGTGGACAAAGCTTGCCGGCAGGAGTGGAGGCAGAAGAAAGAAGAGAAGAAGCAAGCCGTGTACTGTGTACCGAGGTGCTTAAATACTGTGCTGTGGGGAAATAAACCTGTGTTCTGAACTAGAACTTGTGTCTGCCTGTCTGTGTCAGGGTTAGGGCGGCAGTATGTGCCCAGGCATCACACAACCTAATATTGGCATTTCAATATTTCCAATCTTAAAGTGAAACAATTTTTTGAAACAAAAGCATTACAAATTTTAAGTACCAAATAGAGCCATTTGCTTTGTTTTATATTACAGATTTACACAAAGACATTTAAAGCAATACTAGTTGAAGAACAATCTGCTTGCAGAAACCAATTGAATAATTAGAAACTCTGATTACTTGGCATACATAGACAATAATCAAGGTAATGCCAGGTGTTTAATTGTTTTCTAGCCTAACTAGATTATTTTTCATATTTGTTACATTCTGTGTCATTGTTTCAATCCCACTGTTGTACTACTGTGTGTGATCTAGAAGAGTCTGAGACAGCAGTCATATTTTATCCCACTAGTGACAAGAGAACCCCACCAATGGATAATGTGAGCCTGTAGGAAACAAAAAAACCCTTTATAAAGGGTCAGCTGGGAAATAATGACCCAGTAGCAGCTGTGCAATGTTTTGTCTCTATATAAAAAGAATTAATTAGTAAGCTATCTTGAAGCTACGCATCCCCATAAGCACACCTTAGTTATGTGAGAGTTAGAGTAAGTAGAGAAACTCATTCAGTGTTTGTCAGGGTATTTTCATTTGGACTTTCAATTCTTCCAATATAAGTATGTTTATGTCTGTGCTGTAGATCAGTGACATTTCTGCATTAAGGGCCAGTTAGGCTCACTAGATATTGTGTAAAATAAGTAATAAGCTTCCCTCAGTAATTTAACATATTATTAAAATGTTTATAACAATCATCAACTCTGTCTCCTTAATCATTTATTTCCAATTTTCCAACATACAGTATGCTCAATGTAGAAAAATATTGCTTTTGTAGTATACAGAAGTCTTCTTGTCCCAGGTTCTGCGAGCCTGTTTCTGGCTGAAGGAACTGTACCAACTGGCCCTGCAGTGTTCTAGGTTTACCAATGAATGTGTGTGAGCATGTGCAACCTAAACTTTCCAATTCAGCGATAGGATTTAAAGGCTAGAGGCCAAGATCAGCATTAAGATATGGATTATCTGTTCTTTCTTTCTTTTTTTAATTATGTGTTTACAATAATTATGCACTTTGTGTCAACAAAGAGGTATAAAAAGTCAAGTACCATTTAATCCCTTAGTGGTAGCCATAGTAATCATAAAAAAGAGAGAATATCAATATCAGGAATGCTATGACCACAGGGCCTTACTTTGACTATAATGTTTGTGACTGGAACCTTAATCTTCATCCATCACTGAAAAGGACTGCCTGATGGCAATAAATTTGATAAAGCCAGTATCACGTGTGCTCCTTTCACTTTGTGGAAAAGAAGCCAGCAGTATAATCCCTGAGATTCAAAGAAAAGCAGAGTCAGTCAGCAGAATGAAGAGATATTTAGAAAATAGTTTTTTAATTGTTTTCTGGTCTCATACTGCCCATCAAAACCTGACTATATGGTGGTTAGTGCTGCTACCTGATAGTCCCAGGGTATTATGTTTGCATCATTTGGTATATGTAGTCTGTGTGTTCTCTCCATGTTACCATGGACAGATTGTATTAGTTAGATAAGAGATGTCTACACAGATAAAGGAACAATTTTGTATGACCCTCAAGAATTTTCATGCGAAAAATGTCCCTGTTTTAGATTACTTTTGAGGGACAGTTAGAACTGCTGTCTCCTGAATCCAGTGCCCTGGGATCAAATCATGCACCCAGGGTTGGTCGTGTGTGTCTGCACATTCTGCCTGCATTGGTCTGCTCTGGATTTCATACAACATTCCAAAGACATGGGTGATAGATTAATTGACAATTCTACATTGGCCTTGTGTGGATGTTTTCAGGAGTGACTTTGTGCCAGGCTTTGGATCCTGGTGACCCTGAATTGAATAAGACTCATTTGAAAATGCAGTAAAAGACTACATGATTTACTGTTTATCTATACACATTCCAAAATCCTACATTTGCAAGAATCTGGCTGCAAATATGTAATATTATTAACAGGGGAGAAGTTATAACAAAGAATCAGAAACAGTTTAAAAATAAAACTGAAATAACTAATACAAATACTTTGAATGAATTCAAGCTAAAAAAAAATCATAACCATAAAATAACTAAGAAAAGTACTTTGATCATGTACTCCATTAGTGTGCCTGCACTATTATTGATGTTTGAGTAAAATCTGAGATTTCAGACTGTTTTCATGAATGGGAAAAGTGAGGCCTTGTCTTAACAGCAATGGAATTCTAATCATTAAAAACAAAAACAAAGCAGGCAAATAACCATTATCTTTCATGTGAGAAAAGTTCAATTCAAATCCTTCCATGCACTGCAGAACTTTATAACACCCTGCTGTCAATAAATGTAAGCCCCCAACTTTGAACCACTGATACCAGCACAGGCACCTTCTAAATCTTGCTTCAGTTAAATTGCTTTTCTTCCCTCTTTCATTTTCAAACCCTTTTAAGTGCTGCTGAGTTCAAAAGCTGTTAAGACTAATAAGCAGATGGAAATTAAACAATCTGTTTCCCTCGTTTTTTTATAGACAGCTCTGTTGCATTGCTGCTGGCCTTGGATGATAACCCTGGAGTGGGTGGTGATGCTGTTATTGGGAGGGAGGAGAAATAAGTGAAGGCGTCGATTATTTCCCACAGATTGTGCTTCTGATAAGGAGGTTTGACTTCTGAACAAATAGATGAATGTCTCCTAACAATCCCACAGCAGGGTTTTTATATTGCAGGATCTGGTCTCATAGGTTACTTTAATCAGCACTTTTCACTGCTTGCTTTAGAAACAGCATACAGATTACGTTAAGCAGCTGACAATGAAAAGCATCTTTTTGACTTACCCGATGCATTCTTTAGATATCCATTGGCATCCACCGAAGTATACATGACATAAGGTCCTGGCTGGTTTACACCAAAGGGCTGCAAAACAGAATTAGAGCAAAGCAAAATTAAAAATGTTAAAATACTTTATATTTCTTTGAAAAGCAACACACTATTCTGTGCAGTGAAGGTGGAAACTGAGCAAATTAAATTAAAACACCTACTCGTTCATTTTCTGACTGGCATAAGTTAAATTTCTCTTTACTTCCTATTTGTATAACAAGATTACTTTTGAATTGTGTTTTTATTTTCTTTTCAATAAAAATATAAATATGTCAATAACATGATCCGCTATGTGCACAGTTTTTTCAAAATTAATATGAATGTCAATACGTTAGTCACCATTATCTTTAACTTAAAACTTTTCTTTTTACAGGCCTGATTATGGAAGTGAGCAGCTGCAGCTCTCAAGTCAAAGGTTGAGAACTTACAGTATGTTATTAGGATATAGAAGCCTCCAATTAATTACAAAAAATTCTGAAACAAGAATTTTCTGAAAAAAAGTCCAAAAGAAGGTTGAAGGTTTTCCACTGATAAATGGGTAAGAGAGCATAACGAGGAAGACTCATACACTAAAATCAGAGTTGCCATTTTATTCCACATTTAGAAAAATTCGGGTGTTTATCTTGCTCCAGATTGCTAAACCTTTAAAAACTATTTTTCCTTACCAGTCTCTTTTCTCCAATTTAAATATTTTATTCATTAACCAAATACCCAATGGGATTTAAGAACTTTAAGATTTATTCATCCAATGACCAAATCCATTCAATCCAATTCATGACTTCTGGGTGCTGGAGCTCATTCAAAGGCAATCCTGGATGAAATGGCTGTCAGTGACAGAATATACTTCACGTACACACACAATTACTTATAAACAACTTATTCAGGGTTACCAAATCACATAACCTTTATGTATTTGGTATGTGAGAGGAAATGTGATAGGTATGCAGTTAAAACCAAGACTGAAATTTGAACAAGAGTTCCCTGATTTGTGAGGCAGCAGCACTAACCATTATACTGCTTTGCTAATGTCAAGCAAAAATTTAGGAATCCCAGCAATTAATTGATTACTAAAGTATTCTTTTTACACACGCATACAGAGGAGAAAGAAGTAGAAAGTTACTCTACAGCAAGGTCACAGATTAAAGGCAATGCAAAGATTCTCATTAATAAACCACTTGGATCTAAACTGTAAAGCTGAAGAGGACGTGCAAGAGGAACTTTAAACCTAACTCTAGATGGAATGCGACATATTTTGTATTATGTAAGTCATCAAGTGTAACAATGAGAATCATTCTGGGCGATTTGGGAAAAGCTTCAGATGCTTGAACATTCATACATTCAAAAATGTAGCACTTAATAAAAGTTTTATGCTATCCAGGGAATGCTTAGAGAGAAAACAATAGAATTGGTTCTAGGGTCAAAAATGCCCACATATAGTCTAGTGAATTTTTTCTCCACAGCTCCCTCCTTTTACAGTATTCTTTGCATTAGATAAATCAAACATTAGGCAACAAACAACACACAAAAGATTTTGTTGTTATTTATTAAGGGTGGCACGGTATTGCTGCTTCAGAGATCCCAGTGTCCTGGGTTTGAATCTCTCACATGACCATCGTTATTTTTTTCAGCGATTTCAAAGAAACTTTTTGCAGGTAAAATGACTGATATAATTTCCATTCTGTAGGTTGTGATAGGCATTGTTGTATTGTGAAGTGAAGTGAGTAAAACAAAGGGAGTAAAGAGGACAATTCTGGACTCTCTGTGAAACAGACAGCATCCTGGGAAATTCTATAATAACACACAGGTGTTGATAAGCATGGAAGCATGTAAGCAGTGATATGTGAGGAAAAAAAAAAAACCAGAACATTGTATTATTTCGCAAAATAATTGACTGCTGCAGTAACAGGTAGTGAGGAAGAGGTTACCATGCACAACTCAGAACAACTGAACATACACTGTATGTATATACATTTACTCCTGCACAGGTTGAGGGGTAAATTTTATCTGTCCAATTTAGGATCACTGGGAGCCAGTGATTATAACAATAGTACTTAGTAATCATATTTAGAGCTTCGTCACACACCCAATCAGAAAAGAGTCTGCTGTATGCAAATCGGTAACAGAAACATATTAATAAAGTATCTCTTTTAGTTTTAATCCAGTAATTTGCTAAACATATTTTTGAAACAGTGTGATCTAGTGGGGTGGCACAGTGGCGTAGTGGTAGCACTGCTGCCTCCCAGTTAGGAGAGCTGGGTTCACTTCCCGGGTCCTCCCTGCGTGGAGTTTGCATGTTCTCCCCGTGTCTGCGTGGGTTTCCTCCCACAGTCCAAAGACATGCAGGTTAGGTGCACTGGTGATCCTAAATTGTCCCTAGTGTGTGCTTGGTGTATGCGTGTGTGTGTGTGTGTGTGTGCCCGCCCTGCGGTGGGCTGTCGCCCTGCCTGGAATTTGTTCCTGCCTTGTGCCCTGTGCTGTCTGGGACTGGCTCCAGCAGACCCCTGTGACCCTGTGTTAGGTTGGATAATGACTGACTGACTGTGATCTAGTGGGGCAGCAGCCAAAGATCACCTGGGGATTTTTATTGGAGATGGTTATTTTTTCCATGGAGTAAACTTATTTTCTTAACTGAGAAGTAACATTTAAAGTATTCACTGTTAAAGCAGGTAATAATACTCAGTTCAATTTGCAAAATGATACCGTTCGACCTCAAAATGTGTGATGGGCACATGCAAAACTCATATGGTGCTGTGAAGAAGAGTTCTGCAATACCATTCTGCCTATTTGTGAAAACATCTGTATTAAACTTTAACCTGATAAAAACTAAATTAATATCTATAACTTTTGTTGAATTATTGCCAATTGACTACAATAATGTGTCCCTTGATAGCTTTTACTAGAAGACTAATGCATGAGCTTTTTCTTTTTCTAGCGTCTCTAGTGTCAGTGATCTGTTTCAGTCAGATAGAAGCATTGACCTCCTGTAAAAACATTTCTAAAACACTCTTGTTTTGTCTTTTACCTGCCTTTTATGAGCATTACCATTAAATTCAATGGAACAAGCATTTGGCTGAAAACTTTTGTAAACCACTCAATGCAGAAATCTTCTAAACTGCTCGCTGCTAAAACGCTATGGTTTGAATAGTGTCACTGAAAAAAAAATGGTAAATAACTTTTTAAGCAGTTAAGGAGTGCTCTAGTCTAGTGCTAAAATGCTATAAAAATGCTTAGGTGTGAATTGGCTGTAAGACTTCCCTTACCCAAAATGTGATGCCACTGGGATAGGCTGTGCCCACCACACAACCCCAAATTGGATTAACTAGGCATGATAATTTAATGCTAAAATGTCTTATTTGCTGTTTGCCACCTGAGATTATATTTCTAAAATGTTAGAACTTTGTGTGGACTTCTTGACTGTTAGTTATATTTTGATATGTGAAATAATACAATTTAAATTACTTAATTTATCATATGACTACTTTGTTTAGGTCAAGGAATACTGACTGAACATTTTAAAAAGTACAGTTCAATTAGAACAGTACGGCACATAAAAATGGCACAAAATTGATGTTTCTGAATTCCACATTTTTCCGCTTTTCTACTCAAAAAACCCTTATAATGAAATTTTGTTAAAAATACTGCACATTCTTATAGCTAAAATTAAAAAAGTTTGTCCTGCACTACCTGTTTGTTAAGAGACCATCAAATATGAAAGCATATATGTATATTTTATATATATATA
>JANRMT010062806.1:69189782-69200723 GCA_026402145.1 Polypterus bichir lapradei
ATATATATATATATATATATATATATATATACACACATCTTTATCTTTACTGCAAGACCTTTATTGGCTTAGCATTTTTCTACAATCAGTAAGATTAATCAGGAAGTCAAAAATCATGGGGTCAGCAGATCCCAGTAGCTTTGAATGAGGGCTTCTTGGCTCATCTGTTCACAACCATATGCTGTCACTACATTATATGAAAAGAAACACAGACACGTTTCAAGCTAAAAAATTGATGAATGAAGCATATAAATACAGAACATTTGCTTTAAAAGTGACATATATTATCTAGATCAATGGCCGACTTACATGATAATCTGCAGTAAAAGGTAGGAGTAGCAAATCATTGTAAGAAACAATGACATAATTAACATCAAAAGAAAAAGTACTCTGGCATAAAGTAAATTATTACTTTCATTAGATTTGTTTATCTCTTATTTGTAAAACATATGAGAGGCATTTCAGTAACAGAATAAAAGTCTGCTTTGTGCACAGTCCTTTATAATATATTGTTCATACGTAATCTATGCCTGCTGAAGAAAATGTAGCGTGGTTTAAGTGTAACAATTTGAAGGACTGCAAAAAGAATTAAAGACTGCATTTCACCAGTTGTCTTCAATCAGATTACAAGAACATGGAAAAAATCTAGAAGGAATATCTCCAAGTCTAGATGTATAAAGCTAAAACACACATGCTTAAGAATTATTAAAAATATACAATGGAATATTTAACTTAAGTGGCTAATACTTAAGAAAACAAGATGTTATATTATGCAGTATACAGTGATATCCATTTGAAGTTCCCATTAAAGATCTCCTCCATTGAGGGTTGTTTACACCAGCAAGGGGAGAGTACTTCTCCATGTTAGGGTTAGTAGACACTGCCTTCTATAGTGGTTTGTCAGTGCTAAATCTCCATTGAAACCAGGGTGACACAGAGAAAGAGAGATCTTGGAGGGATTATACCAGAATACCCCAGGTATTGTGGGTTGTAAACAAAACAGAACGGGGTGGCAAAGTAAGGACACAGAAAGTTGTCAAGATTCCAAAAATCAAATCAATGGTTAGTTTTTGCATATTACTGTTTACTGAGTGTAGACTCAAACTGCTATAACAAGTTAAAGCCAAAATACCTTCTGGCCAATGGGGGCTCAGTATATGGTCCCTACCTAAGGAAGCTGGGATTTATTTATGGCTGAGGCCACAAAGGAGCATCAGCAGGATGCCAGTGACTTCTTGTTTACCTTTCAACAGAGGAGAAAGCCTCTCTAAAGGAGATAAATCCCATTTTCCTAAACATCCATCCATCCATTCATTATCCAACCCGCTATATCCTAACTACAGGGTCACGGGGGTCTACTGGAGCCAATCCCAGGCAACACAGGGCGCAAGGCAGGAAACAAAACCCGGGCAGGGCACCAGCCCACCGCAGGGCTTCCTAAACACCAATATGATATTTTTGCAAATCTACATTGGCCTCTATTCAGTTTGGTGTACTTCAATTGACAATGCTTGAGCTGTAGCAGCACTAATCTCTAATATTGCTTTAATACTGTTGAACATGACAATATGCATTCATTATACAAGATGAACAGCTTTTGTTATTTTCTTAAAGGGAATTTGTTGTTTCTCTCTCTGGAATTGGTTGATGGTATAGAACACTGCCTCAAAGCTGCTATCCTCCCTATATACCAATACAGAAGAGCACAGCAGACCACCCCAACTTACAAAGGCATAACATCAAAGAGAGATAGAAATATGGTTAGACTAAAAGGCTTTTTTATGGGTTGGGAATAAGAAAGACAGCACTTGTTAGTAAATGTTCTATGACAAACCTCAAGGCAAAACAGAATGCTTGGTTTAGTGTCTGTCCCATTACATACTTAAAATTTGTCTGCGTCAAAATTAGAAATCACAAGCAAAGCTGATAACGTTATACGGTTTAG
This sequence comes from Polypterus bichir lapradei, assembly GCA_026402145.1. NCBI lineage: Eukaryota > Metazoa > Chordata > Cladistia > Polypteriformes > Polypteridae > Polypterus > Polypterus bichir. The sequence goes on from JANRMT010062806.1 coordinate 69,191,728, forward strand.
AGACCGTAGATTGCAATGACTGAAACATACTCATGACTTCGTAAAGTGGAAATAAATGTACTCCCAAGTCTTACAGCCTTGCAAGAGTTTATGTTGGCTAAGGTAAAAACGACTGTGTAGCTGAGGACTGTCTGCAAGGATATATACAGGGTGACACAGAAAAATGGGAACTTTTGAAAAACCCAATAAAAATAGAAGAAATCCAACAAAAAATTTTTATTGACAGCAATTGAACAACTACAACTTGCCTTTTAAGAGACAGTAATCCAAATTATCAATGTCTGAAAATTACTTCCTGTAGATGGCATCCTCCTGTACGTATGCATTCTTCCAATCTGCTGTTGAGGTTCCCCATTGATTGCTGCAACATTTCAGCTGGGATACCACGAATTTTGTCTTGAATTCTTTGTTTCAATTCATACAGTGTCCTTGGCCGAGTCGTGTAGACCCGACTCATAAGGTAGCGCCACAAGAAAAAATCACAAACGGACAAATCTGGTGATCTTGAGATGACACGGTTACCGAACAATTCTCGCACAGCTGCCATTGATTGCCTTGCAATTGATTACTAAATTACTAAATGGCGAGATTGTTTAAAGCTCAAGGTCCCTGTTCCGCAGTGCTGCCAACTGTACATGGCTGCCACTACGCATTTCAAAAGTTCCCGTTTTTCTGTGCCACCCTGTATAAAGAGAAAATTTTATTATCTCATTTTAAAATATTGTCATTTTATCTTTTTCTTGCCAATTTGCTATAGTAAAATTCAGATTCAATTGGTATTGGTATTCTGCCTACCAACATGCTTGCCTGCAGACCAACTGATAGTTTTAATAGTGTGTTAGAGGCAATTCAGTTAACCTTTAGAATGGAAGATAAAATATTGACATGTTAAATAATGGAAATGTAATGTTTCATTAGTCTGGGATTCATCAGTTAAGTATTTGTTCAATCAAAATAAGATCACTCCTGACCTGCAAGTCTGCAGTTATTGCTAAGCCATGTAATTACCTAAGCATAAATTTTTATACAGAGAGAGAGAGAGAGAGAAAGCAGTGCAGCAGTATGCCTTACAGAAACCAAATTTCCCTGGTGAAAGGGCCTTAGCTGCCTCAAAAGCTTGCATTTGTAATCTATTTAGTTAGCCAATAAAAGGTGCCATTTCACCCTATTTTCTCCTGTATCAATCTATGGATAACACGGTACAACACTCTACCGCCATGTCTGTAACTGACATGTTGCTGATTGCCACTGCTGCCTCACAACTCCACTTTACTAGTCTGAGTTCAACATTGTGTTGAGCTTGCACATTCTTCATGTGTCTAGGTGGGTTTGTTTCCAGCTATTCTGATTTTTCTCCCATATCACAAAGATGAAGGTGTTAGAATGACTGGCGAATCTAAACTGAATATTTGTGAGTAGGCACTGTGATGGACTACTGCTCTGTCCTAGGTGGCTGCCAGGATTGCCTCTGGTTACTAAATCCCTGAGCTCTTCTAACTAGGTCAAATATTGGAATGAATAAGAGGCATACTTGCTTAGTCTGGACATCACTGGGGTCATATTGCATGTGTTGGATTTTGATGTGCACAATATTGACATTTACAGTATAAAAATGATTAAAAAAAAAATCTTTTGCGCCTTTTGTGGCCTACCTTTCTTACAGACAGATTTAGTTAAACGTTAACTTGAAATAATGGGTATCTTCTATAACCTCTCTGTGCTTTAGTTGCTGTCACTGCTTCAAAGCAATTGTAACCTGCCTGCCTTAATGACCACCAGCACTGGGATTAACAATGAAAAGCTAAAGCTAAGTAGTGCTTGGTATTATTGGTTTGGTCTGGCATGGCAGATTAAGCTTAGGTTAAAAGAGCCAAGCTCAATCATAAAAGATTTATAGCGGGTACTATTCCCCAACAGGCACAGATTCATCGGGCTATTAACAGAACTAATACAGTGTATGTAGCATATATTTTTAATAGGGGACATCACATTTTTCAGCCAATCAGTAAGTCCAATTAAAACCAACCTCAATGATCTGCCAACTGCATACACCTCATACACCACACAATAATCCACCTGCAGTATGTTTCCATCTTCTGAATCTGCTTATGCAGTGCAGCCCTTCAGAGATCTGGGGCATACAGCATCAAACATTTTTTTAAACTCTCAGCAGGTTTTGAGTCACAGAATAAATCATCTAATCACCAGTGAGAAGTCCACTGCATTTAAAAAGTCCCCAAACTTTCCCTTCAGTGCTTTTGTTTGAAATATATGAAAGGTACTGCTACTTTTCATCTCACTTCTGTTTTGCATCTTTAAGATTCTGAGGGAAAATATGTTAAATTTGATGAGTGTGACACTTTGCGTCAAACTTATTTTGTATCCTATTTCCATACAGTAGGCTGTGCTTTTAAGATTATGCAGTTCATCCTCCAAATATGCAAGTGTTACTTTACCATTAATAAACCCAACCATATTCAGCATTTGAATCAGCTGATGAACAGATTAATCTGTCTTTGTGTCATATTTTAATTTCTGTATAGTCAGGAATAACAGGGCAGGCAACTAATAAGTTGTCTGATTCCTACAATTTCTTATTTTCACTATAGAATGGGCTTGTTGCTAATTTGGCTAAACTGTAGTTTTTTTATTTCTGACCATCACTAAAATTAGGATGGTTACGTATTTTTTGCATAATATTGTATACTATGCAGTGCCAGCACATAACAGTAAAAGCCATAAAACCATTAGGCACCCAGCAAATGATTAAACTCCTTTATATTTCTGCTGGTCTAGCACTTTACAAAATTCACTTTCATCAGCACAATGTAATATATTACGGTAACAACACAAGATTTGGAAGTCTGTTATTTTCAGTTGAAGGGAAGGAAGAAAAATGTTAAAAACATTCTGAGACAATGCATTCTAATATACAGATGCTTGGAGAAGTAACCATCCATTAGGTATTCAGTAAACTATGTCTTAACTTTCATATTTAATTTATATTTAATTTTGAGTTTCAGGGTCTGAATAAAAACACCTGCAGAAAAAAAATAATAGTGAAACAAAAAGTAAAAATATAGCATCTAAGTAAAACCTTGAAATTAAATGATGTTAGAAAGACTTAAATTCCTTGGTTGTTTTATTCTCATATATAGAATGCAAATACAGTAAAGATATCCAAATAAAGCATTCCTCCTAATTAGTTATTGCTTATATAACAGGTCAGGAAGATGCCTATATCTGATCTTAACATTACAATTAAATGTTGTCTTTTGAAATAAACACAAATATTTAGAAAATGGACAGCAATATGGAACAAGGTTAATCAAGGTGTGATTGAACACCAGAAAGATGCTCTGTTTAACTCCACAGGAAAGCTGGGGGGCTATTACTCTAAATGAAAATCACATACAATATTAAGCTAGCTAAAAAGAGCTACTTTAAACATTGTTACTTCAACCTAAAAAAAGAGTATGTGGTTTATTGGTCAGATTCACTTAAAATGTAAGAATCAATAATAATTAGTGCTGAGATAACCTTTGGCTTCCATTGACAATAAATAAGTAGGTAGATAGATGGGTGGGAGGGTAGAAAGGAGGACTTCAAGTATATAGTCTGTTCTTCTGAATAGTCATACTATAGACCTGACACTATAGATCTCTTAGTCAGTTTAACCTAGCACACCAACCAGGACGAAAAGTAGCACTTGTAGTTTAATCTTTTCCTAGTGGACTATGAATTGATTCCTGCAGACAAGAGGAGAGCTACAGCCCAAAGCGAAAGAAATCAAATTCCTTGTAGTTGTGTTCATAACGGAGGGCACAGATTATGGTGGTGTTTGTGGACACTGTACCAGATTGTGAGAGAGAAGTCCTAGTAAAACATTTAGATTCACATGTCAAGTTTACATATTCTTCCTCATCTATGGCTGCCAGCACAATGCTGCTGAACTTGCCCTTGCTGATAGGATGAAGAGCTCCACAGTAATACAACATCTTAAAAGAGAATCATGGCTTGTCTGGATTGAAACAACACAACTAAGGTGTTTTAGGCATGCAGTTAGGGTGCACCAGGCATGGTCCACCAGTACGGAAGATGACCAGTGGACAATCTGGTGAGATCTCTTGAGTGGACAGTGAATATTTGAGGGTTGACAGGACTAACTAGAAAATGTTGGCAGGAAGAGAGAAGCTTGGCATATTGACGCTGCAACCCACCTCCAAAAAAGAAGATCATGACTGAAGTTAAGCTATACGGTGCAGGGAAAAATATTTACATTTTAGTTCTAAGGTTATACTATACTAGAGCTTTTGCACACATTCAGTAATAAAGATGTTATTAAGACTTCTATAAGACAATGAAGAAAACATATTTGTAAAACTGTATTTAAAAGACTAGGCACTGCGTATAAGGAACTCTAAAGCTTTGCTCTGGCGTTCTTAGCACAAAAATCCAGTTCATTCTAGTGAAGCATGTGACTTTCAGGGTGCCCTTCAAAGACAGTGTATTGATGCAGAATATATAGTAGCTGCTTTTAACAAAGCACTTTTAAAAAGGAGATTGTTTCTTAGTGACAACAGTTAATTTGCTCATTGTTAGAGCATGTGCCAACAGCACTTAGGCCATCATTTGCTGCTACTCAGATAAAAAAAAAAAAAACAGCCAGTGAATAAACAGTTGCATCGAAGGAGAAACTTCTCACAGATATCTAACACAATCACTTCATAGGCACAATAAATTGTTACTTCAATATGCACATTTACCCGTTTATTAAACAGATTTAAATTTATGCTTGAACAAAGCACATAGCATAACGTGGGTCTATTCTGATCAAACAGTGAATGTTCTGTACCCATAACCTTACATACAGTGCTTAATTTATAAATAATGAGGTGCTAGAGCTCATAACGACTGCTCAGGGCAGAATGGGGCTATGCCGCCAATGGTAATTTGGGCACTGAAGCACAGCAGTGTTAATGCTGAATTACATCATTGACCTAATAAATACACAGAATCAGTACTGTTTACACATATACTTGCATGTATAAACTTAACTTGATTATCTTGTAATCTTACAGTGTGCAGACTCGTAGTCGACTTTTTGCTCTCATCAACCTCATCTAATTTGTCTTCACTCCCATTGCCTTGCTTCTGTTCCTTTTATCTCTCAACTTTCATTTTGGCATCCACACCCCACAGCACCAGACCCAGCTTTTTTGTTTTTTTTTAATTATACTGACTTGACAATTTATTTCAATTTGTGTGTCTTTCAGCGATTGTTCCATATATTTTTTTAAATAAAATCTGTGTAATAAATTTTGTTTTTTAAACCTTGTATAAAATTGAAAACAAATATTTTATGTAGATTTTGGAGTTCTGGATCATAGGTGTAAGTACCGTGTTTGGAGGTCCCGGAATGTAGAGGGACCAAAATGAAAATTGGCTGAGCTCCGGTCAGCTCTGGCACAAATTAAGCACTGCTTACATGACTGTGTGTTCTTCAGTCTACAACAGTTCAAAACTGTGGTATACTGATTATCAAAATCAAACTTCAGTGAACATATAGTTGGTAGGGGTAGCCATTAACTTTACAAAGGAGTATCTTACGAGGACAATGGTTACTTACCTGCTTTAATTTTCCAGTATTGCTAAATGTGGCATGATGGGACTCAATAATAATAAAGTGACCATGTATTCATAACAGAAAGAGTTAATTTAGAGAATTAAAAATACCAGTAAAATAGTGTCATTTAGGCAACAACAAAAATCTGTACTTCACTATGCATCTGCCTTCAGCCAGTGTGTAAAAAATGATTACTGGATGGTTGCTATTTACTTATTAGTGCTTACATATTTTCTGAGCTCTTGTCCCTAAGCAGTACTTCTTGCTTAGAATTAGGAGGCATGCATTACCTATGTTCATGCTGTTGATGGGGTTGCTGAGGTAGGATGTGTCTAACATCCTGAAGGTGCAACTCAAACACTGCAGAATCCATACCTCTTCAAAACATGTACAGTGTAGGAACCTGCACTCATTGGGTAACTGCTTTGTTCCAGTATGTACAAAAACATCTTTGCTTGCAGATGTTTAGAGTCATCAGGTGATATGACAGCATGTTTTAAAGTATGGAAGGAAATCAGAATACTTAGAGGAGACTATCTTGAATACACTGGGGTTTCACACACTGCAATGCACCATAAAGTTTAGAATTACGACCAAAATATTCTAAACAGGAAAGACCATGCTGCTCTAAATCAAGAGGCTATCGTTAAGTTAATCATATTTATACAGGTTTAGACCCTGTACTTGTTCTGGAGGCATTCATTTGCGACATATGAAAGGGAAAGATTGCTTCCTAAGCATTACTTGCAGGAATAAAATAATAGTGTTACCATTTTAAATTATCATTCATATGTACTGAAACTGAGATCTCATTACAGATTTACAGTAAGGGTGTGAGTTGACTGCTGCAGGCTAAAATTGAATTTCAAAAGGTTTTATGATGTCCTAAAAGAAGACTAGAAAGCAGGCAGCCTGGAATATAAAGTACATCTTTACTTTAAGTTTCCTTTGTTTTATACATCTAAAAAACCACAAAAATAATACTAAAAGATATGTTGCACATAAAATGTAGCATACAACCCAAGGAAGACCTGACTGCAACACAATGTTTAAATCCCAGGAACCTTTCTTCAGGATGAAGATAGATTAATGAAGCACTTCGATGATGTCGTGACTTAACTGAGCTAGAAAGCTCTGGTCAGTTCTAATAAATCGCATTCCTAGATAGGCGGTTAGCCTTCTGTAATGGGAGCTGTCGGGGAAATCAATCCTTTTCATTCAGCAGTAGATCTGAGGTGAATGTAAATAGAACAGCTGCACAGAAACCACTCCTGCTGTGTTTATCAGGATGGTATTAAAACAAAAGAGGGTCTGACAGGACAAGTACAAAACACAAGTTGTTTTCTATTTGTTTTGGTCAATCTGGCTTAACTATTAATATTAATTTTTAAATAACCAAATAAAAAGTCAATTAAAATAATCTGCATAGAGCTCTTAGGGAATATATTTTCACATATAACAGACTTTAATTATTATGGGTGACATTTACAATCATTGTTTATTTAGCTAACGCCTTTACTCAAGGTGACTTATGAGATCAAGTTATGTTATTATTTATTTACAAACATAGATATATACAGTATATATATATTTTCATTTTTACAACTTGAGCATATTGTTTACATGAATTTGTTATTTCAAAAAGACATGAAATTATTTTGCTTAGCTTTTTTAATGATAAAAAGGTAAACAACAAGAACTGTAAATAAATTAATGAGATTTCCATGTTTTTGTATATGCTAGATCATTCACGTCCACAGGTTCACTGCATTTTTTCACTTTCTAACCATATGATATTTGTTATTTCCATAAATTCATACAACCAAATGCATTTTCCTTTGTGGGATAATAAAATATATCTAGACATAGTGAATTAGCTGTAGTGATTCTAAAGCCCAAAGCGTGTTTACTTACTGATTTTCTAAGACTTTTTTTCCTTCTGTTGCTTTTTTTTCCTATAACTTCTCTCAACCTCTTTCAGCTATTCTTTAAACTTGCCAGCAATTTTGAGAATTTAGTAGACTACTGGTGAAAGTGTGTGGTTACTACAGATATCATGTGATTCCTTTTTAAACTGTTTAAAATAATGTCATTAAGCAAAACTAGATACCCTAGACTGACATAGTGAAAACAGGATATTAGAAATTTTTGCAACTTTATTAAAAGTAAAAAACTGAAATATTATATTTACACAAGTATTCAAACACTTTTTTATGACACTTGAAATCTGGCTCAGGTGTATCTCATTCTACTGATCATAGCTGAGATATCTGGAATCCACCTTTGGACTTCAATTTGATTGCACATGATTAGATAAGGCACACACCTAGTCTATATTAGCCCCCACAACTGACAATGATTATCAGAACATATACAAAGGTGGGCTAAAGGAATTGCCTGAAGAGCTTAGTGTTAGAATTATATAAAGACAAAGATCTGGGGAAGGCTTTAAAAAAATCATCAGTACTGAAGGTTCCCAAGAGTACAGTGGCCTCTATAATTCTTAAAATGGAAAAAATTTGGAGCAACTCCTACAGCTGGCCATCCAGCCATACTAAGCAATTGGGGGAGAAGGACCATGGTAAGAGAAGTGAGTTTCTTTGAGCTCCAAAGAATTAGTGTAGATACTAGAGAAACTTCTAGAAGGGCGGCCATCTCTACAACATTGACCTGGCTTTTATGGCAGACTAGCCAGACATTAGCCTCTCCTCATTAAAAGACACATGAAATGGAGTCTGAAAAAAGCACCTAAAGGAATCTCAGACTGTGAGAAACAATGTTCTCTAGTCTGATATATCTAAGATTGAACCATTTGGCATCAATTTTAAGAGTTATGTTTGTGAGAAGATGGGCTCTGCATATCACCAATGCAATACCATTCTAAACATGAAACATAGTGATTGCAGCATTACACTGTGGGGTCGTTTTTCAGCAGCAGGGATGGGAGACTAGTCAGGGTCAAGAGAAAGCTGAAGAAAGCAAAGTACTGAGACACCCTCAATGAAAACCTACTCCAAAGAGCTCTGAAATAGAACAATGATCCTAAGCTTAAAGCAAAGACAACACACGAGTGGTTTAGGGACAACTCTAGGAATGCCAGTATACAGTATATCATATCCCTGCCAGAATTAAAAATAAACATGACTGAACATCTCTGCAGGGACCTAAAATAGCTGTCTACTGAAACTGTCCATTCAAACTGACATTTTAAGAGGGTCTGCAGAGAAAAATGGCAGAAAACCTCCAAATCCAGGGGTACTAGGGTGTTGTACCATGTTAGCCATTATGAATGTAGAGAAAAGCCAAGCAAAATGACACCTTTTATTAGCTAACTAAAAAGATTACAATATGCAAGCTTTCGAGGCAACTC
>JANRMT010062806.1:69201123-69308425 GCA_026402145.1 Polypterus bichir lapradei
ATCTTTTTAGTTAGCTAATAAAAGGTGTCATTTTGCTTGGCTTTTCTCTACAAATCCAGGGGTCTAAAGCTTGTCACATCATATTCCAGTTTTCCTTTTGTTATTCTGGGGTATTGATTGTTGCTTGATGTAGGAAACAAATTCATTTAAGCATTTTAGCGAAGGCTACAATATTTTATCACAATAAATGATCTGAAGTTGAGTGAGACACATGCCTTATTCAAACTACTGTAGGTCTGAATAACTGTTAGAATATTGCATATGAAATTCGGTTTCTGATTTGCTTAATCATGAATAAACAGGTGAAACTGTGTTTAGACACTGGATGCTCCATTTACTTTTCAGTAAATTATTTTTTGAGATTATATGCTATGAGTTTTCCTCCATTTACAACACACAGTTGAATCTTTTATTTAAGTTATTGTTGCTTTACAGATAAATGTATTATCATTAAAAATTTTAAACTGTACTTGTGGCTAATGAACTTTTTTTTAATAAATGTATTTAGGTGTCAGATTGTGGTGGTTAATTGGTGGTCTTGTTTTATTATTTGTCTGTGAAGTTTAGGAATATAATGTAGCATAGGTTTTACTTTTTTATAAAATGTATACATACAGTATGAACTTATAAAAAACAAACTAAATGTTACATCCTCTTCCTTTGTTAACCACATCACTAGCTTCTTGGCAAGAGCTGCTGCTTCAGTCCCATGTGAACCATGTTTATTGTCAGAAGGTTTAAACATTTAAGCAAGTCCTAACATTCTAGGTTGGATTCTCACATCTGGTCATTGTTGAGTGAAGTCTACACATTCTTCCATTGTTTGTGTGCATTTCCCTCCATGCAAGGAATCAGGCAATACAGATGGTAAAGAGTGACAACGTGAAGTAAAAGCAAAGATCTGGAGTAGGACATTGTTAATTAGTTGGAATTGGCTTATCATTCTAGTTGGCTCTTTGTGTTTTTTCAGCCTAAAATTAACATCATGCGTTCAATACAACTGTAGTAAAATTCTGATATAATATGGAGGGGCCAATGTTTTAATACTAGTTGATCAAGTCACCAGAAAGGTGCAGCATTTAGCATGTTTTCAAACAGGAAGAATTTACCGTATTCCGCACACTTGACGTGTCAGGTTGAATGTAACTAGTTGAATATAATTGAAACGTATTTTAAAAAAACTGACTTTTGAAAGTAAATAATGGTTTATTTATACCTCACATTAATTTTCTATACGAAGAATTTACTGTACTCTGCACACTTGATGTGTCAGGTTGAATGTTACTAGTAGAATATAATTGAAACATATTTTAAAAAAACTGACTTTTGAAAGTAAATACAGTGGAACCTCAGGTCACAACCATAATTCATTCCAAAACTCTGGTTGTAACCCGATTTGGTCGTGACCTGAAGTAATTTCTCCCATAGGATTGTATGTAAATACAATTAATCCGTTCCAGACCGTATGAACTGTATGTAAATATATTTTCTTTAAAAATTTTTAAGCACAAAAATAGTTAATTATACAATAGAATGCACAGTGTAATAGTAAACTAAATGTAAAAACATTGAATAACACTGAGACAAACACCCAGGCTCCCTGCTCAGCAGCTCTCCCAGCAACTTGCTCGCTCGCTCTCTCTCTCTCGCTCGTGCTCTCTCTCGCAACAGCTTCCCCTTCTGCTTCCTGCCTTCTCCTGCAACCTCCCATTCTTTCGTGTTCTTGTCTTTTTTCCTTTAGCTGACTCGCGTTTCTATTTATGAAGAGGCGTGGTAGTCGTGGCAATCAGCAGCTCCTGGGAACAATTACGGAATGTGGACCGCTTCTCACCTCTGCACTTAGGTGAGAAACTCCTACATCACAAACTCCTCAGGAACCGCTTCGGCCACACACCACCATGCCCCCTCGCTAAGCCACGAGTGCAGTGATTATTTATTAAAGCAGGCCTTTTTGATGGGAGCTGTGGACCCGCTATACCACAGGAGGAAGCTGGGTTAAGAGGAGGTTACAGTTTCGAGGGAGAGTCCCTCTGCATGATGCACTGAGATCTATGTACAGTACAGGGAGAGACTGAACACGTGCAGAAATCATCGTCGCGTACGAACTGGAAGGGAAACGAAATACAGCACAAAGAGTTTGAAGCGAATGCACAGGGAGAGACTGAACACGTGCAGAAATCATCGGCGCGTATGAACCGGAAGGGAAACTGGCTTGTTCATCAACCGAGTGTGTGGTCGTGAACAGATGCAAAAGTTTGGTGAACTTTTTGGTCATAACCCGATTTGTACATGTTCAGAGACATTCGTGAACCAAGGTTCCACTGTAATGGTTTGTTTATTTATACCTCACATTAATTTTATATTGAAATTTATGTGAGGTAATACCCCATACACACTTTACAATGCTGTGATATTTTACAGATCTGTTCTTGCTTATCACATCCAACCTTTTTATAATGTTGAATGTTTAGTTTGTTTTATCATTAGTAAAACAGACAGCCTTCTGTTCCTTAAAAGACAACCTTCACAATGTAGTTTAAGAGAGGTTTTATGATACAACTGTTAAACATTCACTGCAGTAAGCACAAGCTGGTTTCTCTCCTAATTAATGCTAACGGAAACTGCACTGTACATATTAATTTCTGCAGACTTGACATACAATACCTATACCAATGAGATGCAATTTAAAAAATATCTATTTCCAGTTCGCCTGTGTTACATTTTTTCTGCAGAATTAAGAGGGGAAAAAAGATGTCTCAATTTAAATCAGATAACCCTAACCTCGCATGTAATTGTTTACAGTAACTGAAGTCCTGCACAACTGGTCTGCCACATACGTTTTTGTGCTTTGCTTAAAAATGTTGCTCTTGTTTGTTTACTTAATTGTTCCTGATAACATTTAAAGTCATTTTTATAGGGCTTTTCTAAGTTGGTATGAATAAAACATGTAGTAAATAAAGTTGAAGAAATACCTATAGATTATTATAATGCAACATTTTGTACTTTGTCATTTCACATGTATAGAATCACTGTGCTTTCATTTATATAATAGAGATTTATATAATAGTCATAGTACGTCTTCTGACTCTTATGAGCAAAAAAGAATCATAGCTGGAAAAAAACAAATCAATGACAGCGTTTAAAGTGTTTGTGCAATCAAAAGCAATTTTGTTTGTGTTTTTTATTTGCATTACAGGCAATACAAAATGTGACACTACTTTCGTTTTGATTATGTTGCTTTTGTTCACACAGAGAATCCCATTTCTTGAAAGGCCTATGGTTTAAGTGTAACATTCATTTGTGTTTTCATGTGCATCTTTTAAATAACAGTGCATGAATCAAAAGCCCTTTATGCTTTCAAACACACTATAAAAATAAAGTGAAATATATTAATAATGTTATAAATATAAAAAGAATTTAAAGAACAAAAAGCCCCTAAATGTTTTAAATTCAACTGTATTTATAATATGAATATTCAAGACTTATTTTTTTTCTAATTTGACAGCTCCACAATGTATGTGATAATAATCTTATACTTAATTCTTAATGGATTGGTTCACTGACACATCAAGCAAATAAAATACAGTAAAGCAATAAACTAACGACAGCATAATAAAGACAACTATAAGTTTTACAAAAATAGCCATGTCATGAGGCAACATTTATCTGTGGAGGATGTAATTTATATTTTTAAATAAGAAAAGTCATAATATATTGAACCAAAAACATAGTAAGTACAATTAATAAAAAACAATTATTAACCTCTTTTTGGCCAAGGATTTTTATCCAGATTACTAAACCACCACAATATGCTAGAAATGCAAGCACCACTTAACAAGGTTAATAGAAAAGTACTGTAACATCAGATTAAGCACAGAAATCACAGTGCTGTGCAAATGCTGAATGTTATAGCTTTTTATAGCCACAGCAAATGGATTTCTCTTTGCTTTCCCTAAGGGAATAGCAGCCCACCTCATTCTAAAATATCAAGAATGGAGACAAACAAAGGTACTGCGAAGCACCTCATTTCTATTTGATATGTAATGCTTACACACAAATACTGTATACAGAATAGAAAGCACCCCTCCTCTGTATGGGTACCAGACTGCATTTCCATCATTTGTACTTTAGGTAAGTGCAAAAACATCCAAAGGCTAAGCCAGTAGTTTTATTCAGCAATTTAATGTGAATATCCACTGAAGCACTACAACGCCAAATGAAACCTGAGAAGTCAAAGCAGTATTGGTATGTCAGGTAATCAGTCACAGTAATTAAATGAGGACCCCAATAGTGTTTGACTAATCTTTAATTTACAGTAAGTAGGGCTAAATTGTAGACCAGTATTTTATTATGTGGAATGAAACAGTATTTTCTGTTGAAAAATATTCTCTTTCCCTTAATTCTACAGTTGGAGCACAATAAATGAATAAATACTTGTAATGAATGTAAATTTCCTGAAATGCATTTACAGTGATAATAACTAGTGCTACACCAAAGTAAAAACAGTTAACAGGAAAATAACTAATTATAGCCAGAATACATTTACCTTTGTTTTATCTTTTTTCATTGCAGCACATACTGTAAGTGAGTGCACGAGACACGTGGGAAGCGTCACCGGCATCTGAGGGTGGCGGCAATAACGACACCAAGTGCCCATTCTGGAGGAAAACTTTTCTGCGTGGCCAACCTTAACGCAAGATGCCAGGTTCGTAGCAGTTGTCTTGGCACAGTTGGTGCCATGAAGCCGAGATGCACGTAAAAGAGAAACTTGCTTATGCGCAGGGAAGAGTAGGGGTTGACTGGAGGAAAAAGCCACTGTGCTATGAGTTTTTGGGGAGTTATGCTTCAGGGATCACGGGAGCATGTGAGCGAAGCTAACCAGTAGGGATGGGCAGATTGATACCACAATAATCGATACTTCGATGCTTAAACTGTACTCATTTGGTATCGAGTACCATTAAAAATATCAAATACTATTTTTTCAGTAATATACAGTAGTAGAGTTCTTGCAGTGGCATAGAATGTTCTAATACACTTCCCGCTCACATGTACTGAAATGAGCAGATGTGCTGTGATACAAGAATGCCATAAACCTACGCCATTTGCACAAGCACAGATTGTGTACAACATGTTCAGAAGCGATTGACTCACCAAAGAAATCCTCAATAGCTGTACTAGGAGATAATGAAGAATCTGTGAATGGAAAAAATGAATGCTCTACATGACAATATGCACAGGCACTATGTTTATTCGAAAGCAGAAGCTGCCAGAATGACAGATGAATCCCAGAATATAAAAGAATGACACTGTGTACTCCAGCACTAGATGAAATTTGATCTTGCACAGGAAGATTTCAGCATTTTAATTGAAGCTAGTATAACAATACGCCAAGGCTCAGTGTAGGACAATACACTGTCTACAGCAAGGCTAAAATGGTTTTCTGCTTTGAACTGCTCCACTTTGGAAATTCAAAGGCCTCACAATCTTCTCAAAGTAAATAGACTTGATAAAGCTCAATGTCCTCATCAGCCAGTTTTTAAAGTATGTTGATAGACACTGTATGCTGGTTGAAGCCTATAATATACTGTGTGACCACCAGGGGGTTCCACCTCCCCAACAACAGACACAAGCAGACACAGGCACGAGTCCAGCAACACACATAAGACTTTACTGTGATGTGGAAAAAGCTTTCCCTTCATTTCCCACCGCCAATGCACAATACAAAACACAATGAAACAAAGTCCAACACAATAAAGCACAGCCCAACACAATAAAACATACAGCACTTTGCCTTCTCTCTGTCTCTTTCGTCTCCACTCCTCCCTCAAGCTTCATTCTCTTCCTTCTAACTTTGACTTTTCGAATGAAGTGAGGCGGCTCCTTTTATAGAGCACCCGGATGTGCCCTGGAAATACAGTGATCTCCTTCTGGGTGTACTTCAGGGTGTGGTGACAGTCCTGCAGAGAAGGGCTCAGCTGTTCTCCATGCGCCCCCTGGTGGTGGCCACAGGTCCCAGCAGGGTGGAGCTTCCATACTCAAAACCTGTGGCACCACAGTAAGCCAGGGGGACTACCCTCTGCCGTCCTGGGAAAGGTACTGCCCCGTGCAAGCTCTTTCCCCTCGTGCTTCCATTAACAAGTTGTCCCGGCCAGGTAAGTGATCCAGCTGTCCATTACAACTGGAAATTATGCATGAGGAAGACCATATTAAGTTTTACCCTGACTACACTAAAGAGATGGCCCAGAAAAGACAGACTATGAATCTGGCTTTCAAGAGAGTGAAAGAAGTTGGACTGTGACCATTCTTACTTTGATGGCATTCTTCTAGAACTAAAAGTAAGGCTGGAAACAACTTTGTCCTCCCCTCTTTTAAATTCTGAATGCAGCTGTTTATATTCATCATTTAAACACTTGAGTTCATACACAGTTTACTGCTTCCTTGTTAGGACAAAGTAAAAACCTCATCCAGTGTCAGAGTTTCAGACCATAGAATTCAGATTATAAATTCTTTATTAAAGTTTCACCTTGCTGACTACAATCTGTTAGGCAAAACCTGGTCATTCATGATCATATTTTATACACCCTGTAGCTTTGCTCTCACTAAGAGATGAAAAGGCATTTGGATGGCTACATTTTGTGGTAGCTTTGGAGAAGATGTGTAGAGTGTAGAGTTTGTAGTGATGATTAGAATGTTATAGCCCATTCTCTTAGCTGTACTACTGATGAGTTCAGGCATCCTTTTCACGCCTTGCTCATTATGTAGGAATCCAGGGAAGGCTCTCCACTTCCCTTTATTTTGCAGACTAATGCTATTTGTATATAAAAGCTACTGAACCCTAGACCATAGAATAACCATAGAATCTTTCACTATGATACCCTTCTGTATTTAAGTAATGCCTTTAAGTATTTCCTTCATGTCAGGCTATAAAATTAATTGGCTACTACCACTCAACCCTATTGCATGGTCTGCTACTTTTCCACTTTCTATTCATATTACTAACTGAATCAGATTTTTGGACACTGACATGTCCTCCTCAATACATGAGATCGACACTTCACACAAACAAATTATGCTCTTGTAGATGTCAAGTTGTTGATCCAATCATATTTGAATATCCTTTGCTTTTCAGTCATACCCAACTATTGTCAAGATGAATTCTGTTGAAAAACCTCAGCTTCATAAGTTCCATGATCCCCCTACTCCTTCAATGTTCAGAGGTTTAATATAGTGCAATTTATTTAGAATAAGAAGAGACTAAAGTAGACCATAGACAAAAGTGTGCTCTTATTGGTAATGGGTATGAGGCAGGATTCTCATTTTCAGGTTTGGAACTGTATTAATGGGCCTTTGTGCTACTTCCAGTCTGGGTCTTGGTATGTCCTTCTGTCCATCCAGCATGGTTTCCCATTAAGTCAATAGTTACTCTCCATTATACAGTGAATGCATTTGTTTGTGCCTTTTTGAAACTGAAGATCTGTAAATTTCACCTAATGCCCATTATAGCACATGCAATCACAGTTTGGTGCAACCAGAATGGCATCTAAGCTCTATACCCAAATGGAACACGCAATTGCTTATATTTAAAATCCATGCATATACTGATAAGTGGTCATCCCAGTATTCAGTCTAGTTGAATTGTATGTTTGGTTTTGAATCACTTCAAAATCCTCAGTCTCAGTTTGCTATTCCCTTATGTTTTTTCTCTTTTTTCGCAACTTCACTCAGCAATAAAGGCCTGTCGTATCTCAGTGACATCTCTTCTACCTAGTAATTTTCTTTTATCCCTTTCAGCCTCTTTATTCCTTATCAAAAAGACAGCTTCAGTTCTATATTCTTTGCTACAAAAATCAAACCCTTTCTCCTCATCGCTTAGTGGTCTTAAGATCTCCCCTTATCCTAACTCCTTTGCTGGGATACAGTCTTCAAAAAAACGTATCAGATATTTCTTAAGAAGCTCTAGGCATTATTTTACTTTACTTCAGTATGTACATAGGCTTTATCTCACTGCTTGTAAACTATACTTAATGGTCCTTTGCCTGGATCCTCTTTGGCAACAGCCAACCACTGGTGTTCCTGCTATATTTACTAACAAGTACCAGTTTTGTCCTTCTGCTTTAACTATCTGGTCTATAATTTCTTCTCATTTTTTTTGATGTTCTCAGTTTACTAGCAGGCTCAACTGCTTTGGTACAATAGCTGCTAAATGGCTACTTCACTCTAAATGGAAGACTCCTGACCTAATCACTTTGAAGAACTGAAATGCCTTTTTCTACAATATGACTAACCTAGAGCTGCCTGTATCCAAAAATTAAAGGAGCATCTACTGTGTCCACTCAAAACTCCCCTGCAGCCCTGGTAAAATCTTTAGGAAGTTACTGTTCTATTTTGGGTGTACTGGTGTGATGAGTTAGCATCAACATTGTTCCTAGTTATATGGCACAAGAATTAGGGTGGTGTGGGGTTGGACAGGGTGGGGAGTTAGGTTTATTATTTTATAAAACAGATACTCCTGTTACCTTGCTTACTATTAAGCTAAGTGCAATTTATATATATAGTGTGTGAGCCTTGTTTCATCACTGGAGGGTAGAGGAAACAGTGCGCCCCTTAGTTAAAAGTACAAATAATAACAAAAAAACATTTCTCACTCAGCATGTGTGTGTTGAATTCCTTCACCATCAGCCATTTCTCCTTGCATTTGTGGCTGACTGTATGAAGGTTTAGGCTTTTTAACTCAGAGAGAAATTTGTTTGTGGTAGGGATATGCAAGTAATTTAGCATATATATAGAGACAAAATAACAAAAAGTAAGAAATTACATACAGGTATATTGTTAAAATTAGAACATTCGCCTATGTTTCCCACTGGTAGGAAAATATTGAATACTGATGTTGATGTATATCAGGGTCCAACCCCCACCTATATTTTATATAGCACAATATACAATGTATGCAATTAAAAGTTGCTTTATAGACCAACCAAGACTAAAATTAAAATTTATATTCGGAAACAGATGCACTCTTCTCATGTGGATGTGAATAGTGGAAAATGGAATTATTACTGTATAAATGCTTGGAAATATTGCAATTCCAAACAAAATAACACAGAACATTTTTTGTTTTTGTTGTCATCATAAATCTGAGGAACTAACAGCTGTCTTAGTTTATAGTCAATTCACAGTAGGTAACTTTCAGGCTGTCAATGTTATGATTTAATGGACAGATACATTGTGTAATACTTACTGACATCTTACTGTCCTAATCTGAGTTGTAGAGAGGTCATGAACATAAATCAAATTTTTAAATTTGATTTTTTTAAAATCTTATTCTGTTCAGAGCTATATGGACCTGGTGCTTATCACACAATTGTGTGTATGGAGGGAACCAACCCTGGATGGGCACCCTCTCACAAACACACACATGTGCACACACACACACACACACACACACACACAAATGCACTCATAGCCACTCAGTCAAAATGGGTCAACTCATATTTCAAGTAAACCAAACAGGCACATACATCTTTTGGATGTGTGAAAAAAAGCTAATTACCCTGGAATATACCCAAGTAAGTAAGAGATAAATGTACAAATTCCACACACACAGTGCCTAAAACATGACTTGAACCCAGGAATCTGGTGCTATAAGGCTGCCAGGTAACCATCGCACCAATGAACTCCAAAAAAAAAGTGCACATCTCTAAACCAATATATTAAATCATCAAGGCAGAAAATAAACTCCAAATGAACAGATCTTTAACTTTGTTTCTGTTAATGGGATATAGCAGTATTTGCTTTGAAGTAAGAAAGTTACACATAGACCTAACCTCTTAAAAAACATGGTTGCAATGACATGGCATGCAGGAGTTCAAATGTACACGCACAATATGAAGCATATAACATTATAACAGCATGACTCCCTAAACATACACTGATCAGTGCACTTCATGCTGTGATTAAGATGGCACAGAAGCCTACTTCCAGGCTTGCAAGCTTTTTTCAATTCTCATGCAATCAAATGCAACATGTTGCTTTGCGGGCAATAGTCTATTTTGGAATGCCTTCAACTCTTTGATTAGGGAATGCTTACTTGCTGTTTTTGATGCAGTGTGAAGATTTTTCATGGTGTTAGGATGGGATATTAGCAGCACAGGCAAAAGCAGGGCAATCATCCATATATCTGTTTATTGGGACTTGGCTAGATGAAAAAGATGTTTCTTATGTCTAGTGGAAAGAAGGAGTGATGAAGTGCCCTGGTCAGATATACAAGATTATTTCAAACAAATGAGAAATGTGTACTTGAGACAGAGGTCTCTAGGTCATGAAAAGTGCAAACAGGACTATACAGCACAACAGGGCACCAGACATGAGCTTGTATTTCTTATTTCCTGTTATCTGTCTCTAAGCCAATTATGTAAGGTTCATGCAAAGATTGGAAAAAAAAACCTGAAATGATTCAGACTCTGGTCTAAAAGTCAAAAAATACGGGAAAAATAGATGTTGCTTACAAATGAACAATGGATTAGCTTAAGTCCTTAACTATTTACTTAACATGCACCAAATGCAGAGAACAGAAAACAATACAACAAACTATTCAAAAATATTGCCATTATTAAGTAAAAGGAGTTATGGTTGAAAAGCTGAGGCTAAAAGACTATATTTTTGTCTTCTCTTTATTTTGAGTAAAACCAGAAAATTAACATAACCTATTCATATTATTAATGGCAAAGAAAATCAGATACAGCAAACTAAAAGTAGGAAATCAAGGACCAGGTGTATTATGTGAAGAAATAATTTCACAATGTAGACTAATGGGGACCTTGTCCGTTCTGTATAACTAAATGTTGTCATTCACTCACACTACCTGGCAGCAAATCTGTCTCTTTCCATCTGTCTTTGTAATTAACATTTAGGCATATTTTGGCCATGTTACTAGACACTAAGCATATTTCCACCCCAAACACCTCAGCTGGTTACTATTTTCAGTGCACTGGGCCAAAGCCATTTACAATAAATATTCTTTAACAAAGTCACACACAGTTGGACAGATGCATTAAAAAACAATATCAATATGACTTACTGTGACTTTCCCTGGGCAGCCATTGAAGCACAATCCACTGAGCACTGTAAAATAAAGACAATAAATATTTTTCAGAGATATATATCATAAACATCATTGATAATGTTTAAAGTCACATTCTATTGTGGCTACCTTATAAATAATAAGCATACTACTGTAAGAGATTATTGCTATATCATATACATATTTTAAAGTAATATTTTATATATTTAAAGTACTACCATTATTTTTACTTTGTTCTGTACATTTTTGTTTAACTCCGCTTCTTTTGTCATGCTGTTACCATTGAGGAGTCACTTTTTATGACACAAACCTAGATTCCTGAAAAGAATATGTTTTAGAGGGGACAAGGCAACATGAAAAAGCACATGCCTAATATTGTGTAGATCCCTCTTATGTCGCTAAAATAGCTCTGATCCATCGAGTCATGGACTCCACAAGACCACTTAAGGTGTCTTGTGGTATCCGGCACCAAGATATTAGCAGCAGATCCTGTATGATGCAAAGTGGAGCTTCCATTAATCAGACTTTTTTTCCCAGCACATCCCATATATGCTCATTTGAGTTCTGTGTCATTTGGAAGCCAAATCAACACCTTGAACTCTTTGTTATGTTCCTTAAACCATTCTTGAGCAATTTTGCAGTGCAGCAGGACACAATATCCTGCTGAAAGAGGCCACTGTCATCAAGGATTACAGTTGCCATGAAGAGGTGTATGTACTCTGTAACAATCCCTAGGTAAGTGTATCAAAGTAACATCCACATGAATGCCCGGACCAAAGGTTTCCCAGCAGAACATTACCCATAGCATCATACTGTCACTACCAACTTGCCTTTTTCACATAGTGTATCCTGCTGCCATTTCATCCCCAGGTAAACAATGCACATGCACCTGGCCATGTGGATGACCTAAAAGAAAATGTGATCCATCACACCAGGACCTTCTTCCATTGCTGCACTGTCAAGTTCTGATGCTCACATACCCTTTGTGGATGCTTTCGTTGGTGAGCAGGGGTCAGCTGAGATACACTGCGTGTCCTGACACCTTTCTCTCATGGCCAGCATTAAAATGTTCAGCAATTTTTGCTACAGTAGCTCTTCTGTGGAATTCCGGACCAGACATGGTAACCCTTGCTCACCATGCACATAAATGAACCTTGGCTGCCCATGAACCTTTCACTGGCTCACCAGTTGTCCTTACTTGGACCACTTATGCTAGATACTATCAATCGCATTTCGAGATCACTCCACAAGACCTGCTGTTTTGGTCATGCTCGGACCCAGTCGTCCAGCCATCACAATTTGGCCCTTATCATATAGACATATTTTGCTGCTTTCAACACATTACCTTCAAGAATGGAATGTTCTCTTGCTGCCTAAAATATCCCACCCCTTCATAAGTACCTCTGTAATGAAATAATCAATGTTATTCTCTTCACCTGTCAGTGATTTTAATGTTTTGGCTGATTGGGGCACATTAGTTATGCTTACTAGAGACTAATAATGTGTTGATAGATAAAATAAAAAGTAATTCTATACACTGTATATAAACAGGTGTGAAAGTATAATTTCTTTATGTCTTCTTTCATACCCTGCATGGGGAGAGGAACCACATAGCACTTTGTGTAATCAATTAGTATTTGGCCAGATGGCTGTAAATGCAGACATATGATTTTCCCATATATAATAAAACAGTAGTGTAATGAATGAGAAGGATGTTTTCCTCACCCCTTTCACTGTTCATAAGGATCTCATAGATAAAAAAGGAACACATGCAAACAAATATATTAAACTATAGACAGAAGTAAGATAAGTGAAAATGTTTACTGAGAAAAGAATCCATAAACAAGCTAAGCCAAAATATCTGAGTCCCCCTGCCCTTGAAGAGTTTATATTCTTCATCCTTTTTCTGAAACTTCTTTTCACTATTGTAGATTCCCAGGAAGAACAAAGGAAGAAAACACACCACTGTCTCATAAGATGCATTTCTTTGAAATCATACGGGAAACCAAAATCCCTGTGCAAAATGTAAACATGTCCAAAGCCCACACATAGTGACTGGAGCAGAAAAATGAATGCAAGCTGTTAAAATGCAGTGCTAACCATTGACAGTAATATGCCACTCATGTATAATATATGACATATATAAAATAAACATAAGATTTCAAAGTCTAAATATGATGCAAATATTTTAAATTGTATTCTACCTTTCCTTTTCTGATCACACATAAATACAATTGCAGTTTAATGCACTGTTTAAGTAGCTGCAAAGGTTTACTGTATATTGCACCTTTTACAATGGAAAGCATTAAAAATACTTTATGAATCAATTAATATTACAGCACTGATCAAAATACATTGCGCTGAATGCTGCATTTATTTAATTGTACATTTGAAAAAAGGTCAGCTTCAGTGTGAACCATTTTACTGAACATAACTGAAGGCTAACCTTCTATTGTCTCTTAAGATAAAGTATAACACCTTGCTTTTTAAGGCTAAACCTTTCCTTTTTTAAATATATACAGGCTGCCTCAAAAATCATACACTTCTATTTGGAGTTCTAGACTCTTCTATACAGTCAGTAAAGGTTATTCTCAAAAGTTTAGGTATGTCCCTCAGTAGCATAAATTAGACGAGTTCAACCTAATCAGCACTACATAATTAGTTATAGCAATCCCTACATATGAGAGTCTTGTTGATTTTATTCCATTAGCCCTGTCTGCTAGGCTAAGAATCAAGTGGCTATGCTGTAATAAAGGCACTAATATTAGAGTACACAAGTTATGAAAACGCTTTGGAGAGAAACACTGGCAGTACATCAGGGTCAATCAAATAAGCCTTTATGACTGGAGGTTAATAGAAAAGATCTGCTGACCAAGCTCATCTGGCTACTATTGCTGCACTGCAGTGTCCAGTGGTTTCATTGTCAATGATTCTAAAATTATCATCACAAGGTTAAGCTCTTGTTCCAATTTTCTTTCTCATTACCAATACAACACATCATCTCAGATATATTTTGCCATCCAAGAGAATAATGTTGACACTGTAATGGAACTCAGTTCAAGACTTAAAGTTTCCACACAGAGCAATCCAGCGAACCACTAATTCACTATAACTGTGCCTGTCATTTAGAGCAATTTAAGAACTACTGTTCAGCAGACTAAAGAAACATATATACATACACAAATATCTGGAAGAGCTGTGAATGCATTATTATCAGTATAATACTTAGCTGTAATAAATATGATCTATTTGCATAACATCCACACTCTATTTTCTGAACAAAAGATGCAACAAGCATAACTAATATTAGCTGATGGAAATATCAAGATAAAACACTCCAAAATTGTTTTTAAGGTTAAATATTTTAGACAATGATTCAATCAGATAATTAATTAATTAATAAATAAATAGCCAGATAGCTGCCCATCCTGAAATCTTTCTACAATGTTGGGAAGATGAAGAAAGCATCACTATTCTTTGACCATTTTACAGCATATTTCTTTTGAAAGACATACTCTTTGAATGAGAGAGAGAGCAAAGACTGTCAATTTTTCATCAGACAGATTAAGAAGTCAAACAGCTGAACTGCCCGTGAGATTGGCAGGGCTATGTGTTATATGAAGTGTTCAAAACATATTATGAAGAAAACATGTTTCAGCAAGAAGCAACACTAGTACCATCATCAGTGAGACACAAACAAAATATTCAGCCCTGCTGGCTATAATTAATATTTGTCAAGATTTTTTAGAATCCTATTTTCAAATGTCAGTGACTAGGATCCATACAGTTTCACTCAAGTTTCACTGTACAGTACCTTGTAATTGTGTTTAATCTCCTTAAAAGCCATCACCATTCTTTCTGTTTCTAAAATTACATATGCATATTCCTCCAATAAGAATTTTTATCGAAAAACTGTTTTAACTGATTATTTTTAAAGCCAAAGTAAATAATTTGCCAAGTATATATTTCTAAAAAAATTAATATATGTAAAAAAGCTGACTGCAAAACTATTCAGACCCCACATATTAATATTCAGTAGAGCCTCCTTTTACCACAGTAACAGCCTGAAATCTTTTACAGTAAGTCTAATCCAGCTTCACGCACTGCTCATGAATGACTTTGTTCTATTTTTACTTGTAAATTTCTGCAGGTCACTCAGGCTGGTTGGATGGTACCTTTGGAATGCAACTTTCAAAGAGTTACAGAAATTCTCAATTAGGTGGAGATGAAGACTTTGACAAGGTAATTTTATAATATTAATGTTTTTGTTTTTATGCTACTCCACTGTTGCCTTTGCCTTGCGCTTGGGATTGTTGTCTTGCTGGAAGGTGAACTTTCTCCCATATAACAGTTTCGTAATTGACTGAAACATTTCCCCTTCCAGTATTACCTTGTATTTAGTTCCATCCATTTTCCATCAGTCTTAACAAGATTCCCAGTTCCTGTATACGAAAAGCATCCACATGACAATATGCTACCAAGGCATTTCACTGCAGAGATGATGTTCAATGAGGTATAGGCAGTGTTGAGTTTGCAACACACATAGCACTTTGAATTTTGGACAAAAAGCCATATCTTGGTTTCACCTGACCACAAAATATTTTCCCACATCCTAGCTGGGTCCCTGTTATGCATTGTGGCAAACTCACAATGTAGCTTTTCACGTGTAATTGTGAGCAATGGCTTTTGTTTTTGCCATCCTGTCCAGCAAGTTATGGAGAGCTTTTGATATTGTGCCCTCATGCACATTTAGCCCATTTTCAGTAACTGACTTCCATAGTTCTTTCAAAGAGATGACTGCCTTCTTTGTTGCCTACCTTACCAGTCTACGTCTTGCACGGGTGATGGTTTAGAAAGACTTTTCTTTTACAGTGACTGGCTAGTGTGATGCACATTCCACTTCCGGATGATACAGCCAACAGTGCTCACTGGGTCACAAAAGTACTTTGATATTTTATTCTGCTCTTATGCATTTGTATGACTTTGTTACTTATGTGGTAGGCTCTTTAGTCTTCATTTTTTGCTGGGGGTTCACAGCCTGGCTAACCTTTACAGACTGTGATTTTTATATCTAGAAAATATGACCTTTACTATAATTGTTCACTGGCAGAAACTGCTTACTTAATGAGGTCCAAATGAGAGATAAATGTGACTTGTTTTCTACTTTAAACTTTTGGAGCTTAAAGGATCTGAACACTTATGCAAGTAGTGTTTTTATATATTTTTTAGAAATATACTTTTGACTAATTATTTTGGCTTTAAAAGTAAACGAAAAAATTTGGTTGTCAATAAAAAATACTTATTAGATGAATAATTAGTGTGTCTTTTGAAAACAAGAGAATGTTGATGTCTTTCAAAGGGACAGAATACTTTTGCAAGGTATTTTCACTGCAAAAAAATGTACATGTGATTAACTATTACAGAAATTAATAATAATTGGGTATTTTTTATAATTAAGTTGTTTTCGAGGAAACCATTACGGTGAGAAATTTATGAACACTATTCTACTGTATATGTAAAAATACTCCTTAGCTGCTGTCTTTATCAAAATTTGTAACTATTCACCAAGTAGTACAGATATTCAAAAAAATGGCAGATCACTTATATAAAGTATTTATGTTTCCAGCCACTTAAAATGTTGAAAACACAGAATTCTCTTTAAAAATTGATAACACAAATAACATTCTTAACAGTATGCCATGGTAAACCTGAAGCTTGAAAAAAAAAACAGTAATTACCCTTACAAGCATTTCCTAAGTTTTTGGTCACTGTGAAACTAAACCTTTAAAGTTTGAGAATGATCAAATGTATATATTACATCCATTATGCACATTAACTTTTTCCAACACAGGCTTATTAACTGGGAGCCTGAAAGTTTCCCAGCAGCATTGGAAATCAAGCCCAGCCAGATGAGATACATGTTCACTGCAGGGTAGCCAAATACCCAGATTTGCAGTCACTAATTTTAGAATCACAAATTAAAATGACATAAATGACTTTCAGATACTGGAGGAAACTACAGCCTGGCTGAAAACCAAGATTTGGACCCTGGAGCTGTAAGACATCACAATTCGATCTCAAATTTAGGATGCTTGCCTAGTTTTAAGTCATAGGAAAATGTAAAAGTTGCTACATAAAAATCCATGTTCTCCTCATCAGAGATGGCGCCTGTGTCTGGCTGTTCCGTCACTTCAGAGTTGTTTGTTAGGCTGATCACGCTTACCTTTTTTACTGCCTTATCCATTTTAATGTTTGGACACAGTGTCTTTTCTAGGATAGAATGTGACCATTCCTTGTTGCTTAATATCAGAGCTGTGATGGCAGTTTTTGGCGCTGTAAACACAGAAGAAGGCATGGGATAAGGGGCTGGCATGCAGGTTAATATTCACTGATTTCGGCAGCATGGTGCTGCATTAGACTGTCTCCTGCCTATGGATGTTAGCTCCAATGAGGCCAGCTTTACTCTGCTTTGTGTGAAATCTCTCTACCTGAGGCCCATTCTACTAGCTCTCTGTGCCGTGCCAATTGTCTGCTCATGACTCTGGACAAGCAGACATGCTACTCATCTAGAGAGACACATTTCTCTGTTGCAGGACGTTCCCCAGGTTCTAGGATCGGCTGATGTCGATCTCCATCTGCCCTCAGTTGTGATGGCTGTATCCCTAGCTATTTTAAACAGGTTGTTATTCATCCTTTACTGAAAAAAGCTAATCTTGATCCTTCCGTTCCTAAAAATTACAGGCCCATTGCTAAACTTCCATGTCTCTCAAAAATCGTAGAAAAGGTTGTTGAGCAACAGCTGGTTATTTTCCTTGAGAAACATAAGCTTTTGAATCCCTTCCAGTCTGGCTTTCGAAAGCATCACTCCACAGAAACAGCTCTCCTTGTCAAAAAGATTTATTAATGGATACAGACGTGGGCAGTTGTTCTAAGTTAGTGATGCTTGATCCTAGTTTGGCCTTTGACATGGTTGATGATAAGACCCTTTTAGCAAGGTTAAATCATTATGTGGGTATCTCTGGTTCAGCCTTGGCTTGATTAACTTCATATTTATCTGACAGGAGCTTCTCCATCACTGTGGGCGAGTAGACATGTGCTTCTGCTTCTGTAATTGGATCTATTTTGTTTTCACTTGTTTCCTCCTGTTGAAATGATCAGTTCTTTTAATGGTATCTCCAACCATTTTTATGCCGACAATATTCAGTTTTATTGTTCTTTAATGCCAAAAGAACTTAACAAGTTGTCTTTTGTGGTTGACTATCTGAAGGAGGTCAATAATTAGCCATCTTAGAGTTAAATACTCAGAAAACTAAGGTTTTATTCTTTGCCCATCTTAAACTGCACCTGGCAGTTTCTCAGAAACATTCTGCCATCTCCACCTCTTCCAATGCATCCCTACATAATCATATTTCATTAATCTCTGAGTTTTGGTGCACATGTCAGGTGTCTCAGTTATTGTTGTGTCGTTCATTTAAGAAATTTATACAAGCTGAGATCTATTTTTACCACGGCTGAAATGGAAATGATTATCCAAGCTTTCATCTCATTCAGTCCGGATTACTGACAATTCCCTCTTTACCTCTCTAAGCAAAACTGGTTTGTCTCTTCTTCAGACTGGCCAAAATGCAACCGCCAGGCTTTTAAAACAGTCACACAAATGTACCCACATTTTCCCAATTGTATATGCTCTACATTGGACCCCAGTGGAATTTAGGATCTAGTTCAAAATTCTGGTTGTTACTTACAAAGCTCTACATGGTCAAACTCCCCAATATATCAAGAACCTCCTTCAGCACCACACTTTGGGCTGTGCTCTTAGATATGCTCATTTAGTTCTCCTATTGATTCCTCATTCCCGATTAAAGACATGTAGGGATTGCACATTTCAAGCAATTGCTCCATGTTTATAGAACAGTCTCCCACTGTTGTTGAGATTAGTAAAATCTACTAAACTGTTTAAGTGTCAGCTTAAGACACATCTGTTCAGAAAGGCATTTGGGTAGTCTTGTTTTGTATTTTGTTTTTGATATTTCATTTTATTATATTATTCATTGTTCAGCCATTTGTGACTTTTCTCTGTTACAGGCGCTCTATAAATAAATTTTTACTTACATAAAAATCCAGAGGCACTAAAACTGATGTAAACTAGGTCGATTCCATAATTCTCAACTGGAGAAGTGAACTCTGTCACTTATCAGTTGCAGAGAGTGATTGCGTGTGTCAGCATTTCAAACGTGTTAACTTAAAATTGATTGTGTAAAATGCCCTTTCAACATTTTTGTTTACTAGTATCCAAAAATATTACTGAATATTGCATGTAATAGAAAATATTGCTCTCATTTCTCAAATTATATTTATGAATCCACACACCACACAATTCTTTAGAGTAAAGAAGAGATATAGTAATATATTCCTTATGTCTCTATTATTTTAAGTAAGGATAAGTAAAAAAAAAAACTTTTATCTGCATTTCTGATTGCACACAAAAATATACAGCAAATAGTATTATACATATGTTATCCATTTATTTGACATTTTTCACTTCAGGGCTGCATGGCATGTCTTATCATGTGTATAAAATTTCAGCTCTGTTTATCTGTGAATGATGCTAATGGCAATGCATGTGTTGTAGTCCATGGCCAAGATGGTTACAAAAGTCTACTTAACAGTACCAATAAAACATTACACTTCTTGCGCTATGTGAAGATGAGGTTGATGCTGTAATGGGTGTACTCCAATGTGTGCTTCTCCCAGGCTCAGTAGAGTGTATTGTTCTCAAAAGGCACCTTAGTGCACCTTAGCAATTATCAATATTTATTTTATAAAGCACCTCTCAGATGCAGTAACACCACCTCCACAACTGTTTAACTGTAGCATTGGCTACCGGTTAAAGCAACAGGAAAATTTCTTGTTAGTGGTTTTACTAAATAATTATGAAACAGTCTTTAACTAAAATGTATTAAATCTGATAAGCAAAATCATCACAGCATAATGATAATTATACAGTGCTGCCTGCTCACCATCCCCCTCATCTTCTTCTATCTGAACTGCTTATTCTGCCACCCACTGTCACACTCATTTTTGACCAACATGCAGTGGTTTGTATTTAGAAATAAAAATGCAAAAATACAAATGCTAACTTACATATATTAACTTTACATAATATATTCATAATATAAAATTCTTGGCCAAAATTAGCTTGTCAGTATCAAACTACTGTGTGGGACAAGGCTGGGACAAAGCAGTCTCCAGTATAAAAGAATTGCTAATAAAAGGCTAGCAGTTGATAGGCATTTTTGGATTCTATGAATGAATTCGCCGCAGCTGGCAGAGATTTTTTACTCAAATGGCAAACAACATTTTTTTATGAAAATTCTGAAGCAAAGATGATAATAAATACTGTATGTAGACGGCTAATACTTGCAAAAGTATGCTTTGTGAAACATATTTTACTGTTTCACACAAACAATTTAATGACTTTCCTTTAGTAAACTTGTAGTAACTTTATATAGAAGTCCATTCCATTAATGGTAGCAGTAAATATATTTTGAATATACAAATAGCCTCTGCATGCTGCTATTTACCAAAGTATAGTGTGGCGGAGTTTTCGAGTATGTAGTGCTTGGTTCTGATTCCAATCAAGGAATACAGGAATAACACTGTTGTGAAACTCAATATCCAGAAAGCAAGTAAGAATATCTGTAAGAACATATCTGAATTCTCTTTCTCTCTATTGGGGCTCTGATTCTTATTAAAATCTTGCACAGAGCTTGGAGTCCATGGTCACTTAACTTGTACATCTAAATCTCCTCTTCAAAAATACTAAAGATTTAATTTCCCAAAAGACAACACATAGCAGGTGGGTTTCCTAACTCCGTTGCAGAAGTTCCTGCAAATGTCTTGTACTTGTAGGCTGCTTTCCTTTACACTTCTGTCCAGTTCATCACAAACTAACTCAATGGAGTTTAAGTCTAGAGACTGTACTGGCCATTCCTTTTTTTGAAGTGTACCTTCTTGTTTTTTTTCTTTTAACATACTTCTGACATACCCAGGAGGTATGTTTTGTGTTATTTTCCTGCTTTGTAGGATGAACCCCTGACCTACTAGACCAGAAGGTATTGTGCGGTGCTGCAAAATACCATGGTTACCCTTCTGATTCAGAATGCCAGTCACTCTGTGCATGTCACCAGCTCTGCCTCCAGCATAAGAAACCCAGACCATTACATTTCCTCCTCCATGTTTGACAGTTGATGTCACATACTGAGAAACCATTCTTTCACCAACATGGTAGTGTACACACACTCCGCATGATGAACCAAAGATTTCAAATTTTCTTCCAGTCTGTATTTCATGACACTTGCTTATTTTGTCCTTTAGGGCTCTGTCCACAAGGATGTCTGAATTTAGTGTTTCCCTGCTGTCTATAGAGTCAGGTGAGCGCGGATTGAATGCAGTGCGTTTTTCTGCTCATTGCAATATATTGGACTTTTACCACTTGCATTTGGTCAGATGCGCGTTCGGATGGCATTAAAAAAAAAAGTCACATGCAGCTTTTTCTTGGCGTCAATTTTTGTCAAGTTAAAAACATTTTGGATTGCCTGATAACTGTCCCCCACAGGTAGACACACAAAAGCGCAATCCAGGCTGTAGGCTCTAGGAAAACG
The DNA here is from genome assembly GCA_026402145.1 of Polypterus bichir lapradei. Classification (NCBI taxonomy): domain Eukaryota; kingdom Metazoa; phylum Chordata; class Cladistia; order Polypteriformes; family Polypteridae; genus Polypterus; species Polypterus bichir. The sequence goes on from JANRMT010062806.1 coordinate 69,222,868, forward strand.
AACGCATATATAACATCATACTGAAGTCCATTAAGAGCCACTACAAACATCTAGATTGCTCAGAGCGCATTAATTTATCCAAGATTTGAACGCCCATGTGGACAGGGCCTAAGGAATGGCTTTCTTACTCCCACTAGCCTAGTCAAACTTGTAGCACAAAGCCTCCTTTTCAAAGTAGAAACCGAGACTTGCTTTTTTCGACCACTGTTAGTGCTTGAAGCTGTTATGCTGTGAAGCGCCTATCAAGCAAGCTGATGACCCTCAGAAACATACATTCTGATTGGGTTATGATTTTGGGTCTGCCTGATCTCTTCTTATCAGAGTTTCATCCAGTTTCCAATTGCCTTTGGATTATGTAGGGCTCCATACTCACTGACACTTTCTCTAAATGAAAGGCCTATGTTAAACATAGTATGTTTCTAAGGGTAATAATGCTCTGTCTCATTTAATTTAATTACCATTTTTTTGCCATTATCACAGTGTAATATCGTCTAAGAAGTATTTCAGAGGGTATAGTAACACAATTTGTTCCATCTGTGCTTTAAGACAGACAGAAGGTTTTTAAGTAATCAAAACAAGTTAGGACACCTGTGCAAAATTGTTTGGTTCAACTTGCAAGGCTTTATTTACTTTAATTGCTGCAGAACTTCTGTAGTCGATAACCTATTACTTCTTCCCTAAAGAAGGCCCAGTTGTAATATTCTGAATTTCCTTTTTTTGTTTTTCATTTTTTACTAGGGGTTTGGCTTTTTAAAGTTTCCTTTTCTCTTACATGGACCTGCACATGACTGTCGAATTGCACATGGCTCTGGCTACCTGAACTTCAAGATTGGTTTACTTGCTCCATACAGCCACTTTGCAGCTTCGGAGTACTGGCAGATAATGTATACATACTGACTTGTACTGGCACAGCCAGAGTGCTTGTGATGCCAGTGAACAGCATCATGTACATGGAGGCCTTTGCCTTTTAGTAGCTGATGTACACTACATAGCGAGGAGCATAACATTAAATTAGATTAGGTTCCTTTACTACTATTGCACAATGTACAACGAAAAAAATTGCCAATCTTATTCGTACATTCACACATTAAAAGAACAATTACCAATATACTGTATCTACATACACATACATATATCTATACCCATATACATACACATATACACATGCATGTATGTACACCCATTTAAAATTAGCTAATAAGGTACTGCACCACTGGTCAGATAAATGTGCTCAATGTTCTATTAGTATTCTAGTGCTTTAGCAATGAATATCACCTTTGGTCAAAACAGATTATTATTAGTTCTGTTTCTGTTTTTCAGTTCGCATATAGCTTTCGGATAAAAACTATTTTTAAATATGTTAGTCCTTGTTATAATAGACCTAAAATGTCTATGTGAGTGCAGTAGGTCAAACAAGTAATGTCCCAGATGGGATATATCTTTTAATATACAGGTTGCTCAGCTAAGACAGTGAGTGCTGAATAGATCCTCCAGTGAGGACAAAGAGCAGCCAGTAATCCTCTGGGCAGTGTTGAAGACCCTTTGAAGGGCTCTCTTGTCTGCTGCTGTGCAATTGGAAAACCATACAGAAATGCCATATGTCATCACACTTTCAATAGAACAGCAGTAAAGGGATACCGGTATTTTCTCCTGCATGTTGTTTTTTCTGAGAGCCCTCAGAAAATAAAGTCTCGGCTGTGCTTTTTCACTACTGTGATCATATTGGTAGTTCAGGAAAGGTCCTGATCTATTGGCATGCCCAGAAACTTAATAGCCGAAACCCTTTCTACACAGTCCCCATTGATGTATAGTGGGGCGGGCTCTGCATTGTTTTTCCTGAAATCTATTATGAGTGTCTTTGTTTTCACAGAATTCAAGACTAAACTATTTTTCAAATACCACCTTGTCAGTCTCTGAACTTCATCCCTGTATGCAGTCTCCTCTGCTCCTGAGATGCATCCAACCACGGTTATGTCGTCTGCAAACTTGATGATAGCATTGGTAGGGTAGGTTGAGACACAATCATAGGTGTAAAGGGCATAAAGGTGTGGACTTAGTACACAACCTTGGGGGTCACCGGTGCCGAGTGTGATAGTATTGGAGAGGTGTGGGCCTAATGTAACAGTCTAGGGACAGTTTGTCAAAAAGTCCTTAATCCAGTGTTAGATGGTTTGGGAAAGTTAAAGGTCAGCGAGTTTGGTAATTAGTCTAACTAGGACGGCAGAGCTAAAGTCTAAGAAAAGTATACTCATATATCTCCACTGATGTTCGAGGTGAGATGGTGCTATGTGAAGGGCAGTAGTGATGACATCATCTGTAGACCTATTTGCTCTGTAGGTGGGAGGCTGGATTTGATGTATCAGACCTTCTCTAAGCAATTCATTATAATAGGTGTGAGTGCTACTGGGCGATAATCATTGTAGAAAGGGATAGATTGAAGATCTTTGTAAAGATCACAGAGAAGTGGTCAGAACATTCCTTTTTGACCTTTCCTGTTACACCATCAGAACCGGCAACCTTCCTGGGGTTCATCTCTCTGAGCGTGTTCCTCACTTCATGTTCCTACACTGTGAGGGAATAGCTGTTGTGAGATGGAGAAGGTGTAATATCTGGAGTCAATACTCTCACTTCGAAGCAGGCAAAGAAGTGATTCAGCTCCTCTGCTGGTGTGGCATCACCTATAACAGCTGAGTGTTTATTGGTTTTACAATTAATGATGTACTGCATGCTCTTGCATATTTGCCATGGGTAATTGTTGTTGAAGTGTTCTTCTGTCTTCCTCTTGTAAGCTGTTTTCGCTTATCTAATTCACCTGTTCAGGTTAGATCTGGCAATGGTGTACAGGATTCTGTCTCCAGACCTGCAGGTGATGTTGTGAGCCTTGAGGAGAGACTTAACCGATGATATGTACACTTCTAAGTCTTAGTTTTTAAATATGTCCCAGTCTGTCCTTCCAAAACAATCCTGCAAATGTGAGGTAGCCCCTTTTGGCCATATCTTAATTGTTCTAGAAATGACTTGAGTTTTCCTCCTCCGTAAGGGAGTGTATGCAGGGGTCAGGAGTATGAATAAGTGATCTGACTAAACCAGATGTGGTTGAGGTATTGACCTTAATCAGCCAGTATGCTTAAAATCCCCAGCAATTATGTAAGCAGCGTCAGGATACAAACTCTGTTGCTTGTTTATAGCATTGAGAAGACAGCTCAAAGCTGTGTTAGCATTAGCATCCGGTGAGATGTAAACAGCTGTTAACTATAACAGCAGTGGACTCACGTGGGAGGTAATTAGGTTTGTATTGAATCGTCCTATATATTTCAAATTAGCTGAGTAGTGATCGTCTACAATTTTATTATTTGTGTACCAGTTCTTATGAACGTAAATGCATACCCCGCCCCCTTCTTTGCTCTTACCGGAGTCTTTGCTTCCGTCCCATCTGAAAGCGGTGTAGCCTGGCAGCTCAATGGCTGCATCAGGAATCAGCAGTTGTAGCCACATCATTATCATAACACTGCAATTTTCAATAAGATTGTTTGATAATATCCATAATTTTAGTTCGCCCATTTTATTGGTGATGGATCTGGCATTTGTGAGAAAAATGCTGTGCAGTGGTGGTCTGCGTGGATGTCTCCTAAATTTAGTAAGTAGACCTACCGACATCCTCGTTTTTGTGTCCTATGTTTCCTCCACAGAAAACAGGGACTGAGTGCACTTGTCTGTTATTTCCTTTAAATAAAGGAATTTACTTTTGACTTATTTTCTGTGGTGTAATCCTATGCACAGAAGGTCCTGACAACTGTAATTAGGTATTGCACTGCCAAACTTAACATTAGCAATAAAACAAACTGTAAGAGACAGCCGGTAGCTCAACCCAGCCAGGATATCACTGAGATGGAAGGATGGGGGAAGGCAGCTTTTCAAGGGCACTGCCTCCCTAAATAACTAGATGGCAACTCCCCTGGATTGTTGCGCTGCCCTGGATTCTCACAGGGCACTATGGGACATGGAGTTCGGTAACACAGCTCTGCTGGGTATCGTACGTGCCGCCTGGGAATGTGCAAAAGAACCGGAGGAGTCCTGTCTCATCCATAGCCCGGAAGTACACCCAAGTCACGAGGATGGAGGCCATGAAGTACTTCCGTCTGAAGTAAAGTTCTCCATCTGACCTGGAAGTGCTGGCAAATGACGTGGATGGAAGGACAGAAGCACTTCTGGATCAAGGACTATATAAAGGACTGCTGTGAACCCAGCAAGCAAGCCAGAGTCAGGTGGTTGGTGGATGAAGCTTGCTGGGAGGTGTGGAGGAGAAGAGAACAGTGATTATTGTGTTTATTTGATTGTTTATTGGTGGTTGTGGTGCTTAGGGCACTGTTTTGAGAAGGAAAATTAATTAAAATACTTCTCACTGCTTTTATTCTGTGCCCTGAGTGTCTGTCGGGTTTAAAGGGGCAACAGTGCCACCTAGCGTCCACACAAACAAACAAAAATACACATAAGTGAGCGCTGTAAAGATATGCATTCAGCCACTGCGTCTGTATGCGCCGCCATATTAAACATGATTAATCTAGCAGTGAAGGTACAATGTACAATGACACTATGCAAAACAAAAAAGTATTTTTATAATATTCTCATTATGGTCAGCTAATGCACCACTAAATGAAAATACTATATTTTTTTATGTGTTTATTTTTTCTTAAAACACAAGCAAGAAGTAAATCCAGGTGGAGTAGTCAAATCCTGCATGTGCAAAGCAAACCTGGCAGAGACATAAATGTGATATGGAGTACGCCTACGTGAAAGTTCTGTGTATAGCTGATACACCTCTGTGAGAAGAAAAAGTTAATCCAGGCCGAATTTCCAGGAGAATACTCACTGAACAAGATCACCAGTGAACACTGCATATTTGATGTGGAAAAACGCTTTAGCAAATTTTGCCTGTCAATGCTAATAACAAGCCCAACAGCCTAATTAAATTACAATAAAATTTAATTCAAAAGGGAATTTTTAAAAAAGCAAAGTCTCCCAAAAATACTGCACACACATACACACTCAAAAGAAAACTATTTAGAATCCAATCAATCTAATATGCAATTCTTTGGGGAAGGATGCATGTAATAGTTATGAAATAAAAAGTATTTAATGTTCACAAATTCACAAATGACCTAGCCTGGCTGTAAAATAGTTGATCTTTAAACTGAAAGATTTCCAGGTCAGTTACGGTTCTGACTCTAAGTGAGCATGAGCAGATTATTTAACCTAGCTGTGCTGAAAATGTATAAAATTTAATATGTATTGATTTTCAAATAATAAGACTGAACATTGCAGGACTAACGAACTGGAAATGGAACGAGGGTTGAAATTAATTCAAGAACTAACAGTACAATCATATGTTGCTTCAGTGTCCCTAGATTTCCACTGTTTATTGTTAAACCTTGTTTGAACTGCGGGATATAATAATTGTAATTTTTTCCATTAAAGAAGTTGAGTGGGTGAGACTCAGGTACCAGCAGACACATGTTTTAAGCCCAAACTCAAACATTATTTCTTTTTTCCTGGCTAGGAACATAAGTACTGTGGAATCAAAGCTTCAGTCAATCCATCCAAAACTGAACCTGCAGTAAGTCCATCACATAAAACACTCATACATGCATCCAAACTTAATTATTCTGTTCTAATTCACATGTGGATCATTGAAATATGCAACCATCCTCAAAAAACAACAAAAAATACAGACATATAAAATGTAAATGCCAACACTGAGTGTTACTGGTTTGAGATTCAAATACACTACTCTAGAATTAGATAGCTATGATACCATAGCTGCCCAAAACCTTCCATCCAGTGGTAGAACAAGCCATTATGATATGGTTTGTACAAAATCTGTGTTATGGACCTCAGAGCATACAAGTAGGTGACATGTGAAAGACAAAGAGGCCAAGCAAAGGTAGAAGCATCACTTTCAGTTTAGGTCAGAAAGACGCTCTCATCCACTGACTGCTTACTATATTAATATGGAATAGATTAACTCCTTAGTATAATTTGTAAATGATATAGGTAAGACAAAAAAAATTTTGGTAAGTGGTACTTCTATATCTCAGAATGGTTGCAAATAGAATGATTAAACTCTTCTCACCAAATCCATGAAAAAACACAAGTTTTAAATTTAGATGTGAGCTTAGCATATTTATTTGCATAATATATTTGTTAATGACAGACTACCAGTGCTTTTTCATGTAGAAAACAAACAAACAAAAAACATTATTTGAGTCATGCTCTAGCTACCCAGTAAACCTGAAGTGAAAAAGTGGGTGCAGAAAATTAAACATTGATAGAAGGATGAATGAAGGGACTTAGGATATACATTGGTAGCTCACTTTAATATATTTTGCTTCGATCTATACTGGTGGTACTGTTATTTATGTTGTGCTGGTGATTACATATCAATAATATCCATTAATATCTATCCATTAATATTTCAACATAAAAAAATCTATGTTTTTGGCACTTATGGATCATCAGTATATATTGCATAAAGCACTGTTTACCTTCCAGAGATGCATTATATTTTCAGTGTAAGAATGTTTTAGGAATCTGCTCACCCAAGTAACTGATGCATTTCCACTTATGTCTGCTTTTAAACAATTTTAATATTGTTGCCTTTCAATGAATTTTACAATGGAAAGTCTGATGATGCTGTCTTCTGTATAAACTCAGCTTTCGTTGCAATGTGGTTGCATTAGCAGATTGTTCATGTAACCAAGCATTCAATAACTTTTATGACGTGGGTGTACACATGTACCGCTAATTAAGCAAGTCTTCAAAGTGAGTGAAGAAAAGATATATCCATCCATCCATTTTCCAATTTAACTCACAAAACCTAAACAAAGGAGACTGGGGACAGGCAAATCAGAGCTAATGGAAAAGTTAATTTGGAAATCAACATTGTTTATTAGTGTCTTAGAACCAACTTATGACAATAATGAAGTAAAGGAGTACATTTGTTCATTGTATACAAATAATGTAACCAGAGAGAGAACAATGCAATATAATTTATGTGTATTAGATTAATCTGAATAATTTGCAGACATATTATTGTCTTTTCAGTCTACTTCTACTCCTGTTGCAGGTTGCAAATATTATTCTAGGTCTAAAGAACCTATCTTGTAGCTGTTGAATTCTGAGGTGACCACTCAAAAACAATGCATGATGCCTTTTTGGAATGTTTTCCAACTTCTTTTCAGTTTTGTACTGTTTGTATAACATAAATAATACTGGGGACTAGGTGAAATTTGGTGATACTGAGTTTCAAATTGACAAATACAAATGATTTTAATATTTAAGGCAGTATAATTACTGACTCAAGGAAAAGCCACAATCGCGGGATTGAAGAGCTTATCCAGTGCCAAACTGGACATAACATGTAAGGTCAGTGATACAATTCTAAATTGGGAAATGACACTCTTGTATTACACCTATCCTATATTAGAACAGCATGTTTCAATCTGGGTGTTCTGCAGTAAGTGAATCTTGAACCAAAAGGAGTGAGGAGGCAAGGGAATCACGGAGCAGACAAAGTTGAGTCTGGGCAAAATATTCATCTTTACAATGGCCAAACATGACTGAAAAGACATTGGGATGGTTGATCATGACTGAAATGAGGGTTTGACGTCCGCTAAAACACATTGATAATTTGAGATAGAAATTTTATGTATAAAAAGCAGATATGCCCTGACAGTCATATGGACCCAAAAGCATGGCATGGGACTCAGTATCCCTCCCATATATCCTACAAATCCCTAGGAGGAAAAAAGTCAAAGACAAAGTAATCAGTAAAGAGAACACCCAAACAATAATTACTCTGTAGTCTACCTCTATAACTTGGTTTACATCGTGCTGCTGAGTCCATCTGTGTTTAGTACCTACATGTTACCACTGATATCTCAATAGCACAAATGCTCATTTAACACATGAATATGCGTCAGCTATAGTCGAGCTACAGGTGAACAAATCTAGACTCTCTTGTTTAGGATATTCAGCTCAACTCAAAAATCTTGATACCTCATTAATAAATGTTGGTTCCTTCAAAGTTTTTAATTGATTTTCAGCATGAAATATTAATACAGAATACAAATTTAAAAAGCTACTGCTACAATTTGGACACAGACAAAACATAATGAACACATCAGGCAAAACTGGTTTGAGTATTATCACTTCATGTAATCTTTAAATGTCTGTCATGTACTAACGGAGTTTGCTGCACTGGATCAAGAATTAAACCTATGTCCTTAAAGCTGTGAGGCAGCAAGGCCAAACACTGCATCACTGCAGAGCTCATACTGTAAATCAACTATGCAAAATACATTCCACCAAGTTGTTGAAAAAAAAAAAAGAAAAGAATTATAAGAAAATATTTAATTACATCAGTTTGCATAACTAAATTAATAAACTATATTCATACTTACCACATAGTATGAAGGCTACTACTGTAAATCTTATATGTCAAATATAAATGAAAACACAGTACATCACATTCTTTACTTTAAAATGAATATATCTAATAAAAAATTACCCCAAGACCAAAAATGTAAACATACATTGAAGAGTTAATTACAAACTTAAGTCTATTTTCTTGGATTACTGGTCTATGCTAAAATGCCCCCCTGACATATTCAGTGCTTCCATTCAATTAATATTGTAATAGCAACCCCCTGAGGCAAGTTACTCCTACAAGTCTACATTTGGTCAGTCAACCGTTTGCTATACAAAAAGACAATGACCCAAAACATATTTCCATAATCTGTCAGAATTAATTACGTAAAAATTGCAGGGAGGAAAATGCTACTTTTATGTATGGCCACAACAACCAACTGCTTCAAGAAAAACAAACAAGACTGCAACACAAGCAAAATAGGCAGATAATGGTTTTCATTTTGCCTCAAGAACATAACAGATAATACACTATATATGTAACCAAATACTAGATAAAATATAGGTTAATTTCAAATTAACAGATTATACATAAAAATAAAGCCTAATTATCTAAGAATCTTGCAGGGTTTGCAGAATGGGACCAATTAATTTTAAAAACCAGACATCATATATTTTAAAAAGTATAGAGGAGTTCATTACATGGTTTTTAAAAAGACTGCTACAGAAAGTATGATGTTTCAGAAATATAAGGAGAGAATGAAATCTGTAGAGTAGCAAAAAAGGAAAAAATGGAGATGCAAAAACATATAACTTAACAAATATTTCAGCTCTAAAATCAACATTGCATTGGTGAGCAAGACTCCCTGTATATATGATGACATCCTTATGGCATTTCTTTCATTTTAAACAACGCAATAATTTCTGAAGTTTTCTGGGAATTGGTTCCAGAATCAAATGTACTAATTATGCTGTCGCTATAAACATATCCTACTTCATATTGAACTTCTGGTATTCTGAAACCAGTTTAACCATCACTTGGCTCATGGAGAGCTACAGCCTTTCCTAACACGAACCAGGGACGGCACTCCATCACATACTGTATACCAATACCCACCCACAATATGCCAGTTAAGGATTACCAATTAAATTATCTTGAACATGAGTAGGAAGTGGGAGAAATTAGGAAAAGCAATTCTACATAAAAAAATAGGAAATATATTGTATATACCGTCTGCAAGCTGTTAACATTTCAACTTGTCTAATGCCATTACTATGCTGTCTCTCCTTTCTATGTTACCAAATGTAACATCCTAGTCATGAAAGACCAAGTCTGAACAGCTTGTCAAGTGTCTCTAATTCATAAAAAAACAAATGTACAGTCATATGAAAAAGTTTGGGAACCCCTCTTAATTCTTTGGATTTTTGTTTATCATTGGCTGAGCTTTCAAAATAGCAACCTCCTTTTAATATACGACATGCCTTATGGAAACAGTAGTATTTCAGCAGTGACATTAAGTTTATTGGATTAAAAGAAAATATGCAATATGCATCATAACAAAATTAGACAGGTGCATAAATTTGGGCACCCCAACAGAGATATTACATCAATACTAAGCTGAGCCTCCTTTTGCAAATACAACAGCTTCTAGACGCTGTCCTCCTATAGCCTTTGATGAGTGTCTGGATTCTGGATGGAGGTATTTTTGACCATTCTTCCATACAAAATCTCTCCAGTTCAGTTAAATTTGATGGCTGCCAAGCATGGACAGCCTGCTTTAAATCATCCCATAGATTTTTGATGATATTCAAGTCAGAGGACTGTGACAACCATTGCAGAATATTATACTTCTCCCTCTGCATGAATGCCTTTGTAGATTTCGAACTGTGATTTGGGTTATTGTCTTGTTGGAATATCCAACCCCTGCGTAACTTCAACTTTGTGACTGATGCTTGAACATTATCCTGAAGAATTTGTTGATAATGGGTTGAATTCATCAGACCTTTGACTTTGATGGAACCTCCACCAAGTTTGACAGTAGGTAGCAGGTGTTTTTCTTGGAATGTGGTGTTCTTCTTTTGCCATGCAAAGCACTTTTTGTTATGACCAAATAACTCAATTTTTGTCTCATCAGTCCAAAGCACTTTGTTCCAAAATTAATCTGGCTTGTCTATATGAGCATTTGCCTACAACAAGCGACTCTGTTTGTGGTGTGAGTGCTATACAGATGTTCTTTGTGCAAATTGTGCTGAATTATAGACTGATATACAGATACACCATCTGCAGCAAGACGTTCTTGCAGGTCTTTGGAGGTGATCTGTGGGTTGTCTGTAAACATTCTCACAATCCTGCGCATATGCCGCTCCTGTATTTTTCTTGGTCTGCCAGACCTGCTGGGTTTAACAGCAACTGTGCCTGTGGCCTCCCATTTCCAGATTACATTCCTTACAGTTGAAACTGACAGTTTAAACCTCTGAGATAGCTTTTTGTAGTCTTCCCCTATACCATGATACTGAACAATCTTTGTTTTCAGATCCTTTGAGAGTTGCTTTGAGGATCCCATGCTGTCACTCTTCAGAGGAGAGTCAAAGGGGAGCACAACTTGCAATTGACCACCTTAAATACTTTTTCTCATGATTGGACACACCTGTCTATGAAGTTCAAGGCTTAATGAGCTAATCCAACCAATTTGGTGTTGCAAGTAATCAGTACTGAGCAGTTACATGCATTCAAATCAGCCAAAGTACAAGGGTACCCAAATTTTTGCACAGCCAGTTTTTCACATTTGATTTAATTTCATACAACTAAATACTGCTTCACTAAAAATCTTTGTTTGGAAAACACCCCAGTACTCAGATGTTCCTAGGAAATGAAAGACATACCACTGTTATCTTTTTTGTTGAAAGTAGAGTAAATTATTATGTAGGCTGAGAGGGGTTCCCAAACTTTTTTCATATGACTGTAAGAATGTGCAGTTATGGTCATGAAACATGATTTGCATTCTTTGCATTTTATTTTGTGGAATCACAGAATGCCATACAATACCAAGGCTGCCTCATGATCTCTTATTTCACATTCTGGTTTTCAGCTTTTTAAACTTCATATTTCTTAGAATGTTAGAATTACTAATTAAAATGTTCTAAATACATGCAAAATACAACCAGCTGTCATGGCAGGCTGGCTAATTTTTCAGCACTCACCACCGTTTAAAACAAAAATAATGCATACAGACATCCTTCAACAACTGTACTGTAAAGAGGAGCAGCGAAAATAAATTATTTGTTAGGGTAAATGGAATGCAATAATTAGAGGAATTATCTTATTAGTGATCAATTGTGGTTTTTAAAAATCTACAGTAACCACTTTGCTTAAAGTATTTTCATGTTTTTCGTCAACTATTAAAAATAAAACCTCCAAACGCTGCGAATAAAAACTCGTCTTGGAGCTATATGCACAAGAGAGGAGCCCAGGGCACAGTTTCCCCACACTGCCGCACTCCCACTCATAGGGATGATTTTCGTCCAAAAGTAAATCTAAAAATATATTGCTAAGAAAAATTTCCCAAATCTTTAAGAATTGTGAATTCCTGAATTAATACCACCTCAAATACAATCCAATTATATCTAATCTTTACAGTGCCTATAAAAAGCATTCGCCTGCTTGGAAGTTTTCACATTTTATTGTTTGTGGTTTTAATTTGGCCTTTTTGACACTGATCAACAGATCTCTGCAGAGTGATCTAAATTAATTACAAATATAAATCACAAGATATTTGATCAAATAAATATTTACACAATTCAAGTCAGTATCTAGTAGATGCACCTTTAACAACAATGGCAGCCTTGAGTCTGTGTGCACAGGTCACTCTATTAGTTTGCACCTCTGCACACTTTATTTCTTCTCCATTCCCCTTTAGAAATGAACAGCCACAAACTGCTAATTGGACTGAAATCTGGACTCTGAAATGGCCATTGTAAAACATTGCTGATTTTAAGAAATTCCAGTTTAGCTTTGGCTTTGTACTTGAGATTGTTCTCTTGCTTGAAAACAAATCTTCTCCAAAGGCACAGGTTTCTTGTAGACTGCATCAGATTTTCCTCCAGGATTTCCATGTGTTTTGCTGTATTCATTTTACCCTCTACAATCACAAGGTTTCATGAGCCTGTTAGAGAGAATCACCCCCACAGCAATATGCAACCACCGTCATGGTTCACAGTTGTCTATTTTTGAAAATGTACAGTGTTTGGCTTACAACAAACATGCTTAGTCTAATTTGTTCTAATCAGACTGTAGAACATTTTTCTAGCTGAGTTCAGAGTCTTCTAAGCACTTTCTTCAAAACTCTAGTTGAGATATAATGTGTGTTTTTTTTTTTTTTTAACAGTGGCTTTCTCTTTGCCAGTTCCGTAAAGCTGTGACTGGTAAATCAACTGGGCAACTGTCTCTGCAATCTCAGTCCTTGTAGCTTGTAACTCCTTCAGAATTAAATCACCTATTCGTTTATTTGCCAGGAGTGTTCTTTCTTTTTTCTTTGTGTATGTTAATCTGCTATACTGGCTCACCAAAAGTTGGACCTCCAGATAAGATGTATTTTTACAACAATGAACTGAAAGCCACTGACTACAGACAGGTGATTTCTGCTGAACTAATTCTGTGACTTCTGAAACCGATTAGCTACCCCAATGATGATTTAGGTGTGTCATATTAAAGAGAGTGAATTCTTACGCAGTAAGTGATTTTGTGTTTTAGATTTTTTAGGATCTGTTTTCACTTTGACACTGAAGTGTCTTTTTCAGTTGACTCATTTTAAAAAAGCAAATTAAATTCACTGTGATTCAATTTTGTATACTGATAAAATGTAAAAACTTTGAAGGGATGAAAAGATTTAATAGGCACTGTATACAATTCTGAAGGACATTTTACTAATTGAAAAAATGACCAAAAACACTGAAATACTTTTTGTAAAATGGATTTGTAGAAGTGAATCATCCATCAATCCATGCATTCCCCAAGTACTTAATCCACGAAAGCCAGTCATGCCACCATCAGATATGATTACTTATGATATTAGAAAAGGACTTATCAAACTCATGAGATTGGGAAGGTTTGCAAAACCACTTTATATGAATTAATCTCCATCATCCTTCCACAGTTTGACAGGCAATAAACAAATAAATACCTTCACCATCCTACACAGGAGTAGTCCAAAATATTTATTTGAACTCTATTAATGACCAAAACATAAATAGTTCATGAGGTCTCAAAGAATACCACCATAGCAGCCAAACAGGTCTATCCAGCAGTCCATCACCAGACAAATACTGGAAACAGAGTGATTTGCAAGAAAAGATATTAAGTACCCATTTAACAATTATCACATTCTACCATAATTAGCTAGAAGACTATGGTAAATAATTTTTTGTGGACAGATAAAACTAAAACATTTTACCACAAATAATAAAAAAATTACAGTAACAAAATATTACACTCCAGGAAAAGAAGTGTGATGGTGTGAGTAGAATGATCAAGACCTTGTCTGCAGATACTGAATTTGAAGCCTTGCATTCACTGAGTGAACAAGTAGTTCTGCACTGTACCAGAAAAATGCTACAGGTGTAAGTCAGAGAAGCAGCATGTGTATGAAAGTTCGGCAGAATACATGTGAGGCACTACAACAATGCAGTGGCGTAGCTAGGGGCAGACGAAGGGGGCGGTGCATTTTTGGGGACGGCATTATTGGTTAAAAGGCTCAATACAATTCATGTGTAAGCAGCAGGGTTCGGAAAAATATCACTCGTTAATGAAAAAAGTAAAATCCTCTGATTTTTATCCACAAATGCTTCAAAAATATTTTTCAGACTGCTCTTCTGTGACAGCATCAGACACAGCAGTTGAAATTTATGAGGCAATGACAAAAATATGCATAAATATATACTGATAATTTCTAGGAAGATAAACAACTGATTTACAATTAATAATTTAGTTTCATTATCAATCCGAATGCATTCTTGCTCTGCGCAGAAAACATCCCCATCTACACTTGTACACTACACTGGTTCTGGTTTTCGCAGCGTAATTAAATTAAACTAATAATTAGAACACGGCTTATCAGTGCGTCTATACTATATTCTTGTCTAGTTGATGCTTATAAATATAGTGGAACCTCGGGTCAAGACCGTAATTCGTTCCAAAACTCTGGTCGTAACCCGAAGTGATCTCCCCCATAGGATTGTATGTAAATACAATTAATCCATTCCAGACCGTACAAACTGTATGTAAATATATTTTTTTTAAAGATTTTTAACCACAAAAATAGTTAATTAAACCATAGAATATACAGTGTAATAGTAAACTAAATGTAAAAACATTGAATAACACTGAGAAAACCTTGAATAGAGAAAACTAACATTACAAGAGTTCATGCTATAGCATTATGAACCACTCTCTGTAAACACTTTTTTTTAATGAGTTTTAAGCATAGGGAAAAAAATGAGCATTTGAAAAATCCAAATTTAATAAACAACCAAGAAAAGTAACATTGCAATAACGCACGCTACGAACCGATCGCTGTAAACAGAAGTGAAGTGGAGGTTAAAATCCAATAGAAAAAAGTCTTCATTAAATACAATGCTTGAATCAATCTCTTTAAAAACAAGCCCGGCGCATTCTTTAACTGCCTTCTCGTGCTCGCTCTCCCACTCGCTCGTGCGCTGCACAGGGAATGCACAGGGAGAAACTGAACACATGCAGAAATCATCGGCGCGTACGAACCGGAAGGGAAACTGGCTTGTTCGTCACCCAAGTGTGTGGTCATGAACAGATGCAAAAGTTTGACTAACTTTTTGTTCGTAACCCGATTTGTACGTGTTCAGAGACGTTCATGACCCGAGGTTCCACTGTAATTACAAGTGAAAAATTATTGCTGTTTCTCTATATATGAATAAATCTATGCAAAATTTATCTTAATTTTTCTCTATACATCATTTTAATTTTCTATTTAAATAGGTTAACATATTCAGATATGTTGGAGGCTGGCAAATTGAAGCACCACCCCACTCCGAGTGGCACAAACTCGAGCTACACCACTGCAACAATGCTCCTAAACATTTAAGTAAATCCATTACAGAACAGCTAAAGAAAAAGATCTTAGGCATTTTGGAACAAGCATAACTATGGATTTTAACCTAAGTGAAATTTTACAACTGAAGTGATCCTTGATGCTTGTCTACAGATGAGTCAATGGGTCTCTACATATATACAAAATATGAAGACACATATGAGATACTATTAATTCTTGCCTGCTCAGGTCTGTTGATGAATGGCATCTGGTTAGGCCTCCTCAGTATGGCATCAAATCTCATTCCAGACTCTTTTCATGTGTAGCTCCTAGCTTCCCACCTCAGTTCAAAATCCCTCAATGTTTTTACTGTAAGAAGTATTTGAAGACTCTCGTTTAGTTAATGTCTTTCTAACTGGCTGTTGGGTTTTGTAACCTAGGAATTGTAACAAGCTTGTGTTGTATTTTGAGCTCTTTGCTCATGATGATTAATTTTGTAACCTTGTCCTAAAACACTTCTTCCCAAACAGACCCCCAGATTCGTGTCTGCTCGATTATGTTGACCTCTTGTTAGTCGTGTTGGATAAAAGCATTTGCTATGCAAATAAATGTAAATATAAATGAACGTAAGTACACCATTCATAAAAGGTTGCCCAAAAACAGTTCACTAAAGTGGACTGGCAACAGACCGATCAGTAAAAAGGCTGGGCAACTTACGCATCATTGTGTTCTCACATCATTTTTGTTGTGTGTTATTGATTTGACTGCTTTCTCTGTGTGCACTATTAAGATTCAGATGAAGATCAAATCAAATTTTAGTTAAAATTACTGCAGCAAAACACTAAACTCTAAAGGAATGGCAACATTTTCCTAAACAATACACATCTTTAGACTGTGGGAAAAAAGCAAATGCAATTGCTGAAGAAGTAGAGTCTAATCGCCACATTAGCTGGGAATCAAACCAACGGCCAGACTCTTTCAGATACATACTTGCCCCTCCTCACATCTACAAGATAAGATAAAAAAAAAGACTAAAGTGAAGCTAATAGCTAATTCCGGGCTCTGTGTGGGTCTCTCAATTGTGGTAGCTAAAACACCTGTCAAATACCACACTAAAGCATTCTGTTCTCTCCTCTTTCCCACTTACAACCCCTGACTTTTCCTCCCACTATTAGGCATTCACTCCAAACCTTTACTCCACACCCTGAGTCATGGGTGGTCTACCCTACATGCAGTAGCTGACCAAGGGCAAAGCTGTCTTACAACTTTTATGAATACCAAAATCCTGCCAGTTTTAGGTGTGAGCTGCATGCTATCACTTGATGATCTCGAGAAATTAGAGAAAAGCCTCTTGCCAGTCTTCCCTGACTTCAGTCTCTTAGAAAATCAGCAAGACACTGCCAAAAGGGACTCTGCTCTGTTGGGCCCTTAAGCAAGGCCCTTAACCTGCAATTGCTGAGCGCTTTGAGTAGTGAGAAAAGCGCTATATAAATGCAAAGAATTATTAATGTAAGCCAGAAGGTTTCCTGTCTAGTCTCTTGGAGCTTTTCCTAGGGTGCTGTTCTTTCTTCCTCCTCTCTGCTCCACAAGCTTTAATTTTTTGTCATGTACAATGGCAGATAAAGTACACAGAGCAAAAGAAATGAAAAGAAAAAAAAAATACAACACAGACACTCAGGCTTGAGAACCAACAGGAAATGATCATACTGCAATTATTTAGACATATTTAGGCGTGGAATAGAATTACTTGGTCGGTAGGTGAGAGCTTAACAAGATTTAGAAATGTTAGATTTTAACCTTTACAAAATATGAACCTTCTGCCTGCTGTACAAGATATAACACCTCATTCTATGAGTAAAACAACTCTTAAAAAAACATCATTATCTTTGCACATGCCGTCTATGAGAGATCAGTAGACTCATTAGCAGAGAGAGACAGAGGGAGGAAGAAAGAGACTTCAAATATGGACTACATTAAATTGATAAGAAAGGAAACAGAAGGAGCAAGCTGTGGTAAAGGATGCAATCTGTATGTGTGTGCCTGTTGTGCAGTTGCAGAAAAAGAAACAACAGTCTGCACACAAGATTATGCAGATAAGGCAGGTTATTACAATTAGAAAAATTCAATTAATTTAAGTATTAAAGAGTGATGACCCAGAATGCCAATTCTGATAAAATGGAATATCTTACAAAAACATACATTCATTTACAAAACTGTACTTTTATGTGCTGCCTATTCTTGTAGCATTAGGCAGAAGAAGCAGAAAAATTTTAAACAGGAGATCAGTCCAATCACAAACTAAACTGAACATATATACTTGCATCAGGGATATGTAAGCTCTCGAGTCAGACAAACAGTGTAATGCAACTGATGTAAAGTAAAGAAAAGGATAACAAACTAATTACAAGTAGAGGGCACATCAAACAGAATTTGTGCCACTGTTCTGTGCTGTACAGAAAAAATGCTACCTCCTTGAAGTTTACCTGTAGCAAACTGAATTGATTGCACATAGTTTAGAAAGTTATCTAGTGGACAGAGGGTCCCAAAATTCACTCTGCTTGTCATGACAAAGGCCAAGCAAAATTACAAGGAACTCTATGTAGTCATCCATGATAAAATTGTGGTGAGGAATAGATTCTGACAAGGGTATAAAACCATTTCTAAAACTTTGCATATTCCCAGGAGCATAGGGTTTCCTTCTAGAGTTGGCAATTGTGTCAAACTGAGAAACCATGTAAGAAAAGTCTAGGTCAGTCTGATGGGACAAAAAACTGAACTCTTTGAGCAGAACTCCAAGCACTATGTCTGTTGAAGACCAGGCACAGCTAACCTAACTAAAAACCATCTCCTCAATAAAGCATGGCGTTGGAGGCATCATGCTAAGAGAGTGATTCTCAGGGGCTGGAACATGATGAATGGTCAAAATAGAGGGAAGGATGAATGCAGACAAATACCAGAAAGGTCCTTGAAAAAAATCTGCTCCAGAATGCACTTGACCTCAGACTGGGGCAACAGTTTTTCTTTCAGCACAACAATGACTCAAAGCATATAGCCAAGATAATACTGGAGCGGCTTGAGGACAAGTCTCTTTTTGTCCATGAGTGGCCCAGCCAAAGCCCAGAATTAAACCACAAAGAACATCTGTGGAGAGACCTGACAATGATAGTTTACAGACACTTCTCTTCCAATCTAGCGGTGCTTGACAGGACCTGTCAGGAAGAATAAGTTAAACGGCCCAAATCTAGGTGTTCAAAGCTTGTAGATAATTAACCAAGAAGACTCAAAGCTGTAATTGCTGACAAAGGGGCCTCTGCAAAGTACTGTATTAAGTATCTGAATACTTACTGTATGTGAATATGAGATTTCAGCTTTTGATTTTTAATAAATTTGCAAAACTTTCTTAAAGCACATTTTCACTTTGTCATTTTGGGTTATTAAGTGTACATTTATAGGCAAAAAGGCAATTGTATTAATTTAAAATTGAAGCTACAGCACAGTAAAAGTTAAAGGGTCTGAATACTTTCTGAATTCACTGTAAATATTGGCAAAACAGTATGAACATACACTATGTTCAGTTAATGCTTGTTCTGTTCAATGTTGAGAAAGCCTAATTCTTTTTAATGTGTTGGATATGAAAGAATACATTAAAGAGCATGTGCTGAGGCAGTACATAAAAACAGAAAGTGCGTTGTCAAATTAGTACATCTAAATAAATTAGCATGGTTTTAACAGAAAGGACACTGCACAGCCAACTAATGAAAGAAATGTTCTTGTAGACTAATTAGTCTTCATAATTAGAAAGTAAAATGGGTTTTGATTACATACATTACAATGTGAAAGGGTAAAATAAGTAACACGTTACTATTTAAAAATAATTATTAGATTATTACAAGTGTAGAATATACAAGGAGAAGTCAAGGTAAAGTTAGAAAATGGGATTTTTTAGAAAATGGAATGAACCTTAACAAAACGGATAATGTCATTTCTCAATGTAGTCTCCACCCTTCTACCTATAACCAAGTGGAGTGAGGATTTGCTTATGAAAATACACTGCCTGGCCAAAAAAAAAAGTCGCCACCTGGGTTTAACTAAGCAAATAGGTACGAGCCTCCTATTGGATAATTACTGCATGGGCGATTATCTTTCAGCTGGCAACAAGTTATTTAACCCCAACTGGTGCAATGAGTTGCTTCTCATTTCTTAAACAACCATGTCGAAAGACACATCTCATGGTCGTGGAAAAGATGTTAGTCTGTTTGAGAAGGGTCAAATCATTGGCATGCATCAAGCAGAGAAAACATCTAAGGAGATTGCAGAAACTACTAAAATTGGGTTAAGAACTGTCCAACGCATTATTAAAAACTGGAAGGATAGTGGGGACCCATCGTCTTTGAGGAAGAAATGTGGCCGGAAAAAAATCCTGAATGATTGTGATTAGCGATCACATAAACGTTTGGTGAAATCAAATTGAAGAAAAACAACAGTAGGACTCAGGTCTTTGTTTAATAGTGAAAGTAAGAGCATTTCCACACGCACAATGCGAAGGGAACTAAAGGGATTGGGACTGAACAGCTGTGTAGCCGTAAGAAAACCACTAATCAGTGAGGCAAACCGGAAAAAAAGGCTTCAATTTGCTAGGGAGCATAAAGATTGGACTCTGGACCAATGGAAGAAGGACATGTGGTCTGATGAGTCCAGATTTACCCTGTTCCAGAGTGATGGGCGCATCAGGGTAAGAAGAGAGGCAGATGAAGTGAGGCACCCATCATGCCTAGTGCCTACTGTACAAGCCTGTAGGGGCAGTGCTATGATCTGGGGTTGCTGCAGTTGGTCAGGTCTAGGTTCAGCAACAGTATGTGCTCCAAGAATGAGGTCAGCTGACTACCTGAATATACTGAATGACCAGGTTATTCCATCAATGGATTTTTTCTTCCCTGATGGCACGGGCATATTCCAAGATGACAATGCCAGGATTCATCGGGCTGAAATTGTGAAAGAGTGGTTCAGGGAGCATGAGACATCATTTTCACACATGGATTGGCCACCACAGAGTTCAGACCTTAATCCCATTGAGAATCTTTGGGATGTGCTGGAGAAGGCTTTGAGCAGCGGTCAGACCATCATCAATGCAAGATCTTGGTGAAAAATTAATGCAACACTGGATGGAACTAAATCTTGTGACATTGCAGAAGCTTATCGAAACAATGC
Source organism: Polypterus bichir lapradei (assembly GCA_026402145.1). Classification (NCBI taxonomy): domain Eukaryota; kingdom Metazoa; phylum Chordata; class Cladistia; order Polypteriformes; family Polypteridae; genus Polypterus; species Polypterus bichir. Next base: position 69,243,558 of record JANRMT010062806.1, read on the forward strand.
CACAGCGAATGCGTGCCGTAATCAAAGCTAAAGGCAGTCCAATGAAATATTAGAGTGTGTGACCTTTTTTTTTGGTGGCGACTTTTTTTTTGGCCAGGCAGTGTAAATTTAAATAAAAATCAAGAAAAAGGAAATCAACAAACTGATATCTACTGCATACAACTAAAGTGACAGTACCCATATTATTATATTATTATTATTATTATTATTTATAATAATGTAAAGTATGCTTGCCAAACGTTTTATAGTTTATACAGGGAAATAAACATAAAATAGAGAAATGGTAATGGATAAAATAATAGTTAGTTAAAGATTAAACTCTGTAGCTGTTTAATGCTCAGCAGAATCCTTTAACACATTCATTAAGTGAAGTTTTAATGGATTTGAGTGTACCCACTTCACCTTTGTATTCAGATCTATGTATTATCAAAACAGACACCTGAAAACCTGACATAAATGTGACAGTGAATCTGAACAATATTGATAAAGGGACAATCTGAGAATAATGTCACTCTTAAAATGTCTTTATGGTAGGTTGGAGTTTAGAGACTGGGCCCTTTACTGTTGCTTCCAGTTCCTGGAGATCATTTTTTCTATGTATGTGGAACATGAAAAACAAGTGGATTATTAATAAATGCACATATGATCAAAATCATTACAAGTATGTTTGAATATTTTTTATTAATGCTAATGCTATGAATTTAGAGATGGGCTGTGTTAATGTGCATTTGCAAAAGGTAAAAAAATATGAAGACAGTAGTGGTTCAATTAAAGCCTTCATCACCATCTTAACACCTCACATTTCAAGTAGTCAACTTTGCCTATCTTTTCCACCATCTCCTGAGGTCATGAACTGAATAGAGGAATAAAGGAAAATAAATATGGTGAAATAAAATTGGTGGTTCCTGAAGTGTCATATTCATTACATTTCTTATGCATTTTTGATTTTGGGTAGTAATCTTTGAGCACTGATAATATTGTATTGTAAGTAAATGAGACAGTGTTTACAGAAATCCCTTTCAGTTACTTTCTAAATGCTCACCTGAAGGGAATTCACAAGGTCAAATAAACTGTACATATAGCTTCTAGAAGCTGTCAGCAGGTATTTAGAGTTAAGATAGGGTAGTTACTTGAAGAAGGTAATCTGTTACAAATTAACTAATGACTTCTCTCATAGGATTTCTTTAGTTTACTCATCACATCCTTGAAAAAGTAATCATATTACTAATTACTTTATTACTTATTTTTAAGTTGCACTCTAAATCCATGCAAATATATAGGAACTGGACATTACGAGGATGACATAATCATATGTTCTTTCAATATTTTAATAAGGAGGTAATGACCAATAGCAGTGAATGTAAATCACATAGTTAAATAGTTAAGTTACATGACTTAAATTACGCAAGTCCGATTTCAAATATATAAACCAGCAAGTAAAGTACTTTAGGCACAGAAGAGTTCTTAAAAAAAAAATCTTAATAATTAAAAATAAAACCGAGTTAACTACTCAAACACCTGCAAACATGAAGTTGGTAAACAGTAAAATGACTGCTATTATAGCATCCAAATAGCAACAGCACTTATGGATTGGGTGAGGCCAGCTACTTGCTGTGTTCACTGTAATTTAATAAATATGCTCATGTCTCTGTGGCTCTTCCATCTCAGTCCTCTTTACACTATCAAAAAGGCTTGTGGTAACCAAAAAGAAAGTGTTTACATTTTGTAATTAATTATCTTAAATTCACTAACAATTAAGGTAAAGATTGAGGTAATTTATTTTTACATAGAATTCTATTCCATTTTCACGGGAATGTTAAAGAGATATGACATAAAAATTGAAATGTATGTCATGATATGGCAATTTCAGTAGTCTTCAGTTTTTGTAGACTTGCCTCCTTGAATCTTATGTGGAATGGAATACCTGCCCTTTAAGACACTGAATATTGCTCAGTCAGACATCCTGCCTAATAATTATTATTTGCTTAGAAACACATTCAATAATGTAAATAAAGAATTTCTAGACAAGTCAATAAATTTGATTACAAGAATTTAAACAGTAATGCATTACACTACTTCATCACTTGAAGATATTAGTAAATTAAATTACAGTAACACATTACTTTGTAACTTGTAAAGCAAACCTGTGTAAGACAGACCAATATTGTGGCTTTAAAACATTTTTATTTTTATTCAAAAGCTTTTCAGGACATGTAGCACCAACAAACTATCTCTAACAAAACAAAGTGAACTCTCTGTAATTGTTGTAGGGGAGAGGATCAGCAAATTTTGGTACTTCTTTAGCTCTATGCTGCTTTTAAACTTTTCATTAATAGTCTTTATGGATACTACATCATAATGAATGATTAATTGTAGGGTGTCTGATTTTCAGCTATTGCATTTTCCTTGCATGACTACATATATATATATATACATATTTTTAAGATCCAAGGCCTTTAATGCAAGATACCTGTTGTGGAGTACTGCCTTACCATGGCCACCAAACCCAATAAAATAAATCTTCACTCTAAGACATTGAATGTAAAATTTGCAGTATTTTGCGATGCCTCTTCCCATTATTCTTAACTGCTTATCAGGTGCCTATAGGTGAAATACTGTAAATTGTATATGTTTCACATATAAGGTATTTAAATAAACATTTTTGGGCTTTCCAAATCCTGTAGGATTACTTTTGTTTGAAGGTTCCATATGCTGTAAGTGGTGTGAGCTTGTTGAAACTATCAAAACTACTACAAAAATAACCTTGTCAGGGGGAAAAAATCATCCAGCACAGGATCATTCAGAAATTATCTCATCTTAGTACATAATTACTGTAACAAGACTATATGTTGGCCATGGCTCTGTGGTAGTGTGGATTTGAGCTATGCACTAGCAGTGGATCAAGGTTTGCCAAGTTGGCCAGATCTTACTATGTGTCCTGGATAGGGTTGCACAGTATGCAGCTACTGAAAAAGTACCAAACAGCCTTAATTTTTAAAACAACATGGTATCCACTTTACTTTAAATTTAGAACCAGAAGTAAAAGGCATCTCATGCTCAGTCCTTTATTAGTGTGTTTGATATTTGGGTGAACCTGCTCTACAAGTGTTAAATTGAACATATGCATTATATCCTGCTTGAATCACCAAGGGGGGCAGCTCTTGACGCTCTTCAAATGTATACTGATATAAATGCACCAGAAAAGCAACACCAGCCGCCCCACTCAAAGCTCCTGTTAATCATTTCAGGAGTCCGGGAGAATAGAGAGGCACATGTGTTTGTGGGCTGGGGGAATGAAATAGCTGTGAGATGGGGGCTTGAGGGGAGTTATCCATTATCTGATTCAGAACTGTTTTGGTTTACTGATCCAACACTAGTCCTGGCGAGGATAGATGTCACGTGTGTATCAGGTAAGCACAAGAGGGTCCCAAGGTTTGGTGCTGGGCCCTCTTCTCATTTCTCTATTGTCACACATGCGTGTTTAGGAGACAACTAAAGGGCTTGAATACATGTAATTCCACACTGGACCGGGGGTGGCGAAATGCACTAATTCTCTCTCTTGATCTCTTGCAGACCATTCTAGGGAAATCCCGCCCGGTTCTGGGACAGCCAACGACATCACTTCCGGTTCTGGTCCTGATGACATCACCTCCCTTACTGGCCTTTAAAGCCACAATCTTGTCGATAATGGAGCAGTTCTCTTTTGGACTCTGTTGTATGAACATGTCTGAGCTTTGGCATCAGTTTTGCAGCTGCGAAAAATTATACGGGTGGCTTCCCCAAACCTTCGCAATGTCTTATGGTCGTTCTTCTTACAGTGGCGTAGTCGGCAGGATGATAAAAGCCCAGAAGAAAACGGGACAGGACCTGAATCATGACCAGGTGGGAGAGTACCGGGGCTGAGCTTCAGGGTGGGGGTTTCGTCTCGGAGTTCGGAAAGAACTGGTGCAGACTCTGCTCCCTTTAACTAATTCCAGGCCACATAAATTAAATAGGGAGAGTGTCGATGGGACACACAGATGTGAGCTGGTCTCTATGGGGGAAGCAAGAGGGACTTATTATGCTCTCTCGGAGGAGAGAGCTGTCCTCCCCACAGAGGCCAAGGCCCCAGAGCAAAGTGAGGATTCCCCAGACCAGCAGGTGAAGTCACTGCAGCTCATGCTCTATGGGAAACGGTAGCCAAGTGGTTAAAGCCCTCTGAGTGCTCCACCTATCAAATAGTTAAAAAGGTAGTCTGTTTTATAGTAATCAGCAATCTTCCCGACCATTTCACCCAGCCGGTCTGGGGAGACTTTTCCAATGTGAACAAGCTCATTGAGCTCATAGAAACATCTAGGACAGCCTCACAATTTGGGAGAGGAGAACGGTCCTTTAGTGGACGCTGTGGAGATTACGTCCCTCCTCCTCTGCCCCCTCGGCATAAACCGGAGTTTGCGCCGGATTCCCCAATTCTGCGGGCGCGGCCTTCCCTTGGGAGCAAGGCGGAATGTAAGTGGAGAGAGGGGGGTGGATTGTGTGCACTTTCAAACCCTTTTTCAATGACTCATATGGGAGAGGTCGTTGTTAACGTGGATTTAAAGTGGAACCCCTTTTTGATTTCGGTAGCAACATTTCAATTGTTGATCGCCGGTATGTACTACCACAACAGTGGAAAAAAACCAAAGACCAGTATAACCTGTGTACACGGGGATATCCGGTTCTATAAAACCACTCGATGTTTCATCAGCCAGGGAGGATCAGTTAAGAAAATCACCGTAGCGGTCCTCCCAAATCCACCTTTCGCTGTGATTCTCGAGTGGAACTGGTCTGATAGTAAAAGTGGTGAAGTACTGACCTCTCCTAAACTGAATTTGGGCCTAGTAACAGAATTCTCCATCGCAGGTTGTCTCCACACCGTGTACTCAGCCGGCAGAGAGAGATATGGAGGGCCAAGAGGAGGATGGGGAGTTTCCTGGGCTGTCGCAGACGTTGCGCCATCTGTCCGTGATTCGGTGGAGCAGGATGACACCCCGCCCATTGAGGTCAGACCAGACCCTCTCTCAGAGTTAAGCTTCCAATTTAGACAAACACCGGCCTCGTTTAAAAAGGAACAATGGAATGATGAGTCCCTTAAATTTGCTAAGAATGCAGTCACCCAAGTCAACGGCCAACGCACCCATCAGCCCATGCCACAGGGGCCCCACTTTTTTCTGGAAAATTATTTATTATATAGGGTCAGTGAACACGGTGGCGCGGCTGTAGAAGCTGTTGCTAATCCCACAGACTTTCCGGTGGCAGGTTTGTGAGTTAGCGCACACCCACCTCCTAGGAGCCCACCTGGGCACTGAGAAAACATTAGGGCATATCAAGCTCTGATTTTATTGGCCGGGAATTAACGAGGAGATTCACCGCTTCTGTATCTCTTGCCCTGATTGTCAGCTGCGGCAAATTCCTAGGAGGGATTGTGGTCCTCTTGTTCCCCTTCCCTTAATAGATGTCCTGTTCGAAAGAATGGGGGTCAATATAGTGGGACCCCTGGAACCCTCGGCCCGAGGACATAAGTATATACAACCCCAAATCAGAAAAAGTTGGGACAGTGTGGAAAATGTGAATAAATTCTCCTCAAATTTTATTTCATTGCAGACAGTATGAACACAAAATAATTCATGTTTTTTTTTTGTCAACATCATTTGATTTGTAAATAAATATCCATTCTTGCCATTCAGGCTTGCAACACATTTCAAAAAAAGTTGGGACATTACAGCATTTACCACTTTGTACAGTTCCCCTGTCTTTTAACAACACTTAAAAGACGTTTAGGCATTGAAGAAATCAAGTGACTAAGTGTTGCAGGTGTTAGTTTGTCCCATTCTTCCTGCAAACAACGTTTTAGGTGCGCAACAGTACAGGGTCTTTGTTGACGCATTTTTCGTTTCAAAATGCGCCAAACATTCTCTATAGGAGACAAATCAGGGCTGCAGGCAGGCCAGTCAAGCATCCGCACCCTCTTCTTACGCAGCCATGCCTTTGTTATGCGGCAGTATTTGGTTTGGCATTGTCTTGCTGAAATAAGCATGGGCGTCCCTGGAAAAGACGTCGTCATGAAGGCAGCATTTGTTCCTCCAAAACTGAGATATACTTCTCAGCATTGATGGTGCAAGTTACCTTTGCCGAAGGCACTGACACAGCCCCATACCATGACAGACCCTGGCTTTTGGACTTGTATCTGGTAACAGTCTGGATGGTCCTTTTCCTCTTTGGTCCGCAGCACACGCCATCCATTTCTTCCAAAAAAGATGTGAAAAACCGATTCGTCTGACCACAATACTCGTTTCCACTGTACAATGGACCATCCCAGATGCCTCCGAGCCCAGAGAAGTCGACGGCGGTTCTGGACACTATTTATGTAGGGCTTCCTTTTGGCACAGTACAGTTTTAGCTGGCATTTCCTAATGTAACTACATACTGTAGTGCTTGAGAGTGACTTCCTGAAGTAGTCCTGAGCCCACGCAGTTATATTATTTATTGATGAATGACGGTTTTTAATGCAGTGCAGTCTGAGGGCTCGGAGATCACGGCCATTCAGTTTAGGCTTGCGCCCTTGGCTTTTGCGCATGGTAATTTCTCCAGATTCCCTGATTTTTTTCACTATGTTATGCACTGTAGAGGGAGAAATGCCCAAATCTCTTCCTATCTGTCTTTGAGAAACGTTTTTCTTCATCATTTCAAAGATTTTTGCCCGCACTTGGTGGCAAACTGGCGATCCTCTGCGCATCTTTACTCCTAAAGGAGTAGGCCTTTCCTTGATGCTGCTTTTGTACCGAATCATAATTGCAATCACCTGTTAACATCACCAGTTTCAAATCACATAATTATTTAGTTATTATACCTCATTACTACCCCTGAATTGCCCCCATCCCACCTTTTTTGGAATGTGTTGCAAGCCTGAATGGCAAGAATGGATGTTTATTTACAAATCAAATGATGTTGACCAAAAAAAACATGAATTATCTTGTGTTCATACTGTCTGCAATGAAATAAAAGTTAAGGGAAATTTGTAAATTACTGCTTTATGTTTTTATTCACATTTTCCACACTGTCCCAACTTTTTCTGATTTGGGGTTGAATTAGTCCTCGTGGATTATGCGACCCGATAGCCAGAAGCTGTTCCGTTGCGCTCAGCTAATGCTAAAGCCATCGCACGGGAACTGGTGGGGGTCTTTGCATGAGTTGGCATTCCTAAAGAAGTCCTTATGGATCAAAGGACGTCGTTTACCGCAGACGCGTTCAGAGAAACGGCTAAGTTACTTAAAATAAAGCACTTAAAGACCGTAGTGTATCATCCTCAAACTGATGGTCTAGTGGAGAGGTTTAATCAGACTCTCAAACAGATGCTTCGCAAGGTGGTCAGTGGGGACAGAAGGATTTGGGATCAACTCCTCCCACTCGTACTCTTGGGCCTACAGGGAAGTCCCAAAAGCTTCGATGGGGTTCTCACCCTTTGAATTATTATATGGACGACAACCCCGGGGCATACTGGACAATTTAAAAGAATTTTGGGAAGGAGAGGCTCTTCCCTTGACTAATATTTTGGTATATATTGCGCAGTTACGCGATAGATTTGAAAAAAATTTGACTCATATTAAAAAGTCACATGGAATTGGCACAAGCAGCACGGGCCCACTATTATGACTGTGGCATGATGCTCCGGGATTTCCAACTGGGGGATCAGGTCATAGTGCTAGTTCCCACCTCACATTCTAAATTACTTGCCCATTGGCAGGGGCCATACGAAGTTAAGGAGAGGAAAGGGCTCATCAACTCTTTGGTGAAACAGCCCAATCGTCGGCAAAGCGAGCGGATATATCATGTGAATCTGCTGAAACTGTGGAAGGAAAGGGACCATGATCCATCCTCCGGCCAACCCCGCTCATTCTTTGCTCAGACCAACATACTTAACTTCGGCTCTAATCTGAATACCCGACAGAGGCGAGAGCTCTAAGCAGTTATCTAGTCCGTCCCAGAGGTGGTAGACAAAAAACCTGGAAAGACCTCTCTGATTGCCCACGACACTGTGACCGAACCTGGGGTTATAGTCCAAAAGCGCCCCTATCGTCTTCCCGAGGCAAAGAAGACTGAAGTGGAACTTGAAATCAAGCGCATGCTGGACTTAGGAGTCTTAGAGGAAAGGTATGGTCCAACCCAATAGTCTTGGTTAGTAAGTCTAACGGAAGTTGGAGGATTTGCAATGACTTCCGTAGACTTAATCAGGTCTCACAATTTGATGCTCATCCTATGCCTCAAGTGGACAACCTTCTTGAGAGGCTTGGACAGGCAGAATATCTGACCACACTTGACATGACCAAGGGGTACTGGCAGGTTCCTTTAACGGACTCTGCAAAGGTTAAGACCGCATTTAGCACCCCTGGTGGGCACTGGCAGCATCGTGTTCTTCCATTAGGGTTGCATGGGGCTCCTGCGACTTTCCAGTGTCTGGTGAATAAAGTGCTCCGGCCCCATAACACGTATAGTGTTGCCTACCTGGATGACGTCGTCATCTATTCCAGCACCTGGAAGGAAAACCTACAGCACGTCCAAGTGGTATTATGGACGCTGGGTGAAGCCGGTCTTCGGATCAATCCAAAAAAATGTTTTTTTGGGTTAAAAGAAGCCAAGTACTTGGGCTACCTAGTGGGTCGTGGTACTATGAAGCCACAGTGCTCTAAAATAGATGCCATTTTGAAAAGGCCCCGTCTGAAAACCAAGCGGCATGTTTAAGCATTTCTCAGTTTAGCTGGGTACTACCACCAGTTTGTACCACGCTTTTCAGAAAGAGCTGTGCCCTTGAGTGATTTAACAAAGAAGGGGTTCTCCCAACATGGTGGTATGGACCAATACGATGGAAGCTGCATTCAGTGACTTAAAAAGGGCCCTGACGTCAGCACCTGTTTTGAAAGCACCTGACTTTCGCTTCGTTTTATCCTCCAGACGGATGCTTCGGACCCAGGCCAAGGAACAGTGCTGAGGCAAAGCGTCGACGGAGCTGAACACCCCGTCATGTTCCTGAGCCGGAAATTGGGTTGGGAGACCACTTATGCGGCGGTGGAAAGAGAGGCCCTTGCGATTAAGTGGGCGATTACATAGTTGAGGTACTACCTCTTGGGTCGGGAGTTGTCACGAACTATGCACCTTTACAGTGGATGGCCCTATATAAGGAGTCCAACCCTCAAGTCACTAGGTGGTTCCTTGATCTGCAACCTTATAAGTTCTCGCGTGTTCATCAGAAGGGTTCTCTCCACAACAACGCCGATGCTGTCTCACGCATTCACAACCACTCGGTGCAGGACGCACGATCCGAAGGGTCTGGGCTGCTCTGTCACACACACGTGTTTAGAAGACAACTAAAGGGCTTGAATACATGTAATTCCACGCCGGACCAGGGGGAGGCGAAGTGCCCTAATTCTCTCTCTCGATCTCTTGCAGACCATTCTAGGGAAATCCCACCCGGCTCTGGGGCAGCCAACGATGTCACTTCTGGTTCCGGTCCTGATGACATCACTTCCCTTACTGGCCTTTACTGGACTCTGTTGTATGAACATGTCTAAGCTTTGGCATCAGTTTTGCAGTCGGGAAAAATTATATGGGTGGCCGCCCCAGACCTTCGCAATGTCTTATAGTTGTTCTTCTCACACTATATATCTCCTCACTAAGCCCTATCATCTGGTTCCCATGGCTTCTCTTATCAGTGCTATGCCGATGATACAGAGCTGCACCTGTCATTCTCTACAGAGGACCACACATATCAGCTAGTATCTCAGTATGTCTCACTGATATTGCAATTTGGATGAAGAAACATTATCTCCAGCTCAGTTTCACAAAGATAGACCTTACTGTTATCCCAGTTTGTTCTCTATTTCAGCACCTCATCTATGTTCAGCTAGGCTTATTATTATTAACACCTGTCAAGTCTGTTCTCAAGCTTGGGGTGGTGATCGATGACGAGCTGTCCTTCACTGACCATTTTGCAATGGTCTCTTTGTCTTGCAGATTGTATCTGATAAAGTAGGCAACAAAGCTATTGGTCCACAGTGTAATCTTGTCACAACTATACTTGTGCAACTTTCTGCTGGCAGAAGTACCAAAAGGCGTCACCAAGCCACTGCTGATAATTCATAATGCAGAAGCACATTTACTGTTCAACTAGCAAGGTGCGAACCTGTCACTCCTCTTTCACATCACTTCACTGGAAGCATGATTAAGTTTAAATCCTTGATATTTGCCTACAGAGTAGTCAATCGGGTCAGCACCTATATATAACATTATTAAAATAAGCTGTGTGCACTCTAACTAAATGAAAAAAAAAATGAAAATTATCTTAGTAAAAACGTAATCATTCATTATTTCACTAGCTTTTCTGAGCTACTGAAAAAATTGCAAAGAGTCAAACAAAGTGGGTAATAATGCTTAAGATGCTATTCTAATAACATATATTTCACTATCTAAATTTCTGTCAAGTTATTACTTTCCATATATTTATTTTTGCTTTCAGTTCTGCAGCTTACTAATGATAGGATTTCCTGACAATGTTACCTTGTTCAATGAAGCAACAAAACAAAATATTGATTCAGTTTAATGCTACTCAAAATAAAGGGTGAATGTTGTAATACAATATTAAATTTGTGTTGCATAGTACAGTGGTGTAATTACCTGTGTGCCACAGTTAACAAGCAATCAGATATTTAGCTGACTGTGCAGATGTTAAAGACCAAAAACACAAAAGGACTAGGTGTGGATTAGGTAACTTCAGTCCTGATCTCCTTCTGTTGTTCACTGACACGACACTCACACCTAAGGACCGTCCCCTGTTAATACCATACTTAAAGGTCTGGTCTTGATAGCATGTAACGGTGCTAGTAGGCTACTATCTCAGGCACACAGCAACACCCTGAATATCTTTAACATCAAAAAATACACAGTATTACAATATGCCTTTACTGCTACTTGAAATTGAAATGCAAAACTAAATTCTGAAGCGGTGTCTCTTTTTGGTATTAAAATATTCAACATATTTCGATTTTTGCTTATAAGTATTTTTAGGGTTTCTAGAATTTTGGATTTTGGTCAATTTATAAAAGTCCATAAGGATAACTCTTCTAGGACATAGAAAAATCAAAGTTAAGTTCAAAGACATTAATAAAAATACCTGAACCCATCAGGTGAGAAATGAAATTAAATTTTTGAGACATTATATTTTTGTAAGTACCTATTGGGTATTTACAACAAGCATGAGGAACATTGATAACAGTGTGATGCCATTCACCAACTTGAACTAAATTTATTAGCGTAATTTTGGGACACTGTACTCTGCACATATAAATATACTAATTATCTGGTTTAATGGCTTTGATAAGCTGTATCTGTATGCATGTCACTTTATTAAATAAAAAACAATCTCTTTCTATCTCACTGCCATACCTAGGGCCCATTGCTTTAGTCTATGATTGACTATGCTGCAACAATAATAATAATCTTACCCTCAAAAGAGATTTCAAAAACAAATTTATCCACTGTAATGTTCAGGAAGGCATCCTGGCTCTTTATGTTTTTAAAAGCTTAAATAGTCCCACTAGCAATACATTTATGCATATTTGATTAATAATGTACAACTTACAGAAAGATGTATGAAAAATGTAAGCCTTGATGAACACAAGGTTAGAATCTTTCCTGGTTTGTCTAGCTTCTTTCTTCATCTGCCCAGTAACTTTCTCTTTTCAGAAACATGATTGCTGAGAGCCAGGAAACTGTTAGTGCAAGCTTTCAGCTCTTTGTGTCTTTCTTTCAGTTCCTGTAATTTATTCCTTTTTTGTTTTGTATTAGACAGTAGCTGTATGCTGATGTGATAAGCTGCTAGCTCTACTCTTAGTCATTTCAGTAATACTCTTTGGGAGCATTCAGTTGAATCAAAAGCCAACGGTTTTTGCAACAAAAATCAATAGAAAAATAATAAAAGTGTAAAGCTGGATGAGCAGCTTTGGAAGCTTGAGTGTTAAATTTAAACACAGTATGCAAAATAAAAACATTATAAATTCATTTTGGTATAACCATATATTCCAGATCACAGTATTTCATATTGTTTTTTCCCTAAGAACAGACGACCCACAACAATAGAAACTCATGTTCACAGTTTTCCTGCTTAGATGTTAGAGGAATGAATTGATGGTTTCACTTCTTGTTTGTTTTACCACTACACAAGACTATGATGGTACAATCTGGAGTATTTTTGAAATACTGTAGAATGTAAAAAAGGTAAACTTATTTTTGTCTACCAAAGCATGGTGGCACAGTGAATAAAAGTAAGTGAAACAATCAACTTTTCTTAGCACAATCAATGCTTAAACAAATGACTATTAAAAAAGGCCCCTAACGAAGTAAGAATCCTCATCCAGTAACCCATAAAAGTGAAATGCACCAGCTAAACAGATGTCACATGACCTTAGGATGTGCGCTCAGAGTGAACATCCATATGGGGAGTTAGAAAGCCACAGCTAAAGGTCATCACTTTACTTTTAGGCAAATAGTTTAGAAGTAGTGAAAATTGAAGCTCATTCTGTATGTGGACGTTTTTCAAAATTATCTGCACAGCAACAATTAAACTGACGTGGGATGTTGAAAACCATCCCAGTGGTTTGCTCTCTCTCTCAGGGGTGGGGATCGATCTGTTCTTAATTTTTCTCTTTGTAAAAACTTGATTGCTTTGTATGGATTGTAATAAAATTAATAAAAAAAAAAAAAAAAAAAAAAAGAAAACCATCCCAGGATCCCATGCAGGCTCTCCTGCTCCAGTTGATGATCGTGTTTATACCTTAACAAAATGCTGCAAGCTGAATAACAATGACAGTCATTTTGTAAAAGACCATTGTGATGATTCCCTATTTTTAGAAAGGTTTTCTGTAGCAGATGAGCTAGAAGGCTGAGTTTTTGGCCAAAACAGAAATAATGTGAGGAAAATTCCTTCCTACTACAACTATCTTATCTCCACTTTTAAGTATCAGTGAGTAAGTATCATTATTTAGGGCTACTTTTCTGCCTCTGAACAATTCAGCATCACGGAGGAAACTAAGGATTCAACAACACACCAACATATTCCAGAGCACAACATCAGAACCTCTTGTCTGTGAGTTGGAGTTCAGCTGAAAGTGATCTCACAATAACCAGGAATCCAAAAAGTTCAGTAAATAAGCTACAGGAAGGAGTAGGTGAAAATAGTACTTTGGAAAGCATAATTAAACTTCAAATTTTTAAACTAACAGAAATCTTGTAACCACACTTGAAGTGGGCTATTCATTAAAGACAACCAACCAATCAGAAATATTTTTTAAGTTATAATGGGCAAACATGCAACAAAGTAGATATGAGAGACATTCATTTGCAGTCTTAGCTTTTAAACATGCACTACTGTTTATTAAATCTTTGGGTCCACAATACTGCTGCTCATGAGATGATAATTATTATTATTATTACCACTAAATTTAGCAAGTGTTAAAGTTTATCCAGGGTTTTCCTCCATGGCTTTAGCATTTCTGTCTCTGTTTGCGCATTTTGATGTTTTGTTTATGAATTCTTTAGTGATTTATGTTACTAAATAAGAGGCAGTCAGAATCGAATTGGGGGACTCTTGATTACAAGTCAACAATTCTTACCACTGCATCACGGAAACTGTTACATTATACTTGAACCTTTTGTGAAAGTGTTTATTTGATCTTTGGACTTCAGGCTTCACACATTACATAGTTTATGTCTACCTTTTGTCATTTATTACTAAAGTATGAAAAATGTTTCTGTTTTAACGATGTTTTTACACAGATTATTGTAGAAACAGAACACACATGGAATGCATGTGTTCCAAATAACGATCTATTTCCATTCTAAAACTCCAGCACTTCACTCCCAGATAATGAAGGCTGGAACAGGGAGAACTTTGTGGGGGGATGGAATAGCAGGCTGCTTGCTGCTTGTCTTGATCGGCACAATTATAAGACAAAAGACACTGACGGAGAGGTGAGAAGGGATTTAAGGTGGGCCGGATCTACAAGTTTTTTCGTAGGCTTTGGTAATTCTAGTGTTAAGCACTAAGGGTGTTTTATGTTTATAGGCCTTACTGGAGTTTAAAGGTATAATTATGAGATGAACACATAATAACTTGATGAATAGGTGCAAGTAGTGTTGACAAAATCCACTAAATTATTGTTCAAAACTGTTTTATCAAACTGCTGTTGGCTTGTCAGTATTTAACTTAATAAAGGCCAAACACGATTAAGTTTTATCTGGACATAATGGCAAAAAAGGACCAAAAAGAGGCATAACTGTACTGTACTTTTTTATACATACTGTAATTTATAAACTAAAGCCAGAGCAACACAGATGAAAAAAAATGATTAACTGTAGAAAAGAAGTTTTCTCAGTATGCCCATGTGACAGCTGCTGTAGGTGGAAGTGTCCCATTTTTAAAATTTCATTGCAGCCTCTCAGGGCTATATTTTCATTAAAAATTACATGTGACTGCCACAACTGTAATGCAACCTGAATAAAATGTTATTTTAAATACTATAAGATAAGGTGGTGCTGTTCTCCATACATAATGACGTTTTTGTGCAATCAATTTACATCGCCATTTGATACTGCATTTTTTGGATATCTTCTAAGGTTAGTAGCATAATATACGTTATCCATATTACAATAAAACAAAATTCCAAATATATTATAAAATACCTTAAATGTTGGCTAAACAATGATTTCTGCAGCTTCACCACTCTAGGAAAGTTTGTTCTAATTCCTAATTCCTGCCATTTACGATCTGTGTGGAGTTTGAATATTGTACTAGTGCCCATTTTGGCTTTAGCCTACCGACTCAGTTTTCATTTCTACATGCCAAACGCATGACCTAAAATGATGGAATGGATACATACACAAGTGTGACATACAATGAAATAGCTTCCTGTTAAGGACTGGCTTCTGTCTTGCATGCAGTTCAGCAGAAGTAGGCTCTGGTTCCCAAAAACTCTAAAGTTGGACACTGTGAATGGTAGTTACAGACGTAGTAGTAGTAGTGGTATTAGTAGTAGTAGCAGCAGTACTAATAGTACTGTCACATGTACAAAGTAAAGTAAAATGATTATTTCCATGTCTAGCAGATATGTAACATTTTGAATAAAGTGGATATATGGATGGATAGATGAATGGAATATGTGGCCAATAGAAGTTTGTAGGGATTTGAAAACGTATCTCTTTAAATGAAGACCAGAAGATCATAATTTGTTATTGTTAGAGAATCTAAAAATGTATCTACATAGAATATCATTTGAGTGACATTTTCACCTAAAAAAGAAGCACCATAGCTACGATGCCATTCGGGTTTATTCATTATCTATCTCCATTTAATCTGTTTGCTAGGAAAAAGTGTATTACTTTGTGATCACTTTCAATGAGATCTGATTTCTCAAAATTGTGCAATTTTGTATTTCTCTTCTGGTCCTCCAGGTTATTTATGGAGTCTAAATATACTCTGTGAATATCAGTGCACAATTAATAATGCTCAGTGTTATGGCAACACCCTTGCAACAAAAAGGTTAAGACAAAAACATTCAGAATGCCTAATCTAATATAAAATTATTTACTAAATGTCTAATATATACTGATATACTGGGCACTAAGACTTAGAATAAAGTAGTAGTCAAATATCTGGATCCAAAGTTGAACAGATGCAATAGGAGAAACACAGACATTCCTTGTGATGCTAACTTTCAAGTCTGAATCTAAGTCAGCAATACAGAATACAAGATAGCTTTAAAAATTTAAGTGGACGTTAATTACAAGGATGGGCACAAGGAGAGTGGAAGATTTCCTAAATAGTGTAATAAAAAGAAAAGTATTTGCAGTGTAAGACAGTCATGTGTGCACCAAGAAAACAGTTGTCCACAGCTTACTAGGAGTGAGGGAGGTTAAGGGACCAAACCAGACATTTAGTGTTACAGATTGGACTTTTCTTAACTTGGATTCAGAATTAGACATGGCCCAAAAAGTACAACACAATAGACAAAACTCGCATGAAATCAGATAGTCGAATAACTAGCTTTAAAATGTCGAGTAAATGTTACAACCTAATATAATCAAATATGTAATGGAATTAATTCAATACTGTACAAACAACCGTGACCTAGAATACTGTGAAGTTCCAAAGAAAACTAAACCTAATGAAGCAATAAATCTTTTAACTCCAATGATTTTCTGCCTTTTATCCCATATGACATCACACACAGTAGGCACTGCCTCCAATGCTGTGCTGTCCTCGGGCCTCATGTACAACACCGTGCGTAGAACTCACACTATAACATGGCGTAAGCACAAAAGTGGGAATGTGCGTATGCACAGAAAAATCTAGATGCATAAATTTGTGCGTTCATCAACTTCCACGTTTTTCCGCTACATAAATCACGATCAGCTTGAAAATTAATGCTGGTGCACGTGCACGCGCCTGCTGCCCCACCCCAACTCCTCCCAGAATTACGCCTCTTTGAATATGCAAATCAATATAAATAGCCCTTAAGCTCAGTGTTCTGTGAAAAGGCAATGGCAAAAGCACGAGGGAAAATAGAATTTCAGCGAATACAAAGTGGAGGCAAGGAAAAACGTACTATTTGTTGGTTTAAACAGTGGTATAAACAACAAAAGGAAGTTGATAGAGTGACATAGCATGTCGGAGAAACTCGAAAGTTCAAGTTCACGTTCACAAAGTTGCACAGTGCTCGAAATAAAAAAGAAATTGTCAGATATTAAAGTCGCCGTGAAAAGGCGAGTCGTAGCCCACAGTCTGAGTGTCATATGAAAGCTACAGAAGTACAGAGAAAAAAAAAGGCACACAGTAGGAAAAAAGCACGAAATGTCAACTTTAATGTCGAAATTTCCACTTTAATCACATAGTTTATTTTGCAATTAAAGTAGAACATCATAAACTTCATCTTAAAATTGTTTAATTTACTAGTTTCTCAAATCCCATCATAACTAAAGTAGCATGTTAAATGCTTTGATTTGTATTTGATCTTCTATGTGTGTGAATCACTATGTGCTTCTGGGTTTTCTCTTCCTCCGACAGGACACAGAATCCATTACATTCGTGATATTACAGCTCTCTGAATAACTAAAATACTGAGATGTATATGTGATATCATTTTCATGATGATAGAAGTTAAAGCATGTTATTAAAATGGGAACACGGTGGTGCAGTGATTGTTCTTGTCTCACGCAAGATGCTTGCTGTGCCATGCGCGACCTTCGATGAAATACTTTATTGTAGCAGTACTATCTCTTTCAAACGTACTAACCTCAAATTCCTGTCCTTACTTCTCTTTCTCCAAATACCCAATCGCCATATAATCAGCTCTGTAATAGACGTTAAGCCATCTGTAAGCTTAGAACGCCGATTCTTCAGAACTTTTAAGGAACACTGAAATATCTTCGTAGTACATGTTTAATAATTTTATCCATCCATCCATCCAGTCTTGCACCAACCCCAGCAAATATACAGCACAAAGCAGGAACAATCTGTGAACGGAGCGCCAGCGGCTCGCTAGCACTGCGGCACCGTGTCCTCACATGTTTAATTATTAACAATATAGATTAATTAAATGAAGTTAAAGTTTTATCTGTATAATATAATAAACATATTTTGCTGCATTTCATCTTAAAAATGATATTGTCATCATATGTAAATATGTGCTTTATAAAGTGGTTCTGGTTGTGCAATATTATAACTTGTAGTGCAAGTTTACAGTGAGGTAATTGTACTTATAAGTACAAACAGTTCTACAAGGAGCACTTGATGGACTGATTGAGTATGTTTATAGTTCTTGGGATGAAACTGTTTCCGAACTGCGAGGAAATGCTCTGAAGCGTTTGCCATATGAGTGCAGTTCAATAGACAGCATGGCTGAGGCAGCGTGTGCTTGATGCTGTATACCGATAATTCTCTTTCTGATCAGTTGCTGTACAGCTGGGATTCACACTCAGATACAGTGATATAAATACTCCAAGTGGTGCAGTGAGAGTAATATGGAAAAAGATGATCCGCTGAGGCAACCCCTAACGGGAGCAGCTAAAAGAAGAAGAAGAAGAAGGCGTAGTGTGAGTAACAACGCTAAAGCAGCTATTGTATTTAGAATAGTTTGACCATTCTGTGGACCATTATATTGTTACAGGTTAATTACAATCAGATGCATTAAACTAATAAACAATATGCTGTTAATTTCAGTGTATTTATAAAGCCACGTCAGGGATGTGGATCTGAAAAAGAAAGGGTAACCACACAGGAACAGAAGCACTGCTTTGACGCTGGGTGCCGCCAGTCTGCAAAACCGAGCGTAGATCTTGCGTACAACAGGGTATGATCTACCATGGAAATATGCATGGCTTTACACCAAGCTTGGGTTTTATACATCACGATTTGAACGAGGAAACGTTCTTACGCAACACTTTTGTGCGTACGCACCGTTTGTACATGAGGCCCCGGTCCTAAAATCACTGCTACAATGAAAAATTAAATATGTCACGACCCCCAAAGAAAGAAATAAAACCATTTCAGTTGGAAGTTTATTTAGATGTTAAAAGCCTACCGTGCCGAGACCACACACAAAATTCAAGGTGTTGCTACAATTTGAAAGTTACACTAAAATATTGCTGCTTTCACAGTAAGTAAAGAGGTATATATCTTACTACACAGTTTATCCTCCAAATGAGTTATGGGTTTCTTCTCAACATGACTTCCACCTGCCAACCTTGCAGAAGATTTAATAACCATATATTGCACTTTATGTATCAGTCATTATTTTAAAGTGTGTAAAAAATTAATGGATGATTTTATTTCTGGCATATAGCATTTACCGGAACTTTGATGAAAGGAGTTCCTTTTGGTAAACCTTTTACTGACATGAAACAGCTTAGTGTGCTAATATTTAAAAATTGGCTTGCATGTTTGATACTGAGGAAACTAAATTGCTCACAATGTATTTTTTGGCCACTGCTAAGAGCTTGTGGCTACATGTGAGGAAGAGGCTATAGGTCCAAGGACCTAGCTTGTGCTTCACCACTGTAGTCTGATGCAATGTCTGAAAAACTGCTGTTTCTTAATTGTTGGTCACTGTAACAATTACCTCTTCCTCCAACATATGTGAAGTCCTCCATTATCTGTAGGTGTCAGGAATTAAGTGACTTTTCTGTTTGGTCTGTTTTTAGCATTTTTGGCAATTGCTTCATTACTGACTCTATTTTGAATGGATGTTGTTACATCACTGCATATTGTCAGGGTGCCTTTTAACAAATGATTACTGTAAGTATGCTTCAAGTGACACATGTCAGTCATCTTTAAAAGACAAAACCTCATTAGTGGAAGAAGGTTTACTTCTTGAGTAATTTCATTCATATTCACATTTACTGTTGGACTTTACTCTATTATATATATCTATAGTAAGCTTAAAGGTTTACTATTTCTGAATAGATCTTTTGTTTTTGTTGTGATTATTGATCATGTTGGTATGAATCCTCTCTTGGATTACTATTGTAAAGTTTGAGTTTTATGACTCTGAATGTGCTCCCATTGACTGTATTTTGTGGGTGGGTTAAAGTAAGTATTTGTATTTCTTGTTATGCTGGTTTCTGAATTTTTTCGCCTGTTAATTGAATTCTGATTTTGGTAGTAAGGAGACCTAGGTTCGCTTCCCGAGTCCTCCCCGCGTGGAGTTTGTATGTTCTCCCCGTGTCTGCGTGGGTTTCCTCCAGGTGCTCTGGTTTCCTCCCATAGTCCAAAGACATGCAGGTTAGGTTCATTGGTGTGTGCTTTGTGTGTGGGTGTGTGTGTGTGTCCTGCGGTGGGCTGGCACCCTGCGCGGGGCCTGCTCCTGCCTTGCGCCCTGTGTTGGCTGGGATTGGCTCCAGCAGACCCCCCGTGACCCTGTATTAGGATATAGTGGTTTGGATAATGGATGTATGGATGATTTTGATGTATATCCTGGATGATCCATCCATCCATCCTCTTCCGCTTATCCGGGGTCGGGTCGCGGGGGCAGCAGCTTGAGCAGAGAGGCCCAGACTTCCCTCTCCCCGGCCACTTCTTCCAGCTCTTCCGGGAGAATCCCAAGGCATTCCCAGGCCAGCCGGGAGACATAGTCCCTCCAGCGTGTCCTGGGTCTTCCCCGGGGCTTCCTCCTGGTTGGACGTTCCCGGAACACCTCACCAGGGAGGCGTCCAGGAGGCATCCTGATCAGATGCCCAAGCTACCTCATCTGACTCCTCTCGATGCGGAGGAGTAGCGGCTCTACTCTTAGCCCCTCCCGGATGACTGAGCTTCTCACCCTATCTTTAAGGGAAAGCCCAGACACCCTGGGGAGGAAACTCATTTCAGCCGCTTGTACTCGCGATCTCATTCTTTCAGTCACTACCCATAGCTCATGACCATAGGTGTGGGTAGGAACGTAGATCGACTGATAAATTGAGAGCTTTGCCTTACGGCTCAGCTCTTTTTTCACCACGACAGACCGATGCAGAGCCCGCATCACTGCGGATGCCGCACCGATCCGCCTGTCGATCTCATGGTCCATTCTTCTCTCACTCGTGAACAAGACCCCGAGATACTTGAACTCCTCCACTTGGGGCAGGATCTCTCACCTAACCCTGAGAGGGCACTCCACCCTTTTCTGGCTGAGGACCATGGTCTCGGATTTGGAGGTGCTGATTCTCATCCCAGCCGCTTCACACTCAGCTGCGAACCGATCCAGAGAGAGCTGAAGATCACGGCACGATCTGAAGATCACGATGATATCCTGGATGATACTTAGGCCAACCATCATAGATTTAATTCTCGGTGGACCTTAGGCCAAGTAATGTGAGGACAATTATTTAATAATCTTTGTTTAAATGTTCAGTTTATAATCTCTGACATTAATATTGAGTCCTTTTTTTGTCTCCGTGCTTGCCATATGAAAGATTTCTGAATTATTCAGGTTGTTTGATGTTGCCTTTTTCTTCTCCAATTTTTGGAATCAGATTTTTTGCTCTTTTCTTATTAAGCAGAGGTTTGCTCTTCAGTATTATTCAAGGTTAGCCTTCCTTCTGTTTAGACAGTATTTTCAATATATATTTTACAAGATTAGGTTTTGCTTTTTTTTGTATTTCATTTACAGTTTAGTTAATTTAACAGCTCTTTAGGCTTTTAGTCAAAGTATTTATTTACTCAAAACCTAGATACTCTATTTGAAATTGATTATTCAAATTAGCTTTTTGTTAAAGATTTTTGATTAAAATATTCAAGTTATTATTTCTTCTGGTTTACTTTTTCTTGCAGTACATCATTTCTTGTTTTAAAGTTTCAAATTTAGTTTCAGTTATTAAGTAGCTCTTAATTAAAGTCTTTTGTAATTAGTTAATTAAAGATGAGCTGAAATCTCTGGATTTTAGAGTGGGCTTTAATATGCGCAGCCTGATTGGATATGGCAGGGATCTCAGCTTATTGTAGAGAAGGTTAAAATTCAAAAAGCATATTAAAAGAGCAAAAGAGACACCATTACATCCCAAAAATGGCTACTTCTAATTGATATTGTGTCCAGTAAAATCATGGTGGAGTTCAATGGCTACACTGAATGAGCTTAACATAACACCAAGTTCA
This sequence comes from Polypterus bichir lapradei, assembly GCA_026402145.1. NCBI lineage: Eukaryota > Metazoa > Chordata > Cladistia > Polypteriformes > Polypteridae > Polypterus > Polypterus bichir. The sequence continues at coordinate 69,265,246 of JANRMT010062806.1, forward strand.
GAGATTCTGCACAAAGAGAGTGACTAACTAGGCCAAGTGCTTCCCTGGAACTCCATTCACTTATAGCACCTTCCACAGGATACGTGATTAGAAGTTTTTTGCTAGTACTCAAAACACGTGTAGAGGATTGGCAAACAACATTATTTATGAAAGTGCCAAAAGCTGGTCCACTGCTGTATGGCTTGCATAGAACCTACACTGCTCTTCCCTGAGTTATAATTACTGACTGTGGAGAGGCATAATATCTCTTAACCAAATTATATCCTCTTGTCTCCCTTTATAAAACTTTGTCTGCCAGTCTCTATACATCTTCCTCCCATTTTCATGCAGCCTTTAAACCACCTCAGCCTCCCATTCAAAGCTAAACCCCCCCTGCTATTAATGCATGAAATGCTTAAATTGATGATATTAATAATATTTAACTGAGTCTGAAAACAAATAAGGGGATTAAATGGTACAAAATAAAATATAGCTCATTCCTTAGAAAAAAACAGAGTTCGATTTTGATTTCTTAAAGCAATGTCACTAAAACAACATTTTTACTCAATGAACAAGTCACTTACATGAATATTCTTTGATGACACATATCAACCATATAAATTACACCTACTTCCTTTTAAATATCAATTAAGAAGACATAAAACAAGAAGTGACATTATCATTTTTATAGCTACTGTGAAGATTTTCAGTGTGGCAGTAAAATGAAGGCCATTCTCTCAGTAAAAGAAAAAGCAGCTATTTAGAGTGAATGTTGTTACGTGCCATCTGATGCTTTCACAGCAGGGGCTGTAGTGTGTATTTCGTGCGATCAATACATGTCTTGAACTAGTACTGAATACTACAATTAGTTCAATCTCACTGCAATCCTGAAACCTATCGTTTATAATTCCGCCCTCTAAGTAAATCAGACGTGAAGTCAATATTACAGCTTCTCCCCTGATAATAGCAAGGGTTGAGTGCAGCAGGAAATCATCTTCTGTCCATGAGGAGAGGAAGTCACAGTAACACCAAAGACTACCAATTAAACTCTCACTTCACTTCTGAAACCTTAAATGCTCTCCAACAGCATCTGCTGTCTTTAATCCTTTGAGCTAAAACTTAAGACAATTCATACATGTAAAATTAGATGATTAGATAAATATATACAGTAATACCTTGATGTGCAGTTTGATATTGTCCCTTGGCTGATATAGATAGCCCAAAATCATAAAATATTTGTAGATTTGTGAAGTTGTGTTCCCAAATACCACATAATATTTTAAGTCAGACATAATTCAATTACAAGGCAAGAGTTAATTAGAAATTTGATCAGAAAGAAAATACAGCATATTATACTTTACACATTAGTATGGTTATTTGATTTTTCCATCTGTGCACAATAAAGTACAAAGTTATGTTTACTGAAAGACAAGGATCTAAAGCTGGACCTGTAATTATAATACTTGTTTTATAATGAATCTCAAAAGCTATTCATTAAAATGTCTGTGGGAGTAGTAATGTTGTGCAGGGTTTACAATTTCTGAATAAGAATAACATTTAATTATAGTTCTTGATTTACCCACAAAAGGTGTGAAAGTCTCATAAGAGTATAGTACAAAGTAAAAACCAAAATATATATTTTACAGTATTTCATGTTTAAAACAGGATTCACTTTGAATGCCTGATAATGCCTAAAGGTGAAGACTGAAAATCTGTAATTAACAGAACAGGCTTTTGTTCATTCAGCTGTGAGTTTCATTTGGTCTACTGTACTGTACAGAGACGATAGTGAATTGCCTTGGAGATCCTAATGACAGCGTCTCATCATCATGAGGAAATGAAATGGTAACTTTAACTTGCACATTCTAACCCTAAGATCACTTTCTGAACTCAATTTTAACTTACACATTCAGAAGATGACTTGTACCAGAATTACAGGGTTATGGATTATGATGAGTCTAAAAAGGCTCTTTTCCTTCAAACATGTCACAAAGGCTACCAGAAGTACCAATGTTTATCATTTGTTCATAACCATAATATACAATATTTGTGTAAATAAACTATGTATATAGTGTCTTAGACAATGTAAATATTTTCTCTTATTTTGTCTTTTAATTTTTTTCAGAATAGAATATGATCTGTAGTTATCATTTGTAATCAAGTAACATTATGAAACTCTTACAGAAAATGGTTGCAAAATACAATATCTAATGAGTAAAACAAACACATACATAACACTGAATATTACAGGTTTTAACTTTATCAGAGTTAACAGAGTTTTCAAGTGCTTATTGTGAAAGACAAAAGACTATCCATTTAGTTTACCTAAATAGCAGGGTTCTAATATAATGGAAGTGTATTTTATGCAGTAATCACTTTCCAGCTGTATTTATAATAAATTTTACATGTCTATCTGTTTGGTCTTTTGCAGTATTCATGGGAAATTACACAGAAGCCAGTTGAAAGTGTAAGTGCAACAAGTAAAGTTTTAATGAGCTTTGGCCTTATTTCCAACAAGCTATCAATTTTTACTATTTGAAAGTGGCATTTTGTAGTTACTGCTGAGTTGTGCAAAGAGCACTGATACTGAATTACTTGTTATAATGAAAATCTAGATAGTAAATACTATTAAACAAACTGATTATACTCAATAAATAAATGCTAAACCACTTCTAGAAACAATATTTTATAGTCATTTTTAGTGATGTGGATTCTTCAAATTGTGAGTCTCAAGAGTTTCTTCATTCTACAAGTCATTTGTAAGAAGACTGGTCTAAAAGTATGCCATGTGTGGCTTCAGTCTAGATCTTGGATAATGATTGACAACAAAATCTTAGGGATTCTAAGACTCTGTCAACAATAATACATTTTCATTTAATAAAGAAGACATTAATCTTTATTTTAACCTTTTGGAAGAAGAAGAAGAAAAAGTCCACACTACCCAGGCATTTTCAAAACACTCTCCACAGCACAAGTGTACAAGTGCAAAGACAGAATTTTGAAAACACATTGGAATCTAACCCAGCTCTGATTTGTTTGTTCTTATTATTTAGCCTTTTCCTGATGTGATTCTGGTCATTCCAAACTCTCAAACATAGTTGGCATAGAAGATTTGCATTCTAAGTTGTTTTTTTGTATTTCTTAGCTGTATTTATTTAAATTGCATTTTGAATAGTTTAAATGATTAATACATGCTCAAAAGACAAATAATTTATTGGATGCTACAATTTTGTGATAAATCCCATGGCTGGTGGCTTTATAGTGATCCCTCGCTATATCGCGCTTCGACTTTCGCGGTTTCACTTTATCGCGGATTTTAAATGTAAGCATATCTAAATATATATCACAGATTTTTCGCTGGTTCACAGATTTCTGTTGACAATGGGTCTTTTAATTTATGGTACATGCTTCCTTAGTTGGTTTGCCCAGTTGATTTCATACAAGGGACGCTATTGGTGGATGGCTGAGAAGCTACCCAATCAGAGCACGTATTACATATTAAATAAAACTCCTCAATGATATACGATGTGCTTCCCGCACGGTGTTTCGCATACTTGAAAGCCTAAACAGCACGTATTGATTTTTGATTGTTTGCTTGTCTCTGTCTCTCTCACTCTCTCTGACATTCTCTGCTCCTGACGGAGGGGGTGTAAGCAGAGGGGCTGTTCGGACACTGGCCTAGAGGATACGGACGCTCCTCTAAAAAATGCCGAAAGACTACCTTCACATTGCTCCCTTCCTTGCAGCTGCTTTCTCCGGCGGTGCTTCGCATACTTAAAAGCCCGAACAGCCCTATTGATTTTTGATTATTTGCTTTTCGCTCTCTGTCTCTCTCTCTGACATTCTCTGCTCCTGACGTGCACTCCTTTGAAGAGGAAGATATGTTTGCATTCTTTTAATTGTGGGACGGAACTGTCATCTCTGTCTTGTCATGGAGCACAGTTTAAACCTTTGACTAAAGGGTGTTATTTCATATCTAGAGGGCTCTAATAATGTTAAAAAACGTATTTAGAAGGTTGTAAAAACAGGTTTTCTATGCTCTCACTGTGAAAATATTCGATTTATAAATAAAGAATCCTACTTCACCGAAATTCATTTATCGCGGTTGAGTCTGGAACGGATTAACCGCGATAAACGAGGGTTTACTGTCCTTTCAAGGATTTTTTTTGCCAATGCGTGCATGCACAGTGTAGGTAAACATCTGCCTTATATACTTTTTCAGTTGTTTTAGATGGAGATACTTTCATACATTATTTGAAAACCCTAGTATGGATGGCGATTTTTCATTTTAAAAGTGACATTTTTAAATAAAAAGTAGTAGTGTGGATGTGGCCTTGGTGTCTTGTCTGCAAAAGACAAAATGGGTTAAAAATTTTAGCCATAAAAAAGACCATTGCGCCATTGAGATTTTTGGCACATTTTATTTACCTCTAAAATGTAACATATTAAAAGAAAATTGTGACTTTACAATATCTCAAACAACAGATATAAAAGGATACAAGTGTATCTACATAACGTACTAAAATGTGCTTTAATGATCATGCTCTGCATGTCTAAAATAATAAAGTTTCTCCTTTAATACTGTAAAGGGATTATACTGTGACTTACTCTTCCTGGTCTTGAACTCAGCCCCATTCATTTCAAGTGGAGCATACTGTTACTCTATTACTGTATACTTTTACAATACGTACTGATAACTTTTCTGCAATAATGACTCTTGTTGCCTCTGATTTTGAACTGATTTTGAGAAATTTTATATGTATTTTATTCATGTCAATTTACACATTTAATCATTTTGTCAGTATGCTGGTCCTAAGTATTTCTCATTGTGATTTTTGAGTAAAAGAAGAAAATGCTTCCATTTAAAAGACTTTTTCATATGTATAGTTTATAAGAAAAGATTAATGGTTTTCTACTGCATAGCCAGTTAAAATAAATACAAAATACTATATATTAACATTAAACAGAATTGCCACTCAAAGCAAAAAGAGAGGTTGGCATGTTGATGGTTATTTAAGCATATGCATCTCTTGTTCTCTTGAATGCTGTTAACACAATGTGGGTATAATTAATGCACTGGCACTACTTTATCTGTTGTGAAGCAGTTTAGATCAGTGATACCATGACAAATTGTAACATCTTCAGCTGAAATGCTGATCTTAATGAACAAATATATCACATTGTGTTCATTAAATATCTCCCATTCCAAACTGTAGTTGTGAAATAGCTTTTACACATGTAAAAAACAATTAAAAGCCCTGTGACAATACTACTGGAAAGAGTATTACATTTGATTCAGCATACTTTGAACCTCTCCAGTTTAATTAAATTGTCTGGAACATTAATGGCTCAGATTAAGCCTGTATGTGCTTATTTAACTGTGTCAGTAAAATTGTGTCATATACATATGTTAAGTGAAACTTTTTTTTTAAAAAACTTTATACAGCTTAACCTAAAAATATAGTACAGATGGCAATGTAATGCCACAGTTAGCATTAGTATTTATCAATACATTGGTCACTGCATACCGTGAAAATAACTTCATAAGTGGGCGCTCTGTTCAGTGCAAAAAGACAAGCAGACAGTAAGTCAACTTGTACAGCTTTATTGAAGTGATTGTTAAATGCCATTGTCCAATTAAATCAGCTAAATGATATCTGATTTTGATGATTTTATTCAAATAATTTTCAAAAAAAACATCACAGGATATTTATTTTTTGATGTGTGCTGTGTTACACTTTGGACTTGTGTAAATTTTCTGTTTTCTTGCTGTTTTTTGTTATTTTGGAGTTATTGTTTTTCATGTTCCTGTTTTGTTTACTATTCAGTTTGTTTAACATGACTACATGTTATAATCCCTGACAATTCAGCACAGCACTTTCCTTGAGTGTGATTGTAAATGTCTTCTTTTTTGGGATGGCATTGATGATGACCACTTAGTGTTGCTTCCACCAGTATGATACATCATCAGTTGTGTATGTTGGCCTCATAGGGTGTTTTGGCCTTTACCACAAGACAACCTGAGCAATGGCAGGCCCACCACAGGCTGATTAGACCTGGGTGTGTGTCGCACGGTTACAAAATGGTAATTTGGCAGCCCATACTGTTTCCTTCCACTTCAGCCACAGCCAGTGACTGCTTTTTTGGTGACAGTGGAGAATTTCTTAATTGCTTTCCGCTGAGCCTGCCCTCTGATGCCCAATTCCTTCAGCAACCATGTAGTGGAACTGGCTACAAAGCCCCTGTAGCCTCACTCCTCTGCCTCAACTGCGAGACTGGCATACCACAACTTGTTTCTTTCATATGCCTCGTAGATAGCATCCTCCCAAGGGACTGTCATCTCATTTATGAAGACACAATGGCAGGAGTTAGACCAGAGGACCAAACCTAGGCACAAATTGGTGAATGTGATTTCAGATGAGAAGGTGAGTCTCTTGATTTAGGTCGACACACATTACTCCATCCCTGGCTGTAGTACTAGAGTACTGAACCTGTGTTAGCCATTATGGATGAAATAAGAAATCAAGCAAAATTACACCTTTTATTGGGTAACTAAAAAGATTACAATACGCAAGCTTTTGAGGTACTGTAAGTCAGGCCCCTTCTTCAGGCATGATGTAATCACATAAAGATTACATCTTGCCTGAAGAAGGGGTCTGAGTTGCCTCGAAAGTGAATGCTGCCAACAGAATCTCATGCAAAACTGACCTAAACGAATTGACAGGACATAGAAAAACCACATACTGATCTTTCTTTTCCTTTTTGGCTGTCTGCACCTGGTGCCAAATGATGTTAGCGTTTTCCAAAAATCCTGATAAGCCACCTCTCACTGCCTTCTGTACTTGGGTATTGACAAAGTTGTGATTCTGCAAGAATGCTGAGAGTTTTTGGGACACAACACTGAAGAGGATATTTCCTTCCACGTTTAGGAAACTAATCTGTTGGAACTGGTTGAAGGTTGAGATGTTTTTCTCATTGGGAATCAGGGTCCCTCCTGCCCTTTGCCATGCCTTTGGTATAATTCACTTTTTCCATGCCACCTACATTAGCTTCCATAAGTACTCTAGGATGCCGGGGGTATTCTTATAAAACCTATATGGAACACCATTTGGCCCAGGGGCTGATGCTGATCTACTGTAGCTTGCATTACTGTGCTCCCAACTTCAGTCCATGTAAGGGGCCTTGTGTCCATCTGGTGGTTGGATTAGTGGCATGTCGTCTGGAGTGATGATTGGCACATGCCTCTGATTGTCAGAATAGATCTTCATCAGGTGCTCAAGTTTTCGCGCAGGTACTTTAAGGATCCCAGTTTTCTCCCTGACAAAGAGGCTTTGAGGAATTTACACAGTCCTCTGTAGAAGGTAGTCCTGGTTTGCTTTTTGCCACTTTCCCCTTGTTTTCTTATGTTGTGCTTCTTTGATTACTTTTTTTTAATACACTGCTCAAAAAAAAAACAGAGAACACTTAAATTACACATCAGTTCTCGATGAAAAAAATATTCAAGTGGGGAGTCTTTATTGAGTAGTACTGTGCAATATGTTGAGAACAAAATTAGGTAACAATGGTCAATGGAAACCAATATCACCAACCCTTTGAGGGCAGGATTTAACATCACACCAAAAATGAAAATCAGTGTCTTGGCATGCTCCTGATGAGATGGTAGATGGTATCCTGAGGGAATATCCTCCCAGACCTGGATCAGGGCATCATTGAACAACTATATAATCTGTGGTGCTACTTGGTGGCATTGGAAGCAGTGATACATAATGTCACAGAAGCTCTCAATTGGAATAAGGTCTGGGGAACGTGCAGGCCAGTCAATGGCATCAATGCCTTCATCACCCAGGAACTGCCACTGCATCAGCATAAGGTCTGAAAATGGCTCTGAGGATTTCATCCCAGTACCTAACTGCACTCAGGGTTCCGTTGCCTAGCACATGGAGTGGTCTGTGCGACACTCCAAGGATATACCTCCCCAGACCATCACTGACCCGCTCCCAAACTAGTCATTCTGGATGATGTTGCAGGCTTCACAACATTCACTGTCTGTCATATGTTCTTAGTGTGAACCTGCTCTCATCAGTGAAGAAAACGGGGTGCCATGGTGGAGCTGGCAACTGTGGTATTCTCTGGTGAATGTCAATCAAAAGCTGCATGGTGATGGGCTATGAGCACAGGTCCAACTACAGGACGTTGGGCCTTCTTTGGATCTTTTTCTTACAGTTTGTTCAAACTTGCAAATCAGTAACCAGCTTAAGGTCACTTTGTAGGGCTTTGGCAGATCTCCTCCTGTTCTTCTTTGCAGTAAGTATCAGATATTGGTCCTGCTGCTGGGTTGATGCCCTTCTATGGTCCTGTCGTGCTCTTCTTATATAATGGCCTATCTCCTGCTATTTCTTCCATGTGCTATAAGACACAACAAATGTCCTTGCAACGGCATGTTTAGATGTGCCATCCTGAAGGAGATGGACTACCTCTGCAACCTGAATCAGCTGCAGGTAACAGCTTGTGCTACCAGCAGTGACACGGAAACTAGCTAAACACAAAACTAGAGAAGCACCAGTCAGGAAAGATAAGGAGAGAGCAATTGTCTATGGCCACCATCTGTAAAAACATTTCCTTTTAGAGGTTTGTCTTGCTGTAGCCTCTTTAGTGCACCTGTTGTCACTTTCATCTGAACCAAAGCAGATGATGTTGATTCATAATCACTTATGGTTCCTAACTGGTCAGATTGATATCCCTGAAGTTTAATTGACTTACAATTAAGTGTTCCCTTAAATTTTTGAGCAATGTACATTTTTTGTTTATAAAGATTCCTGTTCAGTAAATGTTTATTTAGGTCAGAGTTTTAGGCAGAAGCTTTCAGATAGCAAGTGGTTGGCTGGTTGGATGAAAGCCTCCTCTGGGCTGGTCAGATAAGGTCTTGGTCTGCTTTGTGGGTTTTTCAGAGGCCTCACACATTCCTTTTTGCCATGTCCCTGGCTCAATAAATACAACAATGTGAGATACAATATCAAAAGTGTTTTATAAAAATAACCTAGTCAAAAATTCACTGACAAAGGCGAACAATCACCAGTGGGTACACCAGTCCAGTTGACTGTTTATCACTTTAATGACACTCTTACAAGTACACATCACATTAGGAAAAAGATTAAAAAATACCAGCTCTAGAAAAAAAAATATGGCTAACTCTCCCATTAGATATAGTAACTGCACAGCATACTGTATATTTACTACCAATTGTTAGGAAAAACATACACTGGAATTCAATATGCATAAACACGTTTAGCCTAAAAGGAGATATTGTGGTGTCATTGTGCTCACTGTGTTTTAGCATAATGTTTTAAAGAATTTTAACTGATTAAACCTCAGCTAAATATATGTTATATACTATGTACAAGCCCATTACTTAAAAACTGTAATACAAATAGTAACTCATGATGTCACCTAAGAGCACTTATTCAAGCAACCATTGTATTCCTTGTCAAGGGATCTATAACTACTCTCAATAACAAAGGGTGTAAGGACTGAACTAAACCTGGATACACTCTGAACAATTCACACGTCTTAAATGGAGTATGAAGGGAAAGCAGAGTTCCCACATCAAAACCACAAAAAACAAAAAGGCATTAAGTAAACCCCACAAAGACCCTACTGACAATTTAACTAGGGTTCAAATGCTTTGAGGTTGCACACATTTTAACTGCCACATTTATTTTGGTTGCTATGACATGTAACATTAAAGAAGAATAAAAAAGGCACAAACTCCATCTGTATAAGTAACAAAGACAAATTCAAATCTGAACAAGTATTTAATAAATATGATTATCAAAAAGCCAGTTTCAAGTCAACTGTTACACAATTTCAGCTTAAGACAGCATTCAATCTTTAGAGTGAACATTTATGAAGTTTACAATTGGATTTTACTGCCAAAGTAAACTAATTAGTATTGAAGACTAAATTTAAATAACAACAAGAAGACACGTTTAATGTTGCACAATTATTATTTAATACATTTCCTAAATAATTAATTCTGTTTATTGTCCAAGTATGAATAAATTAAGTAAATGATGAGGAAAGTATTAGGATAATGTGCACTGCTTTTGTTGCACAGGCACTGCATAAAAATAAATGGTCCATCACATTAAAAGTTCTCATCTTCATTCTGGAATCTAAACATTAACATACTTATGAGAACTAAGAGCTGGGGACTGATGCAGAGTCACACTACAATTAGAGTGCACTGCCAGCCAGACAGAGAAAAAACCCTCCCCCATCAACGCTTTCACTTTAGAATGACTGAAGATAATCTGATTTCTCTGCAAAGCAGCTGGCTCTAAGGGCAGGATTGTAAGGGGTAAAAGGAAGAAAAAGATGAAGAAAAAACTCTCAAAGGTCAAGACTGCTACAGCTTGCGGGCACTACATGTGCAGTGCTTTACAAAATACACACTGAGAATAAATCATAGGGTTTAGGGGCTATGTGTGGTTGCTCTTTAGTCAGAAGGAATTGTCTGCAATCATTTGAGCTGTCAGCATCCCAAGTTTGATTAGAGTCAGGAGGGAAACCCAGCAGAGAAAAGGTTTGACAGTTTGAAACTACAAGGTGGTTCATCCTTAATTAAAACCCAAGAGTTACAGATTAAAGGGCATTAAACCTATTTGCTGACATACTTCAGCTTCTAAATGTCAAGTTTATCAATAGCACATCTTTCAGGCAGACCTATGGTCTGCTTGTTCTACTCAAAAGATTACTAAAATAAGGAAAAAAAAAATTCAAAAACATCTCCCTTCATGAAAATATGCATGTTATTTTGAAAGTGGAGTAATAAACTGAGAAAATGGAATTGAAGAAGTCGTCTGTGCTTTTAGACAAGTGGCAAGAAAAACTACTTTAATGAATTCAGACCTTTTCATTTTGTCCTTTAAATTAAAATGGGCACCTTTTCAGTTTGGGCAGCAAGATTAAATTTAAGTGCAGCAGCTTAGATTTTTAATTGGAAAATGAAAAAATAAAGAAGAATTTGAAATGGCTGCTTAGTAAACAATAGGCATGTCAGTTTAACAGCAAAATGTATCTTTACCTTATATATCTGTTAAGAATGTCAGTCTTGTGTCTTCTTGATAAACAACTTATGAACATTTGATACATTTGGGGCTTTTTTAAAAGATTTCTGCTGTGTTTATTATTTATTTCTGATGTCATACAGTATATGTTTTGGTAAGAAAGAAATACTACATAATTAAAATCATAATCCATATTTTATAATTACACCTCAAAAATTATGAATGTCTAGCTGGTACACTGAAGACAAAAAAAACACCTTTTGAAATATAGCAAATGTATGTTAATGATTAAAAATAATTAAAACCTATAAGTGCATTTATATTTATATTTAAGCAGTTTTTAATTGCCAATATTAATTCATGAATTGTGGAGAATATATAATTTTTGTTTTTTTCATTACAGAAATGGTGAAAACTACTTTTTTAATTAAGCCTTGTTTCAGATTAAAAAATTAAAACATTGATAGCTTGTAATTATAAAAAGGATTTTATTTTCTTTTATGCCATATATATTATGGATAAGTATTTTTGTACCTATTTTATTAGTTAAAGTATGTATTTTAAGGAAATTTTATTTATTTTAGTATTTTATGGTCATTGAACAATAAGTCTACAGAATTTCATTTTGTCAATAAAAAGTAAACAGTTAACACCTGTGATCCATAGATTAATTATAAAAAAGGTAATACTTTAATATAGACCACAAGGCTTCTATGTGTATGGTAATGCAGGAGCTTAACGTTGAATGATTTTTTAAAGGGATAAAGGAAAAAAATCTGAATTGAACAATCAGGTAACATGAACCTGATCAATACTACATGCCCATACTATCAGGTACTGTTCAAGCAGTGTACTAATAAATGGTAAATAAGGGCAAGTATTATAATATAAAGGCATAATATTCAGTAAAAGAATGCAGTTTGCTAATCCATCAATTCTGTGTGACTACTATGTAAATAAAAATACTTACTTGACACGACCAGATTAAAAGATACATTCAAATGTGCCTGCTGTACTGTATGGATGATATGTGTAGTGAGCTCAGACAATGAAATATTAAAACAACATATAAAAGACAAAAAAAAAAGCCACACCAAGACACATAGGAAATCTCTGGTTAAGCTCAGCAGGTCTGCTCATTAAATTCCAACATTGCTTACTTTCAGTCTCTCTTAATCACCACCTATCTGGTGCACACTAAATAGCACATTGCTGATCTCTCATGACCTTCAATAAGAAATGTGTCTACTCTTCCACAATATGCCTCATATGGTGAAACACAGCTGTGCTTTGTTGCAGTGGCACTGTAAGAACAAAGCTGGTAGCTCCTGCCAAACTTTACAGCTTTTGCACAATAAACTCTTTAGCAGACACTGACCCCTTGGTTAAAACTGCCGCTAAGATGGTCAGCCACCTCATACCAGATTCTCAAACAGGCCATGTATATTTCTGAAAATGAAAGTGGCATTTTTGACTGATCATTTTTTAAAATTCTTCCTCCATTTTCCTAAGTCAGTCCAAATGGAAAGACACTAATATCTGAAACACACCAAAAAACTGCTTTTTAGGTTGCTGATTAAATTTTTTGTTATTTTGGAAGTCTACTGTAATTACTTATATTGCAAACTACAATTCCTGTGTGAGACACAGTGCACTCAATGAGGTGGGTCATTATGCAGAGATGTAACCACACTAAGCATGCCAACCCCCATAACCTTAATCTAATTCTTTCTGTTATGCAACTGTTTATTCTTTGGGTTTTTTTCCACAAACACAACTCTTTTCTCATTGTACATGTCATTAGCTCATGATGTCATAAGCAAGCTGTGCAGCACAGAGATTTCTTGGCACTTACAGGCACCAGTAGTATCAAAGGTTTTCAACTTTGATTAGCTTGTTATTCAAAAAAAACCTATGTGTAGAGATCGGGATGAAAATTTATGTGCATGTGCCATTGTGCTCACCATGTTTGGCATACTATTATAATGAGTATTTAATATTTTGAATAACTGTCCGAAATTCAGTTAGAAATATATGTCGTATGCTACATACATGACAATCTCTCAGAAACTGTAAATATAATTGGTTGCTGATTCAATTTACACTTGCTTTGATTTTCTTTACACAGTTTTTGCTCTCTCAAATGATAGGTTTATCACTGATAACTACAGACTACATTGCTAACTGATATTTAGGGATGATTCTGATTACTTGCTTGTCATGCATTTGCTGGGAGTGTAACTGGTACAGATACTTGGAGGTCCACATCAATGACTGACTTGAATGCTCTACTACAAGAGAGGAACTATAAAAGAAAGCGAAAAACATTTTTTTTCTATTAGAAGCCTGCAGTCCTTTTGTGGGTAGAGACATCCTATACATGTTCTACAACTTTGTGATTGGCAGTACGATTTTTCTACTTTTTGGTGTGCTGGTTTGGTAACATCACTTCAAGAGAGGCCCACTAAATAAAGGCACTCTTGACCTGTCTGAGGCAGGAGTGAAGCAGAGAATGAAAAGAAAACGGATAGCCATTATGAACAATGCAGCAAACCCTCTCACTGACACATTATAGTTGAGTACTTTCAACCAATGAATTACTCAATGAAAGTGTGTCAAGAAACACCGATGGGACTCATTCATGCCTGCCTTTACGTAATTACCGTTTTACCTTTAGCCAAGTCAGAAGCTTTCTCTTGTTTTAGTAATTCTGAGGTGTTTTTGTTTGCAATAAAATTTATTTATTGACCTTTTGTAAAAAGAAAATTTCTTCTGCGGAAAAAAAAAATTTTGCAGCATATACTGTGTATACATATTTCTAATAACACTACTTTGTAGTTTAATTGCCATATAGAGTACACCGTTTCTATTTTTCTGTGCATGTCTATACAGTATAGATTACTAATATACCTTTTGATACATAAAATGTATAGAAATAACACGTTGACTTGAATACAATATTTTAGTAATATTTCAATTTATGCATCTGCATTTATTAAGATCACTTTATAATTAGAGAAGAGAGATCTAAAAAAGTAGACAGCATGAAACAGATTTCTCTGATATATTATGTATTTTATTTGCTTTATCGGTAAGCAAAATGATTTTTGACTGTGGTGTGTGTGTGTTATGTACTGCCTAAGTTGCCTCTTATAAAAACAGTTATGGCAAAGAAAAAAAATGTTATGGCCAGCATACGACTTTCTCCATATTCACAACATTAGTACAGTATATGTGTATTTACCAAAATTTACACACAATATAATTCCACTGAAGTTCATATTTCATCTTTTATTCTGCAATAAATGCAAATCTGTTCATTATTTTATGTAACTAAAAATAAAATATGGAATATTTGTTTTTTTTTTATTTACATGAATTAATTTACTGGTAACAACATGAATTGCGTATAAACTGCTTTACACTTGGCTCACATAAAAGCTAAAAAAATTGGAAGAGAAGGAGTAGAATCTCACAACTTGGATGGTGTTAGGCTAGCATCTCCTAACTCATAAATTAAAAGAGCCAGTTTCAAAACTCAAGAAAAGCTTTTTTTAACAAAAAAGTATCTGTTATAAATAAAATTGACATGTTATTAATTCAATAAAGCAGTACAATGCTTCATTACAGTTTAGCTACGGTGACTACTATGTTTGAAACTATGAATGTTAAAAGCTCAAAACCTGAGCTTTGGATTGAACTCAGTATTCACAAAACACTTTCCTTCAAAGTTCTCATTGCACATGTCAAACTTTGCCATCTTATAAGCAGTGATTTGGTTGTTATTGGTAAGAACTGTAAACTTTAAAAGCCTGAAGCTGATTTTTTGAAATTCAGTAGAAAGTATAATTGGTTCACAAAATGATATATCAATTCACCCATTTATTCTTGATGTAAAGTGTCCAAAAAAGTTTTGCTATAGTACACACAAATCTTATTTTTTTCATGAAAACAAGAAAAAAGACCATATATAAATAAGAAAATAGAATGGAAAAGGCTATTGTGTTCATAAGAATTATTTAAGAACACTTTGAAATTATATGAATAGCACTCAAGAAAAGTAGTTCAATCCTTTCAGTTTTGCAAAAAACTGCAAAAAAGTCACAAAACAGAAAAGTGCTTACCAATTACTTTTACAAAGTAAGCATCTGCCTCGAAATTGTTTTTTAAGGCATGGATTGCAAGCTCATTCTTTGCTCCTCCATTGCTGAGAATCAGCAGATCCAATATTCCCTGCAAGCAGAAATGTGCAATTTTATGTCACAAAAATGGGTTACAAGTCATTCTTCAGCATGAATATACAGTATATTCCAGTAGTTGAGGAAGGCATTGACCATCCTCTCATGATAGTCATATTACCTTGAAATCTGCATAGCTTTGTTTCTGTGCAAAGAGAAATAAAGCTAGAAATTATTCATCCATTCACTTGCATTTTCACATACTGTGTATTTCATTTGCATGAGCTTCACTTGTAAGAACATAGATTTTTTTTACATATTTTGCCAATTCAACTTTTTCCATTGTGCTTGATTTTTTATTTCAATACTCATTTAATGTATATAAATATTTAAGCATTAGCTGCTCATAAAACAAACAAGAACAAGAATTCTGGAAATTTTATATACAGTAACCCACTCAGGCTCTTACTATATATATTCTGTATACTGAATGACAATATCATTTTTAATTCCGCTTTTTTGCTCTTTGCAATTGTGTTCGAATTATGTGCTTATAGTTTCTGTTGTTGCATGATGTACTACTAATATTGCTTGATAAAAAACAGTTTAAGCTTGCTCCAAAACAGCTTTTATAGGATTAATGTAATAATTTATTAATACAAAAAATGCTAAAAATGTACACTGTACATACACTTCTACATATTTTAACTAACATGAAGACAAGAGTCTTATAATGTAATAATTTCACAATATTTAAAATTTTCTGCTTTACAGGGAACATGGATCATTACAAATGGAACTTGGAAACTACAGGCTTCATGGGCTTGCTGCCTGCTTTACTGAAACGTTATTAACAATATAATTTTACTGTGAGTGTAAAATAAAAATCAGAGTTGATAAATAAGTACAAAATGCTTATAAACTACCAGTGAAAAGTATTTGAACACACCCAGAAATTTTTATGTTTTATTACAGAAATTGATACCTTTTTTTTACCAAGGTTCTATTAGTTTTATCTAAAAATATAGCCAAGTCATTACTAGTGTTTATAATGGCTGCTGTTGCCAGAATGGATTTTTATTTGTTATTCACATATGGTTGCAAAGTCCCATTTTCAGCAGCAATTCCTTCACTCTCCTAACAGTCAACTCCCTCAGTTTATCCTTAATCAGTCATGTATAAATGCCAATTGGTCATTACAAAAATGTTTGCAATTGCATTAGCACCACTGAAACCTGTTATTCTGTTTACTTGCATTGCAAGGTACTGGCATTCATAAAGTTCAGTTCTGGGTTCAAAAATGGCCAAATTGAAACAACTTACACAAGAAACATCTCAGCCTATTGTTCTTTTGTTGAATGAACATTGCTCCATGCTCTTTTTGAAAAATGACGGTTATTTCATGTAACAGATTTCCAAGAAACTGAACATTTCATACAAATGTGCCTGTTACTGTCTAGAGAATTAATAGGCCAAAGTTTGGCTATATTTTTAAACCAATTTAACAGTATCTTGGTAGAAAATATATCCATTTCTATCAAAAACTTGAACATTTCTGGGTGCGTCCAGACTTTTGATTGTTATCATTTATTTTTTCCCTTTAAAAAAGCACTATAAAAACAAATTGTCATCTCATCTAAATGATTTGGAATAAATACTATAAAGACATTCTAATATGTCCTGAAAATATGTTTTACTGCTTACTATTAACAACACTCTTAAATATTTTAATATTTAAAAAACACATCAGTCTATTTAAATTATTTAGTGCATTATTTCATGTGATGGAGTTAAGTCACTGTCTGTGTCCAAACTATCATCATCTGTTGTCCATCTTAAATTCAAACACCCATTTTAATAGAACTGACACAGATGTATTCTTTTCATTATGCAAACAAACGTCAAAATAAGCTGAGGCGCTGAATAGATGACTAAAGATGGAGGATGAATGTAAGCATAAATAAAAACCAACATCTTTTAATTAGGTGCATAATCAATGCCTCAGAAAAATATCTGAAAGCAATTTAATTCACAATGTTTAAAAAGCACAAGCTTTCTCAACCGACAGCATGTTTTTTTTTTTTTTACTGCACATAAAGCCTCCTTTTTTGGAAAAATAAAAGGATTATAAGTATCTATTATTTAGTTGATTCTAAGATTATTTAGATGGATCTAATTAATTCTGCTTCTCTGTAGTAATAATCACCTTTCACAAAATGTCATGTAGGATTATACAGACTGCTCATGTAAAAATTGTACAAGTAATATTTCAATGATAATGAAAACTAGAGGTTGAATCATTTAATTTTCTTTCTGATAAACAGGAGATTTAAGCCTCTGACTAGCACTTTTTTCTTTGTGCTTAAAAACACCGTTCCACATTTTCATATTAAGATTAGTGTGATAATGAAACTGGCAATTCTCACAAGGATGAGCCACATCCCAGTAATACGACAATTTAAATCAAATTAAAACAAAGATACACTACAATCTCTTTCACTTAATTTTCACATTTATTTTACACTTTCTTATTACATATTATTAATAGTAAAGTGTTTCTGCTTGTACTATTTATGAACCAGTAAAAAGAACTGCAAGTTTAGTCACTTTTATCACAAGTTGCTTTGATACAATTATTGTACATTCTTACAACAATTAACACACTTTAATCTATATACTGCAGCCCACAGTCATAAATCACTTCCACTAATTAGCTTGATCCTTTCAATATTTTTGTACATGTCGAAGTAAGCAGTAAGAATTCTCTGTCAGGTGTCAAATTAAAGCAGACAGGAAATAATTAAAAACAAGGAAGGACAGAAACAGTACTACTCACATCTTCATAAATGTCAAAGAAGGTGGCAACTACAGCATCTTTGATTTGACTCAGGTCAGACAGCTCCCAGAAGACTCGAAACATGCGACCTATGGACATGCAGCTGGCATTGTTGCATGGCACGTTCTCCAGAAGAAAAGCTTGCTGCTGGTGATTGCTAATTAAGAGAAGGAAAAAAAACAACAACAACAAAAACATTAATTTACCTTCAAAAGGCAATCTCTGCAAATACAAAACACTGTATTGTCAAGCATTTGTAAGTTACTAGCTGTTTTCAGAAAACTAAAATAAACACTGCATTCATAAATAGGAAGAAATGCCAAATATCCACAGGCACAAGTCTTGGTTGAAAGTCTAAATATCCATAACTGTCATGAATTTTTTTGTGGCTTCCTTGTATTCTTTTGGTTACACTTTTGAAATTTTTACTATTATATTTACAGATGTTTATGTTATAGTTATGAAATCACCTAGTAGTCATTTTCTATTCTGGTTTTTAATCGTCTCTGCTATTCTGTGGTCATATTGTTTACAGTCACTAAGCCCACTGACACAAAGGTCACATGACAGGTTGTGCCATCTTCTCTGCTTATACCCAGGTTCTGGTATCCTCGTGTTTGATCTCTTATGAGTTAAAACTAATTTCATGGCAGTATACCAAGTGTTAAGAAATCCAAACTAGTGTTAGGACTTTTGGCCAGAGATTTCCTTTGTTCTTGACATTTGCTGGCACATGAACCTTTTGTCTGTCCCATGGTTAGTCCTCTTGCCTTTACCTTTGAATCCTTCCATTTAGCTTTGACACTGTAGTACTAGGGTGTTGTACCATGTTAGCCATTATGAATGTAGGGAATTGCATCTTGATGATTACATCTTGCCTGAAGAAGGGGCCTGAGTTGCCTTGAAAGCTTGCATATTGTAATCTTTTTAGTTAGCCAATAAAAGTTGTCACTTTGCTTGGCTTTGACACTGGAAAGCTTAAGTATGGCTCCCATATCTTTACTGTATGCATCAAACTTGCAGATTTTTCAAAAACAACACTACATACAGTCATATAATTACAATTACATTGTAATACCACTTTTGCAACAATAACTATTAAAAGTACTAAACTGTACATGTTTTACTGATGATTTTTAAATGTTCACAGTGCATATATTATAATTAGATTCAATATGACTGCAGTGGATTCATTAATTTTTATTATTTTCATGAAACAAGGAGTGTCTATGAGACTAGCATTGTAAGTATACTTAGTAAGTTACCAATGTATATTTATGACAGCTTTAGGGTAACATGCATAGTACAACAATCCTTGCATGGCGCATTTTAAAATTCTTTTTAATGTTTTGAAATACCAGATTAATACCAGATAATAGATTGTGAGAAGGAAGGGGACTATAGAGCAATGTTAAGATTGTATTGCATTGAAATAACAAGTAAACTTTAAATCTCATGTTTAGAGTTTGAGATGGAGAAAATTTGGCTTTGTCTCACACAACACAAGGGAAAGGGGTAGTAAAATGTTAAATGAATTGAAAACATAAATGTAGCCGTTTATAAAGTCATATAGACAAGTTTAAAATAGTGTAAAGTTATGTTTCATGAAGATACTTGACCTTACTCCTCATAAGTGAGAGCAATTTTAATTCATAACAGTTACAAATGATTCCTGGGTGATGTAGATGCATTTCTCCGTTTGGTTTGAATCTTTGTAAGTTTATTGGCGACTTAAATTGATATTTTGTTTTGGTTGTGAAGAACTGTTGTTCAATTTAACGTTGCTTCTTGCCTTGTACCTTATCCTACTTGCATACACACTGGTCCCACACGACCCTGAACAGAAATGAGTGGGTTTTGAAAAATGAATACATTTCTCAAAGATTTTCAGAATCTTTTGGTGCATACGCAGCAGGGTGAACTGAAAAATGAGTATCATTCCAAGGCATTAACAGACTGTATTAAAAAACCTTGTTAAATACAGAATTGTTAACAGTGATAGTCACATTACGTATCTCTGCTGTCAGTTTTACTGCTCAACTGCTTTTCTCATTAGAAACCAGCTGGGAGTTTAAACATCACAGAAATT
This sequence comes from Polypterus bichir lapradei, assembly GCA_026402145.1. Taxonomy (NCBI): domain Eukaryota; kingdom Metazoa; phylum Chordata; class Cladistia; order Polypteriformes; family Polypteridae; genus Polypterus; species Polypterus bichir. The sequence continues at coordinate 69,285,394 of JANRMT010062806.1, forward strand.
AACAGATGTTATATAAATGCATTCAATAGGAATTATACAATTCTGGCAAAAGCAGACGTCTGTGGAAGATAGAAATTTTGAGTATTGTGAAATTTAGATAATCTTTATTACAGAATTAGTTTTATTAGGTTGTCATGTGAGCTGTGCACTTAAAAAGCAAACTAGGATTGCAAAAACTAGGAAAGACGCAACTCTTTAACCACAATAACAAAACAAGTTAGAAAATGTACACATGACATAACATTCAGGTGCGACTGAGGGCTCTGCAGGCACTGTATCCACTCCTCCATCTATTATAGGATTGTGGATCCTGAGTCTTTCCCACTGGGAATGGGAAAAAGGCTGAAAATGGGCCTGAGCAGGGATCACTTTGACTCCCACAAACACATAAACACACACACCCCACAGTCACATATAGTGACAACTTGCAAAAGCCAATTAACATAACCCGATTAAATAAGGAAAAAAAGAAAAAAAAACTTCTTTGTAATTAACTCCTTCAATGCTTTCGCATTTCTGGCTATAGTAATTCTCATGAAATGGGACTACTCAATTAAGACAAATGTTAGGGAATAACAGAAGTGAAAGGCAAACTTTATTACAGCAAGTGACCATTATGAATATCAGGTCAATGTGGAACTCTGATGGCAAATTATAGGGTGAGCAGATTTTCAAAGACTGTGTGCCATGTATGCCCATGCATAAAGCCTATCCTCATAATGCACGCTTTACCTCATGATCATCAGAGTGGGGTCAGGGCACGTAGAAAAAACACTTTTACAAATAAACACAAGATTTCACACAGTTCTTGAAGTGTGAAGAAATAAATGTTGCTGCTCTGTTTTTTTTTCTGCTTTTTGTTCCTCGTTGTGATGCTGTTTAATTATAAGTTGTTAACCAAGCAGGATTCTATCATGATGTTTTGTCTACAATGTTGTAAACATATTGTGACACTGTTTGTTTCAGTGAGGCAATGTTTATCCCACTGAACAACTTTATTAGATGGGACTGTTTGATATTCTTCAGTCATACAGTATATCAAGACTGTTCCTGTCACCAGGACATGAGGTCACCCTCATATATTAAAGTGTCGGTGAAATAGCCACGCCACAGGGTACTTCATTCAAGTCTAGTTAATGTTTTGTTTAACTTGCTTGTATTTCATAATTTTACAGTAAGGAAGATTGTTTAAGTTACAGTGGTTTTCAATCTTTCTGACAAATGAACTATTTTAGTTAGAATATCTCTTTGTGGACCCCGTGGGAGGTAGGTGGTTTCACATGGAGTTTCAAGTGGCTTAATTGATTAACGTTCAATCAAAGAGCAAGGGTCCCTGTGGGATTTTGAGCAACTCGATCAATCTGTAATCTGCTAAAGGAGTGGGTTGCTTCCGGGTTTACTAGCGATGGAGCTTTAGGGACCAGTGACAATACATAGCCAGCTTTTTGTGGACGGGTAGTAATGAATAATGGCAAAAAGCAGCCAGTGACAGAGAGTAACTTTCTTCCAGTGCATGCAGTCTGCTGGAGTTTCATTAAGTTGTACTGGGGATCTGTTTGCTGTCAGTAGTGGCTATCAAAGGTAAAAATGAGGAAATATGCCTAATGTACAACTTAGTGTAACTGCTGTTGTGGTAAAATTGAAACAGTAAACTAATTTGTAGTTTAGGTCATACAAAATGTTTCTTTCCTTTAAAACAGACAAGTTTGCAAATTCACTAATGCTTTTCAATGGGTGATTTTGAAATTTCGAACCTTTGAATAGAAAGATCTGATTGAGATATCTCAAAAAAATGTAACTGAATCAATAAATATCCTTGAGGAAGAGTGTCCAGCATTTCAACACAATTGGTCCACTGGGGGCCAGGTTGTTTCATGCAGACAGACTGACAGAGGCTATCACAAAAAAAAGGAGTTTCTATAGTGTAAAAATACTTATTTAGTAATTAAGTGTTACAGTATTAAATAAAACCAAAACTAATTAAATTTAATGCACCAAGAAATTCCATTTGCGGAGTTGCATAAATATTTCTCACTCACATAATACTCACTGTATTTAACAAATAGCTCCAAAGAGTCCAGTAAGATAAGAACTCTATTTATGTGTGGGAAATCTTCAATAAATGCCTCAATACAGATTTGAAAGGAGTGGCCCATAAGAAATTACATCTTAGTGTTCTGAAAACATATTTGCTGGAATGCTTATTCCTAATTGGACCCCGTCTAGGAGGATGTAAATTCTTAAATGACTATTGCACTATAAAAGTTTGAGCAGTTCCTTGAAATATTTTCTCAGTGAAAATGAGTGAATGAAGTACTAAGCAACAAAGTCCTATTAGAAAATAATACAGTCTTAAAATAAAATTTGGACAGCCAATGGCAGGAAGCTGGGACTGTGTTTCCAAAGGAACAACACTCTGCCTGACTGGCTTGAGTCAGCTGATAGCCTCACTTTACATCTTGGGCCACTGTCAATGACTAAGTTTAAGATCATCTGTTATCCAAACTCATATTTTAAAAAATAAGCAAGAAGTACTTTATATAGCATATGTTGACTGTTAATTCATTCCCAATGCATGTTGAAGGTGTAGCATAACTGCTTTAACACTGCTAATTGAACACTTTTTATATAAGACATTTGCTCAGGCTTACCTGTGAAACACTAGTGGAAACTGGACCTTTCACCTTGGCTTCACAGTAGGCACTACCCTGCACTCTCTGAATCAATATCAAATATAGTAATAAAGGAATTTATTCAGGAGGGTTACTATCACAATTTTTAAAGAATGTACAGTATTTCGTACTGCTATATCTTCTAATATTCTTTGCTTTGTGGAGGACAGTAGTAGTATTCATTCAAAGGTTTAACTTTCTTGTTGATGACTAATATCTGTAGTCAGTATCACAAAGTCAAGTGTACAGCAGATCAGCTGCAGACTGGCTTGATACAATCTCGGAATGCAAGTATTGAAAGCTGTTTTTGGGATACGGGAGAAAAGCCCATATAGAAAATGAATTTACAAGCTTTAATGGTGACTGCTCTGGGATTCGATTCTAGCAGTTTGTAAGGCAGCAGCACTAAAAACTAAGTGAATGAGCATTCTCTTATTTTCTGCTGGTTTTAAATAAAAATATAGGTTCAGTGAAAAAATGGATGGTAGAATGGTCTCTGACATGGTAGACCTGCTATTGTGTAAGGCATAACTGACCTTAATAGTTATCTCCAAGTAGGGAATTTAAATGACTGTTCCTGGTTGAGCCAATTTGAGTCAGGCAGTGAATCTGAGCAAAGGGTGAATTGGAGGGGAGGGACAGATGCTAAACATTTAGACTGAGTGAAGGAATGGGAGGTGAAATGGATCAATGTAAACAACATCTGTCCATACAGGTTCTGAATTTCCTCTTTATGTCCATGTGTTGCTGCCTTGATGCTGAGAATGATGAGTTGGGTTGTGGCTCTTTGTGACTCTGTAGCAAAATGGGAGGGTTAAAAAATGGATAGATGCATTGTTTGTTTTTCAGATGAGCAAAAGAGTAATCCATGCCACCAGACGAGTGCTTACAATGGGACAGCTATGGTCTCATTTGAATATTTTGCAATTATTTCAGAAATGTATTGATCTAGTCATAACTATCAACCCATTTGTTTATTTTAATTTAATGAATATTTTATCACTTATTGTTTTGGATCCTCTTTAGCATTTACATCTATGATCTATAGAACCTGAACTAGGTATTTTAAAACAAGCAACGGATACAAATATTGAAAATTATCCTGATATTAAAAGCTGGTTTTGTACATCACAAAATTAACCAGAAACTCTAGATAAGACCCTTACCCACTAATACTACTGCAATCTGCATTGCTGCAGATACTATAGATAAATGCTAACTTGTTATTTATTTTGGAGTTGTGTAACACAGATACACCATTCCTTCTTTTTCCTACATCTCATGAAAGAGCACTGCCTATAGCAGCTTCTCAAAGGGTACCAAAAGCTGTTTATTTTCCCTTTCTTTATTTCAGCTCAAGATTTTTATAGATATAAAATGGTGTAATCCCTTTAAGTCTTGAGAGAGAAAAACTGCCTCTGGGAAACAACCAACATTCACTCAGCAATCATATGGCAGTGATTGCCCTAAGTGTCTGCATATTCTTGATTTGGCACAGTCAAGTGCCAGCACACAGAACCAGTCCCTCCAGCATTCTAAAGCCTGTGAGGAGCTTTTACCACAGGGAAAAAGACTGCCTGGAGTGGTTGGGTTAAGTTATACTATATTCCCAATACTCCCATATAAAATATAAAATTAAAGATATTTACAGTGTTCTCTAGCGGACATAAATAAAATAGTTAGATGCAGTACTCCAGTAGGAACTAAATGACATGCAAAAGTGTTTTATACTGTAGAGATATACTCTTTTTTGAAAGATTCAAAGAATACCAGCCTGCCATATTGCTGATTTCAAATGGTTTGTAACTACTATATGAGATAGATGGGCATGCTGGCTAAGAGAGGGGAAGTATCCTTACCCAGATGGGAAGTCCTAAGTGGATGATCAGGCGTACTGACCAAGACAGAAAAAGGTTCCTTACCCAAACGGGAGGCCCCAATGTGGAAGAATGGGCATCCCAACTAGGAATTCCCTTGCCCGGATGGGAAACCCCAGGTGGATGGACAGGCGTCCTAAATGGTTATACCTATGGTACCTTTCCTGGCTGGGACAGAAGCAAAAGAAGGAAAGGATGGTTTCTGGGGGCCATTTTATCCCTCAGAACGGTAGATGGCAGCAGCCCTGGATACTGGTGCCTGTTCAGACACCAGCAGGAAGTGCCAGGAATTGTGGTCCGGTAACGGTGGTCCGGAGGTGCCGCAAGAATGTGCTGCAGGGAGATACATTCCCTACTATTTTGGACTTCAATATGACCCAGAAAAGCTTCCAACGGGAGAAGCCCAGGCACCGGAAGTACTCCATGGTCTTCAATAAAAGGGAACGCACTGCCTTGTCTAGGTAAATCGGAGCTTGGAGGGAGGAGAGAAGGCAACACTGGACTAGAGGATAACAGTGTGGTGGTGGTAGAGAGAGGAGAGGAGGAGAAAGGACGAAGAAACTTGTATTTGTGCTGGTGTTTACAAGATATTTCCACTAAACACCCCCTTTATTTGAACACAGGACTGTCTTGTGTATTGATGTTTGGGGCTCACTGGTGCCCACTAGCCTTCACTGTTGGTGCTTTTAAAGGTAAACCTGTGGTACATCTGGAAAGGACCTGTCTTCTTACAGCCATCTATAACCCTGATATTGACAGCAGAAGCTCTTTTTCATCCAAGCCAGATGTTCTTATGTGTGCTTGGGGGGTTGTTGTCTGTTTATTATAATATATAATAAATAGGTTGAAACGTGAACATAATTGTATCTTGTAATTAAAGACTGGTGTCAGTATTTGAATATCAACAGAGACTAAGCATCATGAACATAGTTGCAGAGAGGAGGAACCAAAAAGCTGAAATAGCATTTATTAACAGATACAAAAGGGAGGTTTGGAAGAGAAAGAAGTCCTGCAATTGGTTTATAAGCAGCAAAAATAATAGTGTTGAAGCAAACAGTTTTGCAAGTAACCAGCAGTAATTGGGCAAGAAGCCAGTATAGATGAGACAAATGGGGATCAAGGTGTCCAAAGCAATAAAGAACCAAATGACATTCATTATGCAAAAGAATTCCTTTATATAGCCTTATTGACCTCCTGCACTTGCTCTATTATAGGAATACATGAAATACTGTGGTACTCAGAGATATGAAGACAATAGAAGAAGGCAATCCTGGTGACCCAAGGTAATGATTTTTATTATGAATGTTATTAATTTTATTGGAATATATCCATGATTATAATGTATTCAAATATATGGGGATACCTGTTAAAAAAGGAGTAAGAGTTAGAGTACGGAAATCATTTCAGCATTGGAATTAGTCCAGGTACTAACACTAGTAATGCAAAAGATGTAGACCAAGGTGGGTCTCACCCATCATTAGCAGTGTTATTGCCCAAATCTGCATCAATGTACAAGTAGGCAAGTTGGAGTAAACCAATATGAACCAGATGAAAATTTTATTTCCATGCTCCTTATTACCTACTATAAGCAAGAGTGCTACTTGCAAGAATATGGGTATATTTTACTCATTTGAAGTGCAAAAACAGTTGTTGGTTGTGTTTTATTTTTTCTCATTTTCATATTACATTATAAGCCATTTTCATATAATAGGTGTTCCTGAAATGGTTTTCAGACACATTTGCTGCCCACACAACAGAAAAAAGTCTAAATTAAATTAGTTTTATAATCATACATAATGTATTGTTATTTTGAAATGCTGAATATTAAGATGAAGTGTGTAACCCGTACCTTTCAAATCTTATAAAACACATCCATTTGCAGTTCTGAATTTTTTAATACTATCACAAAAAAGTTTAATTTCTAACAATTTTTTTCTGTTACCCCCTTATGCAATCATGATTGCTTTTGGCATAGCCTATATCTATTGTTTTACAGATTTCTTGCATATTTTCTTGTTTTAATAAAACTTGGAAAATGCTTTGCAAGTTAAACTGTGATGATGCCCACCATGAAATGTACAATAAAAAAGATTGTTGAATGTGTGAAATAAAATGAAGTAAAATGCAGATTAAATTCTCAGAAATAGCATCAGATTCGACTCTTTCAGTTTCCCAGAAAAAACCTAATGGCATATCAAAAAAAGTTAATTGACAAACTGCATGGTGACAAATGAATACTGAAAAACCACAAATGAGTGCAGGTAATGGGCTGATCTTTTCATCTCGGCCAGTTGGTGTGAAGAAAAGCTCAGGAATATTTGCACTCTTACAAAAACGACAAATCCCTTGCACATTAAAATATTATTAGCGTTAGGTTTGCTGCCTTGTGATGAAATTCCAGCTGCTTTTGAAGAGCTAGTGAATACTTTTAAATGAAAAGTTCACGTTCAAGTTTATTGTCATGTGCACAGTAAGGAAAAATGTTTCCCTGTACAATGAAATTCTTTCTTTGCTGTCCACACCAAAGGACAAAACAAACGTATAAAGATAAACATAAATAATAATTAGCAGATAGATAATAAGTAACAGAGGCAGCATAAAGAAAAAAAAAAACAGAACAGAAATTTAAAGTGTGATGTGCAGGTAGGTATGTGATGGCCAAGTCAAATACAGGTGTGTGAGGTTGACAGAATGAGGTGGCCCATGGTTATAAACTCCAGTCAGTTATTTAGAAGTCTAATGACCTTGGGAAAGAAATAGTTCTTTAGCCTGAAAGTCCTGCATTTCATACTTCTATACCTCCTGCCTGAGTGGGTGGGGTCCCTGTGGATCGAGGCAGTTCTCCTGCAGACTCTGCAGTTGTAGATGCTCTACAGAGAGGGCAGTGGGGTTCTGGTGATCTTCTCAACAGTCTTTACCACTCTCTGCAGGCGTTTTCCGGTCCATAGCAATAGTGTTGCTGTACCACATGGTGATGCAGCTGGTCAAGATGCTCTCAAAAATGCAGCTGTACAAATTGCAGAGGATCTTAGTCCACATACCAAACTTCCTCAGCCTCCTCAGATAGTACAGCCACTGTTGAGCCCTCTTGACCAGCTGTGTGGTGTTAAGTGTCCAAGTGAGGTCCTCACTGATGTAGACACCCAGGTATTTAATGCTGCAGACCCTCTCCATTTCAAGCCCTCGGATGAACAGTGGCAGTTGAGGTCTCCATTCCTTCCGCATGTACACTATCATCTCATTTGTCTTGTCTGTGTTGAGGGTGAGGTTGTTGTCCTCACACCAGGTCGCCAGACTGTCCACCTCCCTCCTGTAGGCCGCCTCATCCCCACCAGTGATGTGTCCAATCACTGCAGTGTTATCTGCGAACTTCAGGATGATGTTATCTTTGTGGGAGGAGACACAGTCCTGGGTGAACAGGGTGTAGAGGATGGGGCTGAGGATGCAGCTCTGTGGGGTGCCTGTATTTGTGATAATGGTGGCTGAAATCTTATTACCAATCCTGACAGACTGGGGCCTGCCAGGCAGAAAGTCTAGGAGCCAGTCACAGAGGGTGGGGTGCAGGCCAAGTACAGACAGTTTATGGGTGAGTTTTTGGGGGATAACCGTGTTAAAGGCAGAACTGTAGTCAACAAAGAGCATCCTGATGTAGGAGTCTTTGTTCTCCGGATGGGAGAGGGAATAATGCAGTGTGGCCGTTCTGATAAAGCTAGCTATATCACAAATAGAAAATGGAAATTTGATTTTACGTTGGTGTATTAATGTCTGAAAGGCAATATATCTGCATATTTCCTTTTTTGTGATCTTTGTGGAATAAGTGAGATTTTCCCATTAACAATATTACACATGCAAAATGAAATGGGAATCAATAAAATCAGCATATCAATCTCTTAAAGGTAAAGTCTTTGTGCATAGACTTGCATATGAAATGTGAGCTAATAATTGAGTGTATCCTTTTAAGAATACTGCCCAGAGTGTTGGTGTGATTTGACGGAGGAACAGAGACTGGAAAAAATACCTGCTATTGAATGCATTTGTGTAGGTGTGAGTTAAAAAGCATTTTGTTGAATAGAACAGTGCACCAGTGTGTTATTTGTTAAAAAATATATTTCAGTATGAAAAGTATATACAAAGACATTATGTCTGTACCTACTGAAAGTATTTAAACTTTTAATTATAAACTGAAATGGGTGTTTGCCCATACCACCATTCCTATGTCTAAATCAAGGCATGTCCAGCTTAACTTCTGCCTGCAACACTGAAATATGGATAGGTGCCGCTTTTAGTCTTGTTGTAAGACTCACAGCACACACACCCATTTATTTGCACAGTTTGTGGTCCCACTTCATTTCTGTTATGTGAACAGCGTTTCTTTTCATGTTATTTTGTTTTGTTAGGCTACAGGTACACTATATTACTTTTGTAATACTGAAAAAAATATATTCAAGTAAATAAAACTTGCCCCATGTCGTGGTACTAGCTGCACCTATGTATTACTGCGCAGATTCTTCCTGTGTGCATTTGTCTTGCATGCTTTTGTTGTTATCAACTCTTTTCTTAAAAATTCAATGTTATTTGCTTCTACTGTATATCACTTCTCCTGAATTTGTTGATATTAGTATGTACGGTAAGTGCTGCTGGCACACCTGTAAAGCTGGCAATTTCTCCTATTCCCCTTTTATTTCACCAGGATGTAAACAACAGGATTTAAATTAATACATAATGGATGTAGGAAACACTCAAGAGCAGACACAAATGCAGAGACACAGATATAATAGCAAAATAAAAAGACAGGTTAACAACAAAATATAGGATAATTACACTAAGGGATGATAAAGTACAAAACAAGGAATAATATAGCCCAGAACAAGTTTTAAAACCATAGCCAGTATACTTCCTCTTTCCAAAAACCACCATTTTCCATAAAATTGATCTTCCTTCTGTCTGGTCAAATGAGCCGTTGTCAACTACTACTATGCAGTAACTACATGCTCCCTCTTTAAGGTGAAAGAAGGCCTATTAAGTTAGGAAACCAACCACTTTGGAATTACTTTCAGTTAAGTAACCAAGGTCCTGGATTATCTCACTTATATCATCCCACCAAATCTTTAAAGCTCCCACTAAAAGTGCACAGCTTTTCTATACTTTTCTCCCACCATCAGCTTAACTTGCTGAGGACCAGAATGGCTGATATCCTCAGTAATCTTGTGAAGTTACAACATTATGCTGTATAGCAGCTTGGGAAACTTGAAACCCATTAATAGAAACATTTCTGCTTGATTCCATGTAATAATACACCCTGCACCTCAATAGTAACACTTTCTTACAACAGATGTAGCTACCTCGATATCCTTCACAACTTCTATCTTTTTGGGTAAAAAAGAATGCAAGTTTTATTTTTAAGTTATTTTTTAATACTTAATATATAGATTTGTAAAAAGCTTTATGTAAAAGTAAAAAAACAACAAATTCAGTGGATTCTAAAAGAACTCAGACCCCTTCACTTTCTGCACGCTTTACTGTGCGGTAGATTTAATTTTAAATGTATACATTTTCCATTTTTGCTCATCTACAACCCATACTGATAAACTGAAAACATGCTTTCAGAAAGTTTTCCAAATTTCCTAAAGATCAGAAACTGAAATTTCTCATTTATATAAGCACTTAAACCCTTTGCTGTGCCACTCCAAATTGTGGTCAGGTGCAATGTTTTTTCTTTGGTTATCCTTGACTGACGTTCACCTGTGGCAATTTGTATTGCTTGGACATTTTTTTTAGAAAGGCACACACCTGTGCATATATGTTCCCACAATGTATACAGCATATCAGTGCAGAAACCAAGATATGAAGCTTTGCAAATTCCCAGGAGCAAAGTGACCTCAGAAATTGTGAAAAGGAAGGAGTTTGGAACTACAATGACTCTTTCTAGGCAACTGAGTAACTGGGCAAGAAGAATCTGATGGTCATTCTAACAGCACCTTCTGCTGAGATCAGAGAACCTGTAAGCCATTTCAACAGCATTCCATTAATAAGGTGTGAATGGAGGAGTAGTTGACTCCTGCTTAGAGTTTGCCAAACAACATTTATTGGGCTCTGAGAGCATGAGGAAAAAATACTCTGTGGTCTGATGAGACAAAAATTTAACTCTTTGGCAAGAGCTATAAGATCTATGTTTGGCAAAGACCAGATGCTCCTTATAATACCATCTCTATGGTGAAACATGTCGGTGGGAGCATCAGAGGTAGGGACAGGGAAACTGATCTGTACTGAGGGAAGGATGAATGTAGATAAATACAGAGAGGTCCTTGAAGAAATCCTGCTTCAGAAGTGCACATGAACTTGGCCTGAGGTGACGGTTTACATTTGGGCACAAAAATGACCTGAGGCATACAGCCAAGACAATGCTGGACTGGCTTTAAGACAAGTCTCTGACTGTCCTTGAGTGGCCCAGCCAAATCCCAGAAGTAAACCTCATAGAACATCTGTGGAGACCTTAAGATGGCAGTTTATAGACGCTTCCAAACTAATTTAACAAGAACTTGAGAGGATCTGCCAGGTAGAATGGGATAAATTGCTCAAATCCATGTGCACAAAGCTTGTAGAGACAGACTTACCCAAGCTGAATCAAATGTATAATTGCTGCCAAAGGGGCTTCTACAATGTGCTGAATTAAGGGCATGGATATTTATATAAATGAGAGATTACAGTTTTTGATATTTTTATTAAACTTGCAAACCTTTCTGAAAAAATGTTTTCAGTTTGTTATTATGGGGTATTGAGTGTAGCTTGATGGGTAAAAAACTCAAATTTATCCATAATAAACTGAATCTACACTACAATACATCATACATAAGGTAAAGGGCTCTGGATACTTTCTGAATCCAGTGTATTCAATTCTAGCTGGTTTTTATAATGCTCTAATGGTAAGATGTCCATTTTCCAGCTAACACGACAAAATAAAATGAATTGTCTTTGGGATCATGAAGAGTCACCAAATACTCTAGCAAAAGCTCAGTACACAGTCCTCTGAAGGGCACATACACACACACAGACACAAAGACACTAACACACACACACATGCACACACAAACTATAGCACAAGCATGCCAGGAGAATTTAATGCTGCCAATCAACATAACAGCATGTGTTTGAACCGTGGGCGGAAACCATAGCATCAAGAGAAACCTCATGCAAACACGGAATGTAAAATCCACAAAGGTTATCTTTTTATGCTGCTCATTTCTAAAAAGCACTGCAGAAAGGGGTAATGAGCTAAAAGCACTGGATACCTAGCCTTTATCTGAACTGTTACATAGCCATTTTTTAATCAAGGTAAAAATCACTAATATTTATTAATCAGGAATATGTACTATGCTGTTAAGGCTTAATTTTACAATATTCCCAATTTACTGTCTAAATCATATCTATATAATTGAATCTTTTCTCACTTCAAGTACAGCATGTTTAGCCATTTTTGGTTGCTTAGAAACTGATTACCGATGCATGAAGGTCATATGCTTGGAAACAAGTAAGCAAAAGCTAATGTGTTCTGCTTTGAACTAATTACATAACAATAAAGGCATACAGTAAATACAAACTGATATAAAATATTCTATGAATATTTTAAGAATGATTATTTTTTCATAGTCATCAAAACTTTTTCTGCTGGCCTGCTACCAGGTTAAACACAATTACTTGACTGAAGCTTCCATTCCTTTTACCCATTTATCCATTATTAAACTCATTAAAGGCGTTTCATGGTTATGGGGTCTAGAGCCTATTGGGCACAAAAAAGGAACCAACACTGGACAGAATTTTAGTTCAAGACATGGCCAACTCATGCACATGCTAATTTCAAGTCACCAGCTAACCTAACACACACTTCTTTGGAATGTGTGAGTATCTGGAGAAAATCCCTCATGGACACAGGGAGAATGTGCAGACTCCACACACACACAACTACTGGGTGAGCAATTCAAATTCAGGTTGCTGGACTACGTTATCATTATGGTTCACCAAACATTTTTCAAATAAATTTGAGATTAATACAAAGAAAAGAACACATTAACTGACTAGAATCAGATATTAAAAAATGGTGTATTCACTTTCATGTTAAGTACATTTTTTAACCAAAGTTTTCTTGTATCTCTTTAAACAAAAGATTTTACATTAATAATAAATCATTGTACTAGCTATGAAGCAATGTTTGTCCTAAACTGATTTGTTTAGTGAATATATGCAAGGTTGTTAAAGTTCAACTTTTTAAGGCATTTTATAACATTTATAACATTTTATAACATTTTATACCTTGGCATCACAGTCAATCCAAACAGTCAAATTTATGCCCCCATTTTAAAATGCAAAGACACACCCTTTTGTGAATAGTTTACCATGGCACATTTTACAAACAGATAATCTAATCTTCCAAAAGATGACTTATCTAGAGTAATAATGTGATGATGCTCCGTTTTCCAGCTGCATACAGTACATTATGAAATTGTCCAAGCCTGTTTTACAAGCTCACATTAAGCAGATTTACTTTATTAAAAAATGGAAAACACAAAGGCAAGAAGTAATGACACATTTATTTCTATCAATCAAAACAAATAGCTTAAGACATTCTCTCATAATACATTACTTTTTATAATTTTTCTTTCATGAGAACAGCTGCTAATACATGAGATTTTAAGATATTTATATAAAAAATATACAGAAGCAAGCACTGGTTGAAAAATATGTATTAATAAATGAAGGAGCTTCTGTTGTTCTATAATAGCTTAGTACCATACAAAATCTGCTTTCTACCAAATGACTTATCTCCTAAAAAAAGTGCAAAATACTCATAAATGTATTGAATAGCATAAAGGCTTGATGAATGTAATGATCTACCTACTCATCCTTAAACTTTATAAACCTGCTTAATCCAACTTTAGAGCCTCCGGGAATAAAAGCCTATCCCAGATAAAGTGGGTCCAAGGCAGCATCCAACCTTGGATAGAGTACCAATATAAAAGAAAGGAAGGAAGGAAGGAATGAACTCACTCACATACCTACATAGTGTACTAAAAGGGAGAACATGCAAACTGTACATAGAAAGGAGGTCAACCCCAGTCTCCAGGAGCTTTGAGATGTCAAAACTAACTACAGTGCCTTCTTTCTTAATTAAAATAATGACCTACCAGCTGATGGTGCTGTAATCAATTTACAGCTTTACTTTTTGAGGTCATACACAGTTTAAGATGATTTTCAAAATTAGTTCTAAGGTACTGAACAGGAACGTAAATGGAAAACAGGTAGCTGTGGCTACTTGATCTGGGTGCAGGTATTGCCTTTCAAATGTTTAGTTTGCTTTAGCAGGTTATATCACCTCTCAAAATCTGAAGACTGCCTTTTTGGTTGTATCTTAAAATTACATCGTGACGGGGGAAAAAACGTGTGGTTGCTCAGAAATAGCCATAGCTCCATCCACCTCCTCTTCTGAAAATCCTTTAAAAGTAAATATTCATACCATTCTACAGCCGTGGCCAAAAGTTTTGAGAATGACACAAGTATTGGTTTTCACAAAGCCTCAGTGTTTTTAGATTTTTCTGTCAGATGTATACTGAAGTAGAATTATAAGCATTTCATAAGTTTAAAAGGCTTTTATTGACAATTGCATTAAGTTTATGCAAAGAGTCAATATTTGCAGTGTTGGCCGTTCTTTTTCTAGACCTCTGCAATTCACCCTGGCATGCTCCCAATCAATGCTTGGAGTTTGCCAGAATTTGTGGGTTTTTGTTTGTCCACCCGCCTCTTGAGGATTGACCACAAGTTCTCAATGGGATTAAGGCCTGGGGAGCTTCCTGGACACGTTTTGTTACCCGAGCCAATTAGTTTTCACTTTTGCCTTACGGCACGATGCTCCATCATGCTGGAAAAGGCATTGTACGTCACCAAACTGTTCTTGGATGGTTGAGAGAAGCTGCTCTCGGAAGATGTTTTGGTGCCACTCTTTATTCATGGCTGTGTTCTTTTCAAACTTGTGAGGGAGTCCACTCCCTTGGATGAGAAGCAACCCCACATATGAATGATCTCAGGATGCTTTACTTTTGGCATGACACAGGCCTGATGGCAGTGATCACCTTTTCTTCTCTGGACAAACTTTTTTCCCGATGCCCCAAACAATCGGAAAGGGGATTCATAAGAGAAAATGACTTTAACCCAGTCCTCAGCAGTCCAATCCCTATAACTTTTACAGAATATCAGTCTGTCCATGATGCTTTTCTTGGAGAGAACTGGCTTCTTTGCTGCCCTTCTTGACACCAGGCCATCCTCTAAAAGTCTTCGCCTCACTGTGCTAGCAGATGCACTCACACCTGCCTGCTGCCATTCCTGAGTAAACTCTGCACAAGTGGTGCCCCAATCCTGCAGCTGAATAAACTTTAGGAGATGGTCCTAGCACTTGCTGGACTTTCTTGGGCGCCCTGAAGCCTTCTTTACAGCAATTGAACCTCTCTATTGTAACGCAGTCAGCATGACAAAGTGATCTCCAGCCTTGTCCTCGCCAACACTCTCACCTGTGTTAACGAGAGGATCACTGAAATGATGTCAGCAGATCCTTTTGTAGCAGGGCTGAAATGCAGTGGGAATGGATTTTTTTGGGATTAATTTCATTTTCATGGCAAAGAGGGACTCTGCAATTAATTGCAATTCATCTGACCACTTTTCATAACATTCTAGAGTATATGCAACTTGCCATCATTAAAACTGAGGCAGTAAACTTTGTGAAAATTAATATTTGTGTCATTCTTAAAACTTTTGGCCATGACTGTGTGCACTTGTTGATTTGTTACTTTCCACAGAAAAAGCAAAACAAGAATGAAGAAACTCCCAAAGGAGCAGAACTGCAGTATGACTCAAATGGCAAATGCCAGGACCCTAAAAACATTCATGTTTCTTGAAATGACTCTCCTAAGGGGTCCCTTACGAAAGAGAAATGGGGGGGAAGCCAAACAGTTTCTTCATACACAGAAGCACCAACAGTATCTGCTAGAAGTAGTGATAGACAGACTCAGGAGAGACAGAAATTTGGTAGGGATTGTCCAGTAGTACACTTACTGTATTTGTTCACTTTACTAATTTACACTAACTCTATGATAATACACCTTTCAACCTGTAGTTAGTGATGGATTAGTACCAAAATATTGAGTTTGGTGTTGATTCCAACTTCAGACCTGTACCAGACCGCTGTAAATAATGGATAACATCTCAGCTACAGCCTCCTTGGTGTGCCACACTCCATATCAATACAAGGAACTGTTCCCAGAAGCAAGGGCCCATCTCCAGTCTCCATTGTGTCAAAGCACGGTGATTTGTACCACAGATGGGG
This sequence comes from Polypterus bichir lapradei, assembly GCA_026402145.1. NCBI lineage: Eukaryota > Metazoa > Chordata > Cladistia > Polypteriformes > Polypteridae > Polypterus > Polypterus bichir. Next base: position 69,301,311 of record JANRMT010062806.1, read on the forward strand.
AAAAAGGGCACATGAAGTCTCCAGTGCATCAAGGCATGTTTTACCCGCATGGAGTCTTCACTGCCTCAGATTTTTCCTCCATTCAGTCTACTATTCGTCTAACAATGGGAGTGGGGTGGTACTGAGAAAACAAAAAATATTGGTACAGTACCATATGAAAAACTGAATCTTTCGTTACTTTTTCAAGACCAGTACTTCACACAACACTACTTGTAGAATATAAAAATATTTGTAAAATTGTTATTAGGCATACAACAAGGACGAGAAACAATATCCAGGAGGGCCAAGAAAGAAACTGTTCTGCCAACAGGGTTCCTCTAGAGTGCCTCTTTCTCTTGAATGATTTGGCTCATAAACTAGCACATCGTCATCTCCTAACAGGCTTAAGTTTCGAGTTTGGTATTTTTCCATCCAGCTGTTTCAGCTCTAGTTCTCAAAAAACTGTGACACACAGGCACACACTTATCATCAAGATATTAGTTTTCAGTATCAGGGGATCCTAAAAAGTCAAGATCCACTGAACACCAGAAATCAAAATTTTTGACGAATCTAAAGGTTTCGCTCCTCTCCAACAGACGAGAGGTTATGCTGGATGGGGGGTGTAAAGCAATAAAGGCAAAAAACTAGACCAGGAGAAGAAAACATAAGTCAAAAGCACCAGTACAGTCAAAAACCATTTAATCCTTCCAAATCAAGTACCAAATCAAACTTACCCAAAACCTGTTTTTATCAAAACCTGTCAAAGCCCTTATTCATCTGAAGAAAAAATAGAATAGCACACCAAAAGCTTAGAATGAGTAGCCACAAACTTTTGTACTTAATGCTGACCTTTTATATAGCTGTATGTTGATGATGTCATTACATGCAATTTCCATGACCAATCCCCCAGCAGCAGATTGCCACACCACAACAAAATAGCAGCACTCAAAGAAAAACAAAATGTAAAAAATGGAGAGATGAACAGTTCAAACTCCTGGCCCAAAGAATAAAACTTTCTAATAATGAAGATAAATAAATAAAAAAGCTGAAAAAGGCAGAAGAATCAATGAGCAAGATTTGAGAATCAAGAATTAAAAAAAAATATTTTCAAAGCAAGTAAAATATGAATCATGAATTGTAAAAGAAAATACCAAATAATAAAACAAAAAGAATTCCAAGAATCAGAGAGATCAAAACAAAAAGGTTGAAAGACCACCAAGACCTGTGGTTTAAACAGGGACTCTTAAGCCACACCCAAAGGCTTTCTTAGGTTAACAGTGGGGAAGGTACCAGGGTGAAATTACAAAGAATAAAAAATTCATTAGCAATGAAGAGGTAAAACTACAAAATTTACAAAAACAAAACATATAACAAAATAAAGGCAGAGACTTAACAAAAGAATATGATATATACTGTACACAAATATTTTCTTACAATAATAACTCTGCTTCTGTAGGCTACAACTTTTTTTCATTATTTGTAAATAGGAACAACAGGATATGGAAAGTGCTACATCAAAAAGAGAATAAGGGAATAAGGTCCCCACCCCTCTTCATTTGGAGAAAACTGGAATTTAAAAAAAAGTGTTAAGTGCATGCCCCATAGATCCCTATTGGAACAAATTTTTAATATGTGCATAACATCATAGTCTAATATGATCTTTTGTAGACTATGATGTTATGCCTAATGAATCGATCCATCCATACATCCACCTTCTTTACCTGATGTCCAGGACAGGGTCATGTAACAGCTGGAGCCTATCCCAGTAATCATAAGTTGCAAGGCAAGAACAACACCTGGACAGGGCAGCTGTCCATTACACACACAATAGGAACAATTTATAAATGTCAGTTCACCTAACCTGCATGTACAAGGAGACACGGGAAGAACGTGTAATCTCCTTGGAGGGAGTGCCCACAAGATGAACCCTGGCCTCCTCAGTGGGAGGCAACAGTGCTACCACCACACTACCCTTGCCACCCCTAATGAATCCTTTTATATTTCATTTGCTTTTATTTAGATTAGATTAGATTACACTTTATTAATTCCCAAGGAAAAAATCAATGCATACTGCAGCAAAAACATAAAATATGAAGTAAGATACAATATAAGACAATCGATTAATACATGTAATAAATATTATGATGAAAATAACTAGCATATTGAGATCTGTACTACCGTTTTGTTTTACCTATACTGAAATGTTATGCATGGTGGCACAGTGGCTAGTGCTGTGGCCTTATGTATTTAGTATCCAGGGGCAGAATGCTGTACCTTGTCATTGTCATTATGGAGTTTGAATGATCTCCATGTGGGTTCACACTCATAGTATTTCCACTCATATTTCCAAATATATATATTAGTTTAAATGGCAAATCTGAACTGGCTCTTTGTGACTAAGAGTTTGGGTGAGAAGGGGCCCTGAAATGGACTTGTGCCATGTCATGGGTCATTTCCTGGCTTATGCCTAGTACTAACAGGATTGAATGTGGCCCTATATGATGCTGTATAAGAATTAATGAGTTTAAAAATATAATATGACAATAATTTGTCTGTTTGATTTGATCATATAATTTATTTTTATTACGATAAAGAGTATAAATACAGTAGTATCAGTACTATGATTTTCTTTCTACACTAGCTTTCTACCTGTCCATCTTCTTAAGAGGTACCATGCTCAACACTTTTATGTTTTACTATGTTCACCTATACCCTTTTAATACAATTAAGTAAATGATGGGCTCCAAAAACTGGATTATAGTTTAATCAAAAAGATATTTTGCTGAATTTACCCAATTATATTATGTTGTATGATGCTTATAAAGTAATTTCTCAGAATATTTCATGTAGTCAGTTTATGAACTGAGTCTTTCTTGTTTTGATGTATTTCATTCTCATTTTAGTTCGATGAAATGCAATGCTGTGTCATAGTTTCATCTATCCATTTCCTGAAGCTGTGTTATCTATTACTGTGTCACTCACTATTCTTCACCCACCTCACTAGTTAAAGTGAACCTCATAAGAAGTTAACATTGCAGTGGATTTCAAATTAACTGTAAATGCAAGATTATGCCTGTCAGTCTTCCCAAGTGCTTGCATATTGTTTTTCTTAATTTCTCTTGTGTCAAAGTGACAGATTAATTGATTTGGTCTTTGAGTGACTGAAGTGGGGACATTTGGCTGAGGATATAATATGAATATGAATTGCACGTTTAGTACATGTCCTGTAAAATTAAAATGATTAATTCTACACATATTAACCTTTCATACAGCATTTCATAAATGCCATGTTTGAATGACATCACTCATCAGGAGTGAAAGTTATTACATATAATTGGGATTAATAAAACCAGTATCAGACAGGGTCCAGCATATTCTTCTCCGATTGTTTCTGGAAAAAAAACAAGGAAATTTATGCTGCATTGTATTTGAGCATGAAGTTATAAAATCAGAATTTGAAACAAGCAATAAGAACTTGTATGTCATTATCTTTTTCAGAAAAATGGAGGCCTGTTGATGCAATGGCCTATTATTGTTTTGGTTCCAGGGAGAGCATTTTCTTAGGACTGAAAAAGGCTGTAGTGTGTGGTTAGATTATTGTGTGGTAAAAAACAGGTGATGTAGTGTTTTGCAATATCTAAGGTGCACAACACCTACTGTATGTATTAAAATTAAAAACAACTCCTCTAAAATTTACTACAGAAAATTTGTCAGTAAAGTTTACCAGCCACCATTCGATTGTTCTGGCACAGCCAGGCTTGTTATCCCAGCTTAAGTTAATTCTTGTTTATTTATTCTTTTTGTTTAAATACAGTTGTGATATTATGTTATTAATTATGCTGTTAGTTTTGTGTTTTATTCATTTGATATTGCATTTCTTAATTATTTTGCAGTGTTGAATTAAAGTAACATTGTATGTGTTAGTCTGCTTTCTTGTTTTCACCTGTCCTGCCTCCTGTATATAGAGCCCCAGGAGGTTGGATACCTGATTATGTAGCTGTGGGACTGCCTCACACTGTATTTAAGGTCTCATTTCACCTTCAGTACAGTTTTTATCTGCTTTTGACTTATGATTCTGGTTATTCTCAGGAATATTTTAGGCCTATGCAAACTTTTAAGCTTGCCTTTTGCATTTAGGGTCATTGCAATCCGGGGTTTAAGCCTTTCCAGTAGGCTCATACTAGAATTACTGGCAGTTCTGGTCTCTTGCATCGACTTTTTGAAAGCTTGCTCCTTTTTTGTCCTTCAGTATGGCAGGAGACCACAACAATGATTATGTCTCAATGAAGAAATGTCTCATTTCCAAAGTTGGGACCCTGTTCTGCTCTAAAAAATCCTCAGCCATGTCTTTTCATCAAAGGCAAAAAAACAGGGGCTGGGGTTATTTTGGGAGGGGGAGTTAGTTTATAGCTGGACTAAGAAAGCCCCAAGCATGAGAAAATGACCAGCACCCAAAGCAAGAGCCCTTACAATGTAGCGAACAGGAGTGAGCAATTTGAATCTCTGTTTGTACATTACGAATGACAGGATAAGAGGTCTCATCTTATCCTCCCATTAATAATGCAATGGGCTATGCTCTTAGAGGACATTCCCAGGGTAGATAACATTCAGCTCATCCTTGGAGAATGGTGTTACTAGTGCATACGGTGTTCCAAAGTCACATAATGCATTTACAGCTGAAAAGAAAACTCCTCTCTCAGGAAAACCATTTTGTACATAAAAAATGCACGGATGTCAAGTACTCTAAAACCACTTTCAATTTTTATAACCTAAAAATTTCTTAGAGATGAACAGAATAAGGCAACAAAATGCACATAAAATATACTGTTGATAGCAGAGTTAGGATATATAGTGCAAATGTTTTCATCTTAAACTTCACAAAACATCAGCTATACAAACTATCAACCTGTCACACAATGACATAAATACTTGTAAATAAAGGAAGATAAAAAGTAGAAAAAGTGAAAACAAGGATCTGATACTTAAAGGAGTAAAAAGAAGCTAAGATTACTACAAAAAAAAAAAAAATAATAATAATAATCGACAGTGACTTTAAATAACAAAATACAAATTTGGTGGAAGGTTACAGGTGTAGAATTCTTTCTGAGAGCTATAAAATAATCAGCACCCTCAAATTAAATACATTTGAGAAAATACATCCCATGATTCAGTGGCCTTTCCATAAATTAGGTCTTGAAAGAATTAAATACAAAACCAAATCCAATAATGTAGGTCCATGTACAAGACAGTGGAAAAAAAAACCCGTGCATGCAGTGTGTCACGTCTCAGATAAAGAGGAAGACGAGCTGTTTATTGATGCAGTAAGAAACGAATCGATGAATGAAACCTGTTATCTTTACAACGATTGACAAACACGGAATGTAACTTGAACACAACACATCCTACAAATACGAACCTGATTGAAAGAAATAATGATAATCAAATCCTTGATGACAGCAACACTCATAACAGTCACAAAACAATTACTGTATATTGACAATCATGTTACGTTATTTTTAAAATGTTCCCTTTTCTTTTTCATAACTTCTTTAACACAGTACTTCTCCTGTATATATATACCTCGATCTACATACTCTCAAATAGACAAACCATATGCCGTGGCGCAATGGTAGAGGCTTCGCCTCTAACGCTGACGACCGAGGTTCGATTCCCGAGAGGGGCTACTCCGATTATGTACGCGCGCTTCCCAATTCATTTTCCTTGGTTTGAGACGTATGAAAAAATATGTGGTTAACGCAGAAAGACAGATCACCAATTGAAGCTTTATGAATAATGGATACTTTATTCGCAATCAATGATTGTTTTGGTAAAGCCATACTCAGTGTATTCATTAGATGAACGGTAAAAAAGTAAGAGCGAGGGGAGGGTCACTTATTGAGGCACGCAGGCGAAACCACAATAGCACGCGGGCTCGATGCGTCGTGCGCGTCAACTCGATCTGAATTGCGCGATCACATTCAAAAAAATATATCTTTTCAAGTTCTATTTAGTCGACACAAATATCTTTGGTTGGAATGTAAGGCGAATTTACTCTTTACATTTGTATTGTGAAGAAAAATTTATGCAATGATGACTAAATTTAACTATATAAAGTCAAAACTTGATTATATAAAGTCACTGTCGGAATAAATAAAGTCAAAACTTGAATATATCAAGTCAGCGTTGGTATATATAAAGTCAAAACTTGTTTCTGAATATATAAAGTAAAAACTTGAATATATAAAGTCAGCGCTGGAATATATAAAGTTAAAACTTGAATATATAAAGTCATTCCCAAATACATAAAGTCAAAACCCGAGTATATAAAGACGGCGTTGGAATATTTAAAGTTAAAACTTGAATATATAAAGTCAGCGTCGGAATATATAAATTCAGCGCTGGAATATATAAAGTCGAATCTTGAATATATAAAGTCAGCGTCGGAATATATAAAGTAAGCGCTGGAATATATAAAGTCAAAACTTGAATATATAAAGTCAGCGTCGGAATATTTAAAGTCAGCGCTGGAATATCCATCCATTTCCCAACCTGTTGAATCCGACCACAGGGTCACGGGGGTCTGCTGGAGCCAATCCCAGCCAACACTGGGCGCAAGGCAGGAAAAAATCCTGGGCAGGGCACATGCATCATTTTCAAAACATTAACCGAACAGTGTTTTTTAATTTATTTTTCTGAATACGTTTTTGTTAACTTAGTTCAGTTCAGAGTCGTTTTAATCAATATATTTTGACTTTGACTTTATATATTCAGGAATGAGTTTATATACTCCGATGTTGACTTTATATAATCAGGAATGACTTTATAAATTCCGACGCTGACCTTATATATTCAGGTTTTGACTTTATATATTCCAGCGCTGACTTTATATAGTCCGACGCTGACTTTATATATTCAGGTTTTGACTTTATATATTCCAGCGATGACTTTATATATTCAACTTTTGACTTTATATATTCAGAAACAAGTTTGACTTTATATATACCGACGCTGACTTTATATATTCAAGTTTTGACTTTATATATTCCAGCGATGACTTTATATATTCAAGTTTTGACTTTATATATTCAGAAAAAAGTTTTGACTTTATATATACTGACGCTGACTTTATATATATA
>JANRMT010062806.1:69313425-69403204 GCA_026402145.1 Polypterus bichir lapradei
ACGGTAAGTGGTGACTTTATTTATTTATTTATTTTTATAAAATTTGTTTGGGGTAGTTTACAGATTACGCGTATTTCCCAGTTTAGTTTTTTATTGGCCGTTTTGAAAATCACTGGCAGCACCAGCAGCGGTCAGATATAACTTTAGATAACTTAATGGTCTGTTTACCAAGTCTGGAGTTAACATTACAGCTTACTGTCAGTGTCACAAACTCACAATGTCACTCCTCTTTTAATCAAAAAGACGCTTTGCAGCAAAATATAATTTATCAGTATATTAAATGGAACTAGGTAAAATACACCGTAATGTAAAATACTGTACATAGCCTGCATTTGTATTCCGTACCTACAATGATCGGTATAGATAAATTACAGATGTACCGTGTCTTTAAGGATTGTTAACCCAGATAGCACACACACGTCGCGGAGACGTCTATGCGACGTCATCTTTTTCATTTGGCAGATGTCTGGCAGAGGGCGTTTGTCTTTAAGGATTATTAAGGATGTCTTAAAAAATATTTTACTAACTAGTTTTCTTGACATTTCCACTTTATTCTCGACATTTACGTTGAGATTAAAGTCAACATGTTGACTTTATTCTCGACATTTCCACTTTATTCTCGACATTTACGTCGAGATTAAAGTCGACATGTTGACTTTATTCTCGACATTTCCACTTTATTCTCGACATTTACGTCTAGATTAAAGTCGACATTTCCACTTTATTCTAATAGTTTATTTTGTCAGTAGAATGTCGCAAACTAAACTTCATCTTAAAATGAATGTTTAATTTACTAGATTTTCTCAAACCCCGTCATTAATTAATGTAGCACATTAAATGCTTTATATTAAGTGTTCCTCGACCCAGTTGTTAATCTCTATGCGCTTCTTAAACTGACTTCCTCTTGCACTGAGAGGCGCAGACAGCGATCGCCGCACATCGACTTCATTATAATCCTGCTCTAAGAACATTCAGAATACTAAGAGAAATACTTGATATCTTCTTCACGATGAAATGCATTAAAGCATGTATTAAACATGGGTGGCGGGGGACATGGTGGCGTGGCTATAGAGCTGCTCCCTTGCATTAAGGGGTCCCCAGTTGTATGTTCAGTGTAGTGAACTTTATGGCAGGTGTGACGAGGCTCCAAAAAACTGGATACATGAATGGGTATCGCACAGGTTTAACTTAAATATTGTGTAAATATTGGGCTCGTGATGTGGTGGTCGGAGACACGAACGCAGAATTCAATGGATGTTCTTCTGAGCGGGCTTTCTTTATTGCATGCGTGCTGTCTCTATCTGACGTACTAAACCTCCAGTTCCTATCCTTGCTTTTTCTTTCTGCACATAACCAATCACCACACGATAAACGTCTTTGTGAAATTAAAACAAGTTATAAACTTAGACCTCGGTGCCAGCAACACTCATGACAATGACAAAACAATTACATTGTCAATCATGTTATGTTATTATTAAAATGTTTCCTTTTCTTTTTACTTCTCCACTGTAAAGCGCGGGTATTTTTATATATATATATATATATATATATAGATATGACAACACTCATATCAATGACAAAACAATTACATTAACAATCATGTTACGTTATTTTTTAAATTTTTCCTTTTCTTTTTCATAACTTCTTTAACACACTACTTCTCCGCTGCGAAGCGCGGGTATTCTGCTAGTATACTAATAAAAGGCAAAGCCCTCACTGACTCACTCACTCACTGACTCACTCACTGATCACTAATTCTCCAACTTCCCGTGTAGGTAGAAGGCTGAAATTTGGTAGGCTTACTTACAAAAGTTAAGCTGGTTTCATTTCGAAATTCTACACATAACGATCATAACGGTCGATAACGGTCGATAACGTCCGCCATGTTGAATTTTCTTATTTATGGCCCCATCTTCACGAAATTTGGTAGGTGGCTTCCCTACGCTAACCAAAACCGATGTACGTACTTATTTCGATGGTATGACGCCACTGTCGGCCGCCATATTGAACTTTCCAACGTCACTAATTCTCCAACTTCCCGTGTAGGTAGAAGGCTGACCCCATCTTCACGAAATTTGGTAGGCGGCTTCCCTGCGCTAACCGAAATCGATGTACGTACTTATTTCGTTGGTATGACGCCAGTGTCGGCCACCATATTGAACTTTCCAACGTCACTAATTCTCCAACTTCCCGTGTAGGTAGAAGGCTGAAATTTGGCAGGCTCATTCCTTACAGCTTACTTACAAAAGTTAAGCAGGTTTCATTTCGAAATTCTACGCGTAACGGTCATAACGGTCGACAACGTCCGCAATGTTGAACTTTCTTATTTAAGGGCCTCATGTTCACAAAATTTGGTAGGCGGCTTCCCTGCACTAACCGAAACCAATGTACGTACTTATTTCGGTGGTATGATGCCACTGTCGGCCGCCATATTGAACTTTTCAACAGTCTTTGTTACTTATGGGCCCATCTTCAACAAATTTGGTACACGGGTTCCCAACGCTAACTGAATCCTACTTATGTACATATATACGTCCATAGCCTGCAGCTCGGTCACCGTGTGAGGCGGCGTTGGGTCCCCCATCCCAACGCCTCCCACGTTGTTGGCTGCCTGCCTATATAAGGCCGTCTGTTGCTCCGGTCTCTACATTCCCTTCCTTGCTTTGCGACGGGATTCACGTCTCCCTGCTGATAACTACAGCCTTTTTATTTAATCCACAGCTTCTCCGCTGTTTTATTGTTCGTTTATTACAATTATAGTTATTGTTTAGGTATTTTAGACTTACTTTACATTGCTCAGGTACCCATTTCCTTTATCATTCCAACCGTACCTCCAATAAAATGTCTATCGAGGTGATCACCATCGATCAAAGAACTGTCACTTACCGAGTTTCCATGCCCAGAGATGGCGCCTGCCTTTTCCGTTCTCTTTGTTACATATTGCACGGCCATATCAGGCTCACTCTTGATATCCGGAGGAACATTGTGTCTTATGTATTGAATATATATACACTAGCGACTGGGAGCCCGATCGAATCGGGTTACAAAATCTACGTTCGTGAAATCCATACTTTCTCTGCAAAGAATTATTTGTTTTTTAAGTACTTGAAATGATTTTGTTATCATGGCACCGATTTGTGCTTAAAATAGACCTTTTCAGCCGATGTAATAAAGAGCTTCCTGTTTAAATGGGGCTGCGAGACGTGAACTCAGCTCTTCGGTGCACCATGTTTGATTTTTTCCGGCAAACAAATTTTCAAAACAAACCGTATATTACGACTCTAATCAGAGTCGGAGTAATAATTATGTTGTCGTGGTCATTTTAGATCTGAGATCGGCTAAAATTTAAACAATGGCCGTTGTTAATACCCAGCCGTCATTACTCAGTTTGCGAATAGATGTCAGAAGGACGGATGCCAAAACCGAACTGCCCAAAAATAGATTTTGACGTACCAAGAAAATGGCGATACGTTCTAAATTACTTATGGTTCCGGAGCTGTCGAAAGGTTTAAGTCAATCGACGATGTTAGTCCTGTAAAGTACGCCCCACCAAACCAACGTTCCAAAAACCAACCGAACTTACTGTTATCTGCTTGAACCAACACCGACTTACTATACTCGGCTGTCCAGCGGCGTCACTGAAGCATTCGAACATTCTTAGCCAATCATGCAATACTGCGTCCGCGTTTGCCACGTTATGTTCGAACTACAGAGGCAGAGTCCCATTGCATGGTTCTAACTTGTATTGAAGCGAACACCATACATATGGGGTATTGACGCGCACAGCATACGTACGTATAGGATCAAATTATATATAAGGATAGTCAGAACTTATTCCACCTTTATTGCAAAATTGCAGCCTATACAAAGAAGGTGAGAACAAGTCAGAAATTATTTACTGAGCAAGGGAAAAAAAAAAAAATCATACAAAAACCTCCTCCTTGTTAAAAATTCCCAGATCTGTCAAATTACGAGGGAATCTCCTGTGCACAGGTCACTTCACAGATTTTCAATTGGATTAAGGTTTGGGCTCTGGCTGGGCCTTTCCAGAACAATGGTCATCCTTTGATGAAGCCATTGCGTTGTTGATTTTGAAGTATGCTTTTAGTAGTTGTCATGCTGAAAGGTGAAGTTTCTGTTCATCTACAGCTTAGCAGATGCTTGAAGGTTTTGTTTCAAAACAGACTGATACTTGATCCATTCACCTTGGATAAACCTCCAGTTCCAGCCAAAGAAAAGCAGCCCCAAATCATGATGCTGCATCCACCATGCTTTACTGTGTGTATGGTGTTCTGTTCTGTGCTATTTTTGTGCCAAACATACCCTTTGGAACTGTGGCTAAATAATTCAACCTTGGTTTCATCAGACCAGAATACATTTTTTCCACTTGGTTGTGAGTGACTGGGTATACCTTTTTACAAAGTTTAGCTGGGGTTGATGTTTTTCTTCGCAAGAAAAGGCTTTTGTCTTGCTACCCTAACCCACAACCCAGACATATAATATATAATTATTATAATATAATATATGACTGTTTTCACATGTAGGGAACAACCTGTAGTTACCAGGAAATCTTGCAGCTCCTTTACTGTTGATGTAGACCTCTTGCTGGCATCCTTGACCAGTTTTCTCATCTTGGAGAGACATCCTGATCTTGGTAGAGTCAATATTGGGCTGCATTTCTCCACTTGCTGAAGACAGTCTTCACAGTGCTCCATGGGGTGTTTAATGCTTTGGATATTGTTTTGTATCCCTGTCCTAAATGATACCTTTCAATGAGGAGATCCCGTTCATGTTTTAAAAGCTCTTTGTGGACCATGGCTTTTGGAGTATGTTGCAACCAAGATCATATCAAAATAATACTACAGGAACACCCAAACTGTATCTGAGCTCAATCAGAGCCACTTTAATTGATGTCAGATGTATTCTAACTACTATCTGAGATGAGACTTATTGTGATTGGTTGATTCTAATGTAGGTCCATGTAGAATATATAGATTTTGAGTCAAAAGGGCAATGTCTTACAAAAGTTCCTTTTGGCTTTAAGCAGCATTTCTAATAATGGTACCATATGACTGTTGACATCTTTTTCCATCAGCTTGCTTTTTTCATTTTACAGTAAAATTAGGCTCTAAGCTACCTTGTCAATATCATGCACAAGACACTAAATAGGCACTAATTCATCATCGGGCAACCTCAAAAGCACACATACAGTATATTCATACTAATTCACATGGGTTTAATTAAGAGCTACAAAGAAGTCTAAACTGCACGTCTTTGGAAGTGGGAGGAAAACACGAGTACCAGGGAAAAAATCTACACAGACAATGGGAAAAAAGCAAACTCCCATGACTCAGATGATTCAAAACCAGTATCCTTGAGCAGCAATACTAATGACTGATCTACTGTGCCACCTAATGTTTTTTCCAAATATCTTAAACAAGCAAGCAAACATTTATAATGGTCATGTATTAACATAGGATGGGTGCATTTTGCACTTTAGTAGTAGAGGGTTTAGCCTAATGCTTAGGTAAATTAGTTTCTGGTGCATGTAAAGATGGAAATCACAGTTTTACAGCACATTACTCTTTCCTGAATCTTCACACATTTAACACTTGCTTCCATTTGTAGTATCTTTTTGTGAGCCCTGTCTTTCTTTTACAATCTTCCTTCCACGCTATTTTCTGTAACATATTTCCTTTGCTAGATTTTACTAATGCTGGAAGCAGTGCATTTGCTTGTGAAATTTGGAAGAATTTACAGCAGATGCCTGAATGAAATGCAGAGAGAGTTCACTCCTTGGCACTGCCTGAGAGCTTAGAGTTCAGAAAAACATAACAAAAACAAGTTGTTCAGTTTTGCTTTTATTCCACTTTCACATCTGTGGTCGAAGTGTAAAGCAAACTTAATTTATCTTGACTTAATTTATCATATTTCTATTGGTTGTTTAACTGCTGCTTATCCTTTTTAATGCTTCTATTATCATTGTATCATCCTGGACAACTGTGTTTGCACTGAAAAGAACCTTAAATGAGCACCAGAAGGCATCATGAGCAATATGGCTTACTAGAAAGCAACAGTAAAACAGAATGTAGCATTATAAAGCAAAACAAAACCAAACAAAAAAGCTAGTAAAGGCATTCACAATAGATTGTTTTACTGCATATGTAAGCTAATGACACCAAATCAGGCTCCATTAAGAAGCATTTATTTCGAAATTATTATATATGCTTAAGATGGTCATTAGGAGGCAGCTGAAACACTGGCAGCAACTCCTGGCCACCACCATCACTAAAGATAAAGGCACTGTCTACATTACTACATTTTAATTTAAAAATTTCACACTGCCATTTTTGAATCAATTACAAAGGGATCAGTGTCTATATTGAAACACCCGAAAACACACATGACTGTGACCTCTGACTGCACTAGGCATGCTCACATTGGTGGCAAATTCCTTGAAAGGACTATGTAGTGAAACATTCATAAACCTTTGAAAATCAGATTCCTGTCTGCTTTATGTGCTTTCAAAACTAACAGCACAGACAGGACTCTGATTCACAGCACAGAAAAAGAAAGAAATTCTTTAAGAAGCTGGAGCGATTTGCCCCCATTTCACCAATAACACGGTGATTACAGTTGAAAGTAACGCTGTTTTGAACTGGTGATGGACATCCTGTCATTAAATAAAAACAAAGAAAATGATACATAAAAATGTTTAGCTCAATGTTCATTTGCAAGATGATCGATTATAAGCAGTCCACAACAATCAGATCGATCTTGTACCAAAAAACATTTGTAAAGCTAACTCAACACAGGAAATAATAAATAAATAAGTGTGTGCAACTTTATCGTCACTTTACTGCATTGTGCTTTCATGTATTTCTCTGTGTTGTAATATTGTGACCTCGGCTACATTCAACACCCACCAACTTTGTTAAACGCCTTATTATTAATTTTTCTGCAAAATATGCTCCACCTTAACGAATAGATTAAGTTAATTGAGACTGTCAAATGACCTATTTACAATCTGATATTTATGGCTCTGAATTTTTCACTACAACGGTAATGCCACCGGCCATGGGATTTATCGCAAAATTGCAATGACTGGTAACTTACCTGCTTTTTACGCATGTATACAGCATTCAAACTTTACAGAATGTAATTTAGATGCATACATGTAGGTAGCACAACAAGCGCCATGTGATGGGTGATCAGTCAGGGAATGAGCTTTTGTAATGAGCAGTATCAAATCAGTGAAGGGTCATGAAATAATCATGAACCAATCAGATCGCGATTGAAGTACTGTTGTTGGAAAACCATGTTTATGTCCATTCACACTGACACTATGTTTTCAGAAGTATAATGATCTGGAGAGCATTAAAGTCTTCATTTTCAAGGGTCAAAAATGAAAGGGCAGTATGGATGAAAAGCAAAAACATAGACAAATGTATTCGTTTTTGAATGAAAATGCAATTAAAAAGTTTCTAACATACAGGGAGTAGTTAATCACCTTTTATGATTTTGTTTAGAATTGGCTAAGGCTGTTGTCCTGGCCATTAACTGTGTATTTCTTAATGTTTGTTTCTCCCACTAGTTTTATTAGTGGCTGTTTTTTGCTTAACAATTCTTCCTGCAATTAGTTAGGTTTTTTCCTTATCAAGTTCACTGTTATGATTTAATAGTGTAACACCAACTACTTTGGTCATTTTAAAAGTTATAAAGGTCCAGCAACCCTCTTTATTATTTTTGTTTGTCTGTGATACCTGAACTATAACAGTATATATATTGACTTGAATTGTTGGTAAAATGAAAAGACTCCACCTACGAAAAAAGGAGTGTTATTTCAATAACTTTTCAAACGTGCTAACAGGTTACTGTTAACTTACCTCTCCAGTCTCCAGGGGCCTCCTGTATAAACGGTGCGTATGCACAGAAATGTTGTGTAAGAACGTTTCCACGTTCAAATCGCAATGTATAAAACCTAAACTTGCCGTAAAGCCACACACATTTCCACGGTAGCTCATACCCTGTCGTATGCAAGTTCTGCACTTGGTTTTGCAGACTGGCGGCACCCAGCGTCAAAGCAGTGCTACTGTTCCTGTGTGGTTTCCCTTTCTTTTTCAGATCCACATCCCTGATGCGGCTTTATAAATACACTGATAATTAACCGCATATTATTTATTAGTTTAATGCATCTGATTGTAATTAACCTGTAACAATATAATGGTCCACGGAACGGTCAAACTATTCTAAATACAATAGCTGCTTTAGCGTTGTTACTCACACTGCACCTTCTTCTTCTTCTTTCAGCTGCTCCTGTTAGGAGTTGCCACATCGGATCATCTTTTCCATATTACTCTCACTGCACCACTCTGAGCATTTATATCACTCTATCTGAGTGTAAATCACAAGAGTACAGCAGCTGATCGGAAAGAGAATTATTGGTATACAGCATCAAACACACGCTGTCTCAGCCATTCATTATTTGAACTGGTCTCATCTGACAAACGCTTCAGAGCCTTTCCTGTTCGGACCTCGCAGATCACAAACAAGTTTCATCCCAAGAACTATACACGCACTCGATCAGTCCATCAAGTGCTCCTTGTAGAACTGTTTGTACTTGCAAGTTTACAGTGAGGTAATTGTACTTATGATACAGTTATAATATTGCACAACCTGAGCCACTATATAAAGCGCGTATTTACATATGATGACGATATCATTTTTAAGATGAAATGCAGCAAAATATATTTATTATATTATACAAATAAAACTTTAACTTTCATTACACGGTGCTACAGCGCTAGCGAGTAATTTGAGCTTTGTTCACGGTTTGTTCCTGCCTCGCGCTGTATTCTTGCTGTGGCTGGCGCAATACTGGAAGGATAGATGGACAGAATAATTACACATTACGAAGATATTTCAATGTTCCTTAAAAGTTTTGAAGAATCGCCGTTCTAAGCTTACAGATGGCTTAACGTCTATTACAGAGCTGATTGTGTGGCGATTGGGTATTTGGAGAAAGAAAAGTAAGGACAGGAATTGGGGTTTAGTACGTTTGAAAAAGACAGTACTGCTGCAATAAAGCATTTCATCAAAGGTGGCGCAGCAAGCATTTTGCGTAAGACATGAACAATCACTGCACCAATGTGTTCCCATGTTTAATAACATGCTTTAACTCCTATCACCATGAAAATCATATCACGTATAGTTCTCAATATTTTAATTATTCAGAGAGCTGTAATATCATGAATGTAATGGATTCTGTGTCCTGTCGGAGGAAGAGAAAGAATGGAAGCACGTAGTGATTCACGTACATGGAGCACATAGAAGATCAAATACAAAACAAAGCATTTAATGTGCTACTTTAGTTACGATGGGATTTGAGAAACTAGTAAATTAAATGATTTTAAGATGAAGTTTATGATGTTCTACTTTAATGACAAAATAAACTACGTGATTAAAGTGGAAATTTACAGATTAAAGTTTACATTTCGTGCTTTTTTCACACTGTGTGCCTTTTTTTTTTCTCTGTACCCTAATAAGCTTTCATATGACATTCAAACGGTGGGCTATGACTTGCCTTTTCACGGCAACTTTGATATCTGACAATTTCTTTTTTTATTTTGGGCACTGTGCGACTTTGTGAACTTTAGCTTTCGAGTTTCTCCGACACACTATGTCACTCGTTCAACTTCCTTTTGTTGTTTAAACCAACAAATAGTACATTTTTCTTTGCCTCCACTTGGTATTCGCTGAAATCCTTCTATTTTTCCTTGTACTTTTGCCATTGTCTTTTCACAGAATACTGAGCTTAAGGGCTATTTATATTGATTTCCATATTCAAAGAGGTGTAATTCGTGGAAGTTGGCAAATGCATAGATTTATGCATCTGGATTTTTTTGTGCATAAGTACATTTCTGCTTTTGTGCTTACGTCATGTTATAGTGCGAATTCTACGCACGACATTATGCATGAGGCCCCAGATGTGCTACTGACTGTTGTTAACACAAAAACTCAAATCTTTCTAGTTTAAGTTTTTTTTTTCTTTTAAGGGATTTCACATTTTACTTTCAATGGCTTCATATAATGTGCTTGTTTTAATCTTTACCAAAAAGAAACAGCCTTCCATGAGCTGATTTCCTGTCTGTGGTCCTATGTGGAAGAGATCCTGGTGCTTACTATACATGTCAATTTTCTTTACAACTCACTGTTTCCACTAGACAGGATTTCTTAAACTTTCACACATTATTTAACAACAGATCCAAACAAAACCTGACCAAACAAAATGTAACATTGCTTGTTTGTAATTAAAATAAAATATTCAATGACAATTAACCATTCAAATATCAATTTGTTTGCCTATTGGACTTCACTTTTTCTTTTTTAGTTTAGTCCAGATTTATACTTCATGGGTAGATGAATTTCAGCTGGGCTGTGTCCCAACACCACAGCCACAAGCAACACTATTATCTGAAAGACATATGGGAACACTGCAGCTCTCAAGCATGAACAATTATTTTTCACAATAAAAAGACTTTATATTATTCTGATTTGAAAGCAGGGTGGTATGGTAAAGACCTAAATGCTAACCACATGCATATTTCAATAAATACAGCAAAGTTGAAACTCCTTAATACTATTGTATCTTATATCATGATCCAATACATAAACTAGGATTCAGAGCCAAATAAGCATAGCAGAGATTCAAGCCTTCAAAACCAAAACTGTAGTAGCAAACACAATTAGTGCTGAAGTTATCTGTAATTGGGGAAATGAAAGGACCACGTTAATGACATTTATACTGTTACATAGGTGATATCGCAGCTTCCAAACTCTAGAACCGTGCCTCTAGCAAAACGTCAGTGCATCAAATAAAGACAGAAAAGGTGGTGCTAATGAAAAACAAAAGGAATAGATTGGGAATAATAAAAACAAAACATTACAAAGTGTCAACCCTTCTACAGTATAATGAAAGTAAAACTAATTAAGAAGAATATACTTAGGTTCCAAACCTCCAGAAAAATACAGAAATAATCAAAAAAATAAATGTAAAATTGTGCAAAATCAACAGATTTATGTTGTTGTTTAAACACAAAATCCCACAGTCCTTCTGCTTATATAAAATAGAATCTGGGTAGTGACATTACATGTTTAGCCTCGGACAGTGTAATCACAATAGCAAAATAGCTGTAAGCAACAAAAAACATCAATTAACTACTGTGAGGTATCCTTTTAACCAGCTACAGTATGAATGATGTCTTAAAAGGAATATTTCACCCAAAATATATTGTTTATATATTACTTACCCATATAGTTTGCAGTGACAAACATTTTTAATCTAATTTTTTTGTGGAGAAAGTACATAACAAAGATTCTAACAGAACAGGACCCAAGAGTGACCAATGCTAGACAATGGCAAAGAATGAGAAAAATATCTCTGGGAAAAATGAAGTCTCAAACAACTCGTGTTGCATAATCCATACTGTATATCCATTGTCCATTTGTATGCTGAAAACATGCAAAATTTATTTTTGGCTTAAATATTATTAATACTTCTGTAAAATATTGTGTTTAATACAAACTGGAAAGGCATAATCTGATAATACTATGAGTTTCAATTTATGACAGGATTTTGGATCAGTGAATGAGGGGGAGATTCAGATCTACATGGGTTAAGTAGCATATATATTTTTTGCATCATTTTTGGCTGGAGTATTCCTTTAATGGTTTCACTCACCAGGTAGTAATTGACCAATTATGAGAAATACTGCTTAAGTTTCTTCTATAGTAAGTTCCCATAACTTCTTTGACATTTGCCTATACACAGAGCTTTACTATGGCTCATACTTTTTAAGCCGCATCACTACAATGTCAATAAGAACTTTGCTTTGTCTGCAGTCCAATATACTTCCATTTGCATACACAGCACAGTGATAACATAAAAATGCTTAGAATTAAAAAATGACTCACAGAGAAATGAAGCTTTAAGCATCAGCTGGTCATGTGCATGATGACGTGTGCCACAATCAATCAGGGATTGGCTTTGTTTCAGGTATTACTGCAATAGTGAAGATAGATAGATAGATAGATAGATAGATAGATAGATAGATAGATAGATACTTTATTAATCACAAGGGGAAATTCATAGTAGTTAAAAGTAATAAAAAGTGTCCAGGGAACGAGTCCACATAAAAGAAAGTGGTAGGAGTGATCAGTGAAACAGAGAAAAAGGTAGAAAGATAAAGTTGTACCCGGAGTTGCTGGAAAGGCTGCCCCTCGTGGCGGCGCCTGAGTCAACTGAACATATGGAACAGGAATTATCCGTGCCAGTTGATTACATGATCATTTTGGAAAGGGCATGATGAAAGATAGCTAGGCTTTGCCTGGTTCCTGGTTGCCAGTAGAAAATCAGCATTATATTCTGCTCAGCGTGTAATCAAAGTTGCTTGCCCAAATTTAGCCTGCTGACTACATTTTCAATTGAGACAATTAGTACACTGTTATGATGTAAGTGTACACATTAAGATACTTCAATTTTTTTGCACAAATAACATTTACACTACAAAAAAAAAAATCAATAATAAGCCTTAATATTTCAAAACACATACTGCAAACTTTGTTACTAAATGCATAAGATGTCACACCTCAGCAGACCTTGCAAACCGGCTATGAGTTTGCAATTACAATGAAGATTACAAGAAGGTGGATAAATATCATTTGTAAAAAAAAAAAAAAAACATTCAGAACATTGAAAACGTCCAAATTCTTTTGCAAGGAAGCACATTTGCACAGGAAGTTTTTAAGTAATTTGGGATTTATAATTCAATAAACAAGCCATATTCTGAAACATTTACTGCATCTAATTATAACACTGTCAGGCATATTAAAGTTTCACATTTATTTGCTTTTCAAACTGAATATAAGACTCATTAATG
This sequence comes from Polypterus bichir lapradei, assembly GCA_026402145.1. Classification (NCBI taxonomy): domain Eukaryota; kingdom Metazoa; phylum Chordata; class Cladistia; order Polypteriformes; family Polypteridae; genus Polypterus; species Polypterus bichir. The sequence goes on from JANRMT010062806.1 coordinate 69,326,364, forward strand.
TTGAAATGACTTTTTAAGCATTAAATACAAATTCCTAACAAAACTATAGATATGTAAATGTAAATAAAATGCGAAAAAGAGGTACTTAGTGTCTTTGAATGTGCACTTGATGATAGCCTGAGTTCATAATGCTCCAGTGTGATCAGACTTGGACAAAGCAGTATACTAGCCATTGACAAAACATATTTCTCATCACATGTTGTGCTGCTTGTTAGAACTCATTTCATGTTGGTTTCTAGTCTCCTCAAAAGCCCAGCAAGCCAAGGTTCAGAAATCAATAGGAAATGTCAACAGAATACTGATGCACCAAAGAAATAAAACAGCCAAGGTTTAAAAATAAATAAGTAAGCATAAAAGCATTCACTGCGTACACACTCAGAACATCTCAATGCTTAAAGGCTTTAGAATTCAATGCTGCAGTGTCTTTCATTTTGTAACCAACTAACAGTAACAGGGACATTAACAAATAACTATACTATAAATCAACATACAGCTTTATGGTCTTGATTTTGTTAAAACACAAAATGAGTTTTCTTGATAAAATGAGTGAATTTTTTTTTGGGTAACCCAGTGGCCAGTGTCTGTGTGGAATCTTTATGTACTTCCCTAAAAACATCCTTAAGGCATGCAAGTTAGATTTACTGACTCCAAAATGTTTAAGTATGAGGAAGTGTGCCCTCCAATGGGCTGGCATCCTATCTAAGTTTGGTTCCTTCCTTGTACTGGAAGAGATCCTGGTTCCCTGCAACACTAACAACAGATCAAGCAGGTTCAGTAAACAGAGACATGTTTTATTTCCCTAGTTTCCGAACACTTTATCATTCTGATATGGATAATAACTGAACTTTTCACTTACTTCAGTTGTAGCTACTAAACTTACTCACCTTAGACAGGGGTTGACATGTGGACTCTTAATGATAAACTGAACTCAGCCCCAGGGCACACCTGGAGGGCTTGTCATTGCCACTAAAGTGTCAGTGCAGCAGTGAGACAAATCTGCAAAGTGCCACTGTCAGCTTCAAGAAATTACATACAAACAACATTTTACACTAAACTGACTATAAGAGTGACACTTAACAGAAGAAGTGAAATAAATACATAAATAAACAAACTGAAATCTGACTTTTATTAACTACCTCACAAGTTTAGACAAACTATTATATAAAAGAAAAAGGGGAGGAAATATAGAAGGAAGGAAATGCTGGAGCAGGTATTCATATAGTAAATCTAGGAGCCAGCTGAGGACGTTTATCTTAATCCTACATGATTTTTGGTATTTGGCTGGAAACCAGTGGATACTTACAGAAAAAAGAGTTGATTCTTATAATGGGGGACCAGGAGGGAGACAGGGAAAGATCATTCAGGCCAGTGAAAGTTGCAGGCCCCTTTAATTGCTGTACACACTTCTAAGGTGCAATTCCTCAATTTAGAGAAAGGTCCACTCCCTTCTTATCTATTCCTAGTATGTGTCACTGGCACTTTTTGACTATGAAAGTGTGGCTTTAGTGACACTGTGGGAGTGGGGTTTATCACAAAAGTTTTATTTTGAACTAGTAACTGACAGACAGTAGCATGAAATGGAAAAACACAGTGCAAGAGCAGAAGAAAGATCCAAATGCTGCTTCAGTGGAGAAAGAGAATCTGTCGAAGGTGAGTGTTAAGTGAGAAAGATAATGTGGCATGGGGTGTGTGAAGGCAGGGCAGCTAGCCCTACATAATGATTAGGAAAATATGTAGTAGGGGCCAAGAGCACCAGTTGTTATTTTGTTCTATGCCATCACCTTTAAGTCATATCATTTTAGGCTGCAGGTGAAGCTGATAAAGTGGAAGATGATGGCAGCCACTGGTTGTTCAGAGCTTTATGACAAATTTTCAGGCAACCTGAGGAAGGGAATGAACAGTTACAACCAATTATTTGACCCCAGGATTTATTTCTGAATGCTGCCAGACTTGGTTGGCAAATATATTAAAACCCCCTTTTAAGGGTACAGAAATGGTGTGAGACTTTATATCTTGCAGCATTTTTTAACTAACATTGTTCTGATAAAACATATTACAATGGAATTCTACTTGATTTATTTAGCACCATGGCACACACATTTTACAATCTATCTATTATTGTTTGTGGAGACCTTTAAGAAAAAATGTGTTGTAAGCTGTAGTGTGCCAATTGAAACAATGATTCTCATTCCAAATTGTGTTTCTCATTGTGCCTGGGCCTACTCATACATGGTGGAGTGTGGGAATGCCTAGTATTTCCTTTTAATTATTTTTCTGTTTTTTTTTTAATATTTTTGCTGTGATGACAGAGAATAAACTAAAACATCTGTAGTATTAAGAAATGCTGATTATGCCACATGATAAAAGAAGACGGAGCTTTCCAAATAATATGGTGCAATTAGCTGATGTTATATTCAGTTTTCCTTGGCAACCTGATAAAACGAACAGATTAAAATCCTCATGCAGTCAAAAGGTATACAGGAAACACATCCTCATTTCTTTTATTGAACAGCATCTGCTCTTCTACTTATGCATTGCAGATGTTTCTTGGACTGACTTAAAGATCATATTAACACCTGTTTAACTGCTAAACCTTCCATCTAGAAAAGAACTTCCTGCTGTCTGCAATGTGCCAGAAACCCTTGACTTGACAAGAGGCAATCTGGTGAGGCGCTGCCAGGATATTCTTAACTGAAAGCAACTCCTGGCATTTTAGTCCTTTCTTTTTCTTTTGGTCTGCTGCTACCTTATGAAATCATGGAAGCACATGTGTGCCAAAGCTCATCATGGATCGGTAGATAACTAGTAGGAGCAGTGGCCTTTTAATTGCATTGTGAAAATGTATGAGAGAAACTGACTGTAATGGCAAACCATCTGCTGTTTTAATTATCATTCCTGGTATCTGTCAGGATGATATCAGGCACCGTCAAATACCTCCTAGTAATTGATTTTTAAACTGCAATTATTTTTGCAACAGTTTTATCCTCAAGAAAAAACTCTGTTACTATCAATTAACACTTTAGTTTAAAATTAAACTCTGACATACAAGAACTTGTCCGTGTGTTAAAACAGTCCATGTATTTATATTTATATTAGGAGACTAGTCTCTTGTGTTTTATTTTAATTTTGTACAATAGAAATGAAAAAAAAATTGAAATCCCTGTAATGTTATAGGCAAATGTGATTTTTATCAAAATGGGGCTTTTCATCAAAAACAACTTGTGCTATAAAAATAAAATCATGGCAAATATGCATCCATTCATTATCTGTATCTGTGTTGTGGCTCTAAGGCAAGCAGCAAACCTGTGCAGGCAGTTCACTCTAATACTGTCACAGTTAGGGGTCTGTGGCAGTGTGTGATTTTGGGATAAAAACAGTGCAGTTCAGGCTTGGTGTGGGTGTGTATTGGTGAAAAGCCATGCAGATGCAGGGTTTGCAGTGGGGAAATTAGCCAATTGCTTGTTAACGTGCAAGTGTCATCATTTCAGCCATTCCTCACTGACACTCCGTGGGTCGTTAAGCAAAGCACCTGCAATCACAAAGTATAAAAAGACCTGAGTAGAGAGAGAGAGGGGAGAAGAAAACAATAAAGAAAGAGAAAGAAGAAAGAAATACAGTTGGGAGAGAATCAAGAAGAACAGTTGTGAAAAAACAAAGAGGAGGATTGGGAGAGTAAATCAGTTGTAGTGGACAGGAGGCAAGGTGGTCAGGAGACCCCGGGGCAAGCGAAAGGAACATCACTCCAGGGGAGTCACCCCTATTGAGCACTGATGGAGAAGGAGAGATTGTGGTGGGGCAGTGGGAGCTGCACTTTGGGCATCCAAGTGGGTACTGTCTGAATTGGCTGGGGCAGAAGCTGATTCAATAGTTGACAGCACTTGGTTGGTGTTCCAGCACCGCTAAAAAGACCTGATAGGTGAGCAGGGGAGACAAAAGAGAGAGGAACACGCTAAGGCTCAGAGGAGAATGTAAAAGGAAGTAACCCTCTTTTAACTCTTGTTTTTTTCTTGATTTTATTCAGAATTATTTATTCATTATTTCATTTTAACTCCCACATTTGACACTTGTTTTCTGGAATATTTATTGATGATTTCAATGCACTGCACATTTCATTAGATACTGCATGTTTGAATATGCACTTTTTGCACTAATTTGTTGTTTTGTTTCTTCATTGCACTAATCCATCCTCAGCTGCAGGTAGCCAGGGCATCACAATCACCTTTTCTATTGTATGGCCTACTGATGCACATACCTGCACTCTCTCATACTGAGACAATTTACAGAGGCAAATTAAGCTAATACACACTTATTTGGGATGTGGGAGGACAATGGAAAACAGACATGCAGGTAACAGAAAGACCAGAAAGATAGTAACTAGGATCTGACATTTTCACCTAGTTTCCTCAACACTATGAGGTAAAAGGGCTAAATGGGATTTTGGAATGACCTAGCTCATTATTAGTGTTGATCGACAAAATTAACCAAGGCATTTTTTGAAGAGAATTTGCTGGGTGTGTCAATGACCCCATTTGCTAGACATTTCCTTAAAAATTTGTTCTGCAGATGACCTAGACAATCTTTTTTTTCCAGTGCTCCATGATGATTTGTGAGTCCAGACGAACATCACAGGGCTGTAGAAGCCATGTTGGATGGGGATGTCACTACCCAATCCATGCTACCTTCCCAATTTGCATTGTTCATGGGCAGAACTTTTAAGCTTGCAAACTGTAATTGTATTCCACCTCACACTGTTTGGTCATGTTCAATGTGCTTCACATACATGTGAATAATTTAAGGAGTATACATGTATGTATGATGTTACAACCCAATTAGCACTCTAGATGGATTTGCACCAAGCGTCCATTTAAAAAATACAAAAAAAAATTGTAGTATTTTAATTTCACAGGTACAATAGCTGGCCATAATGAAAATATTATGAAAACATTGTTGTTCAGCATAGATTCATTATGCTGTGTCTTTACTGCTGGATTAAGCACATCGGCTCCTCAATAGGTAGCGCTGATCAAGTAATGGCAGAGACAGCCCCGCGTTATATATAATGCTGATCCCTTACATAAAAGTTTCTGAGCATTTTAGATAGCTGCAGTTAAAGGAGTTCAAGAGACACAAAGAGAGATAAATGACTTAGAATATGAATTTATCTCAAGTAGGCATGGTGGCACAGTGGATAGCACTGCTGCCTCAGAGCTTAAGTCACATATTTGGCCACATTATCAGTGAAGCATAGTCAGCAGATGATGGTTCCCTAGCCCTCATGGATACTTGAAAGACCAAAGCACTATTAAAATCCAAAAAATAGTTCAGTGCCTCTTTTCCCACTGACTTTAATGCATTTTGCCAACATTTCTAAACATTTCCATGTTTTCACTAAATTTGAGGTGAAGTGAATTCAGCAGGGTTCGGTCATCACTACTCATTAAATTTTAATGGTCATCGCTTAAAAATTTATGTTTCTTACTGAGGCACTCAAAATAAACCATTTGTGGATAAATCATATGTTTTAAATGAAGTTTTCAAATCTACTTTTCAATTTCACATATTCAGGAGTCTTTCCCAGAAACACTAGGAAGAAGGCAGAAAGCAAAAAAAATTAAACATTATATTCCAATGAAGTACAAAGCCAACTTAAGATGTTCTTTCACCTAACTGTGTGTCTTTAAACTGCAGGAGGCAGCCTTTTGGAGTACCTTGATTAAAACTGCATAAACAGGAGGAAAATATGCAAACTCCACGCTGAAGTTATCCTAGCTGTGAATCCATTCTAGACTCTACCAGCATTGTTTTGTCAAGGAATCACACTACAATCTGCCCCATTCCATACATTTGTACTATGATAATTACAGGAGGCCAGCTATGAATAGTGTGAGGTAAAGGGAGAAAATGGAGCTGCTTCTGATAACCTTTGTAATCCAAACATCACAGGTTTGTGGACAGCCACTAGCAGTTACCACAGGGCAAACGTCTGAACTGGAACGGATCATGGTGTGATTCTCTGACAAAACACATGAGGTAGTCAGCAGGATTTGCACTGTGGACAGGCTGAGTGAGAGGAAGCTCAGCTGACATCACTAGGAAACATTCTGCTATACTGTCCCTGTGAGCAGAAGTATAGAAGAACTCCTATTGCTCTTACTGCTTTGTAATCTAGACGTCATGGGTGTGCAGCTGGCCACTGACAGTTATCACAGTGCAAATGTCCAAATTGAGACAGATAGTGGTTTGATTTTACAACCAAAAAAAATTAAATAATAAAATTATAAGTGAAGCCCAATTACATACAAATTATTTTTAGAAATTTGAAGTTCCTGAAAAAAAAACAATAAATGTAGCCAATTAAAAAGAGGCTGCATTATGATCAATTTATTCAATTGCTAAACATAAGAAAAGAAGGCTTTTCATTCACTTGGGTCCAAGCTATAAAGAGAAGTCAGATGTGGAAGGAAGAATGTGAATGTTAGGAATTACAGTTTTTGTTTTTAGTACAATACACTATTAACAGGGCCCCAATATGAGCTGATCAAACTGCTAATTATAAATTGAAAGCAGTGGGAATTGTCTTTAGGATCAAAGTCTTCATTTGGGTTACCTACACATATTCCATGCCTATTAAAATCTCACAACAGAATCACTAAGCAGCCCCGTCGTTTGACCCTTATACTCACTGACTGATACTCTGCGATTATCTGAATGAAATCTCAAAGGAGAGAGCCAAACAGGGCTCATATGAAGTAAGAATCTGACAGAACAGGAAATGTTTCAGCTCCCTTGCCTTGACATTGAACCTGTAGTGTAGGGGTTGAACGTTACAATAGCCGAATTGCAGATTACCCAAGCAATCTTAACCAAGAGCAGGGCTACATCTGCCACTTTTACACATTACAGAGGCATAAATTACACATGGATCTGTTACTGTAGCAGTAGAAGAAATACTTGTTAAAACTGTGTAAGAAGCACTTACCAGGTTTTTTTTCCATTGTGCAGCAGAGAGCCTGTATTCGACTGTATATTAAAATTCTCTTGTTAGTTATGTTTTTTTAAATGTTTTATTTTTTAGCATGACAATTTCTTATAGAAGATTTATTTTAAGATGGTTTCCTGTTTTAAAATAGTGTGATCTAGCATTTTTGTTGCTTCATACTGCATAGAGCTCTTAGATAAACCATTTAAAAATCCATACAATCAAAAGCAAGTCATCATATCTTGAAGCTATCTGCATAATGCAATTAACATATCTTTATTTAAAAACAATGATTTGCATTAAGAGGGAAATTGATTCATTGCTTTAGGACTAATCAAGAAAAGACACATTTAAGACTAAAGAGTCTCAGTGCTTTATGGATTGGGTCGCCTAATCAATTTCCCAAATGTTATTTCTAAAATGCTCAGAATTGTAATAAATGGGCCCAGAAGAATGAGGATCATATTGCTTTAGTGGACTTAACCAGGAAAATCAGAATATCTTTCAAATATTTTGGATTATTTTAATTAGAGTGAAAAAAGAAGGGCACCGTAAATAGAGCTTCTGCTTCACAAAGTCAAATATGGTGTTCAAACACCTCCACAGGCTTCAACTGTGTGAACTTTACATGTTCTTATTGTATCCATGTGGCTATTCACTCAGTTAGGTTGATTGTTGACACTAAATTGGTTCTTGCTATGTGCGTGTGCTTCTCAATGGACTGACTCACTAAGTATCAGATGTCATATGGGTTCCAGGTACAATTGAATCTGTATTTGAAAATCCAGGTTAACATCATGGATGGACTGCAAATAAAATACATTTGCTAAATAAACCAAATTATCAAAGATCCTGTTTACATTTAAACCGTGACCATCAAGTCACTCTAATATAACTATAGATTATAAAAACATATTCTGATAATAAAATTAATACAAAGATCACAATCTACATATGTTCAAGTACCAAAACCTTGACTAATCCACATTCTTTATATGCCATGGGAAATCACCTTGAAAATACTGAACTTAGAGAGCTATTTAAATTCTATAAAATTCCACAGCTTGCTCTCTTCATTAAATGGTAAAGGGTAGAGAAAGCTTGTCAAAGCTTGTCACATTGACCAAAACAACAATTATTTCCATGTGGAATGCTAGTTAGTTTCAAAGCACAGTTCTTACCACCCTCAAATTTCCTAACAGGACTTTAGGGGAACCAAAGTGTTTAGAGAACACCAAAGACTTCAGAGCAATCAGGTCAGGAATCAAATTCAGGTGTACTCCATCCTGCAGGACCATCAGGCCAGAAAGTAAAGCATGCCTGTGATGAAGTGTCATGACAAATGGAGTATTTCTACTGAGAGCCTATTACACATTAAGCCAATAATACACCAAAGTGAAATGTTCACACTGAGTAGTAATAGGTGGACATGAAGGGGCAAGGAGCTTGAATATTTAAAACATGGAGAGTGGCATACACCTTAACAAAATAGAAGGACTAGGGGCTAACACTACAACATGTGTAGTGATCTTAAGGTGCCAGTGATCTTAAGGGAAAAATACAATGTATAAAATGAACCAAAATTTAAATGATAACAATGCAAATCATAGGAGAGAGAAAAGTACTTTGAAATACTGTATTCAGGCACACAATCACACCACTGAGTAATAAATTAAACGGTCATATCTTGGTGATGTAAATTTTTTGCAGGAAAAGTAAATGAAAGAAACAAACTTTAAAAAGACAAGTGAAAACGGTGTGTAAAGGGCGATATGTCAAACTGGACTGATAGCATAACCTATTAAACCTTTTAGTGCAAAATTGAAAAATAAACCTGGAATTTCTATTTTTTTACATTTTATTTTAATTGATTAACAACCAAATAAAATTATTAGAAATATATTCATCCATCATCCAACCCGCTATATCCAAACCACAGGGTCATGGGGGTCTGGTTAAGCTAATCCCAGCCAACACAGGGATCTAGGCAGGAAACAAACCCCAGGCAGGGCACCAGCCCACCACAGTTATTACAAATAATGATGCCCAAATAATATTTATATTTTCATTTGAATGACATGCCTTACACCATATAGTGTACAGTTTTTGCAAAAAGACTGCTTCGTACAGAACGTGGAAATACATTTCCAGAAATACATTTTCTTACTTCACTATGATGCCTCTAAGGTACATAAAAATTGCTGTGGGATTGATGTTCTGGGCATTGATTCAGTTACAGACACAAAAAGGCCAAACAGGATTTATCTGAGGAGCCGGTGATGAGCAAGAAAATGAAATGATTTGACTTTGTCACTTTTTAAAGTTGGCTTTAATGGATTATTTGAAATTTATTTTGGCTACTATATACTGTAAGTATAAGAACACCCCCCCCCCCCCCCAACAAATATTCCAACAAGGTAACTGTTGAGAAAGCATGGATATAAGTGAATGACATGGATTTATTTTATAAAGACTTGTACAGTCAGCATGTTACTGTAAATGACAGAAAATTATACATTGAAACAGTGCACCTGCTGTTCTGAGGTCTGTGGATCCACAGTGAGACTAAATAGCTTTGATGATAGGGGCTATTAGCAGTCAGTAATGGAAGTCCATTGTGCCCATGTTTGTATAATGGGGATGTACAATAAAATACTCATAATTATATGTTTTGTACTTTACAAATAGAAATTAAAAGCAAGTATATGTTTCAGTGGTATTTAGTCACTTGTAAACAAGTGAAAAATGGAACACTTTATAGCAATTTACCGTATCATAATACAACTATGCAAAGTGACTGACATTTTCTATCAGCTTTTAGGTGCAGGAGATCTGTAAACATCCATAAGATATTTATATTTATATATACTAGGGGGCTTTGCTTGCCAACCCCCATTTTTGTTTTTCCGGATACACACTTTTAAGATTTTTTTTCCTTGAATTGTTGCTATTTCATTAGTTTCACTTTTATTTCAGAACTTCTGTAAAAACAATATTTGGAATCTTTTGAGTCCCAATATGCTGAATCTTTTTAATGCGGTCAGTGAGACATGTGTATAATGACTTTGTACCATAATTCAGGACAAGTTTCTCTGTTTGGAATTTCAGCACAGACAAAACGATATACATAATCAGCAGTTAATAATTTTTTTTGCAAAGTAACCAATAAATGCATGTGAGGTAAACCCCATTTTTGAAATTCTCTGACTTAAACTTCAAAGCCTTACAAAATTTACATACTTCTGACATATCCATATATCCTATATCCATATATTCGATCTCTATTCGCCTTTTCGTTATTTCTCCGAGTAAAAATTTCTCTTTGTTTGCGCTAATGCGATGTTTACTTTCTTTGTTTTGACATTGTTGATTTTTTCTGCTTTCATATTCTATATCTTGCTCTGCATGTGTTTTGCACCTACGTTTTTTTTGAGTCTTTTGAATTCCACTTTTCATTATCTCTAACCTGCTCTGCATGTGTTTGGTCCCTTTGTTATCTAACCTTTTTATGACGTTTTACTTTGTTTTCTACTCTGTCTTTTATTTCTGACCTCGCTTTGTCCTGCCTTTTTTTCAGTGACACCTGGTCTGTGGTGATTATTTTCCCTTTTTCGAGTAATCATTTCCATTTGTTTGCACTACTGCGATCTTTACTCTTTTTTTTATACTTTCTAATTTTCCTACTTTCATATTCTTTAACTTTCTCCACATGTGCATCGCGCCGTTTTTTTTTTTTTGAGCCTTTCGAATTCCACTGCTTTCATAATCTCTAATCTGCTCTGCATGTGTATAGTGCCAACGTTTGTGAACGTCTTTATGAAGTTCTACTTTGTCTTTTACTCTCTGTATTTTAATTCTGAGCCCGATTGGACATGCTTTTTTTCAATTCCACTTGTTATGGGCTGATAATTACTTTCCTTATTTTCTGAATTTGCTCATTGATTATTCTTTTTCTTTTTTCTTTTTTTTCTCTCCAACGCTTTTGAGTCTCTTTTCTCAGCGCTGCTTTCTTCTTTGCTTACTCGTCAACGTTTCAATTATAACGTATTGTCCTTATACGCTTTATATGCGCTGAGAGCCCTGTGCTCAAAGCCTTTGCATGACTGAGTGTTTTGCTGCCCATGGTCTTATTTGATATTGGTTGTAAGTAGGGCGTGTCTTGCAAGAATCTCATGTTCTACATCCTCGCGAGATGGTCCTGGGTCAATCTTATGGCACAAAGTCTCATGTTTGAGGTCCCCGCGAGACGCTCCGTGGCCAATCTCTTTTGTTTCACGGGTCTTATAAGTGTCTTCCCTGATCTTCACATGAAGATCACATCTCGTATCTCTAGTGTTTCTCTCCAGGATTTTGTTTAATATATATATATATATATTTTAGTTTTTGCAAATTAAAAGTGTAGTGAATCAGCTCTGAAAGTTTTTTTTGCCTTTAAAATAGTTTTCCATGTGAAAATATGGTCTAGTGGATAAGGCACTGAAATTGAAATGGCAAAGTTTACAGCTAAGTCATGACCTCTAATTCACAGTGTGATCCTGAGCAAGTCACTTAAGTGCCATTACTCCTCTGTACAAAATACTGTATATAAACACAAATAATAATGAACTATACTTGTGGTGGTGTTCAATACTAAAGGACACTTCAGATCAAATAAAATTAGAAGAATGCTACAAACTGGGGTTTTTGTTTCCACTGCTTTATTATTTCAATTATGTCAGTGGGATTTGAGATTGCTATCATTTATGTTATCCAATGACATCCATTCTGTTTAATTGTGTGCTGAATTTGTGTGTTTTATGTCTGCACATTTAGTACGGCTTAGTAATTTATTTCATGACATTACAGTTATAAATATGTACAGTGTAGGCATTCTGAGCCTAAACTCAATGAAATGAAGAGTTCTATACAAAGATAAGGCAAGATACTGTCTTGAATTTCCAAATGCATGTATGAGTGTAACTGACTGCACTGGTCAGTACTCTTTGCTATAGAATGTTATGCCATAGCCAGTTTTTTTCCTGACTTGTATGTATTTACTGTTTTATTGTTGTTTTAGCTAATGTTGAAATAGATTTGTGTACTATTTGTTATTTCTATTCTTTCCCTTTAAATGTGTATCCATTACCTGTACTTTTTGAGAGGAGCACTAGGAGGCAGGTCCACCCTGGCATCACTGCTGCTGGGTGCTTCTTCTGGCTTTATATTACCAAGCAGAAGTAAGACAGCAGTGGTTCATCAAGTTTGTCTGGAGCCTCTTTTGTAATTATTAAGTTTCATTTGTATTTTCTGGTTTTCTGACTTAGAATTGCTACAGTGGTTTTGCTTACAAATTGTGGAGTTTGCTCTCGGATTGACTTTTAGGTGAATCCTTTTTTAACCTTCTCAGTATATTGCTATATTTTTCTATTTTTTGTTATAGAGTTTGATGGTTCTGTCCCTTGTAAAGGCATTTTTCAGATTTCTTAGGACTCTGAACTTTAAAAGCCAGTTTGCTCATTTTAGGCATGTTTAGGCCAATGCCTGTAAGTAGAAGTTGGAGGACTAGCTTGACTGGAGTGAAATTCTTATTGGCTGATCAGTGAAGGTCTGGTTCTGCTTTTCTAGTTTATTTTGAAAGCCTCATACCCCATTTTTCCATGGTTGAAATCCCTATATATAACACTGAATGCCTCAAACAGAAATATTTTTTGAATTAATTAATTAGTCTTTGTTTTAATTTCTTTCAGTTGTTAGAAGAGAGTAAATTGAGAGTGTCCTCTAGGTAGACTGACAGGAAACCCCTCCTGATAAACATGTACAGTACAGGCCAAAAGTTTGGACACACCTCCTCATTCAATGTGTTTTCTTTATTTTCATGACCATTTTACAGCACTTCATCACTCTCCTTCTTGGTCAAATAGCCCTTACACAGTCTGGAGGTGTGTTTGTGGTCATTGTCCTGTTGAAAAATAAATGATCGTCCAACTAACCTGACTTCTGCACAACACAACTGCTGGTCCCAACCCCATTGATAAAGCAAGAAATTTCACTAAATAACCCTGATAAGGCACACCTGTGAAGTGAAAACCATTTCAGGTGACTACCTGTTGAAGCTCATCGAGAGAATGCCAAGAGTGTGCAAAGCAGTAATCAGAGCAAAGAGTGGCTATTTTGAAGAAACTAGAATATAAAACATGTTTTCAGTTATTTCACCTTTTTTTGTTAAGTACATAACTCCACATGTGTTCATTCATAGTTTTGATGCCTTCAGTCATGAAAATAAAGAAAACACATTGAATGAGGAGGTGTATCCAAACTTTTGGCCTGTACTGTATATTTATATGGACACCTCAAGAAATGGAGTAAATAAGTACTTTCACAGGCCTAAGACTATTAATATAATATTGAATTTACCAGAGTAATTAGATGAAAAGGTATTGTTGGTGACATGACTTATTTGCAAGTGATGCAAAGGCTCCTATTACAACTGGTGCCTGGTGGGAAACATGGCTCTGCTTTGTGTGGGAAACTACAGGCAAGAGGTTTGCATTAGTTGGGAGGACAAGGGAAGGGGATAACTGAAGGCTTAGGAAAAAAACAATCCTGTGGTAGCATCTGTCTTAAAAATGGGGAAATTCTATTTGACGAGCCCGTGGAAAACATTGGATGCTGCCTAGGGTGAAACCTCCTGGGAGGGTGGCAATTTTTCAAGCCAATTCACTTTGTCTGGCCCAAAACCCCCAAACTAAAATCCAATACTTATATTTGCATAAAACACATGTTTAAAACAACTTAATTTTCATCAAACATAAATTACTTGTTCTAGTTTGTCAAAGTCTATTTTCTTTTGAAAATAAAAAGAATGGTTGAAGTTGATTTTATTAAACTTTTTCTTTTGTATTGCACCTGGGATAAATGTGTGGCTATTGAGATTCAAAAAAGCTACAGTGTTGTGGCTAGTCAGTTAGTGGCTAGCTTTTGGCTTAGTTAACTGCAATGATAGAAGCTAAAGATGGAGAGCAGTATGGGCAGAGATGAAAGAGATTTCTCTGCACACTGTCTCATTGCAGTGTGAAGCGGAGCACAAATCTTTACTTTCAAAACGCAAATGCTGTGCTCCTGCTGATTCAATGACCACATCATTGCAGTAACGTAAAGCCAGAGAGAGACAACTACTGAAGGAACTATAATAGAAGAGATAATATGAAGTACTGTCAACAGGTATTCATTCAATAGGTATTCATTGTGCTCTTTTGACAGAACTGCTTGCAATTGCAAATGTATGTAATGTGGTTTTAAGATGTGACAAGTGTGGTGTTAGACCTTTTTTGAGTACTCAATATGTCGAAAGTCACTACTTACACCTTCTGAAATGGACCTTCTTTCAAGTGTAGGGCACGTGAATGTACTTTACAGCATTCTAAAATATTATCTGAATTATTACAAGCCCTTGCTAGAGACTGAGGAATGGGACATGACAAAATATGGGTCAAGTTGAATATTTAAAACTGCTAATAATGCACAGGCATCACACTCCTTTCTGCATGCTGGTAGTGCCTGGTTACATTATGATTAAGGTTAGGGTTGTAGGATGGTAATCTGGCTCAAATAAAGAAAGAAATAAAGAATAAAGAAAGGTCAGAGCCGACTATACTTTCTTAGAAGGTTGGCGTCCTTCAACATCTGCAATAAGATGCTGCAGATGTTCTACCAGACGGTTGTGGCGAGTGCCCTCTTCTACGCGGTGGTGTGCTGGGGAGGCAGCATAAAGATGAAAGACGCCTCACGCCTGGACAAACTTGTTAAGAAGGCAGGCTCTAATATAGGAGTAAAGTTGGACAGTTTAACATCTGTGGCAGAGCGACGGGCACTAAGCAAACTCCTGTCAATCATGAAGAGTCCACTGCATCCACTTAACAGTGTCAGCTCCAGGCAGAGGAGTAGCTTCAGTGACAGACTTTTGTCACTGTCCTGCTCCACTGACAGACTGAGGAGATCGTTCCTCCCCCACACTATGCGACTCTTCAGTTCCACCCGGGGGAGTAAATGCTAACATTACTCAAGTTATTGTCTGCTTTTACATGCATTTTTATTACTATTTAATTTAATTTTTTTTTTTTTTTTATTAGTATACTGCTGCTCGATTATGTGAATTTCCCCTTGGGATTAATAAAGTATCTATCTATCTATCTATCTATCTATCTAAATAATGACAACTGTTGAGTAAACCAAGTTACGTAGACTTTTCATCACTTATGTGCAGGTAACCTATTATTTGTGTAGTGTGGCACTCAGCCAACATTTACTCACACTGTATTCTGCATGCTTTATTGGGGACCTTCTAGCTGGCCCTTATTTTGTCAGTTTGAACAGCCACTTCATAAAGACGTTTCTCCACTATGAGAAATATAAGGAACGGTTGCATCCAGCAATGTCAGAGGTGAAGTGCCCAGCTCTTGCAACACACAATATAAAGGCTGTCAATAAATTCACAAGTTGTATTCAAAACACTTTTTTGTAAATTTTGCACTGATTTCACACCTTTGTTGTGCTTTGAGAGCTATTTTTAATTTTAACAAAAAACAGAGATATCTTTGGAAAAAAATGAGAGATTTGAAGCTTCGAAGTATGAATGTCAAACAAAAGTCAAACATCAAGCTAACATTACCACAGTGTCAGACTTGACAGCAAAGCTTGCACTAGAGCAGTTTTTTCTGAACCAATGGTTGACTATTGTTTAAAATGTTAGTGGGTCACCGCTTTGACGAATGTGCTCAATTCACTAAGGAGGAGTCCCAGAGGCTCCAATGATTGTGCTAGATTCACCAAGCGGACTGTGAATACACCTGCATGGTAAAAAGTAGGTCGCCAAACCAAAAAGTTTAAAAAACACTGCACTAGAAGATATCGGTAAAGCGTAAATATGTCTAGTTTTGCGTTGAAAAATATATAGTTTAATATACAGTAGTTAAAACTATGTCATAAACAGGTATATGGAGGTCAAGAATATGTAGTTAGTTGCAGTCTTTTAAGTTGCTGGCATGGCCCACACAGTGCCTAATGACTGAATAGCTTTGATATTGATGCACAATATTTCAATTTTTTAAATTTCTTGCACAAATCCCCCTAAATTTTGAGGCCATGCTACACCTATGTTACTACACTAGATAATGGAGGTGCAAAGTTAGCCTGCAGGCTGTTAACTACATGCTTGGACTTAGCTACCTTTATTTTCTTTACTTCATATCCATAACAGTGCTATAGACAGCGAAGTAATCTACAAGCTTGCCTTCATGGCCATGACTATGATCAGGATTTTATTGTGTTTGTATCCCTGATTATTTTATCGTTGCATTCAGTGACATGCATCGGTAACATTATAATAAAAGGTACTCTAACAGGGGTAAGTACTTAGGTGCACTATTTTATAATACTGTTATCTGTGTCATTTCAGATGCATTTTAACATATATATTTACTTTATATGACAATGTCATATAACTGTATTTCTCAACCTTTCTGTGGTTGCAACCCATTTTTTTTAATGTAAATGTCTTTGTGACCCACCAGACAGGGAACTAGTTGAATTGAGCACTAACATCAGAGTGGGGGTCAGAGAGACCTCCATTGATGAATCGAGCGCAATCATCACAGCATTTGGGGGGGGCGAGGGGGTGATCATGATCATTGGAGCAGTGTTCAGTTATAAACAATAGCAACTCATGACCCATTACCATTTTAAACAATGGCAAATTGCAAACCACACACGGCAAACTATTATCACAAGTGGCTGAGGAAAAATGTCAGATGTTGTGCAACTTTCTGCTTAGTGCTTCGTGATGTCAGGGAAGAAACAGATAATGTCCCTTAAGTAATCATTATCATTTTATTTTATATATAATATATATAAACTGTTAAAAAAAATTAAAGGAATATTTTAAACACACATCAGATCTCAATGGGAAAAAAATCCTGCTGCATATCTATACTGATACGGCCTGGGTAATGTGTTAGGAACGAAGGGATGCCACATCACTTGATGGAAATGAAAATTATCAACCTACAGAAGGCAGAATTCAAAGACACCCCGAAAATCAAAATGAAAAAATGATGCGGCAGGCTAGTCCATTTTGCCAAAATTTCATTGCAGCAACTCAAAATCGTACTCAGTAGTTTGTATGGCCTCCAAGTGCTTGTATGCATGCCTGACAATGTTGGGGGGGCATGCTCTTAATAAGACATCAGATTGTGTCCTGGGGGATCTCCTCCCAGGTCTGGACCAGGGCATCACTGAGCTCCTGGACAGTCTGATGTGCAACCTGCTGGCGTAGGACGGACCAAAACATAATGTCCCAAAGGTGTTCTATTGGATTTAGGTCAGGCGAGCATGAGGGCCAGTCAATGGTATCAATTCCTTCAATCCTCCAGGAACTGCCTGCATACTCTCACCACATGAGGCCAGACATTGTCATGCACCAGGAGGAACCCAGGACCCACTGCACCAGCACAGGGTCTGACAATTGGTCCAAGAATTTCATCCCCCTACCTTATGGCAGTCAAGGTGGTGTTGACTGCCATTAGGTAGGGGCCTGTAGAGGTCTGTACATCCGTCCATGGATATGTCTCCCCAGACCATTACTGACCCATCACCAAACCGGTCATACTGAATGATGTTATAAGCAGCAAAATGTTCTCCATGGCTTCTCCAGACCCTTTCACGTCTGTCACATGTGCTCTGGGTGAACCTGCTCTCATCTGTGAAAACCACAGGGCGCCAGTGGTGGACCTGCCAATTCTGGTATTCTATAGCAAATGCCAATCAAGCACAGGGCTCACTAGGGGACGTCGGGCCCTCAGGCCACCATCATGAAGTCTGTTTCTGATTGTTTGATGAGAGACATTCAAACCAGTGGCCTGCTGGAGGTAATTTTGGAGGGCTCTGGCTGTGCTCATCCTTTTCCTCCTTGCCCAAAGGAGCAGATACCACTCCTGCTGTTGGGTTAAGGAACTTCTAGATGGGTTAAGGAACTTCTACAGCCCTGTACAGCTCTCTTAGAGTAACAGCCTGTCTCCTGGAATCTCTTTCATACCATTGAGACTGTGCTGGGAGACACAGCAAACCTTCTGACAATGGCACGTATTGATGTGCCATCCTAGAGAAGTTAAACCACCTGTGCAACTTCTGTAGGGTTCAGGTATCACCTCATGCTACCATGTAGTGACACTGACCATAGCCAAATGCAAAACTAGTGAAAAAACAGTCAGAAAAGATGAGGAAGGAACAATGTCAGTGGCCACCACCTGTTAAACCATTCATATTTTGGAGGTCCTCTCATTTTTGCCCCTCTAGTGCCCCTTGCTGTTAATTTCATTAACACCAAAGCAGCTGAAACTGATTAACAACCCCTCTGCTACTTAACTGACCAGATCAATATCCTACATGTTTCAATGATTTGATAGTACATTCTGATTAAAAAGTGTTCCTTTAATTTTTTTGAGCAGTATATATTAATTTAAATTATATATATATAAATTTAAATTATATATATTGTCACACACGTGCGCATGGGAGGCAGCTAAAGGGCTTGAGTGAAGGCAGTTCGGAGGCATGCCGGGGTGTGGCAGAGTGCACTGACTCTTTTTCTCCCTTGCCTGTAGACCATTCCCGGGGGATTCCACCTGGCTCTCCTGACATCACTTCCGGGACTGAGCCAATGGATGTCGGCCACACCAGCTCCAGTCCCTCTGATGTCACATCCGGCTATGAACCAATGGTGGAAGACCACGTGCCAGATCCATATGACCTCTCTTCCTGTCTTCCCCTTTAAAACCTGCCCCTTTTCCTTTGTTTCCTCAGTCTTGTTTTGGACTCAGTTGAATGCACTTCAGTGCTGGTTATTTGTTAAAAACGACTTTTGCAGCCAGGATACCACATTATACGGGTGGCTGCCCCAAACCTTTATCTGTCCATGTCTCGTTTTTGTGACAGTGGCGTAGTCGGCAGGATGGAGAAGTCCCAGAAGAGAAGGGGACAGGACCTGCAATACACCCAGGTGGGAGCGTACCGGGGCCGAGTATTCAGGCGGGGAGGGTGCCCCGTGGTTCGGCGTGACCCGGTGCGGGCTCCGCTCCCAGCACGCATAACTAGGCCACCTCGAGAGGCCAGGGAGTGTGCGGGTGGGGCTCACAGAATTGGGCTGCCCTGGAGGGGGGAGGCAAAAGGGACTCAGTATGCTCTCTTGGGGGAGAGTGCCTGCCTCCCTGTGAAACCAAAGCCCCATTTACCACCTAGGGGTGCCCCAGACTGGCAGGTGAATAAAATAAAAAAATGGAGGTTGGACCCTGAGCGGCCGGCCAACAAACAAGCCTGGTCCTTATGGGCAACGGTAGGGCACTGGCTACGGCCATTTGAAAACACGCCCTACCAAATAATAGAGCAGGTAGCTTGCTATCTGCTCCTGGAAGCGCTTCCCCGTGGCTTCACCCAGCCGGTCTGGGGCAAGCAGTTTAAGAACATGGCAGAGCTCATAGAGCTTCTGGAGACACAGAGGGCGGCCTCACACTCTGGGGGAGCAGAACCGTCCTTATGTCAAACTCACCCGGGGTACGTCCCAAGACCTAGCCCCTCCCTGTACAACCCGGAGCTTGTATGGGCGTCCGTGGTGCCGCGGGCGCGCAAACTGCTTGGAGACGAGGAGGAATGCAGGTGGAGGGCGAGGAGGGGTTGGTGTGCTCTGGTTAATCCGTTGGTGGTCCCCCATACTGGCGTAGTGATCATCAACGGACACAAGACCACCGTGTTGTTGGATTCCGGCAGCAACATTTCCATTGTTGCCCGCCGCTTTGTGCAACCGCAACAGTGGCTAAAGTTTAAGACCGGTATAACCTGTGTCCACGGAGAAATCCGCTGGTACAGGACCGCCGCTTGTATCATCAGTTACGGAGGGTCAGTTTGTAAACTCACCATAGCGGTCCTACCGGATCCTCCACACCCGGTGATACTAGGGCGGGACTGGTCTAAAATTAAAAGCGGTGTGACACATACCACTCCCGGGGTTAATTTGGGCCTCGTTATGGACGGAGATGAACCGTCTCAAGCTGCCTCCACGCCGTGTAATCAGCCGGCAGAGAGAGACGAAGCAGTCGCCCTGAGTGACGTGGCAACTCCCGGGCCGTCGCGTGCGGACACGTCATCCACCAACGCCGCGGCGGAGCGGGAGGAAACCACGCCCATTGAGGTCGACGCTGACCCTCTCTCCGTGTTGCGGTTTCAATTTAAAAAGACGCCGGCTTCTTTTAGAAGGGAGCAATGGAACGATGACTCCCTGAAGTTTGCAAAAAATACAGTGGTCCTTGTCAATGGCCAGCGCACTGATCAGTCAATGCCACAGGGCCCTCACTTTGTGTTAGACAACGACCTCCTTTACCGTGTAGCAATGCATGACGGGCAGGAGACGAGGCTGCTGCTAGTGCCGCGTACCTTCCGGCGGCAGGTCTGCGAGCTAGCACACGCCCACCTCCTAGGTGGCCACTTGGGCACCGAGAAAACTCTGGAGCGGATCAAGCTCCGTTTCTACTGGCCAGGAATTAATGAGGAGGTTCGTCGCTTTTGCGCTTCCTGCCCGGAGTGTCAACTGCGACAAATTCCTAGGAGGGACCGTGCTCCTCTCGTTCCTATTCCACTGATCGACGTTCCCTTCCACAGAATCGGGGTCGACCTGGTGGGACCCCTAGAGCCCTCAGCCCGAGGACACAAGTACATTTTAGTCCTTGTGGATTATGCTACACGATATCCTGAAGCTGTTCCCTTGCGCTCAGCTACCTCTAAAGCCATCGCACGGGAATTACTAGGGGTATTCGCGCGCGTGGGGATCCCCAAGGAAGTCTTGACAGACCAGGGGACCCCTTTCACCTCGGAAACGTTCAAGGAGACTGCCAGATTACTGAAAATAAAGCATTTAAAGACCTCGGTGTATCATCCTCAAACCGACGGATTAGTAGAGAGGTTTAATCAAACTCTCAAGCAAATGCTGCGTAAGGTGGTCAGCGAGGATGGAAGGAACTGGGATCAGCTCCTCCCCCTCGTCCTTTTTGCCTATCGGGAAGTCCCACAAGCCTCCACGGGGTTCTCCCCTTTTGAACTACTGTATGGGCGACAACCTTGGGGCATATTAGACATTTTGAAAGAAGGCTGGGAAGAAGAGGCTCTTCCCTCTACAAACATACTGGAGTATATCGCGCAGTTACGCGATAGATTTGGAAAGATTCGGCCTCTCCTTAAAAGTCACATGGAGGAGGCTCAAGCAGCACAGGCCCGGTACTACAACCGCGGCACGTCTCTTCGGGAGTTCCGCCCGGGAGATCGGGTCATGGTCCTAGTGCCTACCTCCCACTCTAAGTTGCTTGCCCACTGGCAGGGCCCCTACGAAGTTAAGGAGAGGAAGGGACTGGTCGACTATTTGGTGAGTCAACCCAATCGTCGGCCGAAGGAGCGGGTTTATCATGTGAACTTGCTGAAACCGTGGAAGGACAGGGACCCCGCTCCCTCCTCCGGCCAGCCCCGCTCGCTCTTCGCTCACACACACGACCTTAACTTCGGCACGGACTTGAGTCCCAGACAACGGCAGGAGCTGGAAACAGTTATCCGGACCGTTCGGGAGGTAGTCAGTGAGAACCCCGGAAGGACCTCTCTGATTGAGCACAACATTGTGACAGAGCCCGGGGTTGTTGTCCGAGAACGCCCGTATCATCTTCCCGAGGCAAAAAAGGCTGAAGTGGAGCTTGAGATCAAGCGCATGCTGGAACTAGGTGTAATTGAGGAAAGTTAGAGTCCCTGGTCCAGCCCCATTGTGCTCGTCGGTAAGCCGGACGGGAGTTGGAGGTTCTGCAATGACTTCCGTCGGCTTAACCAGGTCTCCCAATTTGATGCCTATCCAATGCCACGCGTGGACGACCTCCTTGAACGGCTTGGACAGGCTCAATATCTGACCACACTTGACATGACAAAAGGGTACTGGCAGGTTCCTTTAACGGACTCCGCGAAGGAAAAAACCGCGTTTAGTACCCCTAGCGGGCACTGGCAGTATCGTGTCCTTCCATTTGGGTTACACGGGGCTCCAGCAACCTTTCAGCGTCTGGTGGACAAAGTGCTTCGGCCTCATAACTCATACAGTGCTGCCTACCTGGATGACGTAGTCATCTATTCCAGCACATGGAGGGAACACCTACAGCATGTCCAAGCGGTATTACGGACACTTGGTGAGGCCGGGCTCCGGATTAATCCCAAGAAGTATTTCTTTGGATTAAGTGAGGCCAAATATTTGGGCTACCTGGTGGGTCGGGGTACCTTAAGGCCACAGTGCTCCAAAATTGATGCCATTTTGAAATGGTCCCGTCCGCGAACCAAGCGGCAGGTCCAAGCCTTTCTCGGGTTAGCCGGGTACTACCACCGGTTTGTACCCCGGTTCTCGGAGAGAGCGGCGCCCTTGACTGATTTAACAAAGAAGAGGGCCCCGAACATTGTGGTATGGACTGAAAAAACAGGCGCTGCATTTGGTGACTTAAAGCAGGCCCTTACGTCCGCACCTATTTTGATGGCACCTAACTTTTCTTTGCCTTTCATCCTCCAGACGGACGCTTCGGACACAGGCCTGGGCGCCGTGCTGAGCCAAAGCGTCAATGGTGTGGAACACCCCATCATGTTCCTGAGCCGGAAACTGTTGGACCGGGAGACCAGGTATGCAGCGGTGGAACGGGAGGCTCTGGCGATTAAATGGGCGATTACTCAGCTTAGGTACTACCTGTTGGGCCGGGAATTCACCCTTGTCACGGACCATGCACCTCTACAGTGGATGGCCCTGCACAAGGAGTCGAATCCGCGGGTCACCCGGTGGTTTCTTGACCTACAGCCGTACAAGTTTTCGCTCGTTCATCGTCGGGGTGCTCTCCATGCCAACGCTGATGCTCTTTCTCGGGTTCACGACCTCTCGGTTAGGGTCGCCCGACCCGACGGGTCTGGGCTAAGGGGGGGGCCTTGTCACACACGTGCGCATGGGAGGCAGCTAAAGGGCTTGAGTGAAGGCAGTTCGGAGGCATGCCGGGGTGTGGCAGAGTGCACTGACTCTTTTTCTCCCTTGCCTGTAGACCATTCCCGGGGGATTCCACCTGGCTCTCCTGACATCACTTCCGGGACCGAGCCAATGGAAGTCGGCCACACCAGCTCCAGTCCCTCTGATGTCACGTCCGGCTATGAACCAATGGTGGAAGACCACGTGCCAGATCCATATGACCTCACTTCCTGTCTTCCCCTTTAAAACCTGCCCCTTTTCCTTTGTTTCCTCAGTCTTGTTTTGGACTCAGTTGAATGCACTTCAGTGCTGGTTATTTGTTAAAAACGACTTTTGCAGCCAGGATACCACATTATACGGGTGGCTGCCCCAAACCTTTATCTGTCCATGTCTCGTTTTTGTGACAATATATACACATATATAATGTAAATTATATTGCTATATATAAATTCAGTGTATACATTTGTATAATATATACTTAAACTGAATTATATATACTGAATTTAAGTGCATAAAATAAATACATACACACACACAAACTCCCATATACTGAACGCTCAAACTTGCGTCTTATAATCTTCAAAAATCTAAT
The DNA here is from genome assembly GCA_026402145.1 of Polypterus bichir lapradei. Taxonomy (NCBI): domain Eukaryota; kingdom Metazoa; phylum Chordata; class Cladistia; order Polypteriformes; family Polypteridae; genus Polypterus; species Polypterus bichir. The sequence goes on from JANRMT010062806.1 coordinate 69,349,980, forward strand.
AGCTCCAAGTACTGCTGGTTTTAAAATCATAAGTAGGCATTTCATTTTAGCATGTTTAATTACCCTGCCAAGTAAACTGCACAGCAAGCAACTGTGGCTTCTATTACAGCTCCTGGTAAATTGTACATGACAGACTTATTAAGTATGTTTTCCACAGGAAAGCACGGGCTGGGAAATCATATTATCTGAATCAACTTTAAAGGGAAATAATAATTGCCGCCTAGGGAGAAAAACTGGGAACATTATATAGATTACTGGAAGTGTTTATTTATATAAAAGCTTAACCATGTTTAATAAGTTGTTTGATACTGAAACACTTAAAAAGAATAACATTTAGCACTGCAAGAGTGTAGAGATTAGTTTCTTAAAATGTAATCCAGCTAAAAACAGACACTAGGTTAAGCATACAGCTGTTGAAGTGAGCTGTATTAAGACCAACAGATGTTTGTTAAGAATGTACTAAGACTATCTGGTTAAATTTTCCTCTAGCTGTATTACCAAAGCAGATCACTAGTGGCCTGCAGGATTTAACTCAAGATGGAATACTACTGTTTATAAGTTATCTGATTTTAAAATCAAACTGATAGTGCAGATACAATAAAATAATGTTTGGTTTGAGTATGTCTGGATGACTGTATAAAAATGTTTTCTATGTGTAATAAAAACTGTCTTAGAATCTTGGAATTACCAAACATTGTGGTATTTATTTAACATGTGACACAAGGACTGTTATAGAGAGAGAACACATAGTACAAAAATAGGGGAGAAAGATCAAGTTAAACGTATAGGGCTACAGCACCTCCAAAACTCATCAATCAATCAATTTTTCATCAATCTCTCCATTTTTTTTTCAGGGGGCACACACTTCCTGAGAAATTATATACAGTATGTGTTAAGTTAATGAATTATTCTTCTGGGCCATCCTTAAAACTCTCAATGGTTAGTTTTCCTCCAAGTCATGTAACCAATTCTGGGATCAAGGTGGCACTTAAAAACTATAAAATGCCGTCATATAAGACAGTCTGCTGTACCTTGTCCTTTTAAAAGGCCTGGCCATCAAGGCAGTGTTCAATCTACCCTACAGCAGCACTTATCTCTGGAATTGGTTTCTTTTGCTAGGGAGCCCCATGATATACTATATATATTCACAGTCATGGCTTCCTAAACAATACATAGAATCTGTTTATACAATTATATAACATTTTTTTATAGAAAATCAAAGACTAGTTTGACAAGGATTCCATGGCAAAGAATGTTTAATTTAAGAAATACACTGTATGCTCAAAATATTGAAAAGTGATAAGATACAAAAGAAAAGGAAAGGGGTTTTAAAAGGAGTCAAAGAGTAAAGATGGGGGCAATTCAAGATAAAATACATTTTGATCCATGTCCCACAACCTGACCTGGTTGTCACAACTAGTATCATCAAATCTCCTTATTTCTGTGATATGAATGACAAACCTTTTATTACCCATAATAAGAGCTTTGCTTAATAGACATATTTTGATTACATATGAGCTTATCTTCATTGACAGTCATCAAATTTTAATACATACAGACTACATTTTTGTTTACCTTCAAAAGTATGCTCATTAAAATGAAGTACAAGTGCAGATGCTATCTTTTTCAAGCTCTTCTGCTTTTCCAAATCTTCATTTCTCCAGGGATTTTCCTTTCTCCCCCAGACTGACTGAAAATGACAGCTTTAATGCATTCTTTGCCGTCTTTAATACAGACAATGAAAAGGTGTCTGCTAGATAAATTTATAATGCTTCCTAAAGCATATGTTATAAATAAATCTGTATTAGTCCCTTTTATCTATTTTGTCTCACTGGCTTGTCCTGGGGCTACTTTAGTTAAAATCAGTCTACACTTGCTAACCTAGTTACTAGCCCTTTTAACTATCAGGAGTGACTGTTGTAATGAGAAGCAGAGGTGACAAAGAAACTGAGGACATTATAAAAGAGCAAAGACATTCATGTAGTCAGTGGCATGCTGCAAAGAAAGAATTACTGGAACTTAGAAACCCTGAATACAATAAGAATGGAGTGAAGAAAAACCTAAAGAAACATAATATGATTAAATACTTTATGAATGTAGGAAGTGTGATAAACAGTGACAGAGTGCTTGCTTATTCAAAGTAAAGAATTCTAATGATGGCCTAAGTGAAAAACTCAACATCAGCAAATAAGGCAAATAAAAATGTAGATTTATCAGAAAATTGAAATATTTATTGACTCAGAGAATCAAACACAGCAACAGTGGTCAGTGAAGAATGACATACCAGACAGAGACAAGTGGGAGAAAAATTAACTGATGGCAATAAGCACATTTTTGAAAAGTGAACAAAATGTACACTGTTTGAACATTATGGCAGAGTGAGGTTCCAGTATGGCTAACTATGTTTTAGTTCAACAAATGTCCAAAAAAAAAATCTTGTAATCAAAAATATTTGTTGAGATCAGCGTACTCATAATGGAGGCAATACCCAAGGTGAAAAAATTCTTAGACATAAAATAAAGATAATAAATTTAGAGTACATGAAAGGGAAACTATGTACTCTGAGAAAGGGAGAGAAATAAGGACATAGGGTGAAAACAGTGCAGAAATGTATGATATGATATAATGCAGGAAAGAACAATGAAAAGTGACTCTGACAAAGAAAAACAAGGGAAGGATAATTTGTAAGATGGAGGAAAGAAAACAAACTACTAAACTTGGTACTAGGCATAATGAAGTAATATTCGCTCAACAATGAAGCTGAAAAGAAGGAACTAAGTAGATGACGTGAACATCAACTGATAAAAGAAGCATAGCAAAACAGAAGCAATTAAGGCTTATATAAAGGAAACTGATATGAAATTGAAAGAAAACTCCCAAATTGAAAGAGTTGTACCTAGTCACCCCAGAAAGAATGATAAAGCTGAAGTACTTGGCAAAGACACACACAAAACGAGGAATGAGTATGATATGCAGAAGTCAAGAGCAATGCTAAACAAAGATGACAGAACTTGCAGATCACAGAATTATTAGGCTGAAGGTACGGCACCATGTCATAGTGGCAGATTACAAAGGTTGAAGAAAACAGTAAGAGTTTTAGGGAAGAAATATATATATATAAGACAGGGAGAGTGCCAAACAGGAGAAGCTGAAGTTGGTACTTTTGTTCCCTTAATACAAAGTCCGCTAAGAATACTCTTTAACCAAGGATACACTAATTCTGAGGAAAAACAAGAAAGTTTTTAATTGTTTCCAATGAGTTCAGCACGCGAATCAAGGAAAGAGACATGGGTAGAAGAAAGCAGGGAAGCTGACAGGGAAATGCCACTGAGCAAAATGCTAGTTATGACCTATTTTAAAAATTCTTTGCAGAAAATCACAGCAAACTTCACTGTTTCTGCTCATGTAATATAAATACATTTACACTTCTAGCATTACTTTGATAAGACATTACCTGACAGAAAGGATCAGGTTTTGCCTACTGACACATGTCACAAGGAAAAAAAAATTGTTATGCTGTCAAGTAGTTTCACATGAAATAATTCTAACAAGATGCCAGGAACCATTACAGGCTTTGTGTTCTACAAAATGTGTAGGGTCTAGATCAGGGGTATTCAGTTATGGTCCTGGAGGTCCTCAGTGGCTACAGGTTTACTAATAAATCAATACATTTTTGGGGATTAATTTTAGTTAACCTGATTGTTACAATTCAGAAACCTTCATTGCCTATTTTAAACTGTTGCATTTTGGTTCTAATTGTAGTGTGTTTTCTTAACCAGCCATCAGTTAATAATGAAAATAATAATTGCTAGAACTTTAAGCAAAACGTGCCAGGAGGAAACACAACCATGACTGTTAATAGTCATTTTATTGATTTTATCACTTTTCCACACTTCCAAATACTTTGCTATTCTTTGATATATTGTTTGAAATCAAAACAAAGATTTTAAGCTGCATTGAACACAGTAATCAGATCAAATAAAAGAGCCTGTGGTTCAATGTACTCGCCACTCCATCTTGTACAAACCCAGTATAATGCAGTGAGCGTTTAAAGATAAAGCCAAAGGCAATATTATCTTGACTACAATCTCTTGTTTTCAGCCTGTTGACATGGTCTGAAATCAATAAGCAGTGAAGACTTCCCCTTTCCTTCCTGTTCCCAGGAAAATATAGGTATGATAGTGGAAAAGCAACATAATTAGTGACTCTACATGATCAAATATAGTTGTGTGAGTGAATATGCTTTGGAATGGACTGGCATTCAATCTTATTGATACCTACCTATCAAGTGCTACTATAATAGGCCACGAATTGCTGTGATCCTATAAAGTGAAAATGGAAGAAGAGACTTTAGCAGCTTTGTGTAGAGGATGAGGGTGCACGCTTTCTTTCCTATTCCCTATTTCCTAACCTTTCATGAAGGTTAAAGTCAAAACATTCAATAAATCTTTGGTTACTTATATTTTTTCAATTATCAAGTATTAAAAGAAATACACAATTTATCAGGTTCTCTAGTGATATTGATTTCTTGGACAATCTGCACACCAAATGGGTTTATTTCGATAAATCTGTATATAATGCTTGGCTTCTGTGTACTTGAAATGGACAAAAATGCAGTGCTAAAGCCAACAGAAACTTACAAAACTGAGACGTGAAGCAAATGCATACATGTCAGTCTGTGTGCACAACTGCTCATGGACTTTTAATTACTAAATAAAGTCTTACATTGTTTAGACAAGGGAGGTAAATGCAATTACTAATAGTCAGTGGAGTCAAATCAAAAGGCAAAAATCAGAACACAATACATAAAGTGTAAACACAAAAATATACACATAAGCAATAGACGTTTGTTCCTTAAGCATGCAAAAGATGAGTACATGCATGATTAAAGTTGTGAGGGAAACTACAAGTCAGCAACATGGCTGATTAAGCATTGGGGTTAAGAAGAGATTAGTTTTCTTTATTAGGTGATGCTGATGAATAGTTTACGACAAGACATCAGGCATAAGGCACACACTTAATGTCAGAAAAATACATTCCTTTTTTTTCTTTTCCTGTTGTTTTAAAAAAGAAGATCGTGCCTGCACTGAGATCACAAGCACTACATCAGTGACAAAAAAAAAGAAAAAACTGGCAATAAGCTGCCAGCACTTGTAGCCATCATTGATTGTTTAGCTCTGGTAGTGCATTTCCTCTTGGCATTTTCACTGACTTTTGAGACTCAAAGTGCATGCACGTACAACAGTCTGACAATACACTGTAGTTAAAGTAATTTTTTTAACAATTAACTAACTTATATCCTAATGAGAAAATCATTATAAGTCTCACATTTGTTTATGAAATGTTGCACTTATGTCTTCCTAAAGTAAATAAAACAAGAAAGAAACATGATAGGTAGAAAATGATGACTGTGTCTGGGAAAAATCTAATTAGGCAACAAAAATAATAAATGACCTATTTCAAAAATCACTTTCTACTGAAATATCAATCAGTTGTGAAAACACCTATCAGTTATAACCACTTATACGTTACAGCAAAGGATATTTAGACCTGTGTGGCTACTGGGATTTTTATTTTAGGGACAATATGTTAACTGTTTTTTTCAGTATATGATAACTAATTATTCAATGCGGAAGAATCTAACAAAAACTTCAGAAGTAGCTTAATATTCTACCAATTGGTTGGTCAGTATCTGCACTGAGATAGTACCTTGTGGTGTTCGTGTCTTATTCTGCCAAGGCTTTCTCGGTCAAATATTTTTTTAGATGTTTTGATCTGGAAATGTCCCAGTTAAAGAGAAGAGCAAGGTAATAATGGGCCAGTGTGTATCAAACAATGAATCTCGTACCTGTGTCAATAAAAAAATACAATCAAATCTATAGCTTAGGAAGAAAATGACTGAAGCATAATGGTCATTTCACCATTTCAAACAGCTGTACTTCAGCTGTGTTTATGGCAAAGTAGCAATTAAAACAGACAGACTCTGTGCTGCGATGAACGACACCCGCTGATTGGATAAACCAAGACACATGATGCCGTTACTGTATGTTGCAACAGATGGTGGGTAACTGGACCACAGTTTAAGAGGATAGGGCCACCAGCACATCACTGGCATTATGGTGGATTAGTGCGTTTGAGAAGAGTAAGAATAGAGATAACTCCAGTAATGGAAATCAGGGCCTTTTCATTACTGTAAGACACTGCACAGAGAGATTAAACTTGGAAGTAAATTACTGATTTATGGTAAATTCCTCTTAAAACAAAGGATCTGATTATTCAGATTCATTACAGCTGTTCAGCCTACTGGGTATAAAATGTACAAAGCACAATTAAACTTTATGCAGTTTTACTGTAAAATATAATGCATTGTCACTAGTGGCACTCTAGAATGTATTAAGATTAATGCTTATTAAGTGATTTTTAGTTTACCTTTGTTTAACTCAAAAACAGATAAAGGTCAAATATTACAACTGGTGAAGTTATCTAGAAATTAGGAACATTGTAGAATTAAACACACAATCTACCTTAATAAAAGAAAAGTGTCTGTGTGTCCGTCCAGTTGCTATGTCTCTGTCACTCTAAAAGATGGCGCATCACAGACATTTTTAGTAAGGAAATTCATTGCATTTGTCATTCCAATAGATTGTGCATCACAAACCCACACCAAATGGCACTAAACAGAGACATATGAATTGCATGGTCTTCTATAAATGTTAACACTGAGGTCTACGTTAATTACTTAGATTTTATCTCATATTAGAGTGATAGAACAGCTAATGTATTACATTTACGTGAGAGAGATTAAAGTTAAAGTATCTTTTCATCAAAAAGATGGAGGAGTAATGGTTAACTAGACATTTTCTGTACCAAAACTGTGTGATAAGCCCATTGAAAAGTTTGCATACATGATGCCCAAGGGCTTGTCCAAATGCAATTCTCACACATGTCGTAAATGTAGGAAGGACAGTCCTTGTGTGTGTGTGAACTGTTAACATTTGAATGTGATGATTGCATATAGCACTGAACTGACCTCTCTGTGCTATTCTTTCCTCTGCATGTCCTGGAGTACAAAAGATACAGCCCCATACAGCAATGTGGAGACAGGCAAGATCGGGTAAAAAAAAAAAAAAAACACGCGGCCACTGATTACAACCGAAGATGTTATATGAATGAATATAAATAATATGAATAATGCTGCATCCATGCCGCAATGTTTTCCGAAATGTACTATACAAGTCATAAAATGAATAATTCCAAGTATCATATATACCTATATCTCTGTTTTTTTTGTCAGTGCAGCTTTGACATCATAGACCATAAAGTGCATACTAATTCAGCGTGAGCAGGAACACTCAATAAAACTGAATAAAAAAAATCAAGTGACGGTGAGATACAAATAAGGCAGATTTACCAGCGTTTATGTGTCAGCTTTTATCCCTCCAGATCAGAGAATATCCAGTTCCATTGCCTCAAAACACCACTCACATCTACAGTTACTCCCAGTTTCAAATAAAAACTAACAATGCCAGATCTCTGGGCGGGGGGTGGGGGGGGTGGGTAGGGGATTGGTTGGGGGAGGGAGTTGTAGTATGTACCATGATCGTGACAGAGAATAAAAGGGAAAAAAAAAGGAATTATTCACAAGTCCTAAGTATGTACACCGTGTGTTACAGATGCAAACCATATGTATCTGTGTACTGTATAATATTAACAATAAAAGCAGCTCACTACTGAAAACGGCAAATATAGGAGGCAATCAGGATCGAACCGGGGACTCTTGATTACAAGTCAGCAAATCTTACCACTACGACACGAAAGCTGTTGTCTTATCCTTGAACCTTTTGTGAAAGTGTTTATTTGATCTTTGGACTTCAAGCTTAACACATTCTATAGTTTATGCCTACATTTTGCCATTTACTATTAAAATATGAAAAACGTTTCTGTTTTAACAATGTGTTTACACAAATTATTGTAGAAACGGAACACACATGAAATACATGTGTTCCAAATAACGATCTATTATTTCCACTCTAAAACTCCAGCACTTCACTCCCAGATAATCAAGGCACAAGCTGGGAGAACTTTGTGCACGTTCCGCGGTGGTGGGGGGATGGAATATACAGGCTGCTTGCTGCTTGTCTTTATCAGCACATTTACAGGACAAAAGATGCTGACGGAGAGGTGCGATGAGATTTAAGGTGGGCCGGATATATGAGTTTTTTCATTGGCTCTGGTAATTCCAATGTTAAATAAATGCCTGTGACTTAGACAGGATTGATATGATCTGGTACTGTATATTAATCTATTTCTCCAGTAATTCCCTGAATCCACGTTCCCAAAACATGGTCACTGGCATATTTTTAATTTGTATATGTAAAGATACAAACTGTGTAGAAGCATAGATAAAAATGGACAATTATTAGTGCTGCTCAAATCCTCTAGAGATTAATGCTTAATTAATGCCTTGAAAAGAAAATGTAATTTACCAAAATAGAATCTAGTTTACCAAAGGTGTTTAAACCTTAAAAGCTATTTGATATGTTAGGCATCAATGATGTGTCCTAATATTGTCAATTTAAAAATGTGAAATATCTTTGCTGTGCAATATAATTGGTTGTAATAACATGGCTAGTCTAAGATAATGGTATTTGATTACATTGTCACTAATCTGGCGGACAGGCACTATGTTGTATTGGGTTAGCAACTCTTTTTATTTCTCATGACACTATTATATTATATTGCTGGCATACACAATTTTAAATTGCAAGAATACAACAGTTTGTGTTAGAAGTATGACACATAACATTATGATGATGAAACTTTAGTGTGCAGTGTGTTATTTACTGGCACTCTAACTATGCTACACATAGTAACAAGTAAGGTGTACACAGTAGCTGCTATCAGTAAGTATACTGAACTCCAATAACAGTAAATGTGTTCATGTTACACTTTCATATCTACCTAACAAAAACTAATATTGATGCTCATGTTAATTCTAGATTACAGACTAATTACTGTCAAGTGTATGGGGTACACTGAAATTCTTACTTGCATGCAATAATCAACATGCAACATGTCGCCACTCACTGATGCCAGGAGGTTTAAAGCCCATCAGTGTAATTAAATTACAACAAAGTTTATTTTAAAAGACAGGGCTTGGTTCTTTGGTGAACATTTATGTGTAATCTGCCTTTAAAAAGTATACATCCATGTCCCTATGTTCTTGTTGCATACTTTATTTTAAAGTAACAACTGGAATCTACTCTATTAATTCTCTTCATAATTTTAAACACTTCAGTCATGTCCCCTCTTAAACTTTGTTTGCTTAAAACTTCAGTCTCTCCTTATTGCTCATACCTCTTTATCCTAAACTTAGCCTAGTCACTCTTTTCTGGACTTTCTCTAGTGCTATGTTTTTTATACAACATGGAAACTAAAAGTATACACAGTGCTCCAGGTGAAACCTCACTGGTGCATTATAAAACTTAAGAATAATCCTCCCTTGACTTATTCTCTACACCTTGTCATCAGCATTCTTGATCACTTCTGTACACTGTCTTGATGTAGATACTATAGTAATGACTCCACTAAGACTCCTAGGTCCTTCTCATAAGATGTACTTTCAAGTTTCAGACCTCCCATTGTGTATTCAATCTAACATTTCTTCTTCTTATGTGTAATAACTTACATTTATTTACAATAAATTTAATCTGCCACAAATCTGCCCAAGCTTCTAAGCTGTCCATGTCCCCCTGTAATAATTTAGCTGATTCTACATTGTGTGCCCTTGCACTTAGTTTAGTATCATCTGTAAACTATGCTTAACCAGCTTACTGATTATATTCTTACACTTATATTAGACACTGCTCTTTTGTGCCTTGCATTTTACCATTTTGTAAAATTTTTAAATGTATTTAACGTGAACAGGTTACATATGACAAACTCCACACCTCCTCTATTTAAGATTATAAATCCTGCTCAAGATACTGTATGTAAGACATAAAGTAGATAAGATACAAAATGTCAGGGATGCCAGGGGCAACGACCCGGCCGGGACATCTTGAGGGACCGGAGGAGGGTCTACGTGCGCCCTGGAACAAAAAAAAACTGTTTTTCCAGTAATGTAATAAAGAAGAATGTTATTAATTGGATAAAGATATAATTTTGTTGTATTACTGTATCAGAAAGAATGACCATAAATTATTTTACCAAGGATATTCAGTTATGTATTTGTTAAAACCAAGTGATGTTTTCTTGTTTTGTTTTTTTGGCTGCTACACTGGTATATAAATTCCACAAGTTCCTGTTCAGGCCTTACGTTTGTTTAACTTATCAAATCTGTGCTTCAAGTTTTTTATAATAAAAGTGAAAAAACTGCTGTAACTGGGTGCTTCCCAACAATCTTGCAATACTGTACAGTTTGTTTTATTTGTATTGGCTTTTCAGTTCTCTGTCAAGGTTGCTTAAATAACAACATTTTTGAAGCATTTTTTTTTAAATATTACCAAATGGTAAATGCGATATCAAATTGGTTGTTAACTCTGGGCAAATCAGTTTATCTGGCTCTTTGATGGCTTGCCAGACAGTAACTGAGTCAACTGGATGCATCTAAGACTCCATTATATTCTTTCAACACTTAGTTTTTCATTTTTCCATTGAATTTAAGTGTTATAAAACATAGTGTGTGAAGCAGTTTGGCCCAAGTTATGCTGGCATCACTATGAAAGGATAGTTCAAGTCAAGTACCTTTATTGTCATACCACCCATGCACCACATTGCAGCATACATTATGATTTTAGATATTAAAGTTAAAAAAAAAGACAAACTCACCTCCCAGATAGGTTTTTCAGGATTACCAGAGCATCTGGAAAGCCATCCAGATTATAGTCTCCGATATGCAGTGTAATTGGAAGCAGAGGTAAGAAATCTGAAGCAGGAGTTATGGGTACAAAACCCCACAGTGTGTCTTTGGAATTGAAATTAGTCAATATTGGAATCCACTGGAAACAAACAAAAAAAATACCATTACAATAAAGAAATATACTTCCTAGCCCTCTAAGAAGAGCATAATTACAACAAAAATAGAAATCTTAACATGCAGTGCAACATAAAATATGTTATTACTAATTATAAAACTGGTCAGACATTTGTGGTAATATTTTTTCCAGTGTGCCCCACTGCTTGTATATAAAAATTAAAATATGTCTACTTCATTGCTATCGGTGCATTTTCAAACATGAAAATGTGGGTTCTGTTGCATCTCACCCAATTATATGTAGCACACTTTATGTTTCTCTGTCTCTGCCTGCAAGTGTATTTCTATGCTTCTTACATTTCCATATGTATCCATAAATTTCCATGCATCTTGCACATCTGTTTGAAGATTAATCTACATTGACAGGTTTGTCAGCTGAATGCACAATACCATTTTACAACTAAGACATAATAACCGAGGGTAAGGAAAAACAATTTAAAGTGAAGAATATTTCATGTGCACAATATTACAAAGTTCATATTAATGCTGCATATAAGAAACTTCTCATTAGTAGGGCTTTATGATGAGGCATATGCTTTATGCAGGTAATATATTGTTTGCATATATAAGGAAATTTACAGTTCTCCTAGTTAAGAAAAGCTTAAGCTTATTCTTTTGAATTACACAGATTCATAACACCAAATTTAGATTTACTAAATATAGTTAAAACAGTCTATCTCTTTGTATATTGAACAAAGTTAGTAATTTTTCTTGCCCCGAGACCTATGAACTGTACTAAAAATATAGCAGCAGTGTTGCTAAATAGTATAGAATTGGTCAATACAGATAAGGAAATAAATAATACAGTTAAGTGAAAATTACTTGGTGTCATGAAAAATGAAAAGCAAAGATTTTTTTTGATTATTAGTAATCATATTCTATCAGTATTGGCAGTGCCATATCACATATTTCTGACTATGTTCAGCATAGTTCCTAAGGTTATACAAAAACTTGTCCTCTGAAATTTCCAGACTAATATAAAAACCTACCAATCTCCTGCAAGACGTGTTCAAGGAAGGCGAAAGTATTAGATCAAATGTATGTTTTTACCAAAGTACTACACATTCAGGCCTTTTAGATTAGATGGGGATGGGTGTACAGATGGATGAATACACTGAAAAACAAAATGGACTGTAGGGAAATTCACACAAAGCAACACAGGATATAAAGTTCTCAAAGGCATACTGCATAACATTAAGAACAAGGTGCAACCCGATACACATTTGTAAGGCCTAGAACAATACACAAAACATACCCAGTTACACTTAATAAAAGAAAGAAGAAAAACATGATACAGCCCATTTTCTACAGCAGGTCTGTGTTACCCACTTATTCCAGTCTGCTGTTCCTATAGGCCCCAGATACTTCACCTTCACCATTATGATGGCTAACCTTGGGCTATCATGTATGCTGAAAATTCACCATTAACCACATTGTCTTGGTAATGCCAGTTGCAGATGATTCTCCATGTACCAAAATGAGATACTACGATACAATATACTGTATATTTTACAAAGTTTAGCATGCATATCATATTGTTTTGTAATTATTTTTTTCTTCTCCATTCTCCATCTCCATTTAAAATAGCTGAATGTCACAAAAATGTTTTGCTTTGTGTTTTTTCCTTCTTTGAACGATATGGACACACTGTTACTCAATATGTATGCATTCTCAAGTTGTGGATCAATACTTGGTAACGTTTTTGCTTGGTCTCATCTGTGACGGGAGATGGACGTCTGAAGCGGAACTCCGTTAGCAGCGTGTTGTTTTTTCTATTTTTTTAAATCATCCCGAGGTATCCTGTATTTACTCATCCCTAGGAGGTTCAATTACAGTATATGAAAGCATATATAAACATGACTGGCAGGAAAAGGGTTCAGAAAGAAATGGAAAAGCTTCATCCAAGCCTAGACAGGCATCAAGTCTAAGCTCAAGGTACAGCCTTTCAGAGGCTGACCTGGAACAGATTAGCGAAAGCACAGATTTTCTGGGACCTGAAACTGCCACATCATCTCCAGTCAAAAGCAAAACTGGGTGCGATTGCACAAGCAAATCGGGCCAGGATAGTTTGGCGATTCCAGAAGATTAATTGAAACTGAAAATGGCCTTACCCTCCACGTTGTCAACCACTTCTTGTGAGCCGGAAACACCGACTTCAACTGGGCTTGCCATTTCATTAGTGGAGCGTGGAGAAGACCAAAACTATCTGTCCGAGCTGAAGGTAAAGACTGCCACGGCTCAAGACATAAAGGAGCACAAAAATGATTTAAAGAAAGATATAAAATAAGAAATAAATGATATAAAGAAAGAAATAAGCGATATAAGGAAAGAAATAAAGGACATACACAAGACAAATGAGAAGCTACTTCAGGATATTAAAGACCAAGGAAAACATTTAAATAATCACGTTGAGACAACCTTTAAAGGTATGCTAGAAAAAATTGAGGAACAAATGCAGGAAAATGCATCTAAGTTTGAGAATAAACTTAGAGCACTTGGCACTCAGTTGGAAGACATTAAACAAACTTTCACAACTCGTATTGAAACAGCTGAGCAACTGGCATCTACCACTGATAGAAAAGCAAAAGCTGCAAATTCTGAATGCAAACCACACGGAGACAGACTAGCTGCACTGGAGGATGGATGTAAAAGGAATAATATTAGAATTGAAGGTCTCCCTGAGAATCGTGACAGTCCAAACCCAGTAAAATTTGTAGCTGAACTATTCTCTAAAATAATTGGAGATGACTTCAAATCAGACACCGAGATAGCAACAGCTTACCGCATATGGGGATCAAATACCTCTAAACCTAGGACTACCATCGTGCTTTTTGAAAAATTACAATATAAATTACATATAATGTTACTCCTCAGACAGAAACTTGACATTATATTTGAAAATAACCACATTTGTATTTTCCCTGATTTTTTACCCTCCCTAAACGTGCTGTATTTTACAACATTAAACAGCACTTACAGAAAGCCGAGATCAGATACAGCCTTTTGTATCCTGCCAATCTGAAAGTGGAAATTCAAGGCAAGCTCTACATCTTTACTTATACAGAGGAAGCAAAAAAATATCTTTAAAAAAAAAAACTGATCCTGACACGTTTTTGAAATACGATCGTGGGTCGCATTCTGTCCTGGCATGGCAATGATACTGGTACCATAATTATACATCCTACTTTCTTATCGGCCACTTTTTGCTTATGTTTTAATTACAATTATATATGTGTATATGTATGTATGTATATTGTAGTGTGCGGCTGGGGCGCACTTCATGCTGGGAGGACCGGGTAAGCAAGCGTGGCCAGAGCTTTACCTCCCCGGGACAATAGATGGCAACCAACCTGGGTGGCAGCAGTATCTCAGACTCCCCTGCAGGGCTTCATGGGAGTTGGAGTTTGGTGCAGCCCTGTTGGGATCGACAGTTTGCCAGGGGGTGCTGCAGCAGGAGCTGCTGAGTCCTTATGGGCAGTTCTTCCAAAACACCCGGAAGTGCTGCTGGAAATGAGTAATCCAGCACCTGGAGCACTTCCGGGTGCCTTATAAAAGGAGCCAGCAGCCACTACTCGGGAAGCCAGAGTCTGGAGGAGGAAGACGAAGCTTGACCAGAGGAGTGGAGAAGGAAAAGAGTGAAGGAAGAGAATATTGTGTTTGTGCTGGGAATGTGTTATACTTGTGGGGAACAGGGAAGGCGTTTCCCACGAGGGAAAAAGAAAATAAAAATCAGTGTGTGCCTTGAACTTGTATCCCACGCTTGTCTGTGTTGGGTCCACAATATGTACCTTTTTTTTTTTTTTTTTTTCAAATGACGGCTGTTTAACATCATAACCTTGGTTTACTCTATTAGGGCTTACTATGCTTATCCAGGACTACTGTTTAACATCATTCCCTGGGTTTACTCTCTCAAGATGGTTCAAGATTATATTTTATGCTTATAGTATTTGGACTATATTGTCAGTAGAATTCTTGTATGTTCCTGTATGTCAAAGGACTGGGACTTTGTGAAGTGTGGTCTAGCCTTACGTGTGGAGGCAAAATGGGGGGGGGGGGGGGGGATGGGAGAGCAAGCTACTTCTAATCCATCCTTTTAATACTTGTAACTACAGTGGTACCTCGGTATATGTCCACTTTAGAATAAGTCCAACTTGGTATAGTACGCCAGTTGCTAGCATTCAGTGAACAACCCGCGCTATAACTCTCTGTGAATTTCCATGTGATTTTGTGTTTTTTTGCGTAAATTTGAATTGATTGTTGAAAAGTGTGAAGGTGGCATGCGTATCCAGGACTTGGCTGCTGCATATCGTATGCCAAGAACGACGGTATCTATGATTGTGAAAAAGAAAGAAGTTATTAAAAAGTAAAGTGAGGTTAAATTTTCATTTATTTCATCTAATTGCTTTTAAATGCTAAAATGGTATTTTTACAGGAGACCCACTTATTAAGCAAGGATCAGTTTCAGCTGCACAGAGACTGGACTGGCCAAATATTCCATTCCAATTTTACAAAGAACACTTGAGGTGTGGGAATTCTTATACATAGAACAATCTCATTTGTAGTGAAATGCAGTACCTGATCCTGAAGGGAGATATGTGATTGTTATGGGTAATCTATTTAACTGTAAAGTGATTTTGATAAATATCTATGCACCCAATGTGGTTGATAGGGACTTCATCCAAAATATATGTACATCCATTCCCAATGTGAACACTCATAAAATTATAATGGCAGAAGACTTTAATTGTGTTTTAAATCCAGACCTAGATAGGTTTCCTACCACAGGGGCAATGACGTCTAACACTGCAAAAAACAATTAAAGTTTGTAACTTATCACAACTTATCAGACGCCTGGAGATTTCTAAACCCAAACTGAAGAGCATATTCCTTCTACCCACTAGTGCATCACTGCTACTCAAGAATTGATTATTTTTTATATATAATAATTTCTTGCCTGCAATTAAATCATGTAAGTACGATGTTATTGTTATCTCTGAGTACGCCCTTTGAGCATGGAGCTAAAATCACTATGCCCCATAAACTCATCTCGCAAATGGCGTCTAAACCACCTTTTATTAGCAGACGAGAACTGTACAAAATATATATCCAAGCAAATTGATTTTTTTTTTTTTTTAGGGACAAATACATCCTCTGAGTTTTCTGCAGGAATACTTATGTTATAGTGGGTCCACAGCTCATGTCAAAGGGCGATTTTTAAAATAAATAATCACTGCACTCGCAGTTTAGCGAAGGGGTGTGGTGATGTGTGCCTGAAGTGGCTCCTGGGGTGATTTGCGATGCGTGCGAGTCTCACTTAAGTGCACAGGTGATGAGTCGTCCGCATCTGTAATTGTTCCCGGGAGCCGGTGATTGCCACAGATGAATCACATCCCCATCATAAATGGAAGCACAAGGTGGCTAGGAGGAGGAGGAAAAGGCAAGAAAGAAAAGAGCCAGAGGTTGCAGGAGAGCGGGAACCAGCGAGAAGGAGAGAGAGCCGGTGCAAGAGAGCGAGCAAAGGCTCGCAGGCAGGGAGCTGGACAGTTGAGCTCTAGCAGGGGTGTTTGGACAACACCTAGGGCAGTTGGAAGTGGTCGCTCCCGCTGAGCATTTTATGAAGGAACGTGAGTGACCGGCAGTTGGAACTGGTCGCTCCCGCTGAGCATTTTATGAAGAAACGGGAGTGACCGGCAGAAGGACGGCTGGCCGTGTAAGGCTGAGAAGGCAGCGAGAGTCAGGAGGCTTGGAAGTAGAAGCCCCAACGTGAGCATCCTGGCCATTGGGTGAAAAGCCAAGTCTCGGTCTGGAGAGCGCAACTGAAGCCAGGGATCGGGAAGCCTCTAGACCAGTTGAGTAGTGAGAAGGCCAGCTGCAGGAAGAGCGACTCCCCTGTTGAGAAGCCTGATGGGAGAAGCAGGGGAGCCGCCAGGTAAAAGACACCGGACTTTGGATTTTTAAATGGACTGCTTCCAGCATTATTTTGACCTTGTCGTCATTTTAAAGGATTGTTTTTTTCTCTGGTGCCTTTAACTTCCACTCTGCACCTATTTTATGGATTATTTATTTATTAATGATTTGAAGCACTGCACTTTATTTAATTTGGACAGTTTTGTTGTTGTTTTAATAAAAGCACATAGCACTTTTTTACACCATCCCCTTGCTCCATTGTAGTGCCACTGGCAGCTCACTGTCGAAATGCTTAGGAGATAAAGTGGATTATCAGAGAACAACTTGTAAAGAAAATTTCTTGACATATATCGAGCGCAACTGCCTCATTTAAAATTGTCCAAAATGTTTCCTGGGCAAGATCCAACCTGCAAACGTTACAATCAAATTCCAGCCTCACTGGGTCACATGTTTTGTTAGTGCACCAAATTAACATAATTCTGGACCAAAATCTTTAAATGCCTTTCAGACAGCCTTGGTGTCACAATCCCCCCTAATCCACTAACAGTTGTGTTTGGGGTACTTCCAGATGGGCTTAAAGTGGAGGACAAACAAATTGAAATTGCCTTTACTTCACTATTGGTATGTAGACTTATCTTGCTCAACTGGAAGAATGCTAACTCACCTCTTTTAAGTCAGTGGGTAACTGAAGTTATATATTATCTAAAATTGGAAAAAATCAAATTCTCACTTTGAGGATCTGTGCAAAACCTTTTTCAAAACTTGGCAGCATCTAACCAATAACATTTTAGAATAAGCACTTAAATTGAGGAAGCAGATTCTCTCCCTTGTTTTTTTATTCTATTTATTTTTATTCATTTATTTATTTACATATTTTCACCATTGTTAAAGTTTTGCTTTGCTGCCCTGGCTCTCTTTTTTATGGGTGTGGGTTGATTAGGTTTGAACCTAATTTTGTTCAACTTCACTTGCCTGTATGGATTGTCGTTTGATTCTAATAGAATTAATAAAATGTTAAAAAAAAGAATGGTTTTGCTTGAAAAATGGACACATTCAGTATGTTTGAAGGCTTTTTAATTCACCTATGGACCCTGGTACACTTCAGTCCTATTGCAAAGTAGAAGAACATACTCTTTAGTACACAATTTTATGTGTAAAATATACATATTCATTGTGAAGAAATAATTTCAACTTGAAAAATACTAACCTTATCCTTGAATTAACGCCAATGGTAGTATACAAAACTCATATAAAAACATTTTGTGGGACAAACATTTACTCATTGTCACAACCAGAATTCCTAATGATGTTTGTGAAAAGGAAGCCTTACACACACACCTTGCACACTGTTTATAAGTCTTGAGCAGGTTTCATCCCTCACATGACATGTCACTTCTGTTTAGAACTGCAGGGAGGAAAATCACAATGCATTGTGGTATTACGGCTATTCAAGATTAAGCGATCACACACTGCGTTCTGTCTGTCTTCTGAGAAATTCTGCCTCAGTGATATTGTATGTGTTTTCCACAGAGACACACAGAGGACCTTGAAAATAGAATAACATCAAGAGAATGGGAAAAGAGAATGCATGTTCAAACTGTATGAATGTGGACGTTTCATATAAGTTCATATACTGTAAGCGTTTTTCTCTTGGTCTAACTCTATTTGTCTTTAATATAAACAATGACAACTGATACAGTGCTGCATACATTTCATGTAACAGTGCTCTAGGGATATAACTTATTTTTAGCAGTGTGAGTCTAGTTCTAATCCAAACCATACACATATCCATGGATAAATATTTCTAGGTGCTTAGACCCTAAGTGAAAAGTATATACTGTATGCCACTGCTGTTCAGCAATTTTTGAGTCGGTATGCATTTTTTTTTATAATCAAATTGTGTGTTTGCTTCTATGTTTCTGATTACAATTGTTGGCTGGAAACATGGAAGACTTTTAAATGTTTTATTTCGAGCCCAGATATTAACACAGTGGGTGCCTGAAGACAAAGTGGAGCAGCAAGATACAGTGCATGTCTTTCAAACTTTATACTTTCTTCCTTTAGCCACTGCAATAGAGTGCCACCCACTTAAAGTAAACAACACCACTTGAGCAAGTGGCTCTGTGTCTGGAGAAAAATCTATACATAGACAGATGTGAGGCAGAAGACAACCCTGGACTGCCCTTAGCCAAAATGTGCCACAATATACATCACAAAACCAATGTAGGACAAAGTGGGCATTGCCCATTCTGCTAGGCTTTCATGGCACACCAAGCCTATTAAGTAAGCAGATTTAACAGGGATGCAGGCATCCAGCTGTACAAAATCCCCACTTGCATTCTAAACTAAGTGACTTAACTCCAGCTTGTACCAAGATCTGTCTGGACTTCATCTGAAAACAAAGGTGTAAATCAGAGTTGCACTAATATATCTCCAGAAGCCCCACTGCAGACTTATTCGGTCAGCAGGTGAGAAATGGACTCAAGCAAGAACTAACACCCATAACTCAAGAGATGACAACGAAGATGATTAGACAAAGCCACCTAGTAAAGACACTGATTTTGTAACTGGAAGTGGCTTTAATTCAATCAGGAGAAGGTTCAACCTTCCTCTAAAACAACATGCACCACCTTTTCTCAAAGTAGTGAGAAGAAGCAAAGAGAGAAGAAAAAGTACAATTATTGAATTCCTAGGGGATTCTCTCTGGGCACCCTCTCTGGGAGTCCCTCAGGGATCTCTGATTCTAAAATCTATGAGCCACTCTTGCTTGGAGAGCCAAACCCGACAGACTCTACTCTTTATGTGCCTGAGAGCTAAGATCCAGTTTGTCAAGCTAAGCATTGATCTCTGTCTGCATAAAAGCAGCCATTACTTCAAGAATGGAACTTCAGTGTCTAAAGCCTTGAGCCAGAATGAGTAATAAAGCCTTGAGCCAGAATGAGTAATGATATCCCCTATGAAGTGGCAAAAGACAGCAGAAGACAATATGAGGAAGCAGCAGGACAGCACTGACAAGGATCATGCAGCAAAGATAAAGAGTACACTCCAACAAATGAATCTTCCACTTGAACCCAAAGCAACAACAAAGCAAGAACTCCACATAACATCGGATAGCATCCATAAAGACTTGGTATTGAAAAAATATTTACCTGTGCAAAGATAAAGAAGAACAAATAATAAACAGTAAACAACCAGCCTACATGTGACACATGTATGTGTCTTGTGTGTCTGCATCCTCTTATATATAATCTTTGTGTTTATTGATAAATTGTACTGTCCTGTTTGTTAAAATGAGTGTGCCTCAGTTACCTTGACATAAGTCTAAAGGTCATTATAAAACTTGAAAAGGAGAAAAATATATATACAACTAGGGGGCCTTGCCCCCTGCTCGCTTTGCTCGCCAACCCCTGTATTTGGTTAATCGGATATACAGTTTTAATTTTTTTTTTCTTTGGAATTGTTATTTCATTATTTGCACCTTTACTTTAAAGCTTCATTAAAAACAATATTTTTTGGAGACACATTGTGACAATGCAACGTATAACTGCCCATAAGTGACTATTGTTTCTGTTTCTCTAATAAATAATCCGACTTTTTCTAATGTTTATCCCTGTGATTTATTGATTGTCATAGCAAAAGCTATTCTCAGAGTAAACTGTAAACATTTTAATATGAATGGTATATCACGATCTCCTTTGGTGTGTAATGTTATTCGCGGAATATACACATTACCTTTCTTTTTGCCTGTTAAAATTTCCATCGCTTCTCTGTGACCATAAATATACACCTATATAATTGTGTATTCTTTGAAATTCAACTTGTCGTTGCTTTAACTGTTGCGGGACCACAAATTCTCATAGCGTATGGTCTTATTATTGTGTAAATCCATGTTTTGTGCATAAGAATGATGCGAATGCGAAAAGACTCTACTCTTTGCCTTTTATTTCTGACCTCAGTTTGTCCTGCTCTTCTTTCAATTACACCTGGTTCTGATGATTAATCACCTATTGTTTTGCGGTAATGCGATCTTTTCTATCTTTTCTTTGATACCGTAGCAACTGACATGATAAAGTGTCATAAAAGTTTTACTTGAACAATCGCTGACTTCGTAACCCCAAACACAACTTTCTATAACCCTCTCAAATCCCTCATACCCTGCGTTTCGCCCCCCCCATAAATCAATCAATACCCCGCTATCAGTCTTCAGTGCTGTAGTCCGCCCTCACTCATTCGGACCGAACAGTCACTTAAAACCAAAAACGCTGCAACCTAGCTGGGACGATGCAATAATTTAGAATTTTACTGGTTTCATAATCTCTTATCTGCCTTTTTTTTCTCTCCAACGCCTTTGGGTGTCTATTCTCCATATTGTCCTTATACGCTTTATATGTGTTGAGAGCACAGGATGTGTGTGCACTACGTGCTTTTACACGACTGACTGTTTTCTGATGCATGTGCTCTTGTATGATATCATTTGTGAATAGGGTGTGTCTTGCAAGAATCTCATGTTCCACGTTCCCATGAGACGGCCCTGGCACAGTCTCTTGGCACCAAGTCTCATGTATATGGTCCACGCGAGACGCTCCATGGCAAGTCTCTTTTATCTCGCGGGTCTTTTAAATGTCTTTTGAGAACTTCCAAGAAAATCACGTATCGTCGCCTTGCTTTTGCATTTCAGGATTTCTTTTCATAATAGAGAGATATTATAAAAACAATAATAACAAGTAGTTTAGTTGGATACTTTTGTAAAGGTAACTTACTTGTAAATTAAATTCACAGTAAAACTAAAGTACAGTTCTGCATTAATAAATCTTTTAAATTGTACACATGGAAAGTCAAACCTTGGATTTGTGAATTATTGGCATGGCAACAAGTTACAAAGTTGAATGTGTAGTGGATATAAAAAGGACAGCGTTTAAATCTCTTTAACACAGACCAGAGATGAATCGTGTTCCCCGAATTTCAATATCATGTGAAAGACAAGCAGATATCAATAATAAGGACAAGTTACAAAAGCTGTTTAATAATTATAATCTATGACTTTTTTCAACCGAGTTACTGGGCATTCAGAAAATAAGATTCAATGTGCATTATTGTAAGGATACCATATCCAACTGTTTTTTTCACAACATGATCTCAATTCTAAAAAAATAGCAGTTCCACTTAATACTTTCCATCCATCCATGAATGGCAGTTAGTCCCACTTCCTCAGAACTTCTTACTTTAGAATGAGAATATAATTGCTTTTTAAATTCATGCTCTTTATGAAGCATGCTGTGTTCATGGCAAGATGTGGTTCACATATCTATAACTTAAGAAATGCAAAACCATGCTTCCCCAAAGAGACCAAAAGTTTTATTTATGCTTCTTACTGCTTTTTAACCTGCTTAAATCAAAAGTAAAATGTTTTAGAATAATTGGAGAAAAATCCAGAGATGTTTCAAATCCCATTACTTGTGCATTTTTTTTTTTGCTCCCTGAGCTATGCTGACGCTCACATGGAGATAAATTTTACAGAGTTAACAAAAGGAACTTGCGAAAAATGCACCCAATTGTGACAGGCAATTTCAGCTAAAGTTTCTTAGGTCTCTGCTTTCTCTTTGATTACATTAATTTGTAGACTTTTAAGATCAGTATAAACCATCCTTCAAGCTTTACTGTCAGCTAGATTTAGAAATACAGTCCTAAGTTTTAATATGCAGAAGTATTTTAATATGACAATGGTTGCAAAATGCAAGTTTCATATAAAGTTTTTCCATCACTGTTACTGCAATTGGTGGCACCCACAGTGCAGCTGAGAGACACCATATCATAAGCAAAGAGCAATATATCTGGAGATGTAATTCTCCATTAGCTGAGAGGTAGAAGTGATAACTTTCAATCCTAAGTCCTGGGTTCATCTCTCACCTATGTCGTCACAGGGAGGATGAGAGAGGGAGGGTGGAACTGTTGCCCTAGAAAAATTTCTTGCTGCTGACAATTGCCGCTTATTCAAGATCAATCAGGAAGAGCAGCACAGCCAGGCTGAGAGATAGAGCCACTGTACTGGAAAGACACACTAGCTAAGTGGCAAGATCAAATGCGGCTGAAAGAGATCTTCTTCATGTAAAAGGAGGTTACCTAAAGAGAGAATGGGAGTGTCACCTCACCATCCACGATTCCTTACTGGTGACAGTTGTTTAATGAAAACCAAAATGATCCCAAATGCATATTTGGTAAAACATAAACTCTGCAGCAGTTCCAATGTGTGTGGCACACCATTCATTAGAATATGAAATGAATGCATTTTGTTAAGCAGATTCCAATAAAATTAACTGATTCAGTATTACCACAGACGGTGTAACATAAACCTTAGCACTGCTACCGAGAGTCTCATATAAGACAGCACAAACAAGCCAAAAGAAAAAAAATCCTAATACTTCTCCTCAGTACATCAATGATGGATTCATCCCCTACCGCCTGTAGTACATAATGGAAGAAGGTTAGAAAAATTAATTAGATATAAATTTAGTATCATTTGCATTTGGGGTGCATAGACCTTTCCTAAATTAATTTATTTGCATTTAATTTACCATCTATGACAATACAGTGACCCCTGGGGTCAGAAATCCCTTCAGAAAGAAATATTTTTATAAGTTATGCATTTTTTAATTTTTTCATTATGTAAAAATATTAGCGTCTAGAGCTACATAGCAGTGTGTTGTTGAAAGACATTATTTTAGTAAAAAGAAGCCAAAATAACACTTCATTATGAAATAATGAAGGCTCATGAAACTATAACAAACGTTTGAATTGAGAGACAGTCCTACTTTTCTAAAATTATAAATTAAAATGTGAAAACTAGTATATTTTTAAACTATTGATCATCTTTTTTAAAACCTGAACTTTGTAGAATAATTCCTCAACTTAAAATAATCCACCTGTGCCTCTGACCCAATCCCAATAGGCTTTCTCAAAGAAGTTTCTGATAAGCTAATTGAATGTATACTAGAACTTGTTACCTGTTCATTAGATATTGGTGTTTTACCAGAATCTTTAAAGACTGCAGTAGCTGAACCACTAGTTTACTAAAATAATCTTGATTTATTTTTTGGCTTTGACAATTTTAAACCTCTCACTATGCTTTTAAAGTAAAATTCTAGAACAGGAGCTTTCCAAAAGTTAAACAGATAGATAGATAGAACTTATTTGTTCTCAGGGGGAAATTTGGATTTTTACAGAAGCTCTTTAAATAAATAAATAAATAGATAGATAAATAAATGAATATTCACACACACTTTGGCCTGAACAGTTAAATGATTACTTGAGTAAAAACTCTGCTATTGGTTAGTTTAAGTCAGGTTTTAGATCAAATCATAGTACAGAAACAGAGTTGGTTAAAGTAGGTAATGATTTGAAGGTTATTGTTCACTCCCAACAACATATCTGTTCTTATTCTCTTGGATGTAAGAGCTGCATTTGACACCATAGACCACAGTATATTCTCATTACTCACCTTAAAATTTGGTGATTTAAACTGATTCAGTCTTACATAACAGACAGATAATTCTTAGTAAGTTGTACTAATTACATGTAACAGGTCCATAAATTTGTATACGGTACACCACAAGGATCTATTCTGAGTCCATTTTTATTCTTAATCTACATGCTCCTATTAGGCCAGATTACTTTGAAATACAGCTATGTACATGACACATAGATTTATTTATCTATAGCATCTAATTAAAAACCTACTTTTGGTTTCATCTTCATCTCTCTGATGGGACCTCCACCATTCTTTACTTTCTAATGTCTTCAATCCCATAAATAATGGGACATAGTTTTTATGCAAGATGGGTAAGGGAAAGTGCATCGGTAGGGGTTGCTGTTTTGTATTTTACCTAATAGTTGATTAAACTGCTTACATTTCTTTTATAATTTACTTTGTTTCAAATAAAAATTAGATCAGCCCAAAAACATGCATACAGGTATATGCTGTAAAAAATTTACAATAAAGGAAAATAAAATTAGTCATTAAGTTAATTCCTATAACAGCACAGTTCATTTAGTCAGTATATAATGTGTTTTGTATCTTAAAATGTCAAAACACAGCAATAATAAAACTAACATTCGTAATACCAATAACAGTAAAGTAACACTAAAAGTAATAAGTGCATACAATAACAACCGTGAGACCGAATGAACCATGAACATCCTTTGTGTGCTGTAGCTGCATGATGGAGTGGGAGTCAAAGTCAAGGAGGGCCTGTTCTGTTAAGTTGTTAGGGTGTCACAGAAAATAGTTTAATCTCTACTCTGGACAGAAACCAGAGTAGAGATGCTTTTTATGTTCTGCAACTGCATGACAAAGGTGAACAACTTAATTTTGTGTAAAATTCAGAGAAAAGAAGTCAAAATTCTTGAATATTAAAGCAAGCAAATTGAACAGATACACAAAGACGAAGCAAAGAACAATTTTCATTTGATGAAGAGGGGGAGTGGAAAGATATACTGTAGTTGCTGCCTTGGAGGCAATATCTTGCTGCTCCAGGTTTTTACGAAGTTTTTGGAGTGGTACAGGAATATATACTATAGAGTGTAAAGGAGAGTATTTTGAAAGTGAAAAGTTTCTGAAACAATAAATAATTTTCGGATGCTAAATAACAGGTAAAGTCTCAAAATTCTTTAATCTACCCTCACAAAATGATCTCACTTGGATGCCCAATACAAGTGAGTCAAGACACCAGGAAGGGTGTTCAAGCACAGAAGCTAATACAGCAACACCCTTGTCCAGCTGCTTTAAGTAAGTTATTCATAAAAATACAGAATATGCAGGTTGGAGCACATCCATTAAGAGCTTTATAAACTAACATTAAAATTTTATAATCAATACAACATCGAAGGGGAAGCCAGTGTATGGTAGCCAATACTGGCGAAATGTGCTCACGTTTGTAAGTACCAGTGTGAAAATTAGCACCAGCATTCTGCATGAGCTGCAGTTGAGAAAGGGCTTTCTGACTAATTCCATAATATAAGGAATTGTAGCAATCGAGTTTTGAGGATATAAAAGCATGAATGACTTTTTCCAAATTACCGTGGAATAAAAAGAGTTTACCCCTAGACAAAGTTCGCAGCTGATAAAAACTCATACAAATGATTGCATTTACTTGCTTCTCAAAATTAAAACACTCATCCATTAAAATACCTAGGTTTTTAGTAAAATTTCTACTGTAGACCGAAAGAGAAACAAGCATTGTATCAATATTGTTAAGAACATTCGGCGGTTGAAAGACAATAATATCAGTCTTATCTTCATTCAGTGTGAGAGAATTTAAAGCTAGCCAAGCTTTAACATCATCCAAATGGTTCATAATTGACTGAAATGGTTGGTCAGCCCACTGCTTGAAAGGCAGGTAAATCTGTGAATCATCAGCAAACAGATGAAATGAAATATTATGCTTCCTTAAAATACAACCCAGTGGTAATAATGTAAACACTGAAAAGAGCTGGTCCAAGGATAGACCCTTGCGGTACCCACAGGTAAGAGGAACAGAACTACAGCACACTCACCTACAATCACAGATAATGTTCTACCAGACAGATAAGATTTAAACCAATCAAGCACACCCCTGATCCCAAAGTACTGTTCTAAATGAAAAACCAAAGTAAAAATTGCAGATTGGCCTGTATCAGTTATAAGGTGAATGTCACTTAAAACTTTAAAAGTGTTGTTTCAGTGCTGTGATGAACACTATAGCCAGACTGTAAAACCTAACCAATGCAATTTGCATCAAGGTACCCTCAGAGCAGCTGACAAACAGCTTTCTCTGTCTGTGACCTTGGAAAGAAACAGAAGCTTTGAAATTTGTGCCTAACGTGACAAAACAGTAGGGTCCAAATTGGGCTTTTTTAAAAGTGGTTTAACGACCACACACTTAAAACAAAGAAGAACCACCCCAGATAAAAGGCTACTATTTATAATTTCTAAAATGTAAAACCCCTACCACATTAGAAATCTCTTTAAGAGAAAATGGAGGTAATGTATGAGTAGTGGAAAAAAAGTTTTTAATTGGTTAATCAGTTTACCTATGGTGATCAAACTGATTATAAACAGTCAAGGACATAGGAGAGGTAGATGGGTTACTGATAATTGATAAAATTTGGGGTTTAACTGCCTTAATCTGTTCCCACAAAAAAGTTTAAATATCCATCACAAACTTCAGAAGAAACCACAGGGTAGCAATAAACGGAAAAAGGATTCAGAGAACTGTTAATCATTTTAAACAATACATTTGGTATATGACAGTTATTAGCAATAACATTAGAAAAATATAGATTACTAGGGGACTCCGCCCCCTGCTCACTTCACTCGCCCACCCCCGGGTTTGGTTTACTGGATATACAATTTAAAGAGATTATTTTCATCGGCATTGTTACATATGCATTATTTTCACTTTTACTTTAAAACGTTTGTAAAAACAATACTGTACTTGTCCTTTATTTCTGGCCCCGGGCGTGATTAAATCTCTTTCTCGCAGGACGTATAACGCTGCTTGCGTTGTGAAGGGGGTGGCGGGGGGCGGCTGAATGCAAGCTAAGGAGAAGTGGTTGGGTCATCTGCTGGCTTGCTGCTGCTGGCGAGGTACATGTTCTGCTTTTCGCGCTGTGTGTCAATCATTTAAAAGCCTGTACAGCAGCTCTCCTTTTGCCACTTCACATCTCTGCCACTCGCGTTGTGAAGGGGGGTTTGGAGGGGGGGTTGGGTTTGGCTGAATGCATGCTAAGGAGAAGCGGTTAAATCATCTGCTGGCTTGCTGCTGCTGGTGAGCCGTGTGTTCTGCTTGTCGCTTGTCGTTGTTTTAAGAGCTGGGAGCACACGAAGCGTGTCTGCTAAAAGCATTCCAACAACTGCTAGGTTAGATGTCTGTGAACTTGTTTTAAATGTTGTCTCACTGCCTTGTCTTGCGAGATATCAAATTGTCTTCCGAGAAGATCACGTCTCGTCTCCCTAGTCTCCTTTTCAAGAGTTTTTTTTATAATAGAGAGACATGCCACCTTTACCACTTCCTGATATGTACTGAGTGAGCCTTTCATAATGTCATAAGACACCTTAAATTTATCTTTGATCCATTTCCATTCCGCTCTTCTGCCTTCACGCCTAATAGCCTGAGTTGAGTCATTTAACCATGGATGTGATTTAGTCCAAGTACACCTGATTTTTAATGGAGCGACAGTATCCAGAATAGCTAAGTAGGAAGAATTAAATTGTGAAATCAAATCAACACATAATTAAGAAGAAAAAAAAAAGAGTTCAACAGGGAACACTCCTGACTAGCAACACTAAAAGTATCAGAAAACTGACTAGCAGTGGGGGAAGTAAACCACCAAGAATGATAAACATTATTATGTGTTTTAGATGTTGTAACAGGAATTGAGATATCAAACAAAACATGAAAATGAATAGAGAAAGCATTTTGTAATGACTTCAAGATTACCAACATTAATACCAGATGACAGAACTAAGTCAAGTATATGAACATGTTCATGGGTTAGGGTAATGACAGACTGAATAAGACCAAAAGAATCAATGAGATTTAAAAAGTCACTGACCAATGATCTTGAGAGGGACAACAAAAATGTATATTAAAATTAAAATCACCCTGGATCAAAATGGAGTAATATTTTGATATAATCTCTGCTAAAAACTGGGAATAAAATGATTATTAGGTTCAGGTGGCCTGTAAACAAGCAGACATAACAGCACATTGCATAAAGTAAGATCACATGACTGAAGTTCAAAGCTGGAATACACAGCAACAGGTACTTGCTTGCACAACCAATTATTAATAAAAATAGTGGCTAAACATGCCCCTCAGTCAGTCAATCTGAGAGTATTAAAAAATCCAGAGTTTGATGGAATCAATTCATAAAATGGGCTAAATTTTTCAACACAAAGCTAAGTCTCAGTTGCAAAATATAGATCCAAAGAATAGGAAGTAAAAAAGTAATTTAAAATAAAAGTCTTATTCAATAGTGATCGCATGTTTTTTAACTCCATCCTCAGTGTAGCCAGTTCACTAACCAGCTGAGAAGCGCATTTCAGCGACCGAACATTAAACAAGTTCACACTCCTACAGCTACGAGTCCTGTTCCAACCACACCTCTTCCACAAATATAGGGAAGGCTCCACTGTTGCCTCTGGAAGAACAGCATGATCCACCGCCAGCCAAAGTCCAATGAGAATTCAACAGCTGTAAAATGATAACTCCCAAAGCCAGACAAACTAGTTGATGAGGCTAAAAAAGCCTTAAGTCTCAACAGCACTTACCCCCGGTTACGGCGTCATCAACAACGATTTTTATGCAGGAAACAACAGGGAAGGAGGCAACGGCTAGCTAGAATATCACGTCAGAATAAAAGTAAAAATACAATAACAAAGAAAACAGTGAGAGAGATAGAAACACACAGACAGGGTGCCGTACACACTGGTGCCATCACGTGGTTTTGTGGGTCCATATAGGAGTTCAGTATGTTCTAATGTTCAGTAATGTGTCTGTTCTATTATTGTACTGTATTATTTTTCCAAGAAACTAGTGTTACTTGGGCCAAGGGTTTTATATGGTTTCTCTCTCTCTCCCCTCTGAAAAGTATAGGCCTGGCCCCTTTTGTCTGTGGGTGCAGGCCACAAGTCTGTATTTAAGTTTCAGGGACAAGTCTGCTTTTGTGGTATGAAAGCCCAGTTTTTTTGATAGTGAAATCTCTTTTATGGTTTGTGAGTCTTGCAAACACAGCAAAATCACAGCAATTCTTGCAAATTATTTGACACTTGTGAAGGGCAGGAGATGATGTGGCTCATGCAGTTCTTACTAAGAATAGATACATATAAGTTCACAGGTTACACTGAGCTAGATTGGAGATATTGTCAAGAAGAGAAGGGAAAACTCTAAGAAACCTGGTGGAAACATCTTTGGTGGGACTGATTCCATTTCAGAGGCTAATATCATTGCAGCGGATCTTCTGAAACAATATTTCATGGGTGGATGACATCTGGCCAAGAAAGGTGAAAGAAATGTATATTATAAGCATGTCTAAATTAATACATGTGACAATAGTACCTTAAGAATCAAAGACAGGGTTGATGGTTTCATATTTATTTTTAAGAAGAAAATATACATTAAGGTACTAAAATCAATCCTCCTTCTGGCAGCTAACTCATAGCTCTAAGAGGACCAAGACAGTTTCCTGGCTGTGGACATATGGATCAGCTTTCTGGAACTGAGTAAATCATAGAGGTTTTGTGGGAGTTTGCAAATTCTTTCTACACGATTGTGCACTTGGGAAAGGCATATGACCACATTCTTTGTGGTATCTTGTGGGAGGTGATACAAGAGCACAAGGTATCAATGATCCTGCCAAATGTCTTTTAGTTATTATGTTTACTGAGCAAGAGTTGTAGATGCTTGCTATTAAGATGCATTTTGTCTTCTCTCCTGCTTGTGATCTTCAAAAACAGGATATCATACCACTGCTAAGGCTAAGAAAGAATCCAATTTGGACCTTTTTGCTAAATGTAGTTGAAGTTGTCATCATGTGACCATGGTGTTTGACATGGATTGGGGTGGCGCCCAGTAGAGTATGACACTAGTGGGTTGAAAATGATCACCTTCAGATCTGGGGCCATTAGACATCATGTGCCTTCCTTAGTTTTTTTTTTTTAATTTATCTGACCAATGGATCCTTTCTTTTTAGTCAAATCCAGTTGCTGCTTTGTTTAGCAGTTTGTGATAGTGACTTGAGTGCTTGTTGGAAGGCCTGCCCTTGTATTCTCCTTCCCTTCAGAAGCCTGATTGTTTGCATGACTACAAACCCTCTACAGCCTACCTCTACTAGGAGTGCCTAGGTATGCCAGGGGCATTGTTCTGTCTCAGCTGCTAAGTCTGCATACCTAAGAATTTTGTATTCATATGCTGGTATAACGGCCTTGGGACAGATTGGTTTTGCAGTCAGTGAGGATGTGCTTAAATATTGCTGAGGTTTAAATGTAAGAGCCATTTCCTAGTTACATAAGAATCATAAATGTTTTACTAAATGATAGTGCATAATCTATGGAGGTTCCTATAACCCCCATCAGTTCAATAGAATTGGTATATTCTCTGACTAACCATTACTCTCAGCTAGTGATCAGCCATGGCATGTGTAAGGTATAGAGGGCTCATGGTTTTAAACCGTGCCTTTTGAGCCTTGCGTACCTTGTGTGCGTGTTTTGTGTGTCAAGAAACATATAAGACAAAGCACTTAATTGAAAGTGCTGCGCCGTACGTTTAAAGCGTACAGAAGTTAAGAATCTTTAAGTATAGAAACAACTAAAGTTTTACAAGAAAAGCTAAGTTTAGAGAAGATACATTTTTCTTTTCTTTTTTTTTTTGGCATTTTATTCTACGTGTGTAACAACTTTTTTCTTTATTTTTGTGTGGATTATTTGCTTTGAATTTTCACAAAATATTTTTAAAACGAACTTTTGGACTGAGAGATTTCTTTCAGCAAGCGTTTTTCCGATGGTTGATCTCGCCTTACATTCCTGCGGTTACAGTGAACATGATGGATCTTCTCCAACCCAATGATGGAGGTTCATGGGTGTGGGAAAAACATTATAGGTGGCTCTGATGAATGAAGCCGATTTGGCTTCCTTCCATTTCCCACAGATCCTTCACGGTGAGCTTTCGATGCTCCAAGTTTTCGCAGCTAGTCCACTGGCTGGACTGTGAGACTGCCCTTGCATGTCTCTCTGCCTCTCTTGCTGCCGGATTTCAGCAAACACCTACTTTCTTCTCTGAGTAGATGTTGCCCTGTGTCATGTGGGTTGTCTTGTCCCTAACCCAAACCCGCCTCTTCCTTGTTGCACCTGTCTCACAATGTCTTTATGCCTAAAAGCAGATACTGCTAACTGTACGCCATCTGATGGAGTCCACTTCCTTCCTGTTGCCTATCTAGGAGCAGCTGCTTGTATTGTAGCATCTTGAGACTCCATCACAGTCATGTTCAGCCTTATTTTGGTGCATCTCTACTTCTCCTTGAGGCTTGAGACAGGCAGCTCCAGCACACATTACCCATACAAGCCAATGCTGCTAAGGCACAGTGGAAGACCTAGGCAATTCTTGATGAATGAACTGACTGTCCTCTCCAGCTTCTCAGTTTTGGAGATGGGGACCTCATAAACCATTAGAGGCCACATCAGACAGAGGAGCAGGCCAAACTGCAGACACCACAATTTCAACTTGGTAGGAAGTGAGGTCTTGTCTATATTAGCAATGTTTCAGATAGTTTCCTCTCTGAGTTGGTCACAATGGTCTGAGTATTTGATACTTACATTGTACCACCAATCCAAGGCTCTGCTCTTGACTGGCATTTTCGACACAATCAGAATTAGCATCTCATCAATGTGAAATCTGTGGTCCACGAGTTTCCCTTTGATAATGAATATGCTCCAGGATTTGCTGGGTTTCAACTTCATCCCTGCCCATGTTATGCTGACATGCAGCATTTCCAGCAAACACTTTGTACATGCAATAGTTGACATCAAGTTGTAATGTAATCCATGTAGGCATGAATAGGAGGTAATTGTCCAGACTGCAAATACTCTCCTCCTGCAACCCATTTTCAGGCTCAGATGATCACATCCATTGCCATGCTGAAAGCTAGTGGAGACATGGTGCACCCTGAAATCATTCCCTCTTTCAATCATTACCATGGTGAGGCGGCCTTCTGCTGCTATGCACCTAAAATCTGGAATAGCCTGCCAATAGGAATTCGCAAGGCTAATACAGTAGAGCACTTTAAAACACTGCTGAAAACACATTACTTTAACATGGCCTTTCTATAACTTCAATTTAACTTAATCCTGATACTCTGTATGTTCAATTTCCTCATAATAACTATTCATGGTGGCTCTAAAATCCATACTGACCCCTACTCTCTCTTCTGTTTCTTTTTCCGGTTTCTTTGTGGTGGTGGCCTGCGCCACCTCCACCTACTCAAAGCCTCATGATGCTAGAAAAATGATTAAAAGGCAGAAGTCTACGTGACCATCATCATCAAGCCCTTCCGTGAGAACCCTAAATCCAAAGAGGACTGTTTCATTTATGTTAGGTAGAATGCCCAGAAGGGACTGGGCGGTCTCATGGTCTGGAATCCCCACAGATTTTATTTTTTTCTCCAGCCGTCTGGAGTTTTTTTTTTGTTTTTTCTGTCCCCCCTGGCCATTGGACCTTACTCTTATTCGATGTTAATTAATGTTGATCTATTTTGTTTTCTTATTGTGTCTTTTATTTTTCTATTCTTTATTATGTAAAGCACTTTGAGCTACTGTTTGTATGAAAATGTGCTATATAAATAAATGTTGTTGTTGTTGGTTGTAACACAGAATTGCAAATCTTGGAAGTAGTTCCTGACCAGGTTTTTTAATGGTCTTTGGCACAAGAAAGAAGTCAAAGGCTGTCCAGAGGAGAGAATAGAGGTTTGATCCCAAAGCATTGGCTAGGTCAAGGAATAAGACATGTATCTCTCTTCCTTCCCTTCTTGAAGACTGAACTTGAAACCATATCATGCTCGTGTATTTCTAAGCATTTTAAGAAGCCTGGTATGCCAACTTGCTGTGTGTAGATGTGCCAGCAGGAGGATGATGCCCTCTTTCTCCTCCACTGAGGATTTCTTTCATCATTTCCCTTCTCTCTTTGACGAGGTGCTCAATTTCTTGTTGCCTTCAAGACTTAGGAAGGATTGTTTTTTTCATGCTTTTCTGGCTCTTTTGACCTGAACCTTTCTGCTCTGGAAGAATACATCAGATTGCCCACTTGTCCCAGTTTCTTCTCCACTGTTCCTTGGAGATTGCTCTGGATCTTGCACAGGTCTGCGTTGAATGATTTCAATACTTAAAATAGTAACACGGGAATGCTATAAAATATGTTCAATGTTGCAAAATACAGATTTTATTTTTTATTTCACAACGGTGAAATACAGCTCTTATGCTTCTTTCATGATTTTGTTTTTACCATTTAATCATTTTTGCCTAGGGAGGGGAAAAATTCAAAAACACAAGCTTTAGAAGTTACTGAAGTGCTAATCAAACTGAGTTAACAGTTGTTTCAAAAGCTCTTTGTGTTCAATTTAAAGGAATAAAATCTAATGGAAATATAGTTTGTCTCATGGTTGTCATGGTAAAATGAGCGAGTAAACTCCTGGTAGCCTTGTCAGTTGGATTAAAACATCCACGCACATTAAATATGGAACAAAACTCAAAGTGGAGAAGTATTGAATGTGTAAGAGGAGAGAAAATGCACATAATTAGACAATGTCTGAAAGCACTGATCATTATAATCAATTCACAATATGGAAATTGATACAATTTATATAGTGTATAGACTGTACTTTACTGTTGTTTCAGTGTTACCTACAACAGTTTTGCTCAGATGCAGGGTCTGAACTGTGATGGTATTTCTTATCTGCTTTACTTCTTAACTCCATCACACCTCTTCACCAGCGTCCTTTGTCGTGTAAATGTGCCAATAAAGACAAGCTGCAAGCAGCCAGTTATTCCATCCCCTCACTGACTTAGAACGTGCATGAACTTCTCCCAGCTCATGCCTTAATTGATTATCTGGGAGTGAAGTGGAGTTTTAGAGTGGAAATAATAGATTGTTATTTGGAACACACGCATTTCATGTGTGTTCCGTTTCTACAGTAATCTGTGTAAATACATTGTTAAAACAGAAACTTTTTCATATTTTAGTAATAAATGTTACAAAATGTAGGCATAAACTATAGAATGTGTAAAGCATTAAGTCCAAACATCAAATAAACACTTTCACAAAAGTGGACATAAAAATTTTAAATAGGTATGCACTGTCAGTTGTGTCCTTATAACTGTTATTTTTATGATCCATAACACACAGACAGACAGAGCACTGCATAATAGAGAGACAGACAGGCAGAGATATGTAAGTCACTAGATATATAAATAAACAGGGAAGGCACATGTACTGAAAGAAAAAAAAGATCAACATGTGCGTTGATCTTGCTGCACTGAATAAGCTCACGCACTCTAACCCCCCCCCATCTGACTCTAAGTAACAGTGCAAGTACATACGGTAAAAAGTTTATGTGTGTACTGTATAATATTAACAAAAAGAGCAGCTTACTACTGAAAATGGCAAATATAGGAGTGAGTGGGGATCGAACCGGGGACTCTTGATTACACTTGGTTTGCGTCTGTACTTGCGCTGTTACTTAGAGTTAGATGGGGGGTGGGGCGGGGGAATTAGAGCGCGTGAGCTTATTCAGTGCAGCAAGATCAATGCACATGTTGATCTTTTTTTTCTTTCAGTACATGTGCGTTGTGCAGCAGGGTCAACGCACATGTAGATCTTTTTTTTCTTTCAGGACATGTGCCTTTTCTGTTTATTTATATATCTAGTGACTTCTCTGCCTGTCTGTCTCTCTATTACGCAGTGCTCTGTCTGTCTGTGTGTTATGGATCTTAAAAATAACAGTTATAAGGACACTTGTTCATGTTAATTGCAGTCTCAATTGTTAAAAAGTATTTTAAAAGGAGCATTCCACATGAATATATAACAATCTCTTTAACTGACAGTGCATACCAATTTATAAATTTTATGTCCGTTTGAGGTTAAAAAGAAAAAATACTTCTTCCCCAATGGGGAATCAAACTCAGGTCTCTGAGGCACAGCAAGCCCGCTGCACTCCGAGTCAGCAAATCTTACTGCTAAGCCACAGAAGCTGTTGTATCATTCTTGAACCTTCTGTGAAAGTGTATATTTGATGTTTAGACTTCATGCTTCACACATTCTATAGTTTATGCCTACATTTTGTAACATTTATTACTAAAATATGAAAAAGCTTCTGTTTTAACAATGTGTTTACACAGATTACTGTAGAAACGGAACACACATGAAATGCGTGTGTTCCAAATAACGATCAACTATTTCCACTCTAAAACTCCACTTCACTCCCAGATAATCAATCAAGACATGAGCTGGGAGAAGTTTGTGCACGTTCTAAGTCGGTCGGGGGATGGAATAGCCGGCTGCTTGCAGCTTGTCTTTATTGGCACATTTACACGACAAAGGACGCTGGCGGAGAGGTGTGAACGGTTTTAAGGTGGGCCGGATCTACGAGTTTTTTCATAGACTCTGGTAATTCTAGTGTTAAGTGGTCCATGTGTGCTCAGTTTACTTGTGATGTCACAAGCGGCACTTTCGGGCTGAGGTGATAATCACACCTAAACAGAGTTTAATTGGGATATATTGTTTCAGGATCAGGTGTAATTAAACAAGCAGACACAGTGGATGAGAAAAGAGAAAGAAAGTAGAGAGTATATTTTTCTGCCACTTGAATAAAATCATAATTGCAGCAGGTGATTTAGTCAAGCACATTTCTAACTAGTAATATTGTATGTTGTACAATAACAAAAAACTATTTGGATAAATTAAGATTTCATTTGGTGGAGAAGCTATCAAACTGACCTCAGTCCCATGTGTTGTAGATGTTTCCAATGTACCAAAACAGAAAAAAAAAAAATTCAAAATACTTTGCTATGCTATTAGTGCGACTCAGGCTTTGCCATGAGGCTGGGGTAAATGTGACCTCATAAGGTGTTATAAAAATAAGAAGGTGGCTGCCTCCCATGGCAATGGTTAACCTCATAAATCTCACATTCCTCCACTAAAAAAACATACCGTATGGTTTACTTGTGAGCTTCAAAACTGTTACTGAGATATGCCATAGCCTAGACAGGCTTATGAGGGGATAGTTTTAGTTGAATTTAGCCTGGAAGCAAAAGGAAAATTATGAAATGTTTAAATTCAAAGCACTGAGGAAGACTAATTAGTTGAGAAGGCAAGTACAGTGAAGTCACAACCCCTGATGGTGTAGTTGGAAACTGGATGTCCAATACTCTTTAAATAATAGAGTGGAAAACAAAAAAAATAAATTATTCAAATCAATTAAAATACGAGGAATACACACTTGAAAATGCAAAATGAAATGTATAATTATAATGGCAACAGGTCACCCATTATTTCAAATCCCTCAGGTACAATAGCAAGAATTTGTATTCAAATGAGTCTGAATCCAGTGAGTAGTTTGGCAATAACAGAATAGGCCATACAGTTCATACAGAAACCTAGAATGATGTGCATAGACTGATAAGCAGATCAGAATTAATTTTCCATTTGTAGACAGTTTAAGTTCCTGAAATTTCTTCTTCATGGTTGATTTGGTTAAAAGCACAGAGGCAAAACAAAAAAAACCAAATATGATTATATTACACTCTCTTGGAGGCTCCCAGTTAAGCTGAAAATATTTAGAAGATTCAAACTTGTGCCTAGCTAAATTAATGTATACCTTTACATAAGAGCAGCCAGAATATTTAGACATGGTATAATTTTAAGGAAAATGACTATTAAAAAGTCATTTTTTTATAGGTACAGGGGTTTCAGAGTTTAAATGGTACAATTAATTGCAAAATTACTTATGGATACTCTAGTCTTACAGCAGTTATAGATGCTATAGAGTATTGTTTATTTGTCCTTTCAGTGCTAAATATTACAGTAAGACTCATTGGGCCGGTTTCCCGTACGGGGATTAAGCCTAGTCGTAGACTAAATGTCATTTTAAACCTGGATTTATTGAAGTAGCTTTCTCACACATGGATTACAATAGTCTCAGACTTGCACTAGTCTTGACTTAAACAATTGGATTTCTAGAAGCAGAATTAGACCTAATCCAGATCTAAATTAAGTCTTAAATTAAACCTGGTCAGAAGCAGGTTTAACCTCAGATTAAAAACTGCTTGCCTCAAGGCTCACGTCCACAGTAGCAAAAAATGGATTACCTTGACTATTTCAATGACAGTAAGAGACCACCACCAAGACCAGAAAGAAGGTTGCTAAAAGACAGGAGCAACCCACTAAATGATTTTGATGATTTACATTTTCTTGACCGTTTCCGTATGTCAAAGGAAAATGCAACAGAAATAATTGGTTTGCTGCAGCCCAAGCTTTCAGGTGACTTAGTCAGAGGCACCCCTATTTCTCCTTCCTTACAAATATTAATTACCTTAAGGTTTTTGGCATGTGGAACCTTCCATCGGGAAACTGGGGATTTGTGTGGTGTAGGTGAATCAACAGTGTGCAAAATAGTACACAAAGTCTGCAGTGCTATATGTGAACTGAAAAAGGATTTCATCAAGTTCCCAAATGCTGCTGAACAGGCCACCTGCAAGGTAGATTTCTATGAATATGGGAACTTCCCTGGAGTCATTGGTTGTATCGATGGCTGCCACATTCCCATCAAGTGTCCCTCTACAGCAGATGCTGAGGAATTCAGAAATCGTAAAAACTGGTTTTCAATAAATGTACAAGGAGTGTGCACTCCCACTATGCAGTTCTCCAATATTGTTGCACGCTGGAAAGGTTCAACTCATGACTCAAGGATTTTCCACAACTCCTCTTTATATACTCAGTTTGAAGCAAGACAACACTCTGGAATTCTACTTGGTGACAGTGGGTATGCGCAGACAAACTTCTTGTTCACCCCTTATCTCCATCCAGTCAGACCAGAGCAACAGCGCTATAACCAAGCTCACATTTTCACCAGAGGGCTAATAGAGCGCATGGTGTATGGAGGAATCGTTTCCAGTGTCTCCGAAATACACTGCGGTTTGAACCTAGGAGGTGCTGCATTGTTATTATTGCAACAGCAGTGCTTCATAATTTTCTTAAACGGTGCGGCTGCCCAGACCCTGATATTGAAGATGATGATGACCAACATGTCCCCATCCCTGAGCTAGCCAATGACAGAAATGGACTTGCTTACAGAGATGCTTTTGCTTTGCAGCACTTCTCATAAATGTGCCTTGAATGATACATAAATGATTGGCATAGACAGGTAAAAAATTTCAGGAAATTTTTTTTATTTAACTGAGGTTTGGTTCCAAAGACAATTGACACTGCTGCTGCTTCATCTCTCTCTCTTTCATAGACAACTCAAGATGAAGAATTTTCATTTTGACTTCATGTTCTTCTTTTAAATATTTTAATTTACATTCATGGAACTCTATGGCAAGTTTCTCATGAATGGTCATCCTTTTCCCTCTTGACCTGCTGCCTGGATTAGAGACTGCTGGATGCTGACTAATGCTACCGCAGGAGACTGGATGCTGCTGCATGTTGGTGCTGGCTGCTGATGGATTCATTTGAGCCTCTTGACTGTTCCCTGCGCCCCCCAAGTCCTGGGTGAAGATCAGGTCATCTTTGTATGGAAGAAAAAATCTAGTATTACATTTGACTTCAACAATAAAGGTCATTACGTCATTTTTGTTACAAGACATGACTTGCATTTAATTACTGTATGTTGGATGGGATAACACATGTTACTGTAAATGAGACATGTCCTATCAAATGAGTCTTTGAAAGATTCCTCACCTGAACTGTCCAAATGGTCATCATCTGGAATACCTTCCAGGGGTTGCTGACTTTCAATAATCCCAGCCAACAAGTCCCCCAACTCCTCTGTGTCTGGTGGAACTGGAAGTCCCCCACCTGTCTTGAAACGCTCCTGACGCGTAGCAGCAGTTGTTTTTTTCAGGTTTATTTTTATGTTTTTCCACAGGACCTTTACAAGATAATATACACTCTGAAGTTGGAGTTCTACATAATATTGTTTTCTCTTTACATTTCATTAATGAAAACATTTATAATTTACTGATTTGTAAGAATGGGGCAACAATAAATCATACCTGAACTTGTTGGAGTGTCCGTTTGGTTACTTTTTCATTTGAGTTGAATTCATTCAATATGGAAATCCATGCTTTCTTCTTCTTGTTTTCTGTACCTGAATCATGCTGTTTGTTTTCAATTACAGGATAGTTTGATACAATTTGTTTAAAAAGGGTCTTCTCAAATTTACTAAAGTTTTTTGAGCGTTTTCTTTTGTCTTTATCCATTTTTTGGTTAAGTGTAATGACTCCTGTTCCACACACTCCTTAAGACTAATGAATTACAAGTATTCCATACCAGGTTTTTATAGCAACCTCTCCTTAGCCACATGTGCATGCCATTAATCTAATCGGGTTTCCAAAAGATGATCTCACTTGTCCTTGATTACCTTAATCTGAGACTCTGTAGTCTAGAACTAGTTAATCCAAATTTAAGCAACATCTCAGAAAGTCAGTTGTTTAGTGTGGATTAATTTAAGTAGAATTAGCCTAGTCCTGGTTTATTTTAAGCCCTTTACGGGAAACTGGGCCATTGTGTTTACAGACATGAATATTTTATTTAGTTTTTGTTATACTCTGCAACTGTATGACAATACCAGTCCCCTACAGACTCCCTCTTCCCACAAGGGAGTCTGTTGAACCAACACCATCGAAAGTTATGACTGAGATGAGCTGACAAATGAGGACAAATCTCATTGACACCAGGGGATGGTGTAAAATGCTTAGGTGGTTTTATTAAAAGAAAACAATCTAAAACAAAAGTAAAACCAAAAAGTGTCCATTGTGCAGTGTTATAAAAAAAAAAAAACAAATCCAAAAAATCATTGAAACCTGGAGATAAAATCCATAATAAATAATTCTGTTAAAATAGAGGTTAAAATGCAGTCTCTCTTCACCCAATCGCAGCCCACCACCTTCTGTCTCTCCGGCTCACCCATCACAGGCGTTTCCAGCGGAGCCTCTGCAGCACAAACTCCTTTCTGCTGACCCCCGTCTTGGCTGCCGCCACACTGTGCAGCCAGACCGGCCCGAGGTCAGCACACCTCCCTGTGACGATGTGGGTTCTGCCCAATGCTCTAATCGCTGTTCGGGAGCCCTTGAAGCCTACACCGTCGATAGTTATAACCGAGATGAGCAAGACAGTGAGGCAACAATAGCAAGGGGATGGTACAGAAGTGTCAAGTGCTTTTATTAAAATAGTCAACAAAAACAAAGTGTTCAAAATAAAGTACAGTGGTTCATAAAAAGTCTTCATTAAATAAATAATCCATTAAACAAAATGTGGAGGTTTAAAATTATTAAATAGAAAAAAACACAATCCTTTAAAACGAGGTTAAAACGTTACTGGAAGCATTCTTAAAACAGTGACATGTCCGGTGTTTCTTTTACTCTAGCGTCTCTCCTGCTTCACCTGTCTGGGCCCCGCAGCAGGAGAGTCGCCCTCACTGCAACTGTCCTTTCTCCTACTTACATGGGTCTGGAGGCCTCCCGATCCCTGGTTTCGGTCACGCACTCATCCCAGGCCCGAGAACTGATTCTCGCCCAACGGCCAGGATGCACATGCTGGGGAATCCACCACCAAGCCTCCCGACTCCAGCTGTCTTTCCGGTCTTCTGCAGCCAGTCGCCCTTCACTGGTCACTCCCGCTACTTGATCACTCAGCGGGAGCGACCACTACTACGACTCCTGGGTGTCAGCCTAACACCCAGGCTCCCACACAGCTGCCTGCGAGCATTCTCTCGCTCGCTCGTTCTCCATCCACACACCGGCTCTCTCTCTCACGTCCTGCTTTCTCCAGCCACCTCCGTCTTTCTTTTTTGTTCTCTTTTTCTTCCACCTCCCTAACCGTCTTGGGCTTCTCTATATATGCAGAGAGGACATGACAGCTGCAGCACATTAGCCCCAGGAACAATCACAGATGTGGGCAGTCTCTCACCTGTGCACTTAGGTGAGAAACGCCCACACCGCAGATCGCCCTGAGACGCTACAGCCACCACGCCCCCTCACTAAGCCGCGAGTGCGGTGATTATTTATTTAAAACAAAATGGCCTTTGCTGGAAGAGCTGTGGACACATATCACCACACTCCCGTCTTCCTTTGTGCTCACGCAATCACTCCTCAGAACCACTGGGAGGTCTTACATCTCGCTTGGCCCACCCAACACACTTAGTCAGTGCGGCGAAAAAGCCCCTAGAGCGCCTCAGCATGCACTCCCTTCTGGAGCTCCAGCTTGAGCTGCCTTCTTCAAACAGGTGGCCCGATCATCTCCCATGACTGCCTTTTCCGTTCTTTAACATCCTTCTGTTCTATCTTTTCTCTCTTTTTGTTCATTTTCATCATTTATCTCTTTTTCTGTGCCGGCCCGTATATATACCCCTGTCTCCGTGGGCGTAGTGCCTTAATCACACACCGCAGGAAGCCAATGAAGCAACTGCGAAAGATCACACCCACATGTGCAGCTGCGACTCGCCCCAACTACCTCATTAACTCCCTGCAGCTGTGCAATTGCACCCACAGAGACTGACACGGCTTTATGGATTTAAAACCTTGCCATATTTTGTTGTAGCCGCGGACCCGATATACCACAAACTGCACATTTTTGGACACATCCCTAGACAGTATATGTACTACTAGCAAAATACCCGCGCTTCGCAGCGGAGAAGTAGTGTATAAAAGAAGTTATGAAAAAGAAAAGGAAAAATTTTAAAAATAACGTAACATGATTGTTAATGTAATTGTTTTATCATTGACATGAGTGTTGTTGTCATATTTATATATATCTATAAAGTGAAAACCTGAATATATAAAGTCAGCGTCGGAATTTATAAAGTCATTCCTGATTATATATAGTCAACATCGGAGTATATAAACTCAAAGTCAAGATATATTGATTGAAACGACTCTGAACTGAAGTAAGTTAACAAAAACGTATTCAGAAAAGTAAATCAAAAAAACACTGTTCGGTTAATGTTTTGAAAATGATGCATTTGCCCTGCCCAGGATTGGTTCCTGCCTTGCACCCAGTGTTGGCTGGGATTGGCTCCAGCAGACCCCCGTGACCTTGTGGTCGGATTCAACGGGTTGGGAAATGGATGGATATTGCAGCACTTTGTATATTCCGACGATGACTTTATATATTGAAGTTTTGACTTTATATATTCCAGCGCTTACTTTATATTGTGAGCTGGAGGGCTTCGCTATTACGTGTGGGGACGAAACTTCACTTTGGTAACTGATCATGCTCCACTTCAATGGTCATACCGACAGAAAGATACAAACTCTCGCCTCATGAGATGGTTTCTGGGCTTACAACTTTTACCGTTTCACAGTAAGACATCGACCAGGTTCTGAACACGTCAACGCAGACGTATTATCAAGACTAAATGAACCTGGTACAGAGAGTCGCTTGATTCACGGAAATGTGAATAAAGCTGAGGGGGAGGGTGTGAGCTGGAGGGCTGATCGCACCCCAAGAAGATACAGACTCCTCTGGGAAAACCACAACCCCTGAAACACAGACTACCCTCACATTGCTCCTTACTTTCTCACTTGCGCCATAACGCATAATGCAAACCTCGCGCGATACTCCGCTAACTTAAAAGCCTTGTGCAGCGCCTGTCATTTGAAAATTGATTGTCTGCTTGCTTTTATCGCTCTCTCTCTCTCTGCTCCTAGCGGAACTGTCATCTCTGACTTGTCATGGAGCACGTTTAAGCTCATGTGTTTGCAGTGTTTGAATAAAAATCCTTCTTGTTTCTACGACCTCCTGTGTCTCTGTGCAAATCTGTGACCCAAGCGTGACAATATATTCCGACGCTGACTTTATATATTTAAGTTTTGACTTTAGGTGGCAGTGTGACGAAGTTGCTTCGGAAGACGGCGTTAGCCGCGGAGCTCAGCTCAGAGCGAAATGAGGTAAATGGGAGGGGATATGATGACGTGACTCCTCCACCCGGCTTAACTGTCAATCCCCCACAAACACAGTCTCTCGGAATTTGCATAAGCACACCCCTTCACCTGCAATTTTAACTTAGTTACAAAGTGATCAAAACTCTCGTTTATATCCTGCGTCCTCTCATTAAACTTGTATCCCGCATTACCCGTGGGCATGAAAAACGCCAGCGGCAGCCTGTCTATTAAGTTAATTTAAAGTTTAGGTTTATACCTTGCTTTGTTTCCGAAGTAGCTGAACTGATGAATATGGTAGTATATGTCACTCGCTCGCTTCTTATTGTTTCGCTGCCCCGCTAACTTAAAAGCCTTGTGCAGCGCCTGTCAGTTGAAAATCGATTGTTTGCTTGCTTTTATCGCTCTCTCTCTCTGCTCCTAGCGGAACTGTCATCTCTGACTTGTCATGGAGCACGTTTAAGCTCATGTGTTTGCAGTATTTGAATAAAAATCCTTCTTGTTTCTACGACCTCCTGTGTCTCTGTGCAAATCTGTGACCCAAGCGTGACAATATATTCCGACGCTGACTTTATATATTCAAGATTTGACTTTATATATTCCAGCGCTGAGTTTATATATTCCGACGCTGACT
Organism: Polypterus bichir lapradei; assembly: GCA_026402145.1. NCBI lineage: Eukaryota > Metazoa > Chordata > Cladistia > Polypteriformes > Polypteridae > Polypterus > Polypterus bichir. Next base: position 69,394,233 of record JANRMT010062806.1, read on the forward strand.
TTATATATTTAAGTTTTGACTTTAGGTGGCAGTGTGACAAAGTTGCTTCGGAAGACGGCGTCAGCCGCGGAGCTCAGCTCAGAGCGAAATGAGGTAAATGGGAGGGGATATGATGACGTGACTCCTCCACCCGCCTTAACTGTCAATCCCCCACAAACACAGTCTCTCGGAATTTGCATAAGCACACCCCTTCACCTGCAATTTTAACTTAGTTACAAAGTGATCAAAACTCTCGTTTATATCCTGCGTCCTCTCATTAAACTTGTATCCCGCATTACCCGTGGGCATGAAAAACGCCAGCGGCAGCCTGTCTATTAACTTAATTTAAAGTTTAGGTTTACATCGTGCTTTGTTTCCGAAGTAGCTGCACTGATGAATATGGTAGTATATGTCACTCGCTCGCTTCTTATTGTTTCGCTGCCTTCTCAATTATATAATGCATGTTTTCTTCAGCGTATTTTGGAGCTCTTCCTGGTTTTCTACATAGTGCGTTGACAGTCAGTTCACGTGATTACGTGGGCGGCGTGATGATGTCACATGAAACTCCGCCCCCACGGCTTTCAAGCTCAACTCCATTACAGTAAATGGAGAAAAATACCTTCCAGTTATGACCATTACGCGTAGAATTTCGAAATGAAACCTGCCCAACTTTTGTAAGGAATCTGTAAGGAATGAGCCTGCCAAATTTCAGCCTTCTACCTACACGGGAAGTTGGAGAATTAGTGATGAGTGAGTGAGTGAGTGAGTGAGTGAGGGCTTTGCCTTTTATTAGTATAGATTAGAATTGCCAGGGGAGAGAAGCTAGTTAGAGTCTGTCGAGAAGAATGTTATTTTATATAAGATCTGTAGTTCCATAGTTTTGTAGCTCACATCAGACAATGGGATTAGCTATACAGTGGAACCTCGGGTCACGAACGTCTCTGAACACGTACAAATCAGGTTACAACCAAAAAGTTAGCAAAACTTTTGCATCTGTTTAAGACCACACACTCGGGTGATGAACAAGCCAGTTTCCCTTCCAGTTCGTACACGGCAATAATTTCTGCATGTGTTCAGTCTCTCCCTGTGCATTTGCTGTGAACTCTTTGTGCTCTATTTCACTTCCCTTCCGGTTCGTACACGCCAGTGATTTACGCACGTATTCAATCTCTCCCTGTACAGTACATTGTTCTCGGTCAGACGTGCATCGTGCAGAGGGACTTTGTGGTATAGCGGGTCCACAGCTCACATCAATAGGCCAGTTTTAATTAAGTAATCGCTGCATTTGCAGCTTAGTGAGGGGGCATGGTGGTTGATTGCTACAGCTGCCACGTCCTCTTCATAAATAGAAGCGTAAGGCGGCTAAAGGGAGGAAAAAGAAAAGAAAGACAGAGATTGCGGAGTGAGGAAGTAAGCAGAAAGCAGTGTGGAAAGAACCGGTGTGAGCGAGCGAGCGAGCGTGTGCTTGCAGGCAGGCAGCTGGACAGTGAGCCCAAGCAGGGGTGTTTTGGCCGACACTCGGTAGGGCAGAAGGAAGCGGTCGCTCTAGCTAAGCGATCAAGGAGCTGGATTGACCAGAAGAAGGACAGCTGGCCGCAGAAGGCAGTTAAAGAATGCACCAGGCTTGTTTTTAAAGAGACTGCTTCGAGCATTGTTTTAACTTCGTTGTATTTAATGAAGACTTTTTTTCTATTGGATTGTAACCTCACTTCTGGTTTTATAGGATTTATTTACTGAAGGATTCTGAAAGCACTGCACTTTATTTGATTTGGACATTGTTTTTGATTGTTGTTTTGATGATTTTAACAAAGCACTTGGCACTTTTTGCACCATCCGATTGCTCCATTGTAGTGCCTCACTGTCGCGCTCATCAGTAACATTACCAACGGTGACGGGTTTAAGGGCTCCCGGAAGCGAGATGGGAGCATGCAGCGAACCCATATCGTCACAGACTTTACCTCAAAACTGTAATCTCCTCTCCACCAGTTCCTCCCCACTTCCTTCATGTCAGAACTCGACTCATGCAAAGTTAATTTTCTTGGTTGTTTATGGTTAGTTTTTGTATAAATTACGGATTTTTCAAATGTTCATTTTTTTCCCTGTGCTTAAAACTCATTAAAAAAAAGTGTTTACAGAGAGCGGTTCGTAAGGCTATAGTCCGAACTCTTGCAATGTTAATTTTCTCTGTTCAAGGTTTTCTCAGTGTTATTCAATGCTTTTACATTTAGTTTACTATTAAACTGTGAAATGTGTCTACTGGGCATTTTTGAAAGTGCTTTTGGAACTTATTGGGATTTATGTGCTTTAGGATTCCTAGTTCAAGACACAGGCATGGTTTCTGTTCTTGGTCATTCAGTCACATAGTTAAATGCTTTAACTTTTGAGTTTTCTTTGTAAGCATTTTTGGTGTTATGACTGCTTTTACTAATGTTTCCTCAACCATGACTTTTGGCTTCTTTTGCTCCTCTTGTCTTAGATAATTAATTGAGTTTTGCTGGGTGGCCATGTTTTGGACATTTTTCCGCTCCCCAACCCAGAAAATTTTCTCCGTAAATGTTCAAAAGGATGTGCCCATTGATAACACTGAAAATGACACACAACAGTGACAGAACTACTATGTCATGGAATATGGATTTCATTGACTTCAGGACAGTTCTTTTCTCTAAATAAAAATGTTGCATGAGTTTAAAATATTTCTTTTGGTCCTTGAAACAAAGAAATGCTGCACTGCATAAACAAAGTGCTGCAATTGCCAGGGAAAACAACTTTTCTGATACTCTCAAAGCACTATGACAGCTACCATTTACTTGATTTAGTTGGAGGATGACACAGTGCTGTGTTCAACATGTGCTGAGATCTTTTTTAATCTTGTTTAAAAAACAAAATATATTCATGTTAAAGTCTATAATTACTCTGTTTTGGCAGACAGGCTGATATATTATCAACAGGTACTGTAGTACTCTTTTTATGTTTAATGTCGTTGTGACTGAACCCTAGTTTTACAAAACAGGCAACCACATAATTCTAATTTTTAGTTTGATTTGCGCCATTCAGCTTTTTGGGGCTTCATGCACATTTAATCCCAATGACTACTGCAGCACAAATTAAATTATTAGGCAGTCACCTGAGGCAAGTTGTGTTTAATTGTAAAGTTATAACCTCAAGCACTGCTTTAATATCCCTTTATGGAGTCCATTTCACTGTCTGGTATAAATGTTTACATTTATAACTGAAAATGAGCAAGTAACGCAGCATACATTTATTTTATACTTATCTAGATAGTTTGGCCCTCTTTTGGCACCTGGAATGTCTGAATTCTTTGAAGCACTGATTAAACAGAGCACTCTGTAGGGATTTTTTGTCTCAGTATCATTCAACTTCTACAGATTTTTGATTATGCATTCTTGATAAAAACCTCCTATACCACCTCATCCCAAAGGTACTCTCTGTTGAGCTGAGACCTGGACATCATGAAAGACATCAGAGTAAAATGAAGTCACTGCCATTTTCATGGGACAAGCTTAGGTGATATTTTTGTTGTGAAGTGGCATATTTACCAGACAAGGTAACATTTATGTAATCTACACTTGTCCAGGTTTGTTGATCATATGCTCACTGTTTTCTCAGCCTTTTCTTCTTGGTAGATGGAAGCTGAACCTGCCATGATTGTCTACTGCTAGCTAGCTAGCTATCTATCTGCTGTAAGCTCATTCACTTCAATGTCCGACACATTCCATATTCTCAGCTACCTTTCTGTACACCACTGTTTATAAAGAGTTTTTAATATATTTGTTACTTTCTGTTAACATTAAATTACTTTGGCAATTTGACTAACACAAACCTCTCTCTGTGCTTTTGCCCACAAGTAGTGTGGATCAGTGAATCTCGCCAAAGAGTTATTCACAGCGAACTTGCTGCATTCATCCTTGTTCGTTGAATTATGTACTGATAATTTGGCTGGTTTTGGAGAATTTTTTTTTAATACCAGTGCCCATAATGCTTTGCGAGGCCAGTGTGACGTCCACTGGAGCTTAAGAGCCAACATTGATAGGACTGCCTCCAGGATATACAATGACGATCATCTGCATTACAGACTTTGTGGGACGGGTTATCTGTGCTTAAAGTCAAATGTGCAGGTCGATCATAAAGTTCCACATCAATATAAGAGAAGGAGGCACGTAACCTATGCATACATAATAATTATTCACGTGGCGCAAAAAGAGTGAAAGCAAACATTGAAAAAGCATGACGACCCCCCGAAACTGAGAAGACACTATGAAATAATAATAATGAAAGATTACTAATTATGAGATATTTCTGTCTTTTTGATAGCATAAAAGTGCAAGGCATCAGCAAAGAAAGTTTACTGAGCCTTTAGCGTGACTTCAAAAAAAAAAAGAACGAGCCAGCAGTTTCAATCATGACATACCACTTTAAATTTTCTGCTTTTAAAAGACCCACATATTTTTATGACTTTTGACTACAATTTTGGCATTTCTGCTTTGTCTTGACGAAATCACTGATTGCACGTCTCTGACTGCACTCTTTCTTCTTTGATCTTACGTAGGCACAGTGGTGCCATGGTTGGTACTACTGCTACACAGCTTAGGTCACCTTTTTGGCCACAATAATAGGTCTAGCATAGTTGGCAGACGTTTCTCTACCTCTCAGGGACGCGTTCAAGATCACTGAACCATTATAATGCAGTCAAATCTAGTTCATTTAGTTCTTCTTCATTGACTTTAATGCAATTTGCCAAGTTCGGTGAATATCACAAACATTTCGGTGATTTGAGGGAACTCACGGTGAAGCAAACTTGGCAATGTTCACTCACCACTACCCACAAGACTACAGATCTCTGGGGGATTTCTGTTTATCACTCATATCCTGTAAACTCTAAGAAAATTCAATGGGGGCAGCCATTTTCAAGAGTTTGGGACTACTTTGTCTAGTGCCAGCAAAGAGCTATGTTCAAAGTCACTTAACAAATATGAATACTAATTTTTAGTTGTTACACTATGCCTGGCATAAATTGATCAACATTGTAATTGCCATGACAGACCTCCATTCAACATGGTTGACTTACTGTAATTAAAAAGTTCTATTCTAGTATTCCCTTTAATCATTTAGTGGTTCACCCTTTGAAATAAATTTGTTAAGTCTGGAGATGTTGCTGTTATCTTAACTTTAATTTTTCTAAGGCTTTCTGATTTCCAAAAGCATACCACACTATAGAACAGTACACTGGCCACTATAGACTACTTAAACATTATCAACAGCTTGTTGCACACAATAAAGTACTTGAAAAGAAAAGCTTGCCCGGACCCATTTTGTTGCAGAGTTCTCTGTTGTTCACCCAATTAAAATCAATATTCAGATGGATCTCTAAGTATTTAAATGTCAACCTCATTTCCACCATCATTAAACTAATCTCCTTTACATCTTGCAATTCAACAACTGATTCCTTTGTTTTTGGTAATATTTAGTTGCAGGATGTTATCCCTCCACCACATGACAAAATCCTCTACCACCTTTCTGTACTCTTTCTCATTACCACTGTGGATGCAGTCTAAAATGGAAGTGTCCTATGACAAAATCTGTAGGTGACATAAACTGGAGTTCTATTTAAAAATGGTAATATTGAGGGTGAAGTAAAAGGACAGCGGAACAGTTCCCTGGATTACTCCTATGTTGCTGACCTCCACCTCAATTTCCTGTTACTTAGAGAGTCCATTAGCATTTGTAAAGGTTGTCAATTTAGCTAGTGTTGGTAGAAGACCAGGAAATATTCTAAAACTACAAATTGATACTATGGCTTAAATGTTTTTGACCCCGGGTCATTGTGATATGCTACAAATACAGCAAACTGGGTAGCAAAAAGCAAGTTTTTTGACCAAGTAGTCAACTATAGTCTTTATACACTCCTTACTTTATGAAGGCATCTTAAATTCTTTTCCTCTCCAGTAATAATCTATTTTTAAATGTCTCTATTGTTCTCACTAATTGTAGTTTGGTCCCTTGCTTGCTTTATACTTTTATTCAGTGCTGTGCAAACACAGCTTCCTCTTTGACAGACTTAACTTGTTTTTCCCCACTTACAGCAACCAAGACAATGCTAAATTCTGATAAATATTTAATTTGTAAACTGTATAATTTAGTGCATTTTATACAGATAGCTGTGATCTTAAGCTATATGGATTAGTAAGAATTAGCTGTGTTTACCCAAGTAAACAGTTCATGAAATAAAACTGATAGAAAATAATAATAATAATAATAATAAATTCAGAATGCAGAAACCTAGCTCTGCTAGAGGTAACAGATAACTCTATAAAATTAAGTATTTTTATAAAACTTTTGGTTTATATTTACTCAAGTAAAATATATCACATACTTTTAGAAATATGCCAGTTTAAGCATAAAATACCTATTTTGGCACAAGGAATTCAGTGTTCAGTACAGAGCATTAGTGCTGTTACTGAAAGGAATAAATACAACTTTAACATTTGTGAAATAAAGCAATTACGGTTGCCGAGTTAATTTGTTTTCTGCGCGGAGCCCACTGCTAATGGGATAAGCTCCAGCTCTTCCAGATCCTGACCAGAATAAAGTATTGTATAAAAATGGATGAGTCAAGTTTTTTTTGTTCTTTAACATTTCAGAGTTCTGCAGTTCTGCTTTTAGTCTCCTTTCAGTATCTGCACTATGACCTGAACTTACAAACATTGTCACAAACAATAAACCCAGGGAAGGGAGTAACATATACTACACATTTTTTAAAATTATATTACATATGCATGGTAATAAATGTATTCCAAGAATGTCACTGTTATTTAAAATTTATGTAAAACAGTATTTGCAGCTTTTGGCTTTGCAGCTCTCACCTATTAAGTATTTCAGTGATCTGCGATTTTACATTGACAAATTAACACTGGATAAACATTACATACAGTAGCACTGGGCATTTGCTCCTGCCTTGTACCTAATGCTGCTCCAAGGTTTATTGGAAATTCTCTCTAACAGCAAGAACATAAAATTTCGATTTCAATTTATGTCCACCGCCCTTCCATCTCATGCTAGAGACACATGTTGGAGATATTGGGGCAAATTACACAAAGAAGGAGTAGCTGAGAGTGGAGGTCCCAGCCTATTCCAGTATTGCATATAACATTTAAAAATGATCCTTGTTTACATGCATTACTGAAAGACAGACACTTGTATGTTTACCTGTCATAATAAAAAAAAAAAAATAACACATGTGGCAGTAGGGGGTGCTAGTGCTCCCTTGAACCCTCAGGTACCACGCTAGACACCGGATAAAAGTCCAAGACTTCTTTATTAAATGATAACGTGCACAAAGCACCCTCCACACTACTCAAACTAAATAAACACAATAATCCTCTCTCCTCCTCGCCCAGAAACTTCGCCCTCCTACCTCCCAGCTCAGCTCAGTGTCTGGACTGGCCCGTAGTCCTTTTATAGCCCCTGACCCGGAGGTGTTCCTGCCCAATTAGTCCACAGTTCCTTATTACTTCCGGGTCAGGGTAAACAGTCCTTTTCTTCAACCCGGGAGCACGTCGTTCCTTCCTGTCACGTGACCGTGACGTACTCCCGGGTTATAGGGCACACAAGAGCCCACGAGCCCCCCTACAGCGACTCCCGGTAGCCCCCAAGGTATCCAGCCGGGCTGTGTAAAAACACTACATAGTCCATGAGGCCCTGCTGGAACTCGGGGCACGATCCTGCTGTCGGGAGACACAAAGCCGGCAGTCCTCCACACATATTAAAACAAAAAATATTTCTAGCAACTAATTTCAAATAAGGCAAGGTGGCATTTTAAGTAATGTCAGCCATTATCAAGGCATTTTATACAAACTGTTGAAAGCACCACTGAGTTCAATGTAGGAATAATCTAGAAAATGTGTTCTAAGAATTTGCCATCCTGGGCCTTAAGCAGGCCACTGGAAAGTGAATGCTGTTACTTCAGAAATAATCTGGAAGCCTCACTTCTCTAACCCCTACATCACAGACTGCAACAAATACAAACCTCTGAATAAAGCAGCAGAGACAAGAACAGATTTTATGTTCATAAAACTAATATAACTGGGGAGAGATTAAAAAAAAAACACATTCTACAAAAACATATTAAGAAAGTCCCATATCTTTTTGATGCAAAATATCTAAAAGATCATACCACAAAATAATATAATTACGTTACTTGAAGGGTTAAAAGAACATTAATCATTCCCTGAAATGTATTTCTTTTAATTACCCTTGGGAAAAATCAGACATTTTTAGCACATGCAAATTTTATAGGACATTTTCCATGTTTGCACAATCTTAAAGCAGCCCTAAGGATTTCTTTCAGCTAGCTTTGCACAGTTAGAGTATGCAAGTAGAAAAAAATGAACTGTAAAGGAAAGAAGAAAAATGGTAACCCAAGGTACAATTTGAAGATTATATAGCATTACACATATTAACATATGTGCACCTCAGAAAAAAATAACATTTAAGAAAAACTGTGATGTTATCCATATACTGCACATACCTACTTCTAAAAGGGTGGGTCTCATGCAGTGGCTGGCTCTACGGGCTTGGGTTTGCTTCCAAGTGCAATTACTGTTGTAAGAGTTTTGTAAAAGCCAACCCGACCACAGACAGATAGATGCTGTTTGTCTAGTCCACCACACACGATTTATTAGTGACCCGACATTTGCGCGATAGACATATGAGCGGCGACAAAATACTGGCCATTAAAACGCGGCGTCAAAATCGCACCGACAAAATCGCGAAAGTTTAATTAAATATGAATTACTAGTTTAAAGCATATATAATAATGTTTATTTTAGAAGTCAATATTATGAGACATGGCACGCAGATAGTCCTTAAGATCACGCCCTGCATATGTAGGAAGAATTGCAGCAAGACGTCTTGATAGTTGAGCGTATATAGACTTGCTGGCTGCCTGACTGCTGGTAATTCCGCTTTGTATACGA
>JANRMT010062806.1:69403214-69419330 GCA_026402145.1 Polypterus bichir lapradei
ACTTGCTGGCTGCCTGACTGCTGGTAATTCCGCTTTGTATACGACGCATTATGCCAACCCTCGACTGAGTTATTTGTTCGTGGCATGCCATCAGCACGGCACGCAGATAGTCCTTAAGATCACGCCCTGCATATGTAGGAAGAATTGCAGCAAGATGTCTTGATAGTTGAGCGTATTTAGACTTGCTGGCTGCCTGACTGCTGGTAATTCCGCTTTGTATACGACGCGTTATGCCAACCCTCGACTGAGTGATTTGTTCACGGCATGCCATCAGCAACACATTCTCGCATGTTCCACATGGTGATAGGAAACAACGGGTTGGCTCGTCGATTGCGTCTCAATCGACCAACGTAATTGTCCTCCCAGTAATCATAAATATTCTGGAGATTGTCGGGTCTACTCTCGCTCAGTTCATCGAAAGCAGACCCAACATCTTCCGGAGGAACGAAACTCAGTGCAATTAGCATCTTTGAATACAGTTATAACCTAGCACATAATGTGTACATAATGCGCACGTACGCGTCCCACTCTCTTGGCCTCTCTCGCGATTTTGACGGCGCGCATTTGTTGAAAACCAGTTAGCGAGTTTGTTGGCGCTCATTTGTCCGTTGCGGTTTTGTTGGCGCTCATATGTCTATCGCGCTTCTGTCGGTGAACCGATTTATTTACAATATTTACAAAGTTCAATAGTCCTGCACAGCACACAGTGCCCCAGCACCAATCTCCTTTCTGTCAGGAATAACAATGGTTCCTCTTTGGCCCGCCTTCTCTCCACACTCTGAAGCCTTGCCTTCCTTCAGCCGACACCAGCTCCCCGACTGTTGGAAGGCGGCCCATTTTATGTGGTCTTGGATATGTTCCAGATGCCCCTTGATGAACTTCCACCAGCACTTCCTGGTGTGGTGGAAGTCCTGACTTCCAGGGCTTCAGGAACCAGAACCCATCCCCTGGTGGTGGCCACAGGCCCCTATAGGGTTAAGCTTCCCAGCTTGGTTCCCGTGACCTCCATAGCAACCAGGATGTCCTCTCCTAGCAGAGGCGCTATATAGGTGTCCCAGCTGGGTGTGGCACCCAGCCGCCCATGACAGTTTGTACATTCTTTCCTTTTCTGTTTGGATTTTATCTAGTTAGTTGAGTTTTCTCAAACATTTCAAAAGTGTCAAGTAAGGATAATTGGTGATTGGGGAACGCTAAGAAATTTGTGCTCAGTTTGGCCTTATGTAGCTATTGATTCTGACCTTGTGATGGAAACAGCTGGATCAGAAAAGTTGATGCCATACCAGATTTTATAACAGTACCTAGCCACAAGCTGTGATAGGAATGAACTTAACACTGTAACTTTAAGAGTCTTTTGAATTGTTAATAAGTTAATAAACTAACCTAAAACTCACATGCTGTTACTATCACTATTTAGAATTTAAACATTCTCCCACTGCTCATGTGGGTTTTCACCAGAGATGTAAATATTTCATTAACATGAGCATATAAATGACTATATGAGTTCTGGCGTCCTATCCAGGGATGGTTCTGGCCTTGCATCAGCTCCCTGTAACAAAGTTCTGGATTCAGAAAAATTTATTGAGCACTTTGTGACAGTTCAGCACAGCCTGGTTACAGATGACTATTTAAATTGAGTAAAAAACTTGTAAATAGGCAGAAAGGCAAGCAGACAAAATAACTCTGGTTAAAGCAAGTTAAAACTAAATTATTGGAATATAATTATATTAATATTGTGACTTTCTGGAAATCAACTGAGGGAGAGGCTATACTAGCTTAACCATAATGCCACATGATGGTGCACTGGTTAGTTCCACAATTCTAGAGACCTGGGTGCTAATTTTATCTTATTATAACTTAAAAGACAAGCTCTTTTGTGTAAAAATGTGTATGACTCTTGTCTTCTACAGGAGGGATAATTTAAAGGCAAACCAGAACTAGAAAATCCCAGGAAAGCCAGGAGCTGAAATCCAAAAAAGGACATTTTAATGTGAACACCAGATGAAAGAAGTATGTTTAAGAAAAGGAAACAGTGATAAGTAGTCTTTTCTAACAGCATACAGCAATAAAAAAGAAATTATTTTAGAGGTGTTTTCACCATGTCCTGCAATGGACTGACCTCATGAGTAAGATTAGCTCTTGACTTTCATAAATTTTCATTCATTTTCCTTTCTTAGGCTTTCATGGATGTGTTTACTTCAAAATGTTATAACAAAAAATAAATACATTTACAATTAACAACTATAAACATAAAACTTAATGGTTTTCTTTTAGAGTACTTTAATTGCTGCATTTAAAATAAAGTCCTATCTGCACAGACTTAATTAAACAGGTTGGTACCTTAACTTTTTGGACAAGATTGACTGCACAAAAGCACAGGATTAAAAAAAGGAAATGAGACAATGCTCAAGCATGATCTGCTATTTTAAAATTATGCAGTTCTTTAAGCACGGTTTCTTATCTGCCTTCAAACTCTGACTTGTGCCACTGATCAATAACACACCCTGTTTAATGCACAGCCCTGTAAAATTATAACTGAAGCTGTTGTTTCCTTCATTCTTTATAGCTCTGCACATAGTCTTACTGTGCCGGAGAAATCTGTTGGATAGGCATTTCTTGCACCGTATGGATTTTTTTATTCACATGCTCATTTATTTCTTTTCTAAATGTATATATATTTAGCAAGAGAAATTGCCAAAAAAAGTTTTACTATATAAATTGATATAATGTTGCCAGTCTTCCCCTGGGTAAATCATACCTACCATTAATGTTTTACTTTCTTTTACTATAACCCAGCTCAACTACGAAACCAAGGCTCTGTCTCGTGTGGTCTCTCATTAAGAAGCAGCTAAGTAAATAACTTTTGTTATGAGCTAAATTTAAAATTATCTCCCACCTCGATCACCACCCTTTATCTTTATTTGAGAAAAGCATATTTTTCACCTGCTATACACATGGACAAAAATTATTGGAAGCTGTATAAACTTTTAAGCCAGCTAGTTTCAAGGTGGTTATTGGGGATATTTAACAATTTCACACATAGGCTTTCACTTATCTCCCTGTGACTCTCTTTCTGTCTCCTTGTGCACATACCTTTTGGTGGACAGTGGCACAAACAGAGTGCAGGGGCAATTCAAGAGATAGGCATGCTTACATATTATTCCTGGACAAAAAAAAAATGCCTACTTTTATTTTTGTATGTAATATTTATGTAATGTCAGGGACATTTTAATATTCCTAACCTTAGCAAAATAATGTGTGAATGAAAGCTAATTATGTCAGATTATGAGAAAAGAATGTATGCTCCCTCTACTACACATACTTTAATATGACACGTCTTAATAAGAAGAGCAAATAAAATAATTTCCAATGTAATTACATTAAACGCCAGATATACCTTAATAGCAAGAGTTCACATAGCACATCATTATAACCTAAGTGACATGTTTAACACTTTCATATTATACTTCATGACTTTTCAAAGGCACAATTAACACAATGTTGTGGAACTCCATCATTGTACAATTCTACAGAAGGAACAGCATTTTCTCTTGCCACCCTTGCCCAGGTACTTCATGGAATTTTAGAAGTACATTAGTATGGAATATTATACAAATATGCCAGTTACAATGGACTTTAGCAAATAAGGCTACTACTTTGTTCATGTCTGAGCTCTCTGTGTGTAGCTGTCATTAATGGATTTAAATATATAAGAAAGAGCAAAGCTTACCTGTATCTTTTATGCTTAATCTGAACAAATACTTATATAATCTTGTCATTTTAACAGAGTTATTCATCAGAGTTTTTGCATCTAACCATCCTGATACACCAAAAAACAATAAAACACTCCTGAAGTCAGCCAGTAATACTCACATAACTAATGGGCATCTGTATATGATATAAATTCCCACTGTCTCATCTACTTGCCAACTTAAAAAAAAAAAAAAAAGGTGTGACCTCATTCTTGATCTCCTACAGAAATATTGCTTTAGTAGCAACAGTAAAATCATTTTGTGTGGGCTATGATATACCAGAATTATAGAAAAAACAGAAGACCAAAAGAGAGCTGTCTAGATATCTAGATATGTGCATGCTTTGCAAACACTTGTGTAAATTACCTAAGTTGCCCTTATTGACAGAATGTCTGCACTCATCATGTCCCCTGGTCACTAACTCCGAGCAGCAAAGCAATGACAGCCCAGTTCTTTCTCACCATTTCACATTTCACCAAATTTGTGGCATTGCTCTATTTTCCTATTTAATTCCTAGCTCCCCTCTCTCTGCAAAACTGAAAGAACAGTTCATTTTTTCCCACCCATGACCCAGTATCTGCCACTTCAGAGACTCACAAATAAACTATGCCACACAGAACTAGATTGTTTGCAAACTACAAAATCTCTACTTTTATAAATTAGCAACAGCAGCAATATGCTGACCATACATGAAGAATCCGAACAGCTGTCTTCTTTATAGAATAAAGATACATTTAGCTTCTAGGTCTTCAAACAGCAAAGAAGTAAGTGGTTCAACGAATAACATATGGTAATGGTCCATCGAATGCATTCAGTATCAACTATAGTTAGTTTTCTTCACAAAGTGATTGAAAATTTTATGGGGGTTGAATTGTGTTTTGCAGTCAATCCACAAGAAATCAACAGAGGCCACCTGGCTAATCATCTCTGGTTTACTTCATACTTTATTGAAATAATACTGTTCTACCAAAAATTAGTATGCCTAATTTTAGACTTGTATGTTCATTAGTTGCTGAGATATGGAGGCTTTAAAAAGGTCTGTGCCCCTAATTTTATTGAAAAAACAAGTGCTGCTAAATAAAGGCAATGTTCCTTTAACTCAGAACTTTTAAATTGTTAATGCATGACATTTTAAGAGAAAGTCGGTCATAAAAAGAATCCTACAACTGAAAACAGTTTGTTTTCGTTAGTAAATGTACAAAATATGATCTTGGTACCTTGAACCAAGACCCTCCATTTTATCTGGGCTGGTAAAGAGGAAATGTCACAGAAAGGGAACCAAAAATTTCAGACAAGCATTTCTAGGTTAGACACCATTTCTAGAAAAACAGACAACCATTCATTTGCCCCATCATGCCAAACCATCTGTGGGTCAGCATAGTATCAAATGGTTCTAGTGTCCTAAGCATTTCACTACATATTGTACTGTATGTGTAATTTGCCTGTGACAAATACAATTTGATTTCATTTGAAGGCTCCATATCTCGAAAACTAATGAACATGCAAGCCTAAAATTTTGCACACTAGTCATTCGGAGTAATGAAATTATTTTCAACCAGTATGAAGAAAATCACAGATGGTCAGTCAGGAACATTTTCTAAAATCTGTTCATTTTTGATTAAGTGTTTGTTCTGTTTGTTTCCATGTGTTTCCCATGTAGTATTTTTCAGAAGTAAATGGTGGTATCTGTTATGTTATTATTATGTGTCTGATTGAGTAGAAAGTCATTGTTCTGATTTTTGAAAATAAAACAAAATATATATAAAAAAGTGTATCAAAGGCTTTACAGTTCTGTTGAATTATTTAAAGTGTGGACAGTTTTCTCCATAGAAATCCATTAAAGCACAGTGTCACCATGCTTCAATGGACAAGTCTGTCTACAGCAGACAAGCAAGTTGCAGCTTGACATCCCTGTTAAAGACCATACTTTATTTCCATATGTGATAGTAAACAGCAGCCTTAACAAGGTTGATTGCTGATCGCTGCTTTTTCTTCACTTCTAACAACGAAATGGATAGAAAAGTGCACATGGGGGCAGGGGTTTGAGCCACCGTGGCCACCCCTTTGTTACCTCAAGGTGAAATCTGCTAAAGAACTGGATCTTGGGCATCTTGTAAAATGAACAATACTGTTATCTTACTGTGGTGTATTTAGGTATATTTTTGTGTTCTTTTGTTATATTTGTTTACTTTGAATCATGTTTTTCTTATTTCGATGTTATTTGTGTTGGTTTTGTTTATTATTGGTCAATTATGTATGGACTATTTAAGTTTGCATATGTTCCATGAGCTTTGTGGGTGGTTCCTCAAGAGGTGGGACCACCCATATGTTTCCATTTGAGCCAGAAACAGGATTCAACAGCCAAGCACTTTGCTCTGTGGAGTTGTAAATACTTTGATATGTTATTGGATTTTCTGGTTTATGATTCTTTTACTTTGTCTAAGGATTCTGTCATCTGAATTTCGTTTATTTAGGATTTATTTAGGATTACCTTTATTCCTTTTTGCCTTTTTTGCTCCATACAGCCTTGCTTTCATTTTTCTATTTTTTGTTAACAAATCTTTCTTTTTATAAAAATCATTTTGAGGTTTTTCACAATCCGAGGTTTACGGTGACCTTTGTACTTGTGAGGCTTAGTGATATAGTTTTAGGACTGTTAAATTTCTTTGTAAGGCTTCAATCTCTTTTGGACATCCTAGGCCTGAGGCAGGCCACTGAAGCCTTTTGGAAGCCTAACCCTCCTTATATACCATATTTGTGTCTCTCTGCACTTTATAACAATTGCTATAAAATTTTACAGGCTTGGGCGGCATGGTGGCGCAGTGGTAGCGCTGCTGCCTCGCAGTTAGGAGACCCGGGATCGCTTCCCGGGTCCTCCCTGCATGGAGTTTGCATGTTCTCCCCGTGTCTGCGTGGGTTTCCTCCAAAGACATGCAGATTAGGTGGATTGGCGATTCTAAATTGTGTGCTAGTGTGTGCTTGGTGTGTGGGTGTGTTTGTGTGTGTCCTGCGGTGGGTTGGCACCCTGCCCGGGATTGGTTCCTGCCTTGTGCCCTGTGTTGGCTGGGACTGGCTCCAGCAGACCCCCGTGACCCTGTTTTCGGATTCAGCGGGTTGGAAAATGGATGGATGGATGGATGGATGTTACAGGCTTTGTTTACTAATTTATTTCAAATATCCATATGGTATATGCTCCAGGATCTGTACCATCATTTGTCTTCACAATGTAGAACATTATCCTTTAAACATTATTTTCCATCTGACATGAATATAGGATGCAAGAGAAAAAAGTGAACAGATACACTGAAGGCTCTGAGTTGCCGTATGAGTAGAGAATGAATCAATCAATGTAAGACTATTAGCAGACCTGCAAATAATACAAATACTTCCATTATGAAAAAATATGACTAATGGCAGTTTGTACTATAAAATATGTCTCAAAACTATTTTAGAAATGCTAGTCATTGTTATAAAGTGACTCACATTATGACAGTGTATCGATTATAGTGAACTTAACATGTTCTTTGAGCCATGTGAATGTGCCATCAAAAAACAGACATGGACCATTTACTATACTTTACAGAAAAGAATGTGATTTGTCCATTATGAAGATGCTTTGAATCCTCCACTGATATACAGTGGTATTGTATTTGTTTATTAAATTCTTTCATAGATGAGCAGAATGTAAGACAGTACTCAAGACAAATATTTTAGGAAACACTATAAAATATAACAAATCTTCATGAGAAATAAATGTATTTATCTGTCCTTTGAAATAACACTCAAAATATACTGTTTTAAACCATACCTATATATTATTAAAACATGTTGCTTACAGTAATCAAATTCACACAGTAGTAAACAATATTAAAAACACAAATGTCAGCATCATCGCATAAGCATCTGAGTGTTCATCTAATTTTACAAAAATATAGTTAGAGAAAACAAAACATAAAAAATTATGAACCACTGCAGAAGTACATTTGTGAATGTTTTGATTTATTAAAATGAAAACCTATACTGAAAAACAGCCTTTGTTGTATTCTGCGCCTTCGTATCTCTCTTACAACAAAAAAGTGCAGCATTTTGCAGTCAGTAATGTTTTAAAATAAACAGCTGTGTACAGAGAATCAACACAAAGGTTGCATTTTGAGTCCTAGACAAGGAAGTTACTATATGCCCACCCACTCTATCAAAAATAAGCAACCATTACTATTCAACTTGCTTTCTTTTTGTTGAATGCTTCACAAGTGAAATATACAATAAAGGGGCTTTGATTTTCTATCATGACCTGACACTATCAAGTTTAAAATTGCTGCCATGTCTAACTTGAGAGTCACAGAATTATGAGGCTTATTGTAGAAAGGATGGTTTAATCATGGTACTATTCAGCACACTCCAGTGACACTCACAAAGAACAAACAACTGCAACAAGAAAGAAAGTGAAGATGTATATCAAACTGCACCAATCACTAGATCTCTAAAGAGAACAAACTGGAAAAAAACTGAAGATAAAAAGCTGACAAAATTATAGTTATTACACATTGACTAGAATTTAAGTGTTAAATTAACTGCTTTCAAATGACAGAAATTCTTAATTTACTGTCTCAAACATATACCTCAAAATGAATATTATACTTGCCAAAAAAACTGTTATAAATATAAGATATATTAGGTTAGGAGAAAGCTAGCACAAAAAAGTATTTTCAGTGATACAGCATACAGTATACAGTGCATATATGGTCTGTGAAGGGGAAAATAACATCAGAAGGTGCAGATACTGATTCTATTGTTTTAATCATAGTATTGTATTTTTCCTTCTCCCTGCCTGTAGTACTAGTACCATCAGTGTGATCAAACCTACAGTACAACTACAGTATTACTTAATGTCAAGAAATTAAAGTTCAATGTATTCTTAAATAACACTCATCTCTGTAGACAGGCTGAGAAGACTGAGATTTTGGTACATATTTGGGAAATCCTTGATCCTCATAGTATAGTTAGTTAAGGATATTCTGGTCCTCTGTGTCCAAGGGAGGTGCCTAAGAGACTTCCTTTTCAGGAATCTAGACAATCTTTCTAGAGGGGCACTAGAACTTTACCATCTGCTGCTCCATCTCATGATTCCATCCTGTCCTTAATATCAAGTTTAATTCAGAGGTACTGAAACTCTTCAGCTTCCATTCATCAGCAGACAGTAAGACATTGCTTTTGAGGAGTGAACAGTAAAAGTGTTTAAACCAATACTCAGCATAAAATGACTTAGCACTTTACACAATATTTTAATTGCCTTCCTACTCTAGTGGATCTGATTCATTTGAGTTTATCAATTCTTCTTTAAGTCACTGATAAAGTTGGCACACTTTTATTTATTTTTTTAACACGTAGGCCATAAGAACTTTTTAAAACATTCTTTCATTTATTAACAATACCACTCCTGCAAAGAGCAATCATTCTGAGGAAGGGAAGCAATGAAAGCTTATCAATGGTTTCATTAGGTCATGGTATTATCTTGGCATCAGCTATGTTAACCTTGGTGCTCATTGGCATTGTTTGAATCAAGTAACTGGTGTACTAACTTAATATGTGTATGGCTGCTTGTGACGGTCTGGGCAGGCTCAACGCTCCCTTGTTGATTCTGGGAGCCTAAAACCATCGATAATGATCTAGTGATCGATAGTGATCATCGATGATCTGGGCAAATAAGGATACACACACACATATATGATAAGTCCCTTTATTAAAAGAAAAAAAAAGTGCTCAAATAAATAGTGCAGTGCATCATAATCTTCAATAAATACATAAATAATCTATAAAACTGAGGTTAAAATCCAGGCAGTACCTTTTAAAAAATCTGAGCCCTAATGCTTCATTCTGAAAACTGATGTCTCCCTGGCTTACCCTCTACAGATCCTGCAACATGAGAAGACAGGTGCAGTCAGCCATCTATTCCTGGCTCGGGTCCCCATTGCCAGGCCTTAGGCATCCCAGGGCACCTCGCAGAGCCACACACGCATCTCCTGCTGCCAGGAGATATTGCATAATAGGCCGCTCCTACTCTCCTGCATTGATCAATCAGAGTGTTCCTCTTCAGTCCCAGGCTCCTCACCAGGAGGATCATCCCCCAATCACCTGCCATTCATTCCTCCACAGCGGCTCTCTTCTCCTGCTTTTCTCTCCTTTTCTTGTTCTTCATTTCAATCTCCATTCTCTCCTTGTTGTTCTCATTCCTTTCCTTTCTCTTTTTGTTCATTCTACTCCCCTCGGCCGTGCAGGCTCCTTTTATATTAGCTTGTCCAATTGGGCACAGGTTTAATATGCCGCTCCCTCCAAAGTAAGAATGAGGCACCTGACTGACACTTGCATTCACACATGTATGTGAGATCAGCCAGGAGCCCCAACTGTCCACAGAGCAGAGCGTACACACTCACACCCGCACCCAATTGGAACCTGCACTTTCCCAGTCACGATTATTTATTTAAACTTGGACCATTCATCACACTCCTCTAAAGAAATTTTAAACCAAAGTCAACTTTGCAGCAAATTAAATTATGAATGTTTACTACATTTTCCTATTTCAATTACATTTTACAGAATCAAGTGGTGCTACAATAGATTTACTTAGATAATAACTATCAGAGAAAGAGTGAGTAGTATCATTAAGTTCAGAGACAAAACAGACTAAAAAAAAACAAATTATTCTTCTTATTACTTGCACATTAATTTTCTAGCTGTCCAGTATTCTTCTTAATCTGTGTTCACTTGAATGACATTTCACTTATAAACTGGGATTAACTTTAAATTTAGATAATTAATAATTTAATTCATTTGTTAAGGAAAACGATCGCACAAAACAAGATATTACACAACTGTCTTTTTGGCTTAGCTAATTTTTATTGATTTATTTTTTTGCTTTATCTGTATTTCTTTAAAGCTCCAAAAAACTGGACATTTGAACACATGTTCAAAGATTCTTTCTGGTAAGGAAGAACACATTTTTATGGTAAGGCAGTTACGCTCAATAATCATGGTGCCAGACAATGTGTTGCATGTTCATTAGCACATGCCAAGTAAAAATTTACTTGTGACCCTATACTTCCCAGTTCCTCCCGGTGTGGAGCATATTCTGTTAGCACCAGGTCCAAGGCAGGTAACTGCACATCTTACGTCTTCCAATAAACAATGTTTGTTGTAGGGAATCTGAATGCTACTGACTGTACATTTCAAAACATTTGAGTAACAGTGCCCTGCAATCATCATCTACATAGAGCACTGAGAGGGTAGCAACACAATTGAATTTTTAATCAATTATAAATAAATAACAAAACACACACACACACACAATTAATAATGCAATGTATGAGTAAGCATTCAAAGCTGTTTAAGTTCCTTTACAAAAACAACACTAAATAACAGAAAGAAAAGCAAAACAGCTTCTTTTTGGCATTATAAATTGTGTTATGTAATGTATCTCATCAGAATTCAAGGTTCAGCCAAAGCGCACAGTGTTATAACCCTCTTGTACCTGAAGCAATCTAATATACCTATACATCTGTCACCTGATAATAAGTAAACAAAAACACACTTAAAAAGCCCTACAGTGGAAATTAAACAGATCTCTGACTTTTTTCACATTCTAAGTCCTTTCTTTTGGCAGCTTCCCTATGACACACTTGCCTAACTAAAAACAAAGATACATAAAGAAGCAGGTCATAAATTACATATACAGTATATCAGTGGGATTTCAATGCAAGTAGCATCACAAGCTAACCGTTTACTGTTAACTCCCAACCACTCCACCCACGGTGAGACTCCGTACTTTATTCTCACTCTCTGACTCAGCAACAGTATGCTCCTTTTCTAGGACTACTGTTCATTTTTTTTCCCTTTATTTTTACAAATGGCAAAAAAGAGTTTGCTTTTACTATGCAGTTTACACTTTTGCCTGAAAGTGGGACATGCCTGATGCTTGCTTTCGCTCAAAGTTTTCTCTCACAATATCTGCACTCTAAAGCATTTCTCTCACCAAGGTGGTCTTCTTTTCCCCTCCATCTTCCCTTTGCTGGCATGGCATGCAGTGTTGCAGAGGACTGTACTTCTTTGGCTTCGGCTCTTTGTCTCTCAGCTCTTCTTAGCTGTATGCACTTATGCATTCTAAGGATGTTCTATCTGAGACGATGCTTGCTTAATCACAAGTCATATGTCCCACATATTACGTATTCTGCATTCGATAAAAGTGTATGTGGATCTCATTGAAATTGCAGGGAACTGTGAAAGTCCTCTTTTCTGTTAAATGTTTGTGAAGGTTGTAACCTTGCCCATGATTGCATGTAAAGAAATTATATTGTTTCAGCTTCTTGGGAACACAAAATTCATCCAGTGGTGCATGTATCATTTATTTAACAATTTGGTTAACATCTGCTTTATCTCCCATCCTCATTTCTTTATACTGTTCAACTATTCCTTGCATCTTATCCACTTAACAGCTAAATTGTAAAGGTGGTTTTAGTGCATTTTCTATCTTTGCTAATGTGATTATTATTATTACTGCCTTTATAAAAATGTAATGCTACTCACTAATAGAAGGTTTATCAACTTTATAGTTAGTGTAATGTCCCATCAGAAGCTAGCTCTCTGAAACTTCTGGGTTCTCTACAGTGTAAAGTTATTCCTGGTGGTGTTTTCTTTATTCTGCTGCTTTCTTACTTAAACAACCTGAGCATTATCCACACTATTCTTCTGAAATTCTGTGTGCCACTTCCACCATGTTTCAAGAAACAGGTTCTTGTATTTAATTCACCTGATTAACAATCAGAAGATTTCTGAACTCAAATGAACCCCCCTCCCCCATTATAGAGTTGCATTCCAATCATGTTAAATACTTGAGCCAATCCAAGATAGGATCCTTACTGAAGGTCTCTGGGGAATCACCTCTCCTATGGTAAAGTCTATACACCTTGGACTGTGGCCCACCAAGGTTAAAGGATTTTAGCCAAGCAGAAACTCTTAGCGGCTTCCGCTTCCCTTTGCACTCTGCATGGGCTATTGTTTTGGCCAGCTTCATCACTTATCTGCACACATTTTAATAACATCCATAATTATTACAATATGTTCAATGAGAAAGTGGAAAAGCATGAAACTTCACGATAGATTGTTCTCTTTACACTAGCTTCTGTGACAGTTTTGTTTGCTACAGTCCTGATACATCAAGCTTAAATCCAACTGAGCAGCAAAGAAAATCCATGAACAAAAGAAAAGAAGATCAATGTCTTTAAATTTATAAAAGTAAGTATGTGAAAAAGTGTGTGTTCTTGACAATTTTACAGTGCTCAACACAATTTTCTTCTGTAGAGGAGTTTAGTAATTTACTGATGAAATATCAAGTGTATGGTGTACAATTACCTTATGGTCAAGTGTGTGTATTTAACCCTGTGAGTTTTAAATGGACGTGTATATACACTCACCTAGGAAATAATCAGGAAAACTATACTAATATTGAGCAGGGCCTTCTTTTGTGCTCAAAACAGCCTCAACTCTTTATGGTATGGATTTCACAAGATATTAAAAACATTCCTTTGAGATTCTGGTCCATGTTGATTATAAGTGCATCATGGAATGTCTGTAGATCAATCAGCTGCACATTCATACTACAAATTTCCCATTTCACAACATCCCAAAGGATGCACATTGAACTCATTATCATGTTCATGAAACCAGTTTGTAATGACTTTTGCTTTGTAATTTTTTTTTATCATGCTGGAAGTAGCCACTAGAAGATGGGTAAATTGTGGCCATGAATGGATAGTAACGATACTAAAATAAGCACTTTTCTATTCTTCAGCTGTTTAGATTTGCTGAATCTGTGTCCTCTGCAGCATCAGCTTTCTGTTGTTGACTGACAGACAAAGAAACCTGATGTCGTCTTCTGCTGTAGTAGCCCATTCTCCTCAGGGATTGATGTGTTTTGCATTCTGAGATGCTTTTCTACTTGCCACTGTTGTACAAAGTGGTTATCTGAGTAACTGTTCTCCTCTGACCTCTCTCATCAATAAGGCAATTCCATCCACAGAACTGCCATTCACTGAATAGGTTTTATTTTTTGCACGATTCTGAGTATTCTCTACAGATGGTTATGTATGGAAATCCCAGGAGAAAAGCAGTTACAGAAATACTTAAACTAGCCTGTCTGGCACTAGCTATAACTATTTTGATGGAAATTAAACCCAAATGTACAGTATTTAAGACTGAAAAGAAAATGCTGTTTATATCTAAGTGTGGTATGGAGCCAGGAACAAATTTCCCTATAAAATTATCAAGTGGATAAAAATGGAAAGAGGAGAAAACAAGTGTAATGTAAATACACTGAATGGTCTCCAATGATTTATATTTTATATTCTTTTTTTTATTACATACCTCTTCTCGTCCAGATTTGCTGAGATAAATAGCACTTTGCATGCAATTATCATCCATACAGACTGGCAACAAATGATCTTGGATACCATCACCATCTAAAATGTAAAAAATAATTGCATAAGCCAGGTGATATTCATATAATTACAATGTTATTAAAAATAACAATTCCTGCATTGACACTGTCAATAATGAACCTAAGTTAGGGATGGCCATTTCTTTATTTGATAGGGCCTATTCTAAATGTTTTACAAGCATATTCTAATTAAACATAATATTAAGTAAAAGAGCTATATTATATTATTTTACTCAGTTTTAAACTTATATAGCAGTAATAACAATAAAATGCACATACAAAAATGTAAGAATACTGCATATTTAAGTCCCATTTAGCCTATTTCATAAATCTCGTAGAACTAATAGTGCTTAATGAATTGGATGGGATACACTAAGCACAGGCTATCCAGGGAAATTTAAATTGGTCACCGGTGACTGTATAATTACCAAAAGCTGTCTGCTACTGTTGCCTAATAATTACTTCTACTCTCATTAGCTGATCTAAATGTTACATTTTTACACTGTACAGAAGTTACACAGCCATCATGCTGTTCAAAATTGTTTCAGATGTTGGCGATTTTAAATTAAATTAGATATATTTGTTGATGATATAATTACTTAAATACAGAACCTAATGCAACAAACTTCCCTGTCTGCTATTAACTGTGATTATCTTATTTTCCCAGGTGCACTGTGATTTGAAAGGAATCAAATAATGGAAAAACCAAGATTCTCTTCCACTGACATTTCCAACACATTTTTATGGAAGTAATAGTCCATTAAAAACATCCATGCATTTTGAGTTGGTACATTCCCATCACAGGAGGCCAGAACATATAATAGCAAGAAAAGGCACATGGTCTGAATGGAACTTCAGTCATAAAATATTAATAACCAACTGTCGCAGTAGGGGGCAGTAATGCTCCCTTGAACCCTCAGGTATCACGCCAAACACCTGGTAAAAGTGCTACAATTATTCTTTTTATTGTAATAATGTGCACTAAGCACCCTCCACTCCACACTACTCATAAACACAATAATAAATCAATAATCAACAATCCTCCACTCCAAGACGCGTTGCCCTCCTACCACCCAGCTCAGCTCACCGTCTGGGAGCTCCCACAGTCCTTTTATAGTCCCTGACCCGGAAGTGTTCCTGGCCAACAGTCCACAAGTCCTTATTCCTTCCGGGTCAGGGTAAATAGTACTTTTGCTTCACCCCGGAAGCCCGTTGCTCTTCATGTGATGAACTTCCGGGTCATAGTGCACGAATGAATCTACTGGCCTCCCGACAGCGACTCCCAGTGGTCTCCAAGATATCCAGCAGGGCTGCGCATAAAAACTACATAGTCCATGAGGCCCTGCTGGAATTCGGGTCCCGTCCATGCTCTCCTGGCGGCCTGTGGGTGGGGGCCGGAATATGAAGCCGGTCATCCATCACACAACTTAAATCCTGCTTCCCAATCAAGAGCTGCTTTCAGTAGACCTAACATAGTCTGCTTAATACTGTACATGAGAGTTCATAAGATATTATGTAAGACATGGCAAGACTGCAGTACTTTCTGTGTTAAATATTCTCCTGGTGTTTGTAATTTTTGTTTTTACCAAATGCTCAGATTTCTTTCCACACTCAAAGGTGGTCTTTCAGGTTTTGTGCCCTATATTGTGTGCTATATAATGCCCAATATGAATGTGTCTTTGAATGATGTGCATGCACCAAGGTGACACTCATTTCAGCATATGATGACTACTGTTGGTAAAAGCCCAGGGTCCTCTTCAGCCCCAGACACAAGTATGGAAGGATGCAGTCAGTGGTATTCTAGGAATGAACAAATGCATTTAAACAGCTATACAACACCATTAGTATGTTATTTAGTTATCAAAAAAAAAAAAAAAAAAA
>JANRMT010062806.1:69419730-69467604 GCA_026402145.1 Polypterus bichir lapradei
TCCATTGACTCCGCGAAGATCACAGCATCGTCAGCAAAGTCAAGATCCATGAATCTTTATTCACCAATAGATGCCCCACAGCTACTGGACCCTACAACCTTGCCCAACACCTAGTCCATGCAAGCATTGAACAGAGTAGGAGCAAGAACACACCCCTGACGAACCCTAGAATCAACTGGGAAAACCACAGAGGTCCTGCCTCCACTCTGCACAGCAATCACAGTACCAGTGTACAGGCTACTCATGATATCCAGCAACCTCGAGGGGATCCCACAAACCCTCAGGATGTCCCACAACGCTTTATGAAAATCGACAAAGGCTGCAAAGAAACTCTGCCGATATTTGAGTTTGCGCTCCATGAGAATCCTCAGTGCCAGGATGCGGTCAATGGTAGACTTCTTAGGCATAAAACCAGACTGTTCCGGTCGCTGGTAGGTGAGCAAGTGATCACGAATCCTATTGAGGACCCTAGCAAGGACCTTACCCGGCACCAAGAGCAGTGTTATCCCCCTATAGATCTGTTTAAATTGTACATCCGTTTCCCCATATGCAAACGGGGATTGGCGAGAGAAAAGAGCAGGGGGAAGAGCCCCCTAGTTAATATTAAAAACAAACAAAACAGATATTAAAGAGACATTGGAACCCCTGCCCTGGAAGGGTAAGGACTGTGACTAAAACATAACAATGACCAGGAAAAGCTTGGGCATTTCCCTTGTGGAAGGAACACTGACAAAACCCACAGACATTATTACACTTTGTTATCAAAAATATCTTGTAGTTGGTGCCATTTACTTAATCTGAAGCCTAGGTATTCAGTTCCAACAAAAAAACCCTGCCATTTTACATGCCTAATGTGCTACAAATGTCAATGAACAAAAAATCACAAAAAACAAATAAAACACACACAGAGAAAAGATACCTTTATTCATGTAGATGTACTATTTGAGTAGAACATTGTATTTTTATGTCAATTGACATTATATTAAATACCAACTAGTAAGATAGTTTAATAAATGACAGCAAACCAGAGTCTTATAGAACCGGTTATGAAAACAACAGGTGAAGCTTCAGATAAGAGCTCTTTGCTGTGCTGTTTTAGCTAGCCCTTTACTGCTCTATAAGTACAGACATAAGCCTTAAAAACTGATTACTTGCATGACTAGTAGCCAGGACAGTATAATCCAGAAATGAGATATTAGATTAAGGGATGCAATACATCATTATTGAACATCCATCAGCTTTGAAATACAGCAATTGTTCTCGAAATGCTTGTCAGTTAGGATTTTAGATATCATATGGGAGAATTTAAAAACCTTACATAGACTTGATGACTGAAAGTCAGACAAACATCAGAGCCAAGAGAATGAATAAAACACAAGGTGACATATCAGCAAATGGTCTTAAATACCTTAGTGAATTTAGAATAAAATTGTCGATTCAAAATATGCTTTTAAAGAATTTCACTATTATGTGTTTGGGATTAAAAATATACAGTATGTGCCACATGTTTCTAATTGGTGTGTTGCACTGGTTCAAAGCTTGTGAAATAAATATATTATAGTTGTGAACTGTGGAAAATAAACATTTTTATATGAGGATGACTACTTTGCTCCTCTGTTAATTTTTGCCAGGGCAAAATAAAAAAAAATACATGGTTCTCTGGTGTGAATTGCCATCTGCAAATTGTCACTATGTGTGAATATGGTATGTGTTTATGTGTGAGTGAGTGGTGGACCTTGTTTTTATGACTAGAGTCCAGTCCAGACCTGTTTTCAGCCTTTTGCCCAATCCTGGTGAGATAACCTTTGATCCCTAAACCCTGAAACTGACTGAGAAGGTTGTAGGACCTACCTTACTGAGTCGAATGCACTTAGATGTAACACCATGTGTACATTTTCTTTCTTGTTTTCTTTTGTGATGCCTTTATTTTACAGAGGTTGAATCTAAATATGACTTATTACCTATGTTTCATCATAGCTATACATGTGTTACTGTTCTACGTGTATTTTAAGTTGGTATTTTTTGTATGTGATCTTTTACTTTATGTGCTTGCTGTTTTGGAGTTTATTTTCATTTCTTCTTCTGTAGCTCTACCTCACTGCAGTCATATTTTTTTCTTTGCCTCCTCCTATAATGGTACTGTGACAAACCCTGGATTGAAGTACATTTAATGGATAGTCCTAATGGAACTTTTATTTTCTTTTTATTACCACGCTTCTTTTAACTTCACCTGTTTGTTGTCTGGTATAAATCTTGTAATCGATATTTAACCAACTTCCTATTGTCCAAATGACTTGAAATTTTCCACACTTACTCACTTCCGATGACAATACATGAATCAATAATCAGTTTCACTATTTGATCAATTAATCCATGTTAATTAAGAAGTGAAATTTTCTTATGAAGAATAGTTAAAGATTTCACCAATAGATGCTGCTAGTAATGGATAGAAATATTAAACGAAGTGTTAAAATACTGATTACAAAATTATACTAAAACAAACCCAAGACTAAAAAGTTAAAAATAATATATATATATATAAAATATTTTTTTAAAAACCACGCTTATATTAAGTTAAAAAAGTGTACTAAAAAGTAAAAATTACTTTCATACATCACTTGTAAAATAAAAGTGTTTTTTTATATTTTTATTTTTTAAGTATTTTTATATATATATTATTAGTGAACATTCTGCCGTCCAAACACTTCCCTTTAAAGTACAGTTGAAAAAGCATCCAGAAGAATTTTGGCAAGAAAATGTTCAAAACATACAAAATGATTAAAATAACAAAAACCAAAATGCTAGAAATAAAAAAAATCTGGAATTAAAGTATCAAAACAAGCTATGCTCAGATCAGAAAGAAACTGAAACCTGCAACTCGCAGCAGAAGAAGAGGAATGCCATTGCAATGGTAGAAGCAAAGCAGCAGCTGCAGTTTGAATGTCTTCCACGTCCTCCTTCCAGCCCAGTATTAAAGGGTAAGTTGCCTTTACTTTCTGAATTTCATTTGTATTTTGAACAAATACTGAAGTGGTTTTAATCTGAATCGGAGAAAGCTATTTGCATCACAGCATCCCTTGGGTTGTTCGCGCTCAAGAAGCAGTGCAACATTGGAGAATACACACAAGATACAACAAAAAAGAATGATGTAGAGTGCCACCATAAAAATGTTCTAGTTCACGTATTAGTCCTTCTCATTGTATGTGATATAAAGTATTGTAATGTTGATATTAGGATTGACACTGTATCTTCATTTACTCAAAAGTAAAAGCAAAGTATGATAAAGAAATAATCAGTTATGCTATCATACCTGAATACCAAGTAAATGAAATTCCAGGGATTTCTAATATATAAAGCAACTTTTTCACATTTTTTATAAAATGAAAAATCCTCACTGTTATCAAGATTCAAAAGATTCAAAGTGTTTTAGATAAAATCAGGCAGTGTTTCAGCATGAGAATAAAAAATAAATTTTAAATTTAAAGTTTTATTTATCTGTTTTTGTCCATCTCAAGAGAGTATATGGATTCTCTTTATCCATTTTGGATGTTTCAAGAGATATTACAATACAGTTTAGGTTAAAGCAAATGTTCAACTATTGTCTATAACATGGAATAATAGTTTGTGAAAAGACAGAAAATAACGACATTACACAGAGGTAAAGACTGATAATGGAGACAATGAAATGAGGAAGAAAGAACTGTCTGAGGGTGAATACAGCATCTGAATATGCTGACGCAGGGAAGTGAAATGTGCAGAGACTGAGATGTATTTGAGAATTAGACCCTTGATGTTGCTGTGTTTAAATATTTTTCAGGGATCTAAAATTTTCAATAGCTGCCAGCATATTGATTTCTTGAATACACAGGGATAAGATTTCTTAATTATAGCTATACAGAAGTATTGACCCCAGAATCCAGTTAAGATGCTACTCATTCTCATAACGTGCATGACATCTTAAAATACAAGTACAAAAACAACCATATCAGTAACTAGAAATACACATTTAGTAATGCTCTGTGGCACTTGGATTTTCAGGCAGTGGTCCAATGTGCCAGTTCCATACACTTCTAAAAATATAGCACTGGCTACAAGTCATGTTTTCACTAGAAACACAGTGAGTTTGCTAACCAGTAAAGAAGTTGCATCTAGCTTGCATGAACCATGTATACCTTTGTATTTCCTGAAACATTTTTCAGTTCTGAAAACTTTTCAAAGTACATCTATAGCAGAATTAGGCAACTTTGATCATCTTGGTACCATAGTTGCTGAAGGATTTTCTTGACAACCAGTTTCTGCATTTGAAATCCATTACTTTTGATATTTAGAAATGCCTTCGCTCTGAAATGTACCTCTCTTATTTAGATTTTGAGTTTGAATCATTTTTCTTTAAATCACAGTCCATTAACAATAAAAACATAGTGAACAGCTAACAAGGTGCATTGATTGATGTTTCTGTCATGAAGTACGTGTTTTAATAAACAAACACTTTAGGCCACAGAATGTTTTGTTGCATTTCTTTGCAAAATACACATTGATAGGAACATCTGCTGTAGAAGAATGGGAACAGGAGTAAGACATCGTATTAAAAGATATGATGAATTAACAGAAAAAAGTTTTCAATGAAGAAACACAGTGGAACAAACCATGAAAAGCAATCCACAATTGTTATATGCTTTGCAGACCTGTCTGCTGTCAGGTTTTTTAGTAAGCGATGTGCTCTTGATTGGGTTTGATAAATGTGTATTTGGAAGTAAAATATTAAAGTTGTGAAGTGTAGTTAATGGAACTGATAACCATTTAAGATATAAGATATAAAAAAACATATAACGGTGTCTACAATTTACTGAAATAGAGCCTGACTTTTCTTTCCATATTTATGCAATATTTAATATCTATCAGCCATCACTAAGCAATATTCTTAAATCTTTTAAATGTTCTAGTTTAGTCAGATTGAGAATTACAAAATTCATGGGCCTTGATCTGCTCAGTGGCCTTTATGCAAAAACCACGGACATTAGAAGCATTAAGTGTACTCTTTTCAGAAAAGACAACGGCCTGATGGCCAAGCCAGCCTGGACACCTTGTCTGCCAATATTTGAGGCATATTCTGTATTCCCTGTTAACAAAGCACTGTTATGAAGTCTGATGAAATAGTAGCTTCTATAAAGTGCATTATCATTGTGTAAAGGAACAAACACAGCAGGCTACCTGGTTTATCTTGAGATCATGAATACCATTCAAGTATAAAAAGTGTTCCCCGGGGAGATTTTCCTCAGAACATATTATTTTATCTGATCTATTTGAAAGGTTAAACTCATAAAATGAAAGACAGATTTAACTTTAATCTATTTACAGTAAAGTCATACAAAGCCTGATATTTTCAGGTATAAGCAACTAATCCCTTACATGTCTACACAGCAAATCCAATCAGATAGTAGAAAATGTAATCACATTTTAAGCAAGGGCCTTTGGGTTATCACATATGGATCAAGACACTTTAAAGTGCAATTTTAAAATGATGCCAAATAATCTTTAATTTAGATTTTAATCATTCAGTTTCAGTTTGGTTACCATATCAGATTTCATCGTCTATACCAAGGCAACCCTGAAGACACAGGCAATGGCTGCTAAGCTTTATCTCATTTTTTTTAAGCTTTAACTTAGGAAAAGAGATTCCAGAGATTACATATTTCTGTTCCAACAGAGACATCACCCCTCTGAGTAGCTATACCTCTTCTAAAAACTAATTATCAACAAATTAAATTTGACTATGAAATACACATTTAACAGTTTCTGAAATAATGATGCAAGGTGACATCTGAAAAGTAAAAAAAAATTTAAAAATTCAAACTTTACAAATTACAGTCAAAAAGACAAAATAAAACATTGCCAAATATAAAGAAGAGTATTTCAATTAAAATAAATTATTTCTTAGGATATTAAGTAATAACTGGGTAGATAAGAGTCTTAATATATTTTAAATATATTAAAATCTGTCCATACATTCAAGCATTTTATGCTATTAAAAAATCAAATGGTATCTGAACAAATCGTATTTTGCCCAATAGGTTTGGCGACAAGAATACACAGCAGTTGATTTCCCATTTAACAATTCTTAGACTTTGAATCCCAGATGGGACGTTTTCTGCAAAGAGTCTGCTAATTCTGCCTGCCTTCATATGTGTCTCCAGCAGAATGGTCCACGTTCAATGTTGGACAGGAACCAATTGTCTTCTGGAACCAATTCAAGGACACAACAGAGGTAAAATAACTAACAAACAAACAACAAAACAAAAATGACACAAATAAGTTTTATACTTAGCGTGCATTAAATAATTATTCAGCATACAAGCCACGTTAGGCTCTGCCTGGAAGTGGAAAATGTTATTTGGATATTTGGCAAAAGAAATGCAGCTACAGAGAATAAGATGCTTTGTCTCTGCTCAGCTAAGTCGACCATCCACAGAGAGGGCACAGAGATTAAAAATGAATGACGATACATTATTGAAGATTACTAGACAACACCTAGGTGAAGAACAGGACTGTTGAACAAAGTGCCCTGGATGATAAAAATTATTTAATCACAAAGTCAGAACAAATCACAGAGCAAAATGCTACATAAATCCACACTCGTTCAAACTAATAGTTGGTAAAAGAAAAAAAAAACTGCAATGATTCACATAGTGTTAAGTTTGCAAACACTTACCAACTAGTGCCAGAACTCCAATTACAGGATCATCTGTCCATCATTTTTCTAAGCCACAAAGGAATACTGATTTTTTTTTAAAATGCTCCAAAATCATTTGTTTTAATCATCATTTTCCACAAGACTTTGATTTTTTCAGTTTCTTCAAAACAATTGATTAAACTGTTTTACAGAGTAGATGTATTCTAGCATTCAAACATTTGATATTACTCAAAAATTTTCAAGTTTTTAATAGAAATTGATACTTTTTTTATCAAGATACAATTAAACTTATTTAAAATCACTGAAATGACCAATTTATAATTTATTGTACTCATAAGAGTGCAAAACCCCAGTTTCAGTAGCCATTACTACAGAGTCCTAAAAGTAAACTTTCTTAGCTCTTAAATTATGTTTAAATGCTAATTGGTTATTAGTGAAGCTTCTGTAATTATGTTAGTACAGCTGAAACCTGTTATTCTATTCAATAGTTTAGTAAATTGTCTTTTCTTGGGTTACCAGGTACTGGTAATACCTTTCTCAAAAATTAAAACATGCCAGTCTATTGTTATGAAGGTTATTCCATGAAGATTACATACAAAAGGTATCAATTACTCTCATGAGAGAAGAGGGCAAACTGGATTTAACCAGGATAGAAAAAAGGGGAAACCAAGGATGCACAACTGCACAAGAAAGTAAGCTCATCACAGTTGGGAGCTGGCAAAACCAACATCTTACAGGCACTTGGTGGGCTGATTCCTTAAGTAGTACATGCAACAATGCAACAGTAAAAAGACAAGTTGTGGTTGCTGGACTTAAAGGCGGAATTTAAAAGAAAAAGCCATATCTGAAACTGGCAAATAAAAAGAAAGAATAAAGAAATTGGATGATCAATGGCTGGAAAAAAAGTATTCTTGATGACTGAGTTTACGTTTGAGATGTTAGAGGACCCACAAGACATCTGCTACCCAAGATGTGGATGTATTATCCTCTTGTGCAGTTATATTAAAACAAAATTTTACAAAGGCTGGTAGATTTGAATTGTTTGCAAAATTATCTTGAATATTCAAAAAAAGAAAATAAGAATTGGTTCACTTTCAGCTGCAGTAGCCTAACAGTACTGTATACTATATTATTTGCAAAGAATTACTATTATTATTACAGAAGATACAATGGATGTCTCTTGGTTATGTGCTTCACAGATTGCTATATTTACAATTGAGGTAATTTTTCTGGTCTCACTGAATTTAAGCAATGTAGTACACACTTAATATGTTTTGTTTCTTTTGCTTTTTATTACTACTACTACTACTACAACAACTGCTACTAAAATTAAGAACATTAAAGAAATACTTCACTCAAAAATATATTTATATAATATTTATTTACATGTTACCCCATATAGTTTATAGTGATGGTCAATAATAATCATATTGAACACACTTAATTGCAAATGAGCATTTGAACTGTAGCTCTATCTCCTTTTGTTACCCCTATATTCATATCCACCAATGGGATACCTCAGAATCGTTTGGCGGCAGTCTGTGAAATAGCACGAGTGGACTGACCTGCTTGTTGAAACATCTAGGATATGCACAAGTATGAGGCACATTCTCTCTTCTAGCCTTTAGTTGTACTCTCCATTTTATAATGTTGATAACACATGCAAGTGAAATGCTCCCTGCCATTTGATTTGCACTAGCCTTGCTGTTCTCAATGATTGAGATATGGATTGATATGATATGAGGATCGAAATGAATAAGGATTCTGGCAGGTCTTCAATAATTTTATTTTCATTTATAAGAGCATTTTCTAGAAGTGGGTTATTTAACAATATTATAGTAACATTACATTTGTTTAGAACATTGTGAGCATACAACTGGATGAGTTGACATTTGGATTAGGCGATGTGGGTAATGTGAGATCTTTTTCACAGATCTTTCTGATAGTGTTTGCTGTTGTCCAGAATTCCACACTGTAAATGCCTATTCTATTAATAAAATTGGTAGGTCCATTCTAGATGGAAACATGAAATTAAAAATTGTAGCTGGTCCTTCACTACAAATTACATTTAGTTATTCATGTTTATAGTTATAACATGACAGTAATAACCTCAGTTACAAGATGGAAACACATCAGCAGAGACTTTCTTGGATTTTACAATACAAATATATTATCATGTCATGCAGATGTGTCACACAGAGAAAAAATAAAGATAGAAAAAATGTAAAAAGAATTAAATTTAGAATATAAAAGTCACTGTATAAGAGAAACAGTACTGTAGCATTCTGTGACAAGCTATGTCAGAATAAAATACATTCTCAAAATCATGAAAAAAGACTGCTAAAGCACACTGAGGGGGAATGGGAGTGAAATGCTCTTGTCCGATGGATAACAGTGCTTTGGTGTAAAGAAATTGCTTTACTGGTGTAGTCGTTTTTGATTTGGAAAAGGCTAGGATTAAGCAAAAGTGAAGATAATCAACACAGACTTCAGAACATTGAGCTTCAGCCTCATGGAAATTATTTCAAGAACTAAATCCTATTTCATCTTGCTTTCTTTATGTCTAATGACCAAAAATTGAAAAGAAAAAAATGAATACCTAGACAGACTGCTTTACAATAATCTTCCATTCAAGAGCAGTTTGACATGTATACCAGAAAGATAAGTGAACAGCCAACATGATATGTCAACAAAAAGGACACTTGAGAAAAACAAGGCTAATGCAAATCAAATGGCAGGAAAGCGAGAGTATCATAGAAATGGTTTTCAAAATATTTATCACAATGATTTTGCCAAAGTCAGTGTCCTTAATGTTGTTTATCATTTAGCAAAACTTTATTTTTCATTTTTAAACATAATGGCTTGTGATAGTCTCACCAAACCATCTCAAACGTATTTCGCAGGAAAAGAAAAAGTGGCAGCTTAAGTGAATGGCTCATTGTCACACTGATCACGATGGGATTTCAATCTGTGACAATACGATTTTCAGCTTAACTCTTTAGCCACAAGGCCACAATGTCTGCAGATAGTCTGTTAAGGAAATACAGCTAACATACATTTTTGAATTAGTATAGTACACAAATAACCTTCATTTTGCTAACTGGGTGTCACAAATCAAGGACAAAGAAAAGCATGACACTTAATGCTCACACTGGCAAACAGAATACAAATTTACACATCTGTGGTTGAAAATGGACTCCACCAGGGGGTAGTAAGCCCTGAACTTGATACCCCAGAAGAATCACCAGAAGAAGAGAACAGATGTAGATTTCTGACAGAAAGATGGACGGATTCCATCATGTTGTTAAATGACAGGTATTCCACCAAATGCCTGACCTTTGACACAGTATTCTGGGTATGGAAAGATGTCATGCACTCTCCTGTTATACTGGGCTTTCCAAAATATGATATATTTATAAATTGCCCAATTTTCTACCACAGTGGCCGAAACTGCTACTTGAGAGCTCTGAAAGGCTGGCTATGAATTTCACTCTAATCACTGTGTGAAGTCTGCATATTCCAGTTGTGCCTCTGTGGGTTTGTTTTCTCATGGACTCCTGTTTTCCCCTCACATCCCAAATATGTGCATGATAGGTTGACTCTAATGTGGTCCTGTATAAATGTAGCTGTGCACAGCAGTATGCCCTGTGATTGACTGCTATCCCATTCAAGGTAGTTTCCAGCTTTAAACCTGATGTTGCCAGGCTAGGATGTAGTTTTCCACAACTAAAAATCTACAATGAAGATTAAAAAAGTTAATGGATGGGAAAAAATTAACAGTTTGTAAAATATTTAGGATGTTGATTTTTTTTATCAAATGCAGTAACAAAAATTGAATTTTCTTATATAAAGACAGAAAATGTTATTCCTTCAAAAAATAACAATAATTTGGCAGTGTTCCTAATGAACGTTTTTAAAGCCTGAACTTTTCCTTTCTTCACCTCCATGTGGGCAGTACTGGTCAAGATTCTGTGAAGTGCCCTGAAGGGTTTAGTCTAGAAGGAAGCTGAAACTGAATAATGTAAAAAGTAAATGCCTTACCATTGTCTCAAACAAAAAATAGAGTGAAAAAATTATCCAAAAATTAAAATAGTGTTATATGTAAAACAAAAATTATTCATTTTAGTCCCAAGTGACTTCAAGATCTCCAAGTACTCAATACCTGTACTAATAAAGAAAACCAGACCAACTGTCTATTTAATCCATGCTCAGTTTATACAGTGACTTTGAAACTTAGTTAGGGCGCAATGAGTCTTAGAAGATTAATACTATATAGCACTACAAAATAACTGCATAAAATAAACCGTGAAAAAATGTAACTAAAACAGTAATGGCTATAAAAAATGTACACAACATAACTATGACTATACCCTACAAAACAGAGTATTTAATGACAACTTTCAATCATTACATCAATATTATTTTTAGTAAAACATAAAATCTGACAATATGTTCTAAAAGATAGAATTGATTTATTCACAGTTTAGCTTGTTTGATGCCTTTATACATATTACGGGACCCATTCACGTGTATTTGTAAGCCAATTTGTATTTTTATAATGCAAAACAAATGTAGCTTAATGTCTAATGCATTACAATACAACTCGAAACTGTAGCATTTGCATTAACACAGAATAATGGAATAAAGTTACTTGCCTGGGTACAGTTTTTAGGTGTAGTAACTTCCAAACACCACAACACATAGGTCACTACAAAACTGTACTATTTAAAAAAATATTTTGCAATACTTAATACTAAGGACTGCAATTCACTTCTGCAATGCATTGGAGCTACTCAAAGAGTGTTGTGTTGGAGTGGCTGGGGATATCAAAGTACACAGCTAGCTGCCACTGTCCACAACTTTCTAAGATTACAGTATGTAATGAAGGCTACATGAGGAAAAAGCAGAAAGTTTCTAGTAATGTTTATAAGATTAGCTTTATATGGTCAAATAATTAACAGTAGTCTTCCACTAACCTTCACAAATGAGATACATGTGCAGCATAGAAGAGGTTAAAAGACTAAATAGCAACGCAAGCACAAAGCAGCCTGAGGTGCTGAACATCTAACACTACAAGGTTGTATGGTAAATTGCCATATTTTAGTGGACATTTGTAGAGGCATATAAGATTATAGAGCATTAATATTTTGGCCTGATTTAATATTTTGAAAAGTATAATATTAAACTGAGCTAGCTGTCTGTTTAATCATGTGGCACTAACTAAGAATTACACAGGTGACACCACAGACTAACAAATAAGGGTGAAAATGAGTTTGCTTCTGGACAAGTGGAAGTAGAGATGATGAGTCTTGCTATATTAAAGCAATCATAAAGAAGGCTATGAAAACCTCCAATAAACTCTATGTGATTTTAAACAGAACATTTCCCTAAATGTAAAAATAAACTCATTTCATACAGAAGCACAATCTGCACCCAAATAATATACACTTCACCAGTGTGGGGCGAGCAACTGAAAGCCCTGTTCTAATTGTCCAATGACAAGAAACTGAAGTTCTAAGACTTTCCCTCGATGCCCCCGACCCCTGTCTGTAACCAGCAAACAAACACATCATGTTAACTCCTTCACCTAATGTGAAAAAGCTTATTTGAGAAACAGCTGCAAAAATATTTACCCATTCAAACAATAACCTGCAGAAGGTGGATTATGATAAATCTGATTACAGATGATACAAAAGACCCTGAACTTTGCAGAACAACTGAATCTTAGTGACAATAAGCCAAGTACCAAGTAAATTACATAACCTTGACCACAATTGTCTGAAAAACCTCATAAATATGATCTGAATCATCGAGATGAAGGAATGAGAAAGGCAGACTCTCTGTTTTCTATTAGTCTAAAATATTCTAGCTAGGAGCTTTGCTGATTGTCAGACTGGAGCAGCAAACAGAGTGGAAGAGAATAACAAGGAGCAAACAAAGAGCAGCACAAACTGGAAGAAATGTTACTCGAGGACAATGTGAGTAGCCATCTCCTAAGGCCACAGAACATCCAAAGCAGTATAAGCAACAGTCAGTGTATCCTGAAATCATTAAACATCAGGGGGAGTACAGGCAAGAACTGGAGACTCACAGGGATACTAACAAGAGGAGTTGGTATAGTGGCGAGCATGAGGAAAGTACTTTCACTAAAGGGTCCTGTGTAGGTCTTTTAACTCACTGGGAGTTTGTGTTTCAGTCTTTTCCTTTATCGCACAAAGTCATATTTAAAAACAAAACTGTTGGCATGCTATTTTGAGTCAGTTTAGTTATCACTTACTGAAATGAACAAGTAAATCGCAACATAGATATACTGTGGGGTTAAGAAAGTCCACTTATTATTTGTTTTTAAAAACAAAAAAATATGTATAAATATTACAGAAACTTGCTCAGATGGCACATTGTATATAGAGATTTAAACAGGGCTGCATACAGTGTGTGGCTATACTATGTTACTTTCAGGATTTCTGCCAATACTCTAGCATAAGAACCTTTGAGAAGAGAAGTGAATCAGTTTAATCCTAAGAAGTCCAAGGGTTAGTGTTATTAGTACAGCTACTTTAAAAAAAATGATTTACGTAAGTCCAACATAAGAAAATGCCACACAGCTCACGACAGAATCCCCAGTTCCCTAGTTAATTAAGGTTACAAGGCGCTCTGAACTGCTACACCACATAAACATGTTCATTTAATTGAGGCTCTGTAAAGGCAGACTAGCCAGAAAGAGACCACACTTCACTTTTAATAGTCATAGCCGTCTGTTTCATTCAAGGTGACAAGGGACTTTTTAAAAGCAATTATTAAACTGACTTCTAAACATAGTGGTTACGGAATATTTTAATTCCTAGACAACTGACAGTGAGGAGAGTTTATTGAGTACCGAAATTACCTGCATATTCTTAAATACAAGAGATTAACTTTTTCTAAATTTCTTTTCTTTCACAGTAAATAAATATTTTGTTTGCTTATGCTTATTTTGCTGACATTTTAAAATTCTTTATTATTCATTAACTTTAGGTTACTACAGACGAATTATCTATTCTTTTCTTTTAAAATCCAGTTTTCTTTTTATCATAACTCAGTTGGAAGCATTTTTAACAAGAAGAGGATTAATTCTTCCAAATAAAACAAGAGAAAATACACTTTATAAAAATACAGGTATACATTTTACACATTCCAAATTCAGTTTTATATGCAATCAAATATCAGTATACTATGGACTGAATATTGTGTTACCGGTTTTAAGACAAAGTATATTGGAGGGTTAACCACTGAATGTCATTTGTGCCAAACTGTCATATTATTTTGGTTAAACAATGCAGTTACTTTACATTTAATTATTGCTGGTTTTATTTCAAAATGGCCTTATTTTTCAGATTTACAAATGGCTGTTTTCATACCAGCATTATTTATTGCAGAAGGCCTCTTTTTTTCTTTTTGAATTGTGAAGGAACACTGAAGATCATCTAACTCCAGAGTGTCACTATGGTATTATTTTTTTTCAATTTGCAAACTATTTGCTGTGGATTTGAAATCATCTTCAAACTGATAAGCACTTCCCAAGGTCATCTATAGACTGACAAACCCCTATAGAGGTAAGACCACATTGACTTTGTTTGTTGTTGTTTTTTCAATGGAAGGACCCTCAATGTTTTCCTAGTCTGGGGTCTTTGATCAGTTATTGATATTCCATTATGATATACCTTACTTATTTTTTGAGATTTCATTATTCACATAACCATGCTTTTCAGAATAACACAGGACATTTCACGGTCATTTTAAGGTATGTCTATAACATCCTACATACCAGCATTTTACAAACTGTTAAAAGAAATAAAATGAGAAGTGCATAGAAGTTGTTTATTTTGGGTTTAATCCTAACTGGTAATTCCAAAACTGAAGCATTAATTTTGTTGTTAAGTATTATAAGCAGTATTTCTCAATGATGTTTGCCCAGACAGATCAATTTGCACTACAATTGTCCATCAATAACTTAATCTTAATTTTCTTTCTATTATAGAATTACCAAAAACACTGGCATTATCACACAAATTTCCAATATGTTTAAATGATTGTAAATGAGTTGCAAGAGCCAGAAATTGTTAGAACAAAATCTCTGAAATGTCAAAAATACATGACTGTTTTGAAGCTACTGAAGACCTACAAGAGACGGCAAACACACTAACAAGTTAACCACAATGCAGATCAAAAATGTATGTAAGTTTTAAAGAGTGTAAAAAAAATATTATTAGTGGCTGCTAAAATTCATTCAACACCTCTGGTTGTTGGCAAAAAAACATCTTGAAATATAAAGTTATTGTAAGCACTGCAACCTCCTGTGATTCTGAAATTGGGTTAAGTGGCTTATGAATAGAGCGATGAATAGAGCGTATACTTACATGCCTGAAGCAAAAATTTAAAAAAAAAAAAAAAAAACAAATAAAACTCCAGGATTATATAATAGTAATAATAATAGCAACTCGCTACTCAAAAAAGTAAATACGCAGAGGACCCAGAATTAAACCCACAACCTCTTGATTACGGGACAGCAGTTCTTACTTCTACACCAGCCAAGCAGACATGTCTACTTCCTATTGATTGATATTTGGGCTTCAGGTTTTGCATATTGACAGCAAATTTGAACAATTTCTTTTTGTTTGGTTATATTATTGAATTAAAGCCCACTTGTTTTGTTATACGTTTTGTGAAAATGTTTTTTTGATATTTGGAATTCTGTCTTCACACATTACACACTTCATGTCAGCATTATCATTGTTATTATCACTATACTATGAAAAAAGTTCCCGTTTTAGTTGTGTGTTCAGCATTTCTTGCCTTGCATTTCCTGTCATCCTATATTTACACAGATCGTTGTAGACACGGAACACACATAAAATGTATGTATTCCAAATAATGATGTACTTATTTTCCTATACAATTCCTGCCACCTCACTCCTAGATAAAGAGACTTTGCATCTGACCTTAGCTGCCTCATTGGGGGGAGGGGGGATGGAATAGCAGGCTGCTTGCTGCTTGTGCTGATCGACATATTTGCAAAACAAAGTGTTAATAAGATGCTCCTTGGGCAAAGATTAGCTTATTTGTCCCAAGTACTTTTGTTAAGAAGAAAAAGCATATCTTATTTGAATAGCTAATAATTTAATACTTCAGAGTAAAGTTAAAATTTAATAAAGGCAAAAACTGGTGAATTTTGATGGAGGCATTCAAAATTTTTTATACTGAAAAGTCAGGCTTATTGTGCAAATTATCTATATTTTTGTCACAACTTGTGTTGTAAATGTTGTTGTAAATGTTTTAATGCTGTAACAATAAAAGAAGTTTGCTAGGAGAAACGTTCAAAAAAATAAAGAGTAGCACGTTACATTACTTATTCTTCTGGAGAAGTGCTGATGCAACGATTAGGATTGCTGTGGATCCATAAGTTCAGATTTTAGCTTGTCTATATGGAGTTTCCTGATTCTCCCCAAGTGTGTGTGGTTTTAATCAGACTTCTTCCCAAATACAATATGAAAGACTGACATGTAAATTTGACTAGCATATCTAACTGGCTAGTTTTATTATACTGCACATGGGACCATGCAGCAAACTATCTTCGTGTATAGGTTTGGTTTTGTCTTGAAGCAAATGCTGATGAAGAAGTGTGTCCAGATAATGGATGGCTGGATAAATTGTGTCCTTTATTGTTTGCCTTCAAATAATAAAACATAACTAATTAAAAATATTTTTTATCACTGCACAATTTAAAAAAAGGAAATTTGAACAGCAATCTGTCATTCTGACTTAGCTCTGAAAATGTAAGATAAAAATAATTAAGCAAGTAGTACTGATCAGTATGCTTGAAATTCAAAATAATGTAATGATACAAGGAGATATGCCCTTGGTTTTCATATGCTACAATAAAGAGTACAGTGGTATGAATGTCAAAGATTTTGTGAAAATGGAGTTACAATTTTTGAAGAGTTTTGATGCGTAATTAGAAATATTTTACAGGGTAGGTTTTTAGAAATTTTGGTAAATTAAATTAGTCAAATTCCTTTAACCTAGTAACATTTTGTGTGATTGAGACATATCTTAAAAGTCTACGAATTCAACTGAATAATATATAATAATAAAACATTTTATTTATATAGCACATTTAAGGTAAAAAGCAGCTATGGTTCAGTTACACACCTATTGCAAAATCCATAATGAACACACCATAATAATAATAATTTGCTGAAACACAGAGATTAGTACTGAGCTTTATCCAGAAATCCATTTATGAGCCTGCTTTATTCAAAGCAGAATGTTCAATTCCCAGAGCATTTTGTTTATATGTACATATACAGATGTGACATTTGCTGCAAGATTCATTGAGATGTAGAATGAATTGCACAGTTTGTTGAAAAGTCACATTGTTCTGTTAGTGAGACTTCCTACACACCTTTAGAATTCATTTCAGTAAGCAAGAACTCTTCAAACACTGATGCATAGTGATTAGGGACACTCTCAGTAGGGCATCCACAGCTAAAGGGAAATCAGAAGATTTTTTTTTTTTTTTTTAAGATCCGTAGGTATCACATTTGTCTAAATATCTTTTCCTTTATATAACATTTCCAAAAGGCTAGGTAAACAACATCTATCATATTTTCTAATCAGTTGTACAAAGTTGTACTGCATCTTTCACATTTGAAATTATTAAAATTGTGTGGTTTTATTGACAAAGTTCATCTAAACCACTTGGCTGGACAATGTGTTTACTTTGAAATCTGCCAAAATGATCATTTTTATATTTAAATCAAAGATTGAGAAGGGCTGAGAAGGGAATTTACAATAAAATATGATAATCAAAAATGCAATGGTTTTTAATCCTTCATAATATCATTAGAGAAATAAAATACAAAACAAAAGTTGTTAAATATACTGTATGGACATACATGCCAAATCAGCATATGACACATGCTTTACAATAAAAAAAACAGAATAAATATATTAACACATGCCTACTCAACATTAACTTAGCCTAATGGTTTAAGATGTGACGGTGTAAAAACATTTAGTGGTTAAACAGTTCTACAAGCAGAACAGCTTTATGAATGCACGGAAGAATGGCTTTTGGCAGTAAATGGCTGGAACTCATTGAATGGAATCAAAATAGCATTTGTGTTCAGCTGGTGTGTGAAGATAAACTTCTCTACATAAGGATATGTATTAGTTTGCAGAATCTGAAAATCCCCTGACATTCAAAGAGTCATTTTCTTCTGTTTTTACATCTGTATGCCAAATACCTCAATTCAGTGCTGCACTAACTGGGCTCGAGATGAAGCATGATTTTTAGGGTGAGTATTCTGAACAACCACTGGCTCCTTTAGTATGCAATACAGTTAACTGAATTAAAAACAAAAAGAATCAGTAGCAGGAGCAACTGTTATAACATTCCTATGAGAATGGACAAATGAGGCTAATCAGGATCCAAACATCCATCCACCTTCCAACCCGCTATATCCTAACTACAGGGTCACAGGGGTCCCAGCCAACATAGAGCGCTAGGCAGAAAACAAACCCCAGGCAGGGTGCCAGCCCACCGCAGGGCACACACACACACACCAAGCACACACTAGGGACAATTTAGGATCGCCAATGCACCTAACCTGAATGTCTTTGGACTGTGGGAGGAAACCGGAGCACCCAAAGGAAACCCACGCAGACAAAGGGAGAACATGCAAACTCCATACAGGGAGGACCTGGGAAGCGAACCCAGGTCTCCTTACTATGAGGCAGCAGTGCTACCACTGCACCACCGTACCGTCCTGGATCCAAACACCACCTACATGTTTGTGATTTAGAATTTAAAATATCCAAAGCACTGGTAATAAAAGAGTTCCTACATCTTCTGGTCTTAAGTCTTAGAAATCTAAACCTTGAGCCCAATTGCAAAATTTGAGACTTTTAAGAAGATTGCTTCTGTCTTGACAGGGTCAAGCTGACCTTTTCATTGACCTGTCTGTCACAAAGCATAGGCACAGTCAACCGCTACTGACCAATCATTATGCTATCAGATTTAACAATGCTGTCGAGACAGTTTTTGTTCTTAATACTAAGATTTCACAAGCCAACACATAAAAGCAAATATAACAACAGATTGAACAAACCTTGTTAAACAATGACAATGTAGGTTTTTTTTTCCTTTTTTTAGAAATAAACAGCATATTGTTACTATTATGCACTGTGCTACTAATAGTCAAAAACATTACAAATGCTCAACAATCTATACATTCTTTTATTACTGATGAGGGATATAGTAGAAGAGCATCTAACACTCTCAGCCATATCCTTAGCTGTCAAAATGAATGTTCAAATCACTTAACAAAATCACAGAGAACAAGCTTTAGTTTGTTCTCAATCAAAATTTTGCAAAGCACTAACAGTGACAGGGTTGTATGTAAATTTAACAATATGACCATCTTTGTGTGAACTTTGGCAGTCATCTGTATACATAATAATTAGACCAGGAGACAGAAAGAAGCTCTGGGTGATCCAGCAGAATAATGGAGCTCATTAGTAGTCATTCTTTCTAATTCTTTGTATTAAGTTAATAAATCAGCTCTCCCATCAAAAATGCAAGGCTGGATGGTATTAAAAGCAAATTAAAACTGAAAAATTATTAAAAAAACAATCTGCCAAAAGCTTCTAACAAACACACACATGTTCATATGGTATGAGCAGATAT
This sequence comes from Polypterus bichir lapradei, assembly GCA_026402145.1. Taxonomy (NCBI): domain Eukaryota; kingdom Metazoa; phylum Chordata; class Cladistia; order Polypteriformes; family Polypteridae; genus Polypterus; species Polypterus bichir. Next base: position 69,439,149 of record JANRMT010062806.1, read on the forward strand.
AGTATAGATATATTGTAGATATAATATAGTACTAGCAAAATACCTGCACTTCGCAGCAGCAAAGTACTGCTTTTACATTTTTATTAAGAAGAAAAGTAAACCTTTTTAAACTGAGGGAAAACATACCAACAATTATTTGTTAAGGATCTCTTTGTATACCACGTTGTCAGTTCGGCCCTCCAGTTGTAATATGACCAAGCTGTGCGCTGAGCTTACTCTTGAGCATGCAACGTATTGTTGGCCATGTGAAAAGCAATCCTACCTCAAATCAATGGCAACCTTTTGTAGGGTCCGTCCCTGAGACTTATTAATTGTCATTGCGAAGCAGAGCCTTACTGGAAATTGGAGGCATTTGAATTGAAATGGGAGATCAGAGGGTATAACAGGAATACGAGGAATAAAAACTCTCTCCCCTGAGCCACTGCCAGTAAAAATAGTTGCCTCAATTAGGTTCTTTTGCAGACACGTGACCTGAAGTCTCGTGCCGTTACAAAGTTTCGGTGGCTGCAAGTTTTTCAGTAACATTACTGGTGCCCCAACCTTCAAAATGAGATTATGCTCAGGAGTGCCTGGAGGATTCAGAGTGTGGAGAAACTCTAGCGACAGCATGTCTATTAACTTGTGGATTTTTCTGTGAGTATTTGGCAGCAGCGTCACAAAGTTGTTTTCGCAAGACTGCGGAGCTCAGCTCGGAGCAAAATGAAGTGAATGAAATGAGGTGAATGGGAGGGGAGATGATGACGTGACTCCCCGACTCGCCTTAACTCTCAATCCCTCCACAAACACAGTCTCTCGGATCCCAACTCTCCTTTATATGAATCAAAAGTTCAGCCTGTTGTCTGCGTACTGCGTTCACAGTCAGTTCACGGGAGCCGCTCGGAGTACATGCATCGAAGGTTCTCAGCTGTGCTTGTGCTATCCTGTGCGATCTTGCGATGTCCATGGCTTTATTTAATGTTAGTTCAGACCCGGCACTTATAAGTTTCTCTCGCACTTTTGCTGAGTTTATGCCAAACACTATTCTATCCCTGACCATCTCATCTTCGTTTGCATAAGCACAGTCCTTCACCAGCAATTTTAACTCCACTACAAAGAGATCAAAAGTCTGGTTTATACTCTGCGTCCTCTCATTAATCTTGTATCTCGCGAATATCGTATTCGTCTTAGGCATGACAAACGCCAGCGGCAGAGTGTCTATGAACTTAATTTAAAGTTAAGCTTTACACCTTTCTTTCCTATTCTTTTGCATAAGCACAGTCCTTCACCAGCAATTTTAAGTCCGTTACAGCAATTTTAACTCAGTTACAAAGTGATCAAAAGTCTTGTTTATACCCTGCGTCTTCTCATTAAACTTGTATCTCACGAATATTGTATTTGTCGTAAGCATGACAAACGCCAGCGTGTCTAGGGCACTTAAAAGTTTCTCTCGCGAAACACTAGTCTATCCCTGACCATCTCATCTTTGTTTGCATAAGCACAGTCCTTCACTCGCAAATATTTAGCGGCAGTGTGTCTATTGGATTGCTGCTGACGGACGGCCTTATATGGGCAGGCACTCGATTACGTGGGAGGCGTGATGATGGGGGATGCAACTACGTCTCACACGGCGACCGAGCTGCAGGCTATGGCCGTATATATGTACGTAAGTAGGTTCCAGTTATGACCATTACGCATAGAATTTTGAAATGAAACCTGCCTAACTTTTGTAAGTAAGCTGTAAGGAATAAGCCTGCCAAATTTCAGCCTTCTACCTACACGGGAAGTTAGAGAGAGAGAGAGAGAGAGTCAGTCAGTCAGTCAGTCAGGGCTTTCCCTTTTATTAGTATAGATGACTATGTAGTATTAGCTGTGGTTTCCTCTGCACTCATCTTTGTTTTGCATGCAAATTGGTTAAGGTCCAGATGGGATAGAATTTCATAGAGAAGCACACTCTTAAACAGGTTCTCCGATGATTTCATGGTATGTGAGGTTAAGACAGGAGGTGTAAATTCATTTTGGACTTTTGGTTGTGGAATTTCAGCATCTTTAATTACAGAAAGTGGTTTCCAAAGTTTAAATACCTAATATAAATCAAATGAGATATGAAATATGCTGTGAAACATCTGTCAATGTGATGTTGCACAGAACTGCAGGATAATTCCCAATGATTAAATTCATAGCTAATACTGATGAGTTCTAGTAAGCAGTTGCGCTGTCAGAAAAAACATCACTATTAGAATACAATTTGTACCTATATAAAATAAATAAATAAAAATTCTTATTCAAATGTAAATGTCCTTAGAAGAATAGTTTTGCTCCTGATCCTGTTCCATTTCACTCTTGAACCTGAGAACCCTAATTTGCTGTTGTAAAAATGTTAAGCATTTTATTGTAGCAAAAAATAGATAGTTTCCTTAAACACAATGGGAAATAACTGAAGTATTTCTAATTTTCCTTTTTCTTAATAATAAATTTGAAAACAATCATTTTAAACAGTGTTTTTAGTGTCGGGAAAGCATACTTAGCTACCTCAACTGACACGTGTATTTTGGAGGGTGCTAGTTTGACACACGATTCCTAACAAAAAGGCAAAATGAAAAATTAAGTTTAAATGTGTTATACTTTTGACAAATCTGTAAATGGGGAAAAGAATCCTACTTAGTTTAATACTGTATGTTACTCTTTTGGGTTGCTCTGTACCTTTGACTTGCATTCCGACTATAACTTGCATTTCTTCTGATTTATTTTAAAAGTTCCCTGCGTATTTTTAGGTTGCTGTTAATGAAAATGTATGTGAAAAATATTATGAGGAGGGAATACTTAAAGATCATTACAACATTTGGTACTTTCAGATGGGCACTGATTTCATGTCTTTTGCACCAGTCAAAATGCACACAGTGGAGCAGGGGGCTAAAAGCTGGCTCTGATACATTGTGCTCTCTTTTAAGCATGAATGCTTCCCAAGGTTGAGTGCAATTCAACTCTTTTAAGTATTCCTAGCTTCTTACCTTCAAGTGTATTTACTTTTGCATTACTTAAGGCACAGTCTTTCTGACTGCTTCTTCTCTATGCATGACATTTACAATGATTACAAGCACCTTTAGTCACTCTTGCTCACAAGTTCAATATTGCTTTTGTACATATTAAAATAATCCATCCATCCATCTTCCGCTTATTCGAGATCGGGTCGCGGGGGCAGCAGCTTGAGCAGAGATGCCCAGACTTCCCTCTCCCCGGCCACTTCTAGCTCTTCCAGGGGAATCCCGCAGCATTCCCAGGCCAGCCGGGAGACATAGTCCCTCCAGCGTGTCCTGGGTCTTCCCCGGGGCCTCCTCCTGGTTAGACGTGCCCGGAACACCTCACCAGGGAGGCGTCCAGGAGGCATTCTGATCAGATGCCCGAGCCATCTCATCTGACTCCTCTCGATGCGGAGGAGCAGCGGCTCTACTCTGAACCCTTCCCGGATGACTGAGCTTCTCAACCTATCTTTAAGGAAAAACCCAGACACCCTGCGGGGGAAACTCACTTCAGCCGCTTGTATTTGCGATCTCCTTCTTTCAGTCACTACCCATAGCTCATGACCATAGGTGAGGGTCGGAACGTAGATCGACTGGTAAACTGAGAGCTTTGCCTTACGGCTCAGCTCCTTTTTCACCACGACAGACTGATGTAGAGCCCACATCACTGCGGACGCCCCACCGATCTGCCTGTCGATCTCACGCTCCATTCTTCCCCCATTCGTGAACAAGACCCCGAGATACATGAACTCCTCCACTAGGGGCAGGATCTCGCTCCCAACCCTGAGAGGGCACTCCACCCTTTTTCGGCTGAGGACTATGGTCTCGGATTTGGAGGTGCTGATTTCCATCCCAGCCGCTTCACACTCAGATGCGAACCGATCCAGAGAGAGCTGAAGATCATGGCCTGATGAAGCACACAGGACAACATCATCTGCAAAAAGCAGTGACCCTATCCTGAGTCCACCAAACCAGACCCCCTCAACGCCCTGGCTGCGCCTAGAAATTCTGTTCATAAAAGTTAGGAACAGAATCAGTTGCAAAGGGCAGCCCTGGTGGAATCCAACTCTCACTGGAAACAGGTTCGACTTACTGCCAGCAATGCGGACCAAGCTCTGACACTGGTGGTACCGGGAACGAACAGCCCTTATCAGGGGGTCCGGTACCCCATACTCCTGGAGCACCCCCTACAGGATTCCCTGAGGGACACAGTCGAATGCCTTTTCCAAGTCCACAAAACTTAAAACTGCACAGCCCAAAGAGGCAGAATGGGTCCCCCTTCCCATGGGCTCTCCACCTATGGGAGGGGCCAAGGAGGTTGGGTGCAGTGTGAGTTGGGTGGTGGCCGAAGGCGGGGACCTTGGCGGTCCGATTCTCGGCTACAGAAGCTGGCTCTTGGGACCTGGAATGTCACCTCTCTGAAGGGGAAGGAGCCTGAGCTGGTGCACGAGGTCGTGAGGTTCCCGGCTAGATATAGTCGGGCTCACCTCAACATACAGCTAGTACTCGAACAAATCTTCTTGAGAGGGGTTAGACTCTCTACCACTCTGGAGTTGCCCCCGGTGACAGGCGCCGAGCGGGTGTGGGCATACTTATCGCCCCCTGACTTGGAGCCTGTTCATTGGGGTTTACCCCGGTGGACGAGAGGGTAGCTTCCCTCCGCCTTCGAGTGGGGGGACGGGTCCTGTTGTTTGTGCGTATGCACCGAACAGCAGTTTGGAGTATCCACCCTTTTTGGAGTCCCTGGAGGGGGTGCTAGAGAGCATATCTTCTGGGGACTCCCTCGTACTGCTGGGAGACTTCAATGCTCAAGTGGGCAATGACAGTGAGACTTGGAAGGGCGTGATTGGGAGGAATGGCCCCCCTGATCTGAACCCAAGCAGTGCTTTGTTATTGGACTTCTGTGCTCGTCATGGATTGTCCATAACGAATACCATGTTCAAGCATAGGGGTGTTCATATGTGCACTTGGCACCAGGACACCCTAGGCCTCAGTTCGATGATCGACTTTGTGGTTGTGTCGTCGGACTTGCAGCCACATGTCTTGGACACTCGGGTGAAGAGAGGGGTGGAGCTGTCAACCGATCACAACCTGGTGGTGAGTAAGCTTCAATGGTGGGGGAGGATGCCAGTTAGGCCTGGTAGGCCCAAATGTATTGTGAGGTTCTGCTGGGAAAGTCTAGCAGAGTCCCCTGTCAGAGGAAGCTTTAACTCCCACCTCCGGCAGAACTTCGACCACATCCTGAAGGAGGTGGGGAACATTGAGTCTGAATGGGCCATGTTTCCATGCCTCTATTGTTGAGGCGGCTGACCGGAGCTGTGGCCGTAAAGTGGTCGGAGCCTGTTGTGGCGGGAATCCCCGAACCTGTTGGTGGACACCAGTGGTGAGGGATGCCGTCAAGCTGAAGAAGGAGTCCTACAGGACCCTTTTGTCCTGTGGGATTCTGGAGGCAGCTGATAGGTACCGGCAGGCCAAGAGGAATGCGGCTTCAGTGTTGCTGAGGCAAAAATTCGGGCATGGGAGGAGTTTGGGGAGGCCATGGAGAACAACTTTCGGACAGCTTCGAGGAGATTCTGGTCTACCATCCGGCATCTCAGGAGGAGGAAGCAGTGCAGTGTCAACACTGTATATGGTGGGGATGGTGCGCTGCTGACCTCGACTCAGGAGGTTGTGGGTCGGTGGGGGAGTACTTTGAAGACCTCCTCAATCTCACTAACATGCCTTCCAATGAGGAAGCAGAGCCTGGGGACTCGGAGGTGGGCTCCCCCATCTCTGGGACTGAGGTCACCGAGGTGGTCAAAAAACTCCTTGGTGGCAGGGCCCCGGGGGTGAATGAGATACGCCCGGAGTTCCTCAAGGCTCTGGATGTTGTAGGACTGTCCTGGTTGACATACCCTGCAACATTGCATGGACATCGGGGACAGTGCCTCTGGATTGGCAGACCGGGGTGGTGGTCCCCCTCTTTAAGAAGGGGGACCGGAGGGCGTGTTCCAACTACAGAGGGATCACACTCCTCAGCCTCCCTGGAAAAGTCTATTCGGGGGTTCTCGAGACTATGGTATGTCAGATAGTTGAACCTCGGATTCAGGAGGAACAGTGTGGTTTTCGTCCTGGTCTCAGAATCAGTGGACCAGCTCTACATCCTTAGCAGGGTCCAGGAGGGCGCATGGGAGTTTGCCCAACCAGTCTACATATTAAAATAAAGAGAAATAAAATCTCCTAATGGGGAATAAAAGCTGTAAAAGTTTTGACATAACCTCTTAGTCATAACTAAGAATGAAACATTGCTAAGAAAATTAATTTAAACATAGCTGTAACATTTACCCTCTGAATATCTGATGTTGACCAACCAGTGCAGAGCAAAATTTTACAGGAAAACACAAAACCCAGTTTAACACTGTTAGTTGACAGGTGATAGGGTCAGTGTGGCTGTGGTCCCAACAAATGAAGTGGTGCGCTTATAAGAAGTGATGTTCACTTTTATCTGAATGCTATGCTATGCAGTCCTACGAAACCTCGTCATCATCAGGTGGTCAGTGTTCAAATGCTTCCTTCATTTGCGGACTCAATGTTTATACAGATCAGCCAGAGTCTGCCTATCAGTCAACTATCAAACTTCTACCAGTATTTACAAATGTTTTTTATCTGTTCTGCTTGTTTAATGAAAATGCCCTTACTTGAAGAAGGTATGAAATATTAAGAAGCAAGTCACCCTAAAAACAACACATTAAATTCTCTTAGCCAGTGTACAGTATAACTGTGCGGAGAATATTTATAAACAGTGTGGGAGAGTTTCTAAGGGCTTAAAATATATAAAAATAACCATACAAACATATGGTTTCTACTTCGCGGATTTTCACCTATCGCGGGGGGTTCTGGAACACAACCCCCGCGATCGAGGAAGAATTACTGTATTGCATTTCATTTGGGAGCAAATATTTTATCATCCTCAAATATATTTGAATATCTGTAATATATTTTAGCTTATATTTTAGCTTAAATTATGAATTTAGATGTCAGGCCTTCTACACACCTTCTTTCATTCTATAAAAAAAGAAAATGAACTGGGTCAAGTAAAGGAAGATGAAAATTGAGCAGAATAATTTTAACTTTAAGAACATGACACTGTTTAAAAAAATACCCCTGACAGAATCAGACTGAAAATAGCATGGGTGAAAAACACTAAAATTACTACAGAATAAATAAGGCACAGTACCTGCAAAAAATGTGCATGGCCTCATAAACATCAGCTAAAAAACAAACACTTTTCTGTACGCACATATTGTACACATTAATTCTTTGAGCAAAATGTAAACTTTATCAAATCACCGATATGCTCTTGGATATAACCTGCTAGTTGCTAAGGTAAGTGATCTCGGACTATGAAATCACATATATTTACCACACACACACAAATATATATATATATGTCCTTGATAGAGCACGTGTATCAGTACCCTCCCATAGCTCAGTGCGAGTTTCAACTCCTTCCATTAACTACGTGATTTTTGTGACTGCTGTTAGCGAAGTTGTGTTTTTGGTTGTGCGTCACGCAAAATGGAACAGCGGAATTTGGAGCAACATTGTGCCATTAAATTTTGTGTTAAGCTTGGAGAATCGGCAAGTGTGACGTTTGAAAAGTTAAAACAAGCCTATGGGGAACATTCTTTATCCCGAGCTCAAGTTTTTCAGGGAGGCCTTCAACTTCGAAAACCAATGAAAACATCGAACGTGTGAACACTCTTGTGAGATCAGACCGTCGTTTAACATTAAGAATGTTGAGTGAACAATTAAATTTGAACAGATTTACCGTTCATCAAATTTTGACTGAACATTTGCACACGCGAAAGGTCTGTGCCAAAATGGTGACGAAAAACCTCACAATTGAGCAGAAAGACAATCGAAAAAACGCATTCCTGTGGTTCCCCAGCCCCCTTATTCACCTGACCTCAGTCCGTGTGACTTTTTCCTAAACTGAAAAATGTCCTCAAAGGACGTCATTTCGGGACTTTAGAAAACATCCAAAAGAGTGTAACGGACATGCTGAAGACCATACCGGTTGAAGACTTCCAGCGCTGCTACCAACAGTGGGAACAACGTCTCCATCGGTGTGTAGCTGCCCAAGGGAACTACTTTGAAGGGGATAACATTGATGTTTGAAAAAAATAAAAACTTTGGTAAATAAAAAATCAGTCTCATTACTTTTCTGCCACACCTCGTATATACTGTACATACTGTACATGCCCCCTGCTCGCTTCGCTCGCCAACAAATAAATTTTTTTTTACCTACACTTTGCTCGATCAGCTGCTGGCTTGTCGCATGATCTGCACTTCGCTCGCCTACCCCTTCCACCTGCCAGCACTACGCGCGGTTGTGAAGAGGTGGGCTGAACACACTCCAAGGAGACACAGTCGCTCCTCTGAAACCCCTCTTAAACGGTGATACAATGGGAAACAAATAAAAGTTTTTTTTTAACCTCCTCTTTGCTCGATCAGCTGCTGCCGTACCGCGTGATCTGCATTCTGTGTGGCGCTTTGAACTTTTGAAAGCCTGTGCAGCAGCTGTCCTTTTGTCTCACTGCCTTGTCTCTCTTCTCCCCGAGACATTCTCAAACACTATATTGCTTTTCGAAGTTCCGTTATTTCACCAAATAATATTTTACATTAGTTTGCGCTAATGCAGTCTTTACTCTCATTTTTTTGAGACTTTCAAATTTTCCTACTTCCATTTTCTCTGACCTGCTCTGCATGTGTATCATGGGACCTGCTTCCAAAGGTTGCAAGTATGACGTGACTTGTCCATCTCGCAGGACATAAAAGTGTCTCTCTGTCTCTCTTCAAAAGATCTCTCTTCCAAAGATCATGTCTCGTCGCAGGAAAAAAGTCTTGCATCGTTTTTTTTTTATATAATAGATATAAACAGGTATACATACATACATACATTGTCCAACAAGCTATATCCTAACACAGGTTAACGGGGGTCTGCTGTAGCCAAAACCAGCCAACACAGGGCACAAGGCAGGAACAAACCCCAGGCAGGGTGCCAGCCCACCACAGTATACAGTACAGGCCAAAAGTTTGGACACACCTCCTCATTCAATGTGTTTTCTTTATTTTCATGACTGAAGGCATCAAAACTATGAATGAACACATGTGGAGTTATGTACTTAACAAAAAAAGGTGAAATAACTGAAAACATGTTTTATATTCTAGTTTCTTCAAAATAGCCACCCTTTGCTCTGATTACTGCTTTGCACACTCTTGGCATTCTCTCGATGAGCTTCGGGAAAAAGAAATGGTTTTCACTTCACAGGTGTGCCTTATCAGGGTTATTTAGTGGAATTTCTTGCTTTATCAATGGGGTTGGGACCAGCAGTTGTGTTGTGCAGAAGTCAGGTTAGTTGGACGATCATTTATTTTTCAACAGGACAATGACCCCAAACACACCTCCAGGCTGTGTAAGGGCTATTTGACCAAGAAGGAGAGTGATGGAGTGCTGTAATTGGTCATGAAAATAAAGAAAACACATTGAATGAGGCGGTGTGTCCAAACTTTTGGCCTGTACTGTACATACATTTCTGTCTTTTCAAATGCCACCCAGCCTAGCAATAAACTATTCAATTCTATGAGGCAACAAACACTATCAAAGGATTTGATGCCGTAGAGACAGTTAATTAGTACTTTTATGCTTGTGCCATAAACCTGTTCCATATCATAAGACTGTCATCTCCTTCACCATACAAAAAGATCATTATGTTAATACCTACACTACCAATCAGTTTGCATCACCAATTCCAAGTGTGTGCGTCAGTCCATAACTCAGTAACACAATCTGCTTGGTTATTACTTGTTGTGTTTCATACATGTTGAAGATATGTATTTTGTGTTAGTGACACTTTAGTTTAGGAATTGCAAAAATACCTCTATTACTCATTTACTCTTATGTAACAAGACCTTAAGAAAAGTTTCTTTTGATATTTATAACATTGGATATTCATCTTTGCAATGTGACCTTCTAACACAACTTCACTTTGGAATGGTCAGAGGTGTCTTAAGTGAGACATATATCTCTTGATATTATATTACTCATTATATGGCCTGTGAATTCTTCATATTTATAAGTAATTTTACCAGTATATCAAATGTCACACTGCACAGAGGTAAATAGCCACGTTAGTGACACTTTGTAAATGTTATGAAAACCAAAAGATGCCTTAGTTAAAGAGTTGTTACATAACAGTAAATGAGTAATAGATGCATTTTTGCAATACCTAATGTGTTATCAATATTTTTTTATTTTATACGGTTACACATTCATTGTTGCATGTTGTGCACCAGCAGAAACACTAAATTATACTTTTCATCTTACTGTAATGTTAAATGAAAATAAACTGAATCTAATTTGTTAATAATAGCCAAAGGAATGTCTTCAAAATAAAAAATAACTGTTTAATCAGTTTTGCTTATTTGCTCTGTAAGCAATCAATCTGGCATTAAATTTGTGTTATATCCATTATCTAATACAGCCTTTGATATAATGAAGGTTTAGATAGGATTGGCTAGAGACAAAAATCTGATTTTTGGTAACTGCAGTTAAATTAAACTATATGGAATATGGCATCCACAAACATCTAATCCAAGTAAAAGTGAAAAAAAAGCTTTTCATCGTATTAATTCTGAGTACTCTTTATATTAAATAATGACAAATACAGTATTTCAGAATGTAACAGGCACAAACAAAGAACACCTTGTCAAGTATTTAAAGGTAATTTAAACTTGGAAAGGAAGCACATTACCATACAGATTACTAGACAAAGGAATACAAGAGCAAGGCAAAAAGCAATTACATTCCATCTCTTATCTCTAACTGATGCTTGGAACTCTTCATTTATTAAATAAAAAAAAATTATACCCAGAGTGGCTTTTATCAAAATGATTTTTGCAACTTAGGGCACACTTCTTTACGATGTTACTCTTGGGAAAGAACTTGCTTAAATAAATATCATTACTTTGGGAATGATACTCTCAACCATAGTAACCAGAAAACTGGATAATAATAAAAACAAAGTCTTGTTTACTTTGATAAAGATCCACTGTGAACATAAAAGTCTAAATTCAGTAGAGAAAAAGAGTCTTAATTTTCCGTCTTCTTTCATAGCTTCATAGCTGAAAATGTACCATTAACTTTTAATCACATTTGTAAAACAGTTAACAGTCCTCAAGAATTAATGAATGTAAAAGAAAATTTGGTGAAACCATCCAAGAGTGGCACAAAACCAGTAAGAAAAATGTATTGAAAAATGGGACTAGGTTAAGTAACTAAATAATACAATTATTACCATGATGATGAGGGGAAACAGATACAAACTGAATTTTCATTTAAAGCAGACATAAGACAACCACAGACTTTTTGTAAGGAAAATGCTCAAAAAACAAAAACATTTTAAAGACACGTGAGATTACCTGCAAGAACTCAGCGTTAAATATTACACATTTCTGTATTTTAAGACTAAATATTGGTTTATGTATTGAGGACAACATTCTTGGAAAAAAAATATTGAGAGAAGAATACTTTTTTTATGGACTTAAAGAATGGCTTTCAAATTGCCCGACACAAAGTGGTGGTGCTGTGTAGATTATACTCTTAATGTAATTCGTTATACATTTTTAAAATCCAAAATGACCAAAATGAGCTGATAAGTTATTCACAAAGTAGCCTGTGCTCTCACCCCAAGTAGAATAAGCACTTCAAGAAAATGGATGATTGACCTATTTCCTGAGTGTCAGACTTGCAATGGCTCATTGTAACACCAGAGGCAGGAGTGTGCACTGAGTGGTCCCTTGGCACCACTTCTCAGCAGGCATGAACAGGCTGGAGGAAAACAGAGTGACACGTTGCTCTGAAAAACACAGGTGACCACAGGTGACCACATCCACCAAAAATCAATTATAGATCAGTGTGTGCTACTGAAGAAGCAGACAAGGTGAAAAAAATCTTATTTATTTGAACAAAATCATAATCTAAGTCAATCCGAAAAAAAAGACGGCATCATATTTCAATGGATAAATCCAAAAAGAGCAAGTACACAAGGTAAAATCCAAAAACAGATACAAGTAAAAAACAGGAATCCCAAGAAGCAACATGAATAAGGCCAACTAAATAACTACAACAACAAAGCAAAGGTCAGAAAGATACTAGATAGAGAACTTAGGATAGAACAACACAAAACGTTGAATGTGCTGTAGTCACTTTGCTTAACTGTCAGGGTTGCTGAAAATCAGCACACTTTTGCTGTGCCACATAATATTACACATCATTATCAAATTAGTAGTACCAAACATCTTCACTTTAGAGCCACCATGACTTACATATAATTTGCAGGTGAATTTTCACCTTCAGACCCTTAAAATTTAAATTTGATTATTTGATCGTATACCTGCCAAACATACTCTCCCAATGTTACTTACAAGATCAAGGATAAAATACAAATGTGTATATATGTTTATTTTTACTTTTGGAGCACAGACTGGTTAAGTGATTTGTTCAGGATCACATAGTGACTGGAAATTAACAATTAGCCTTCAGCCTTATGGTTTATAGGTTAGTGACCCAGCCACTATGTCACACTTTCTATGTTATAAAAAGATTTAAAAGATATTAAGGTCAATGTGACACAGTATAAAAGCTCTTGTAATTAAATGGTTCCTTTTCATTATTTTAGCTATAATTCTTCATGCTATTTTTATTACCATATTCCTTTTGTCTGGAAGAATAATTTGGGGTCATAATTTGTCAGTTCCACAGTCCAACTATTTTCACTTATAAATAGGGCACATTACTTTTTTCATAATTGAGTAATACATTTGTTGTATGGTGATGTCAGTTCAATTTCCTTTGCATTGTTGGATGGCAATATTATACTTGAATATTGCTCTTTTATATCAGCAATACATCAATAAAATATTTTATGAGAAGTACTTTTTTTGTTTCATAGGATGGGAGAATTTTAGGTTATGAAAACCATTAGCTGTTAATAAAACAAAAAATTGAACTGACTGTTAAAGTACAGAACAGAAAAGCAAGCATGACTCATAGTCATTTCTATTCAACCTGCTTCAAAACGTAATGTACAGTGGATTGAGAAAGCGTTCAGACCCCTTCACTTTCTGTATCTTAGATTTCATTTAAATAAATACATCTGCCATTTTTGCCCATCAAACTACTCTCAATAACCCATAATGACAAAGTGAAAATGTTTTCAGAAAGACTTGCAAATGTATTAAAAATCAAAAACTGAAATCTCTCATTTCTATAAATACTCAGACCCTTTGCTGTGATATTCCAAATTATGGTCAGATGCATCCTGTTTGCTGTAATTATCCTCATCATTAAAACTGTTCTTGGGATGGATTTTCAAGAACAGAAGAAAAATCGTATCATCGCATACTTGACAATATCCAGACTGATATAATAAGGTATGAGATTCCACAATTTTAGTATTTCAACACAATGTGTTTGTGTTTAATACAATATATGGATTTTTAATAGCAAAATTTGTATGCTTTTGGGCTTGTAGCAAATGAGAAGTTTGTACATGTTGTTATTTTTGGTTTCCATTTTTAAAATGCTTTTCTGTACTTATTAAAATACTAAAATTTGATTTTATTCTATTGTTGCACCATTGACAGACATGTCATCCTAATACTGGATAATGTCTTTCATAATGTGTTCCCTATTTAAGATGGCCTCTCATTAATAAACACATCCATGTAGTGGATCAAAGATCACTCTCTAAAAACATTCTCTTCTCTTTCCTTCACGTGTTAGAGCCAAAAAAAAAAAAAAAACACTAAAAAAAAGTTTGCTTTGATATTTTGGCTTTGATTTTTGGATCTTGATTAATTTGCTCTTGACTTCCCAATTTAGAGCCTGTTTTTTCACCACTCTTTTTTATCTTTCCATGTCTTGGTCATACTTTTTAATTGCTCTGCCGTTAAAAAATAAAAGTAAAAAATAAACACACAAAATCACTTTATGGTAATTCATCATAGACTGCAGGAAAGATGGAATATACAGTATACTGGGAGGGTGTTTAGAGGAACTACACAGATTTCAAACTGCTTGTATAATCCAATGCCTGATTCATGATGTATTAATGAGTGTACTCTAGAGATGTGATAATAAACATGAACTTGAAAACAACACAGCTTGTTTACTCAATCACAAAAGTAGACAGATACTATAGTAAAGAAAGACCTACAATGTATTTTATTCAGGACACTTTACTTTTTAATGATGAATTGTCAATTAAATTTCTAAAAACTGAACTTTAACATCTTTAGATGTTACCAATCCACATTTTATGATAACTTTTTGCAAAAGTAGCACTTACCAAAATCTGCAAATGCAGACTGCCCAGTGTTCTTTACAGAAGCAGGACTCTTTATCTTGATGTATTGTGAGAAGTTGCCATTCTGGTTTTAAAAACAAAAACATTTTTACAATTTAGTGATATATTACCTGCTTATTAAAATGAAATGAAATCCTTAATGACAAGTGGTCTTTACATAACAATCAATACTTTTGTACAATAAAAAGACAAGCTGTACCTCAAGATAATCTTGCATATATAGTATGCATTTTAGTAAAAAACATTATAAGTATTTGCATATAAAACAGATTGAATTAGGTGGTTTATTTTTGAAGCTGTTGTTAGCATACAGATCTTATACTCTGTAAGTATAACCTAGTCAACTGTGATAAGCACAAACACTACCCTTGTGTCCATGCCTGGCATGTTGTAACTTATGTTACTGCTCAATTTAAAGTCTTTCACAGTCATGTAACTTCTAGACAGAATATTATCAGTATTTTTTTCAGGCACAGCAAATTAAGAAGAAGTAATGTGAACATCACTAGAACCCCAATGTTATCTTGGTCAAACTAAGGAACATATTCATTCCATAAAGGTGCAAACACGTACGGTATTTTGTACATGTTAGAAAGAGGTTTGTAAGCCTCATCTGCTGACACCAAAAGTGTCCATGTACTGATAGCATTCATGGTTCAATCTGTTTCTCCATAATGCTTCTTGTTATCAGACATTGTAGTTTTGTCACACTATACAGTATTACATCATTTCTGATTCAAGTCGTGTATGATCTAAGCAATCGTTAGCCTGCAAGCATTTGGGAACTGCTATCTTGTTGAATTGTTAGCACTAATTACTCAATGGCTCTGTCATTTTTTGAGTGGGGTTTGCATATTTTGCCTACACCAACAAATGTTTTATTCGTGAAAATTACGAAAACAAGCAGGAAGTTCATTTGTGACTCTAAACTGGCCACATAAAACCACATGGGTGTATCTTCTGACTGCTCAATGCTGATTCATGGTCTCTGAGCAGCATTGGACTCCCTTCCCCTAATCAAAATGACCAGATTCAGGAAAAAACAGGGATTTAAACGTTTTGTTTTAGTCTATTATTGTATATGTAAAGACGTTAAGCAACCACACTACATTCCTCCAAGGATGGTGCCTTATTAACCTGAGGACTATGTTGTCTGGTGAGGTGTGCTGTTGATAGGATTAACTATGACAAACTGGTCTAAGAGGAGGTGCCAGACAAACAGCAATCCATTAATGACTCTCATGGCAGTCTCAAATCAAAGAGAACCTCACCCTATGATGTTGTTCTCTTGGTTTCATCAGAGTGTAATTTCCATTACATACTGAGACCGTTCACATCTGAGTGTGATTGGGCTGGGATAGGAATCACCATTTCCAAATTTAAAGTCATAGTCCACTTGAAGAAGACCAGAGGACAGACCAAGAACATGCAAGAGAGACTGTATCTCTAAGCTTTCTTGTAAGTGTCTGGAAATTCCTAGGTGGTATTGGAACACATTGCTAAACATAGTGTGGCCTATTTAGCCCCAAAATAGCATGTTGCAGTCGTGATCTTCATCAGGATGAGTAGAGGGAAATGATGATAATTAATGACAAAATAGTTCAAATAGTTCAAAACTGATGTGTTGGTTGACACTTAAAAATGTTGTCATGCATGTGCTTCAGAGGGCCATATTCCAGACTCATCAGAAATGAGCATTACCACCCTGGGACACAAGGCTTGCTGACTGTCTCTTTTCCACCCACAGCTCCGAGAAGATGCCCAAAGAGACTCCTTCCAGTCTATAGAAGCATATTCCTGTTAGGAGATGCATAATTTGGGTATAGGCATCCTGCAGCCTGACTTGTCTTCAGAGCGTTATTATTGTAGCCAGTGGCAGATGCCACCTTTTGTTGTATTGTGCGCCACAGTGTGCCTGTAATTTTGCTTGAACTTATTATTTCAGTAAATGGGATGAGCCGGCTTACGCCCCAACATTTCATCGGGACTACTGTATTCCTCTTTGTCGATGACAATGTCTTCTTTTAATTCTTGTATAATTAAGCATTTACTTACACAGCAGTTATCAGACAATACTAAAAAAGCTATTAATCAAATAGGATTGTTCATAAATGACTTCATCCCATCCTTGGAATTATTTTGATATATATTCTTAAATAGTTTACTCCTTAGAATTTAAATTTTGACAAATAGTTCTGAATGCACAAGAACAGCTCTAACTGTACTGTATTTAACTTACTTTCTTAGCTATTATCCAATATGTTACAATGGTGCAGCCAAGATAATTTAAATCAATATTGCAGTATTTGATTAGAAGTCTAAAACTCTGCTGTTATAGTACTGCAGTTTCTCAGAGTGGTACTGTAACACATGTCTTCTGCTCCAACCAGTTTCTAATTTAGAGGCTAATTCCAATCATTAATTAATTACTTTAATTAGGTGCCTCATTTTCTCTTTCATTTTTCCTTTCAAAGTCATAAGCAGGCTGCAGTGTGTGATTAACTTCTAAGGAATTTAAAACACTACCCAACAAAGAAAAGGGGCAAGCCACATTTACTGTAGCTTTTATTGCACTGGACTCACTTTGTGCTCTTTATTCATTTTTTATTTTTTTAAGGAATTCACATTCTTACAAAATATTTTCTCTCTCAGGTGATTCAAAGTGTTTAAAAATGAAAATAAACAGAAGTAATAGAGTAGATGACAATATTCTTTAACGAGAGATTTCATCTCACATTCATTCATTCCATTCTTAACAAAGAAGTTGATGACAGTAATAGTTAATAATGTAAAAAGTACATTGTATAGTACACAGTAATACAACAAAATTGTAAAAATGTTCTTGCAAACATATGCTTGTAAAGTTAATTGGGAATTGGTTCAAGTGACCGATTCCTGCCTTGCATCTAGCGCTGCTGGTTCAGACTCCAAGTACTGCAACCATGACATTACTCAAGTTCAATAATGGCTGGAGGAACAAAAATACTTATAAATGTATTACTTTGTATGTGGCAAGCAAATTATTGGCAAATCTTTAGAAATTAAAGAATTACCTGACATGAAAAAAAATTAAATAATAAAATCACTATGAGATTATTTAAGCTAATACCTAAATAATAACAGTAAATGGGCCCTGCAAGAACTCACTGTTAGGAATGAAAAGAAAAACTGCAGCTGTGGCCCTTCAGGCATAGGTTTGGCAAAAATGGTTGAAGTGCATTAACTATGGATAATTAAGATTCATTTATTTGTGGCATGATATTATGTTAATATCATTATTACATCAAATAATAAGGCAGTAAATTTCACACTCTGCTATGTACAGTATATACTACATTCTTAAAAAATAATATGTATGATGGCAATGGAGAAACTAGTAAAATGTAACAAATAACGGTACACACATTATTTATTATATGATACATTGTTTTTCCCAGAAAATATTAAGCTATCCACCTTCAGAGACAATACAATTTTCTTTGTTCAAAGAATAAATCCAGTTGTTCACTTAAAGTTTTCAGGATCTACTTGCTAGACAGGTGTACTGTATGTCTCATATAACTTGACTTGTGAGTGCCACATTTTCTGACAGCCACATGAAATTAAAAAGATAAGAAAAAAACCTATTATATCCAGACTCTGTTCCTTTTACAGAATACCAGAGCTAACATAATGAACAAAACTATTACAGTTTATACTACAATGTATTCACATTTCAAATGCTGAAATATTAAAATCCTTAAATCCATTTTCACATTTGCAGTATCTCATTCAGTTAGCTAGAGTTGCTAATATTAATCTTGGTAGCAATGGACCAGAGTTCATCTTAAACATAATTTCAGTTCAAGGCCAAGTATGAACTCAAGCACATATAGTTCCATTTGCACAAATATGACAGGGAAATTTAATGTTACCAGATAATCATAGATCACAAAGGGAGAACCTTGAAACATCCCTGGCTGTATTCAAACGAACATCTTATGATCTGTGGGATAGCAATTCTAAGTGCATTGTGACTTGTAAAAATGATACTTTAAAGTGAAACAAAATCACAATATTAAACATGAAATGGCAAGATTCCTTTGTTAATTTTCTAAACATATAAATCTCAGCAGAAGATTTAAAACTGAAAATATGGTATATATGTAACCTTTATTTTTTTTTTTTAATACTTTGCTGCTTTATAGCTCCAGAGTTATTAGTGTCTGTTTCTCCCTGGGCACTGCTGCTACCTGTGTTGGCGCCATGGCATAAGTTATACAGAAGATTAATTACAAACTTTAACTTGGAACAGACAAAGTGAATGGGGGTTTGGGTGTAAACATATCATGAAATCGTTTAGAACAGGTGTCCCCAACTCTGGTGCTGGAGGACCGTAGTGGCTGCAGGCTTTCATTCTAACCCTTTCCTTAATCGGTGACCAGTTTTTGGTGCTAATTAACTCCTTTTCAATTCATTTTAATTGATTTGTTTTTTAAGAAATGTTCCCCTAAATTTCTTCATCATTCCTCTGAGCTACTTCATTTCTTTCCTTAAATGTTACCCAAATAAAAATTAAATGTGAAGTTAGTGAGCCAACAGAAGACCAACTAAGTCAGAGCCTCAAACTCCAACCAATTTCACTCTAACCAGCTGCTTAATCTTGATGTTAATTAAACCCGTTCTTTAATTTCATGGCTTGCTGTTGCTCTCACTGTGCAATAGCACACATTTCCAAAACTGTTGATTTTCTCTTTTCTAAGAACTCTGTTAAAATGTTTTGGGGACCTGAGAAGATCAACATTCCTGAGACCTTCATCTTTATTTTCAGGTGTTGATACCAGACACTGTCTGCTGGTCATATTTGGCTCATTTTGTATCTCATTATTGTTTGGCTGCTAATTAGGGAAAAAGAAACAATTAAGGGGTATGAGTCTTCAAGAGCAAGACAATTGCAATTAATTCAAAAGAAATCAATTAGCAGCAAAAACAGGCCACTCATTACGAAAAGGGTTAGAATGAAAACTTGCTGCCAGTGCAATCCTCCAGGACCAGAGTTGGGCACTCCTGGTTAAGAATAAACATATGCAAGGAATAAGTATTAACTTATTAAGAAATCATCTTAAAAAAACAAACAGACATGTACAGTAGTCAACAATGTTTGCTTTAAAGGTGACATGTTGGTGAAATGGTATCACAGCATTCTCAAAGTCCTATGGGACTGAGTTTAAAGTCTTGCCCAGTTACTCATTTTGTGAAGTATGCACAACCTATCCGAGTGTGCTTATTTTGAGGTATATATATATATATATATATATATATGGTTGCTTTGAGTATGTCAGTCCTCCAAGTTTGGCAGGTTACGTTAATGAGCAATTCTAATTTGGCCTGGTATGAGATTGGGAAAGACCATTCATAAGTGTGTTGTGTGATAAACTGGCATCAGGTTTGTCTCATGACTCCACTCAGTTTAGCTGAGATAGGCTCCAGCGTCCAAACAATCTGTAATAGTATAATATGTAGAAGAAATTAACAGATAGATGTTCAGCTTAGCACAGTATGCTAAAATATTTCTGAAACACTATTCTTGTTTCTGTTCTATGACTGAATAACACCCCATAGATCCTGCCCCCTTAGTTTGAATTCTGTAATTGGTCATCATCATCGTCACTGTGGAGTGTGAATATTCTCCTTATAACTGCTAGGGTTTCTGCTGGGTACTGTAGTTTTCCCTCACCTCTAAAGACACACAGGTTGGGTTAAGCGGTGACTCTAAATTGCCTGTAATGTGAAGGACTGGTGCCCTTGTCCTGGATTGTTTTCCACGTTATGCACATTGCTACTGGTATGAGCTCCAGCTCTGTACAGCCCTAAAAGTAATTAAACTGGTTTGGCTATATATGTATGCATGTATATATGTATTGTGGCGAGCGGCTGGGGGCGGTACCCACCCGGGACGCCTGGAAGGACCGAAGGAGGGAATACACCTCCTCTGGACCACCAGGGGGTGACCGCCCTGGTGGCTATGGGGACCACAGGAAAGGAGCATGGAAGCTCAACCCTATAAGGGCCCATGGTCACCGCCAGGGGGCGCCCAGATGCCTGGAGAGGCCTGGTCTTCAGCACTTCCACCACACCAGGAAATGCTGGGGGGAAGAAGACCAGGGACACCCAGAGTGCTTCTGGGTGCACAGACGGCACTTCCGCCACACCAGGGAGTGTCGGCAGAAGTTCATTGGGAGGCACCTGAAGCATGTCCGGATAGATATGAAAGAGGCTGCCTCCCTTCATTCGATGGCTGGTGTTGGGTGGAAGAGGACAGAGCTCGGAGGAGAGGAGTGGAGGATGTTAGAAAAGGGAAAGGCATTTTGAGAGGCCAGGACTGAATGGTGATTGGTGCAGGGGCACTGGGTTGTGTGTGACACTTTGTATATAAAACGTATAATAAAGGTGTGTTGGTTGGTGAACCATCGGTGTCCGTCTGTCTGTGTCTGGGCAAGTCTCCACAGTATGTATGTATGTATGTATGTACTGTATGTATGCTTGCTCTCATTTCCATTTTGGGATTACTATTAGTGGAGCCTAGATATACCTGTAATCTATCACTTTACAAAGTCAATCGCAAGTTTTTGTTTTCTTTTTCAGTTTCCCCATATTATGTGTATATGAACAAGATATCCTGCAATGTGAAATTTATGCAGAAATATGTTCCAGATACATAAAAAATATCTAAAAATTGAATTATAATACCATTTAATTGAACATGGAATTCTAACTAGAAGAAATGTATGCCATCAAGAGTAACATTATTCTGAATCATAAATTGAAAAATAAGCTGAATATTTTTATTTTGCTGAATATTATACATTAATTAAAATAAAAATAAGGCTATTAAAATGTGCAGTAGTATTTACATAAATTTGTCACAGCACAGTGCTCTATGTCTGTGCATAAACTCCCAAATAAACAGGACAAGTAAACTGCTATACAAAAAAGCAGATTAAAGGCATTGTATTTATCCTTTAAGCTAGTCTATTTGTTTTTAACTGATTGTGTTGCTCATCACTTCATTTAATGTAACAAATACAATTTTTTTTTTTTCCAAGATATTTTATTTAACCCTAGGGACTGTTTGACCTGATTCAGTGTCTGCCACTCTGTGGTCAGTTTGTTAAGCTGTAATGTTACTTTATCCATGCCTAGCAGAGAATTTGAGATACTGCAGTCTCAAGCTTCTCTGATTATACAACTGATATTTAAGACTTCAGCATATAACATATGATAAGAGTATTTAATGGTACTTAACTGTAGTAGGCACTGGCAGGCTGCATAACCCATTCATTTTATTCTTGAAATTTTACTTTAAAACAAATCTTGTTAAATCTCTGAAATGTCAGCTACATCTGTACACAGTATGTGAGCACCTTTTGTAAGAGTTTGTTTTATCAATAGCATTTTTTAATATTTATAGTATCTCAGGGATCCTATTTCTTGGTGAAGAGAAAATTCAAAGGTAAGCATGACATCCATATTTTAGATTTTAACGCAAGATAGAGGCCCTTCATACAAAAAAATGTAAAAACTCACATTGTGGCTTGATGCATTTTAAAGAGTTTTGCCAAATAAAATCACCATGTCTGTATCTATAGCAAAAATTAATTCAACTAATTGCAACTAAAATCTGCCCAATCGAATTTTCAGTTTTGTTTTAAGGTGGAGCCTATCTTAGCTGTACAGTATCAGGTACAAGGAAGGAAAGACTGTGTGCTAGTTTGCTGCAGGGCACCTTTACACAATGTCACACATGCGTGTCTGGGGATCACACTCCTGGCTCTAATGAGGTAGGCAAAACTACCCCAAGACAAGGTGGTGCTGGTGATATTATTTTCTCCTTCCTACTTCTCAGCCAAGAAAAAGCGCCCCAAGAGGGACGACCGACCCCGTCCTTCTGCCTGAGAAGACTCAAGAAAAACGGTCCCCACTATATAAAGCCATCCCATTTGCAGAAGGGAAGGTGGAGTCAGATGCTATACTGATTGTATCGGAGGACAGACCTCCTACCAGTAATTGCAATGTTTGCCAATAAAGAAACTATTTTGTTTTGAGACATTCTCAGCTGTCTTTTAAATTAATATTAAATGGGTTACCAGGGTGGTATCTCAAACTTTCTTTAGTTCTCTGTGTTGTGTACCTGCCCAATCACCTGTTACAACATAAAACCTTAATCAGAATGAGCTAATTTAGAGATGCCAATTAACCTAACACTCATTTATTTACGATGTAGGAGAACTGGACTACTTGAAGAAAAATGCATGTAAACAGGGACTGTGATTGGAGGGCCAGCCTCCAGGGGCAGCAAGGCAGCAACACTAACCAAGTGCCATCAGGCTACCTAGCAGAAAATTGACAAGTTCAAAATTAAGGTCAATGCATTCAGCGGAACCTAACAAAAATGTTAATATATAGTAGTTAAACGCTTTACTTTATGAACGCAGGTTGTCACTATTATGGGTATGTGCTGGCTGAACACATATTGAATAAAAGGAAGAAAGTCCTGTTTTATTGTCACTTTATTGTTTAAACTATGTTTTTCAAAATGTGCCTTATAAAATGAACACAGAAAACACATTCAGCTAGAAAAAAAATAACATGTCTTAACAAAGACAGAGCTGATCTTCCAATCCATGCATAAAGACAGTGTATGTCCACTCAAGGGAAGGCTTAGGCACGCAAAGATTTCTTTGCTGCTGAGGCCGATCGATGGGGTAGTGGAAGCATAATGGTATGGGAATTGAAAAGCTACTACCACCAGCACAGGCATCTGCAGCTGATTAATGTTGATGTCAATTTTATGTACTTTCTACTACAGCAATTAAGAATGCAGTAGAGTGCTTCTTGCTAAAACAGAACTTTACTGATAATTACAAACTACATTGCTAGATGGTGTGGATAACAAACATAAATACTTGGAAGACTTGAATAAAGGAATACCTTATTCTGTGATAAAAATGAATATCTTATTAAATATTATTTCATAAAGACTCAATGCCTAACCATTTAATAGTGAACAGGGTAACATTTTGCACACTTCAAATTTATAAGAATGAAGCATGATCAAAATTTTGAAATATTTTTGCATTTCTTTTTAATTTCCTTCCTCCGTATAGCACCAAGAGGCTCAATGGTTAGCTGTTTGGTTTGAATCTTGCAAATGGTCAGTGTCTAAATGTTTTTTTTTTCTGCATACTCCATTTTATGAACATGCATAGCAATTACTTATTGCTCCAATAGGTTTGTAGTATTACAGTGTGGTAGAAATGTGTCCCATTCAGGGAGCATCTCTGCCTAGTACCTGAAAACCTGAAATGAATTAATAAAGTTTAAAAATATCATGTGCATTTTGTTTCCCTGTAATAATTTTGCAAAATGTGTTTAGTTTACTGTACACAGTTAAGCACCAGTGGTCTGCAAATATAAAACCCACCACAGATTAATATTTAAAATTTGTCTACCTGTTATGCCATTAGTGAATGCTGAAAGTTACTTGGCAGGTATGCTCCATTGACATCTTCTGCCATTTTAAATTAGTTGACATTTTTGTAAAGGACCAGGAGATATGATAATTTTCAAGAACTGAAACAAAAACAGTTTTCTAGAACACCAAAGTATTGGTATCAAAAACAAATTCCAGAGAGCTAAACCATAAGAAAAGTCAAAACAAGAATTGCTGGGTGTAAAAGTAAGATCAAGAGAGTAAGATCAACAACCAAACCTGTGAGAATGTCACCAGAACCAAAATGTTAAGACCATGAACTGAATTAAATAATGGAAACTATGAATCGTTAACCAGAATACCTATCACTATAAATCCAAGTCTAACACTATTAAAATTTTAAATCTGTAACCTCAGACAGAGAAATGAAGCATTGCAGTGGAGATCCTTGTGAGGCATTCCATCACAATGGTACAGCGCATCCTCACAACACATCAACAAAATGATGAGACACTAAAATGCCGGTGTGACACACTTAAAATAACAGAAACATTTGTATCTTTTTCAACTAAAGACTTAGTCCAAAATACACATATGGCCAATGTTCTTTGGAAATAAAGTTTAAAGAATATTCAAATCAAGAGAACAGAAAAAAATTATTAAAGACAAAAACTATTTTCAGTAAGATGTCTGAGGATTGCTAATTCTTAACACTGTTAAGTCTCATATAATGTAAGAAATAAAAGATCAAATATTTACAGAGAGGACTGTACAAAAGAAAAAGGGACCAGCAACTCTGGTACAAATCTCCTACTAATTCGCTCATAAATAGGCAACTGTGATTTTTAGTAATCAGTAATACAGAATAAACAACTGAATGTATCCATGTAATAAAAATTAGTGAGCATAATCTACATTAGCTAATAACACTGTAAGATCAACAATAAATCAATATTATTTAGATCATTATAAATTAAGGTAACACAAACAATGAAGAGCTCAAAATATTTAAACCCTATGCTGTAGCCTCCTTTTATTAATACTCTTCAATGTTTTGGACAAAATACCCTTTCACGCACACGTAAGTGTCACAAGAGGTAGAGCCTATCATGGCAGCACTGAAAGGAAAGCAAATGCATGGCAGGCACCATTCATTGGCACACCTATACCCCCATTACTGTTCACATGGAGACAGTTTAGAATCACTAACTGACTTAATTGAGTAAAACCCCAAAGACATGGAATTATTTGCAGACCACCAGGTATGGAATTCTGATCCTAAGACATTGGATCTATGAGGCAGTAGAGCTAATCACTTTTTGTTTAATTGTGATCTTTCATGCATTGCCAGCTTGTTCAAGGTTGATTCCTGCTTTTGCCTTCTCTAGTCTCCTCTAAACAATAAAATCGGCTCAACAAGATCAAAATTATTATTATTATTATTTTGTTCCAGAAAAAACTGGAAAGTGACACTACAGTCAAAATATTGACATCAAACACTAAAATTACTTATCCTGAAAATGCGTCATTTTAATCAAAATAATGAAAAAAGTCTCAACAGCTGGAGATGAAAACTCCATTCACATAATGCAGTACAAGACAAGGTGCGCACAATGATGGTTTGCTTTGCAGAATACTCCTCTGCATTAGCTGTAACCTTTAATGATGTTAATCTTTGTACATTCGGAGCTATTTCCTTTATACTCTAAATAATACTTCCATTTTCAAACTTCTCTTTGTAATTGAGCAGGAGGATTCAACAGACTATGCTATGAGTTTATTATTGTCTAAACTTGAAGCTTGAAAATGGTAACAAACATCCTGGGGTAATTACAGAGGGAAGCTCTCTCTGTCTTTCAGTGTGAGAAGTATGAATCCACATCTACAACAGAGTAACCTAAAATAGAACTTCATTTGTCATGTATCATATGCAGAAGGTGGCACAACTAGGTATGGCTGTTCACTGAAGGTCACAGGGTAAGTACGAGGAAGTGTCAACAGTAATAACAAAAAAGGAAGATTTACAGGATGCAAGAGACAGCACTGGCAGTGGCAACCACTTTAATTAAAGTGTCATGTAAAATACCCAGTGTAAGTAAACTGCCTACCACAACATTAAACATTTTTTACACCACTTTTAAATTCCATCTGATAGTTAAATGAAATAATGCGTTTCACAAACTGCTAAAATGTTTTCTTAATTTATCCATATTTACAGCATATAATAATTACCATTCTGAAAACCAAAAGCGGCATATTTAAGTTAACTCAGCTGAGGTGATTTAATGAAACACAGATGTTTAAAATCTAACTTCTCTACCTAGAGGGAATATCAATTATTAAATTCATTGTAAACGAAGCCCCCACAATTCTAATTAAATCCCTACACTATAAAATGTCTGAAACAAAACAAATGCAGAACAGAAGGTCCAGATGCCACATCTTCTGAAGTTAATAAGGTATTTTCAATCATTAATATTTTGCATTTCACAGTGGCATCCCTTAAACCTTATAAATATGTAATCCCAAAACTGTCTAAATATCGTCATTGTTCTAACTTACAGTACACAGTGGTAATGAAAACTACTGATTTCCCAGCTACAATTTTGCTTTGTATTATGTTGCAATATGAAATCTCATGCATTTTTCTAATATTTTGGTGGCAATAATTTAAATCTAAACATTACTAAAGTGAAAACGATGCTGCAGTTCTTTCTATTTTCTTATCTTTCTTTTCTCATTCAGTCTAAGAATGACACAAGAACCAATACTTCAGTACTAATTCAGTACCAAAGGTCCAAAAACATAGCGATACCAGCTTTTTTACAGTATTGGTAATACCGAGAAAGTCAGTTCTGCACTCCTATGTGACTTCAAGCAGACAAATTACTTTGGAAGGTACAATAATGCATGAGAAGAACATGAGTAAAAACTACATATACAAATGGCTCACAATGGTGATGCTACAGCACTGCATGAACACACGTCGACAAGACAAAAAGAAGGCATGTCTGGAAATGCATTGTGTTTGTGCAGGTGTAGAAATCACACTCATTTTGGAAAAAAAATCAAAACACACATAGGCATGAATTATTTCCACTTTTACATTATAGAATTCACTCAGAAACAGATTTGTGCATGCAGTGAAAGTGAAACAAATGTTACTGATCCAATGCAGTGTAATCATTTAGCTTGTTTTGTCACACATTTGTGTAAGGGAGATGAACACATATTAAGATTAATTGCTTTTAATAGTGTCCTACACAGTCCAGTTCACATGTGACGAATCAGGAAGACGGACCTCACAGACATCCGCAGTTACGTGCATATAGGACTGTGAGATATGGGAGGACCACCAGTGCTAACAACAGTTGTAGCAAGTAAACAGTGATGCAAGATTTAAACAAAATCACCAGTGATGACACGAGTTGCTCCATTTGTTAATACCAAAATAAAAATGTATTTAATCTTTCAAGGCTGTAACGAGTTAACAGAGATGCTCACAGAAACATGCAGTCAGCAGGACAAATTAAATGGCATACTTCATTGTTAAATTCCAATCTACAAACACTGAATTTGTGTCATTTGTTTGGCTTATGAAGACTATCATTTATTAGTGAAACTGATAAGTGAAAGCACAGGTTACATATATGAATGGTATGTTGAAGAATATAATGCTGCTCAGTTATACATCTTTTTGAGTACAGATAACGACAGCCAAAGTAATATTGCAATTCTGGATTTGTACACAGTGTCATGGATGGATGGGGCCCTTGCCTGGCCGGGACGCCTCTGCTGTGGAGGGACCAGGGGAGCCAGTGTGGACAGAGCACTACCACCCCCAAAAATCTAGAAGGTAGCCCACTGGGTGGCAGCCATACCGCGGACTCCTGCAGAGCTTCATGGGAGATAGAGTCCGATATATGCCTGTTGGCATCCGGGGGTGCCACCAGGTGGCGCTGCAGCTGTTCTGACGAGATGAGATTTGGACAGAATTGGAAAATTAAAACACAAAGTTTCTGACATTTGAAATTTGAATTAATTTAACTCATTCATTAAATTTAACTCTTCAGTAATATTTTTAAACCAGCTAATGATGTAAATATAAAATGTTACAAACTTAACAAGAGTGTACATATCAAACACTAGAAGAATGTTGCTACAAAAACAGCTTTAAAGAGTTGGTTTAAATGGAAATTTTGGAATCTTCTAATTCAAGAGTACAGATATAATAATGTTTGAATTTTTATAATTTGCATAGATTTTAAGCAGTATTTTTCAGTTACTGGACATAAAATGTCAGAATAAATGCAGAATGTACACATTAAACTAAATCAGGTAGTTCATTACATATCATTCTTTATAAACCCTATGCTGAAAACCCCCAAGTTTATAAACCCCATTTGTTCTTACATCCCCACTTCTGCCACAGATTAAAGTTCAAGTTCTGCATTTTATTTGGTACTAGCAGAATACCCGCGCTTCGCAGCGGAGAAGTAGTGTGTTAAAGAAGGTATGAAAAAGAAAAGGAAAAATTTTAAAAATAACGTAACATGATTGTTAATGTAATTGTTGTG
>JANRMT010062806.1:69472604-69496566 GCA_026402145.1 Polypterus bichir lapradei
CTCGGACGTGGGCGCTACAGTCGAATGCTTTAGTATCGCGCCACGGCATGTGGTTTATCTATTTGAGCGTAGCAGTGTAATTCAGTTTTTGTTCAGCACTCTTTGCAACTGTTACTTTTTGTCTGCGCACTGCGTCAGTTCACGTGAGCCGCTGAATATGGTTTTATATGTCAGTCGCTCGCTTCTAATTGTTTCGCTGCCTTCTTAATTATATAATGCATGTTTTCTAAAGCGCGTTTTGTAGCTCTTCCTGGCTTTCTACGTAATGCGTGATTACGTGAGAGGCGTGAAGATGTCATACGAACTCCGCCCCTCCAGCTGAACTCCATTACAGTAAATGGAGAAAAACAGCTTCCAGTTATGACCATTACGCGTAGAATTTCGAAATGAAACCTGCCCAACTTTTGTAAGGAAGCTGTAAGGAATAAGCCTGCCAAATTTCAGCCTTCTACCTACACGGGAAGTTGGAGAATTAGTGATGAGTCAGTCAGTCAGTCAGTCAGTGAGTGAGTGAGTGAGGGAGTGAGTGAGTGAGTGAGGGCTTTGCCGTTTATTAGTATAGATTAATAAATGCCAACACTTGTTTATTTAAGTGATAGTTGGGTAAATACTTGACGGATATACCTGTATTTCAAAGTTGTTGTTACTGTCAACCTTTTAATATATTTTATATATCATATTATAAAAAAAAAACTCAATATTGTTCACTTTAAAATGGAGGGTCTTTAATAAAAAGCCATTGAATGGGATTTCTGTTTTTGGTTGTATTGAAAGGTACAGAGTATCTAATTAAAAAATTCTATTACTGTGATATCACTAATTTGGTCTGTAAAAAATGATCTTTGGAATGCTGTACAATTAGCTGGTATACCTTGTAGATCCTAATAAACACACATGACAGTAAAAAGGCAACTTTTGTGAAAAATCTTATTAATAGAGCAGTGCAAGGAAATGTATATGGAAAAATTACCCCAAAATATGGTAAGGCCCCTTGTACAGAAACAGAGAATCTCTGTTAAAAAGGGATATTTCAAAACTGCATACTAACTCAAGAAGCACAGAAACTGGGGAAACCCTATGGCAACTGTAAAGAAAGTGTACTACTGTAACAGCAAGATGGCAGAAATTGTGTATAGAGTAACAAATGCAGAGGCATTTAATAAATACTCCATGGCTTAGCAGCCTTGAGGAGGTGGGAGATACTGAGACCACAAGAAGAAGAACCAGAAGTAGACCATTTTGGACTCAGAATATCACAATGGCTACTATGGTTGCCTTCAAACCAGTTCATTCATTTGAATTCAGTTTGTGCTGTTAGTGATTCTTTTAATTTAATCAGACTGTTTACCTCAGCTATGTTTTCAAAATTCAGAACTAGACCATGTTTTAACTTCTCCATGAACAATTATTTCATTGATATGTTAAATTTGTTTAATTTGCATAATCTTAAGAATTTTTAACATTTTGACTCCATTTTAGCTAACTCTTTAGTTAAAACTCTGAGCTTTACTTATCTTTAACCTGTAGTCAGTTGACCAATTAAGACAGCCAAAAGTTAACAAGCAACCTCTCAATGATTTATAACTATATTTATCACAATTAAGCTCCTCTAGTAAGGAATGTTATAGTCTAAATGCAGTATTTATCTGAATTTTTTAATATAGTGAGTCATTTTCTAACTCACTTAGTCCTGAATAGAATAGTGAGGGCCTGCTAGAGCCTATCCCAGGAGGCATAGGGCGCAAAGCAGGAATGAACCCTGGACAGTGCAGGGCGCCAGTCCATTACACACACCTCACATGAACTTTTAAACAGCTTGGTAAAATCTTGTATGCACTATCTCTCACTGTGTACTGTATATTTTCAAATCTGCTATCTGGAGATGTCTTTGTTCTATCTTCACTTCAGCAGTATATCATTATTTTGTTCTAGTCTGGTCAAGCTCTATTCCATTTGGTCTACTAAGACTAGTGATGCACCTGTAATTTCTCTCCTGCTTCATGTGTTTATAAATGTGCATCTGTTAAAACATTTTTTCCACTAATCTATGCTGAGTAGGACTATAGTTTACATATAATACCTTAATCTTTTCTCTTTTACGTAGACTTGTGCCACTTAGCAGCATAGCTCATATTTTTTAATTACTATTATTATTACGTTTTTGTGTTACTCATACACAGAGCATACATCTGTTGCTTGGTAAACTCCCACAGTTTAAATGAACTCAATCAAATCATTTATATGCTTTTGCAAAGCTTTTTTATTATTCAGTTATCAAGCTTGAAGTGGCCACTGCTACATTTTATGCCTCTTTCCTTTTTGTATTAATAATGTCCTTTAGTAATCGCTCACTAATGACATTAGTATAAAAAAGAAAAAGATAATTGCTATCAAGATAATGTCTAGAATAACTACAGTATATTTTATCAGTAATACACCCACTTTGGCTGCACTGTTATTTCAGACAAAACTTGTAATATTCATCACATCCCATGGAGGACACCATCCAAGTACTGCAATACTGGCAGGTACAGTATAGTTACTTAAACAGTGTAGAGAAAGAGAATTAGAATCATGTCCTCTCTTGTCCAGTTTTTCATCCTCTCAACCACACTGCTTGCAAATGACACAAATGTAACAAGAGCAGAAGAAAAATGCATTTGAACAGTTGATGATTGACAGAGAATGGAATAACATAAAGAGTGGAATAACATAAACAAGCAATGCATGCTTCATTACATTTATTATATCCTAAGGGTCAGTCATGCTGCTTTGACAGGGAGGACAAGAATTGCATTTGTTTGAATTTATTAAACTATTTATGATAAAGCCTGCATCACATACAGTATTGGGAGACATGCACTAGTCATTTATAACTTTTGTTGCCTTTTTAACTGAAAAAGGGCTGAACAATAAACAATTCTCATGTCATGCTGGCCGCCATTTACTTCCAAAGATAAATCTATCATATGGTCTATCACTAAGTCCTGTCATGAATATTTTTTCTGGAGTATGTGCGCTGTCTGCAGAATGCCTGTCTGACTGCCATGTTTGTTTGATTGTTAGTTTTTTTTTTTAATTAATTTACAATATGTAGCCTTTTTTTTGGAAAAACAACATACCTAACACTAACTAAACTGGCAAATACTGTTTTGATAGCTGTAATGTGAGGTGACTGTGTGCAGAGGGTGCAGACCTATAAATATCTGGGAGTGCAGCTGGATGACAAATTGGACTGGACTGCCAATACTGATACTCTATGTAAGAAAGGTCAGAGCCGACTATACGTTCTGAGAAGGTTGGCATCCTTCACCATCTGCAATAAGATGCTGCAGATGTTCTACCAGACGGTTGTGGCGAGTGACCTCTTCTATGCGGTGGTGTGCTGGGGAGGCAGCATAAAGATGAAAGACGTCTCACGCCTGGACAAACTTGTTAAGAAGGCAGGCTATATTGTAGGAGTAAAGTTGGACAGTTTAACATCTGTGGCAGAGCGACGGGCACTAAGCAAACTCCTGTCAATCATGAAGAATCCACTGCATCCACTGAACAGGATCATTTCCAGGCAGAGGAGTAGCTTCAGTGACAGACTTTTGTCACTGTCTTGCTCCACTGACAGACTGAGGAGATCGTTCCTCCCCCACACTTTGCGACTCTTCAATTTCACCCGGGGGAGTAAATGCTAACATTACTCAAAGTTATTGTCTGCTTTTTTATTTTTATTTTTTTCATTTGTATTACTATTTAATTTAATATTGTTTTTTTTGTATCAGTATACTGCTGCTGGATTATGTGAATTTCCCCTTGGGATTAATAAAGTATCTATCTATCTATCTATCTATTGTCATTGTTGCTGGAAAAGTTATCTCCAATAATTGTTGCTGTCAAAATAATAACATAACTTACAGAGATCCTTCAAAGTTTAATATTAGCTTAGTATTAACCCTTTCAGTAATTAGTGTGAAAAGCCATCACCTAGCAAAATAAAATGCTATATTTTAATTCAAACTAAAAAGTATTGTACAGGGTGGCCCAGATCCAATTATGCAGATCCAGATCATCTGGATGACTGATTTATGCGGGGACGATTCCAGTTCGGCACGAAGAAGATTCTTCATGTCGTCAGTTTGCACACTTTTTGATGGTCCAGGATTTTTCGAGTGATTTTCTATGTAATAAACTTATTAAGTTATAGCGTAATGAAAAATGTATAATTAGATCTGGACCGCCCTATACATCCTTTGTCCATTCAGTGGTTTTACATACCAGGTACCTATACCTGCTATCAAGTACATTACATTGTGGAATTTTGACCCCTCTCTCCTTACAACAGGGCTTTAGTTCACTGATGTTCCTTTATACACAGCTCTCCTAAAGTGCCACCAGAATATTTCCGCATTGTTCAGGTCTGAATTTTGACTTGACCATTATAAAATTTTGATTCTTTTCTTTTTCACCTATTTGGTTGTAATTTGCTAGTTTGCTTAGGATCTTCATTGCATGATCATTTTTCAAACAAAGCTGTCTGACAGATGGCCTTGCATTTTCCTCTGCTCTGCTGTAAAGATGAGTTTGCTGTTGACTCAATGATTACAAGACATTTATTTCTTGGAGGCTGCAGACCAACCTAAAATAATTAGCCCTGCATTACCAACTTGATAGTGAGTATGGTGCTTTAGGCTGATACGCTGCGTTTGCGTTTTTCACCAAGTATGACATGATTCATAAAACCAAACAAATCTACTTTCAGCTCATGATCTAGATATCATGTATTCTGTTTAGTTGCAACTTTGCAAACCTAAGCAATGGCACTACTTCTTGTTGGAGAGAAGAAGCTTTTTCTGGGCTGCATGGATATTGTCACACACATGCGAGCAGGAGGCAGCTAAAGGGTCTGAGTAAGTGTAATAAAACATCCGACCGGGGGCAGCGGAGTGAACTGACTGTCTTTCTCAGTTCCCTACAGACCTTTCCTGGGAAATCCTGCAAGGTTCTGGCACCTCAGAAGACGTCACTTCCGAAGCTGGCCCCTTTGCTGACGTCACTTCCGAAGCCGGCCATTCTGATGACATCAGTTCCTCTCCAGACCTTTAAAGCCTCAATCTTGGGCTACTATCATCAGTTCTGTTTTGGACTCTGTAATATGCACATCGTGCTTCTGACATAAAAACCCTTTTGCAGCTGGGAAAAGCAATATATGGTTGGCTGCCCCAAACCTTTATAATGTCTTGGACTCTTAATTGTCACAATATTTACCATGTTGCCTGCAAGCCTGTAAATCACATGTAGCTAGTGGTCCCTTTGCTGTTTCTCAGAGCATCATATGGGTTGATCTTTTTGTGAATTCTGTGGAACAGCTATTCATAGGACAATTGGTAAACTTCTTGAATGATTTTCCTTTATCAGTATGTCTTTTATGTGCTGTTTGATAGTGACTAGATGATTGCTAGTTATGTACTGGTACTGTACTGGTATGTCAGAACCATAAAGATGGAAAAGGGTGCAGTTTCTTTTTCACATGACTATAAAATGGAGAATCATTACATTTGAAAAAAAACTGAAATTAATTACTCTTCTAGTATTAACTAGGGGGAGGTTTGATAGGTGGTACTATCCAACAATATAAAGAGAAAGTTACAACAACACTACTATTATCAAGCTGATATACTTCAATGTAATATTCTGAAGCCCAGTTTTTTACTGTTTATCATAACCGGCCAAAAACAAAATGAACAGTGTTTTGTATATTAGACAATATATGTGTAACATGTATGTCTGTTTGTTTCCTTTTCACTAGTTATTTAAAGGAATATGCTATAATTGGTCACCTGTGATTGTATAAAATTCAGTCTGTCCTTTGGCAGAAAAAAGTGAACAATAGTTTTAATTATTAGTTGAGTAAGACTAAAAGGCAATTAACACATTTTTTACTAAAGTGCAAGAGCTGACTTTTAAAAGGGTAATTAGAAATCTGAGAAAGAGCTTCTTTTGAACCTGGGGTAACTGGAAAGCTTCTGTTATCATTGAGAAAGCTTAAGATAAATGCAAATTTCAACAATCTGCAAAGACCCAAGGCAGCTCAGAGAAAGTGCTCATTTTCTCACTTTTACAATTTTTTTTGCAGCTTGCTATAAAAGCCTTTGGAAAATATGTTCATGATATCTGGGATAATAAGAAGGGATTAAACCATGTACTGTATAAACTGTAAAATATTAAAAAGTTTTCTTCTCAATCCCTGGTAAAGCTTACAAAATACACTTTTTGTGAAAAGAATAATATATGAGTTTTCAATACTGTAAAACTGAAATAAGTTAGACCCTAACTGTACTTTACAGAAGTAGTTCAGAATTGGAGAGGTGGTAAATAAACAATTTGTATCACTCCGTCCTTGTAATGTGTAGTTTAATTGTGAATCTCATATAGGCTTCTTAGATATTGGGTCTATACAAGAAAAAAAGAAACGATATTCCATGTGATCAGCACTGCAAATATCTTATAGGCATAACAGCCTGATCATGGAATGCAGGTCCTATCTTTTACAAATATCATACTGGAGGGACAGAACATGTTATGCATTGCTCTGAATGTGATGCCCCATTGATTCTGGTATCTTAGCATGCCCTTGAATCCTGGGCATCTAGTAGCTCATAAACTGAACGAAAACCAACAGTGAATGAGTCACGTACACAGACACTTGAAAAGGTGCAACCAATGACTAATGAATAATATTTCCTGAGGAAGTTGGCTTTCTGTATCTGGATATGATGTTAGTAAGAAAAGGAGCAACCCTTGACCAACCAGTGTAAATAATTGAATAAATAGTCAGAAAATCAATAATGTTTTATTTGTCATCTTTATACCATTTTGAAGACAGCATTATTGAAATAATCAATCCAAGTGCTAAACTAATTTGTTTTGTGATGTGGCATATAATTAAAAGTTACTTTGTGCTTTTGTCTAATTAGTGTTTTGCTGCTTAGGGAGCTTGGATTGTCCATAACAAATATTGTTAAAGGACAGCATAGACTCTTTGTCATTTTCTGATGACTACAGAATTGTAAAAAACAATTATATATGTAACTAGCTGAAGCTATACTTTGTGAAGTCAAATCAGGGACATTAGATACTGTGCTTTAGGCTTCTCAAACATCAAACTTGTGTGTGAATAATGACACCACCCAGCTCATTATAAGCTGTCTATATAAAATACAAATTAATGCACAGGTAAGAACTTTTATATGATGTTGAGGTGTATGTCTATGCTGTTGAGGGTACGCACCTAAAGCAAGAGTGACATCAGGTCACCGCACTAGTGCCAGAAGATAAAGCTTTCTTTACGAATACTAAATTCACAATATATATTTGTGCATAAATGTATATTGTAGGAATTCTATAGTATGTTTATGTATATCACTTTCACTTAAGGCCAAATGTGCATTGATACTGAATACTTCATTGTTTAAAGTTTTTGAAGAATGACATTCACAAACTAATACTTTACAATCAAACTGAACAATTCAATGGAAACTTTTCTTACTTTGAATGATGCAGTCAACATCTAATTATGTAATGCATAAATTAAGAACTGTAAGACACTTATATCAGTCTGCCATGGATTGCCATGCAGCCTGTCTTGCTTTTTTATTAGCAAGTGGATTTCCTTTGTGTTATTATAGATCAAGTGTCATTTCTGAAAACCTGCTGAAATGACTGCCACTGTTTCTGTCACATGTTGTTCTATTTTATGACAATTAAATAAAACTTAACGTTTCTAAGCTTTCGCATAAAACACCTTGTATTTCATCAGCTTCATATTTTAAGTCATGGATACTTGATCTTCTGATACTAAACTCTCAGCAGCACGAACTGTGAATTTGGTAACTGACAATCCAAAAAAGAACACAAAACCACAGATGGTGAGACTGTGATCACTAAAACATAAAAATGCAAAGCATTGCATATCTAAATAACTTTAAAAAATGATTAGTCTGAGTTTGTCTCCTGCCTTGCGCCCTTTGTTGGCTGGGATTGGCTCCAGCAGACCCCCGTGACACTGTGGTTAGGATATAGCGGGTTGGATAATGGATGGATGGATGGATGACTGGACAAAAGCTTCATGGTCCTAAAATCTATTACTACATATTGTAATTACAGACAGAAAAAGGGTAAAATATCCTTTTCTAAAATGTAGTGTGTTGAATACAAAACATAAGCATACTTGATTTGGTTTAAACAAATTGGTTCTTTTCAGTCATAATATGGTA
The DNA here is from genome assembly GCA_026402145.1 of Polypterus bichir lapradei. Classification (NCBI taxonomy): domain Eukaryota; kingdom Metazoa; phylum Chordata; class Cladistia; order Polypteriformes; family Polypteridae; genus Polypterus; species Polypterus bichir. The sequence goes on from JANRMT010062806.1 coordinate 69,480,869, forward strand.
TACAATTGTTTAGTAAGTCTAAAATCTGACTAAGGGGAACATTAAATGTAATAGCCTGCAATACATGTCTGTTACATTTTTACTGGTTGTCTATAAGAAATTCACAGAATCATGTCACTATAATTTTTCAAAAGTGCCCAAAATATCTTTAAATAATATCATAAACAAGTAAAAAAAAACAACACACAAGTATTCTATGTATACAGAATTAAAATTTGTTGACTTAGAGACAGGTCTTAACTTACTGATATTCTGCTAATGTGATTGTATACCCTGAAAAGTGGTTTGCTGAATAAAAGATCTAATAAATGATCCTATTTTAATTTTCCCTTTGGAACAAATAAATTATAATCTCTCTATCTATCTATCGTCACACACGCATGTTTAGGAAGCAACTAAAGGGCTTGAGTGCATGTAATTCCACACCGGACCAGGGGGTGGCGAAGTGCACTAATTCTCCCTCTCGATCTTTTGCAGACCATTCTAGGGAAATCGCGCCCGGCTCTGGGGCAGCCAATGACATCACTTCCAGTTCCGGTCCTGATGACATCACTTCCTATACTGGCCTTTAAAGCTGCCATCTTGTGTATAATAAGTCAGTTCTGTTTTGGACTCTGTTGTGTGAACATGTCTGTTGTTTGGACTTAATTTTGTAACCAAGAAAAATTATACAGGTGGCTGCCCCAAACCTTCTCAGCATCTTATGGTCGTTTTTGTGACACTATCAATCTGTCTATCTATCTGTCTGTCTGTCTGTCATTGAATCCCCCCAGGATTCTGGCACAACGACTACTTGACAAGGGCTAGCTGATACTTCTCTACAGGTAATGCCAGAAACTGTTCCAATACTGACATTCTTTTGTCCAGCGGTGTCAGTACATTCATGGAAGCTGCACAATACTGGGCAAAGTCCAGGAACTACAGTACTTGAAATGTATGGAAAATGGTTGAAAGACAATGCCTGTCAAGATACCCCTGTATTTCTTTAAATGATTTTACAACTAAGACTTAAAAAGATAAAAATTAAAAATACAGTACACTGCAAAATTTGGCAGCTGTAAAATGCTGAAGCACATTGTACACATATTCCCAACAGGAAAGTAATTTTAGGTAAATTAAAATATAAAACCATTGAATTTCACTAGCATATGATTTTTTAACAATTTTTTGGTTAAGATAACTCAAGTTAAACTATTTATTATTGTTCAAATTAAAACAGTAAATAACCTGCAGTGATTATTTCAGAAATCATTTTAAAATTTATCTTTTACATTTCAAGATACAGTTTATGTAGGAGTATAGAGTCAAGACTGAGGCCATCACTATATCAATAGTGTTTTTATTCACTTCAAGTACTTATTTAATGGCAGGGATCTTTTGCTCACATGTACAGTATCTTTTTCCCTTTTAAAGCTGCAGGGAAGAAAATTTGTTCATCATCACTGCATGTTCTGCTGGCTGAAATTATGCAGCACAGAGGAATTTTAGCTTTAAAGAAGGTCATGTACTGTACCTGTTTCTCTAGTGAAAGGAGACATGCAGAGAAACACAAGTGTTGTAAAGTACTGTATTTTAATTGAGTAATACTGTACAGACATCTGCTGTTTTTTTCATTAATTAATATTAAAATGAATGTTGTGCAGCATGTTTTTTTAAATAGATAGGCTGACATTTATCACAAATCATATCTTGACAGAGTTGGCAAGGGTGGTGTTTATGTTCAGACAAGACTGTCTCTGTGTTTTATATTTTTATAGAGGTTGTGAAATTCAGAATATACAAAAGTCAGCTATACTGACATGAGCAGAACATTTCCTACAGCCTGAATAAATCTTGCATCATGATGAAGCTTCCATCTCTTCAAGTCAGCTGACTGAAAGGCAGAAGACAATTCTTATCATTTAGCTTGTCTATTTGACCTCTCCATTCTCAATATGGCAAATCTATGAAGCCCATGGCATTCAAAGAGGAAAATCTTTTTACAGTTAGAAATATTATGATACACAGTTCATTCAGTCTGCAAGGAACTCTTCTAATGTACATAATTCCTCTATTAAATGTACACTACTACAGTTCGAAAGCGAAAACTATAATGAAACGCTTTTCTAATTGAATGAATAAAAAATTAACCATAAAACAGAGGACAGCAAAGAGAATTAATTTTGATTATTTGGACACAATTGACAAAATTCATGCTTTTATTGTGGTTCTGTTTTAGCATGCAGATAAAGGACAACTTTTTCTGACAACAATGTTTGTTATAATATTCTGCTTTTGTATCCCAACAATACCTAAAATACTACTTAATAATTAGTGTTTAAAATGCTCTCTATTTTGAAGATGCCTGGAAGCACTCTTCTTTTTTATTGAGTACAATAAGTGGGTGGCACAATCGTGCGGTGGGTAGCACTACTGTCACATAAATCCAACTTAATGGACTGATGTCTGTGTGAAGTTTGCATGGGGGTTTTTATTTGGGAACTGCAGTTTTCCAATCACATCTGAAATTGGCCCTGTGCAAATGTGGGTTAGTGGGCCCTGAAATAGTCCAGCATCCCAACCATAAATGGTTGCTGCTTTACACCCTGTGCTGCTCAGATATGCTGTTCCTCCTGAAACTCTTAATTGGATTTAGCAGAATTGAGAATGCTATCTTATGTAGCACTAATTGTTTACAATATTGACAAAACTGAAAAAAGTGTTTTGGTAAACTGTATTTTTTAGGCTGTACTTTGTAATTCCAAAGTTAATTACTTAACAAAAATATTAAAGTCCTAAGCACATATTTACAAGTCAAACATTAGACAATATAAAAGGAACTGATGAAAATTTCAAACTTTAGAAACCTAGATAAGAAAGTCAAATGTTTAAACCAAAGAAAACCTAAACAAAATTGTCAGAAGACAAGAAGATAAAATCAAAATAAGAACAGTAAAAGGGAGCAGCAGAACTTTGCTACAAAGGTTAATGGCACCCTGCATAAGCAATGGCAGCTGGTGCTGAATATATCCCTCTGTTACTGCTGTACAGTTTAATGGGCAAAATCTGAGGGCAATTACCTAATCTGGGGTCTCGCCTCACAATGTAAATATTAACTACAACAAAAGAGAATTAAAACTAACAAAATGAAAAGAGAGACAATTAACAACAGCACAATTATGAAAAGAAAAAACAAGAAATTCAAAATGACTTAGGAGAAATAGGAAAATGCAAAAGGGAAAACAACAAAACTCCATGGTGTGATGTACAGCAGACCACAAAAAATACCAGAAACCGTTTAATTCAATTTAACTTAATTTAATGTTAGCACACATACACACTTGAGTGTAACTAAAACTACAGTTCAGAGAAGAAAATCAAAACTACAGTTTACCAATTATAATTGATTGGGGGGGATTGAAGAAAACACAAAAGCTTTTGATATGGCCCCTTCTAAATCTGATTAAAAACAACCCTTAAGTATTAATTAGACACTGGATAGTATGACAAAGAAATAACAACTAAAATGTCATTTTTTTCCAAAATTAGTAGCAAAGAATTCAATGAATGATAAAGGATGTTTGATGAGAATTCAGCAAGTGGTAATCATTGTACCGATTCAGACAGAACGGAATTGACAGTATAGCATTCCAAATCCTGATTTCCTCACTCTGTCAAACTGTTAGCTTCCAGGTGATAGCCAAAAATCAAAATGGTTTTAAAGTCCATTTTGTCACAGAAGGATCAGCAAAATGATTTTTTCTGATAAGTCACATAATACTACAAAACTACATTATTAATTAATATTATAAAACTATGCTTTTTCATAGTTTTTTTCTGTTAGTCAAGCATTTAGCCCCACGGCAGACCTCCGCCAATTTGAAAGGCAGTGTGTCAGCCACAACATGATGCTATTTGAAGACGAATTAACGACACATTAGAAATGCTTGGATGTATAAGTCATCTTCAAAATATTCTCATTGATGAAGAAATTCTGGGTAGTTTAAGATTCACCGAGTGTCATGTCTGCACAGAAGGTTGTCTGTAAGTATGTCACATGGAATTTCCAGCCTCAGACATTTACCAATAATGTGTGCATATGTGATTTTTTTTTCCAAAAGCTTTATTTTGCGGACATGGTGCTCAGTCTGCACTACTACTGTCTTCTTCATCAATCTCAACATTTTGAAGTGCACTTCATTTTCAGAGCATTTCCAATATGTCGCCAATTTTTCTCAAATAGTATTGACATCACTAAATGACCTTTGGCAGCCTACTATCTATAATCAGGGAAACGTAATTGACAACAAAGGATTAACAAATAGGAACACCACAAGGCAGGTGGTCTTTGTCTTGATTGACAGGTGAAAAATTCATTATGAAAAAGAGGCACTGGGAAATAAATAAGAGCTGTTTGGAAATGTTCCATTCGTAAAAGTCTCACTGTGAAATAAAATTAGTCTTTAAAAATAAGGCCATTGTGATACTAAACAGATAGGGATGATAATTACATTTTTATAAAAGGCTTGACTTCAAGGACCTACCCCACCAACTCTCAAGTGGAATGCAAACTCTACTCTCCCTGTAACTCATGATAACTGGCCAACATATGACCCAATTGTCTGCAACAGAAACATAATTTCTCTGCTGCTATTTGTTCATGTTTAGAGAGGCTTACTGGTTTTGTTTCCCTCCATTGGTTCTACAGTAAGCTTTTCATAAAGTAATGAATGTGAAACAACCCATGCATGGTTGTGTTCTAATTTGCCAAACTAATGAACTCTTCCAATGTTTTCCATAAGTTGTGACTTACAAGTTCATCCTTTATTTTATGCGCTAAGTCTTTTCAAAGAGAGAAATTAAGACAGCCAACCCAACCTCTGTGTCCAACATACAGAATTTTACTATATACTCATTAATGGGCTTGTTACCCAAGAGACAGTGGCAGATTATTAACCCAGAATCAAACCATGCTGGGACACAATGTTTAGTAACTCCAAGAATCCAAATGTCTTGATTGATTTTGATTATGAAAGTCCTTCTCTATTACATAGTATTTAGAAAAAAATACAAAAATAAACATGAGAAACATACCTTATTTATCCATGTTTCAAAATTGGCACTATTTGAAGTTATTGTGGTCAGGAACAGATCTACAAAATACAAAAATACTTGATGATACTTCCTTTTTTTATGAAAAACGAAAATTGGCATTAAAAACAGAGTAACAAAAAACTGATAACGTATCCTTTTGTATATCATATCTGTAGTGTGCAGCAAATACAATTAATAATTTAAATGAAGATATCATAAACACAACATAGGAGTTTCTAAATTTACAGTAAATATACATAGATTTAGCTTGCATACATTCATAAAAAATAATTGTAGCTTGTACTGAGAGTGGACTACATGAGACAATATAAGTTACAGACAGCGCTTTCTGAAATGTAAACATATGGACACAAATGGGTATGCAAGATTCTTGCTGTATATAAATTGTACTGTTTATTGCCAAAATGCTGTAAACAATATTGACTTTAGCTGATAAACAGGTGTACGGTAGCAAATCCTGCTGATGCTGTGTATTTGTCTTCATTGTTTAACATCTGAGTGCTAATAAGATGGTTGTCAAACTATCCACCCTTTTGATTTGTTTTCCTCAAACTAAGTCACCTAGGGAACAGCTAAGGAGCTAGGGATGCAACTAATGATTATTTTGATAGTCGACTAATCATTCGATTTATTTTTCGATTAGTCACGATTATTTCATGCCTGGCTATTTTGATGCCTGCGACCTGTGGTTGCACATCCTGTTCTGGGCTCCAGTGCATGTCTTACCTCATCTGCTCACATCTGTCAACCTGTGAATGTCACTCTGATGTCTCTGATTTAACACGATTAAAATTAATACCGTAGATCCCGGAATATAAGCCGAGAATTTCGTCCTAGATTTTTGGCTTGGAGTTTGGGGTTCGGTTTATACAACGAGCATCGTTTCAGATTCAAGATTTCCAGCGCAATGCCGGTTTTGCCGATCAATACGGAAGTAAATAATGACGAAACCACAGAGCCATCTTTCAGATGAAGAAGTAACTTTGCATGCCGGTACTTTAAATTAAATAAAGAATTTATTCAAAAAAGTGTTTTAGTTGTTGATTTTATTAATAAAATTTATAATAAATTATCGGGAAGTTTAAAATAAAAATATTTCTTTTTATTTACGACCAACATCTTGCGTTACGACCCGAATGCGGTCACGTGTATCCGCTTGCGCGATTGTAAACAAACAACCGAGAGCGTTAGTAGCGTCAGTTGGAGCCAAGATACATGTGTTTGTGGATGTAATTTCGGTCATTGCAATGATTTACCTATATATATAATTCACTAAGACCATGCAAGCAAGACACATAATTGCTAAGGAAGGAAGAGAAGGGAAAGAAAGCGATCAAAATTGAAACGAAGATGGAAATTGTGTGGAAATATGAGAGTGCTGTTCGTGTGACTGATCTCGCTAATATGTACAGCATGTCGAAATCCACCATCTCGACAATTAAACAAAGAAAAGATTTGCATTCTCCTCCTCCTCCTCTCTTCCTGCAGCCCAAAGATGTCAAATTAAATGGTGAGTACAGTATGAAATTGTTGTTTCTAGAATAGAATAGAATGCCTTTTATTGTCACTATACACATCTACAATGAGATTAAAAGCAGCTCCTTCAGTGCAGAAAAAAAATTCTGTATTGGGCTTGTATGGTTGTTTTTTAGCCTTAGCATAACGCCGGATCTGTGGCCTCGCTTCTGTTTTCTTTCCCTCCTCCGTCTGCATCATCTCCTAGACCCGACAACAATCCACGGAGAGCGCGCTGGTCTCACTATGTTGTCTGGAATGTTGTGCGTGTGATGAAAAACACTCGAAACAGATGTCTGGCTCTGGACACCGATGTCTATAAGGTTCTGACGGGTGTAGCGGATGTTCGCCGAACCGATCGTGCACAAACAAGGAAAAAAAAAAAAAGTACAAAAACAACAAAAAAGTGCACTGAAAAGGAGAGCCCTGAGCCGCTGCGCGCCGCCATGCTCCTAGCTAGTAGGCTAAGCACTTTTTATAACTTTTTGGTTAGTACATTAGAAAAATTATTGGTGTTTTGGTAAATTATGCACATTATACAACCCTTTTTATTATGAAAAGGTTAAGTAAGTGTTGCAGTGGGAGGTTCGGAACGCATTATGGGTTAGCCTTCACGAACGAATTAAGTTCTTAAGTCAAGGGTCCACTGTATTGCGTATTTAAGTTAGTCAAATTTATAACGAGTCTCCGGAAATCCACCCGCCGATGTACCGTATTTGCGTATATAGTTTCAACACAAAGGCTTCATTTTACCAAACTTCTCCGCAATCACTTCCTGGTTTCCATCAAAAATGCCGGCAGTCTCAAATTCTCGCCGATAAACATGATAAATATAGCTGAAGAAAAACTTTTAAGGAAATTTAGAAAATTTTGCTTGGAGAAGGGGGTCGGCTTAAATAACGGTCATCGGCAAATGCATGTAATTTAGTAGGTAGAGAAGGGGGTCGGCTAATATACCGAGTCGGCTTGTATTCCGGGATCTACGGTAATAATCAAATGAAAATAACAACCAGTGAAACATATGAATTTGAAAATAATAAGGGGCCTCATGTATAAATGGTGCGTACGCACAGAAATGTTGCGTAAGAACGTTTCCACATTCAAATCGCGATGTATAAAACCTAAACTTGGCGTAAAGCCATACACATTTCCACAGTACCTCATACCCTGTCGTACGCAAGTTCTCCGCTCGGTTTTGCAGACTGGCAGCACCCAGCGTCAAAGCAGTGCTACTGTTCCCGTGTGGTTATCCTTTCTTTTCCTGACGCGGCTTTATAAATACTCTGAAATTAACCGCATATTGTTTATTAGTTTAATGTATCTGATTGTAATTAACCAGTAACAATATAATGGTCCACGGAATGGTCAAACTATTCCAAATACCATAGCTGCTTTAGCATTGTTACTCTCACTGCACCTTATTTTACTTCTTTCAGCTGCTCCCGTTAGGGGTTGCCACAGCAGATCATCTTTTTCCATATTACTCTCACTGCACCACTCGGAGCAGCTGATCAGAAAGAGAATTATTGGTATACAGCATCAAGCACATGCTGCCTCAGCCATGCTTTCTATTTGAACTGTTTCTCACACGGCAAACGCTTCAAACCTTTCCTTTACGGACCTCGCGGGTCAGAAAGAGTTTCATCCCAAGAGCTCTAAACGCACTCAATCAAGTGCTCCTTGTAGAACTATCTGTACTTATAAGTAGAATTACCTCACTGTAAACTTGCACTACAGTTATAATATTGCACAACCTGAGCTACTTTATAAAGCATGTATTTACCTATGATGACGATATCATTTTTACGATGAAATGCAGCAAAATATGTTTATTATATTATACAGGTAAAACTTTAACTTCATTTAAATAATCTATATTGTTAATAATTAAAGGTTGTTCCTACCTCGCACTGTATGCTTCACTGGGACTGGTGTGAAGGATAGAATAATTAATAATGTACTATGAAGATATTTCAATGTTTCTTAAAAGTTTTGAAGAATCGGCGATCTAAGCTTACAGATGGCTTAACGTCTATTACAGAGCTGATTGTGTGGCGATTGGGTATTTGGATAAAGAAAAGTAAGGACAGGAGTTGGAGGTTAGTATGTTTGAAAGAGACAGTACTGCAGGGCCGCCACGCCAATATATACTGAATGTAAAACAGTAAGAGAAAATAACAACACAGCTAAAAATGCAGCGGCAAATTTTGACAAAAGTTAAATGCTTGTGTCATGAGCACGAGGCGGCTATGCAGTGTCCGCAATGGACGTGGCCATCCGCCGTGCATAAGATACCATATTGACATTGGCGGGCGAAGAGGCCACCGATTCTTTGTCTGCCCAGGGCCGCCACGAGCCTAGAGTCGCCCTGAGTACTGCTGCAATAAATTATATCATCGAAGGTCACGCACAATCACTGGGCCACCGTGTTTCCATGTTTAATAACATGCTTTAACTCCTATAATCATGAAAATGATATCACATATACATCTCAGTATTTTAGTTATTCAGAGAGCTGTAATATCACGAATGTAATGGATTCTGTGTCCTGTCGGAGGTAGAGAAAGCCAGTTTAAGAAGCACATAGTGATTCACACACATAGAGCACATACAGCATTTAACATGCTACTTTAATTACGATGGGATTTGAGAAACTAGTAGATTAAACGATTTTAAGATGAAGTTTATGATGTTCTACTTTAATGACAAAGTAAACTACGTGATTAAAGTGGAAATTTCAAGATTAAAGTTGACATTTCAGGCTTTTTCCCCACTGTGTGCCTTTTTTTTCTCTGTACCCTAGTAAGCTTTCATATGACACTCAGACGGTGGGCTACGACTCATCTTTTCACGGCGACTTTGATAGCCTATGTGACAACTTCTTTTTTATTTCGGGCACTGTGCGACTTTGTGAACTTGAGCTTTCGAGTTTCTCTGACACGCTATGTCAGTCAATCAGCTTCCTTTTGTTGTTTATACCACTGTTTAAACCAACAAATAGTACATTTTTCCTTCCCTCCACTTGGTATTCACTGAAATTCTTCAATTTTTCCTCTTGCTTTTCCCATTGTCTTTTCACAGAACGCTGAGCTTAAGGGCGATTTATATTGATTTGCATATTCAAAGAGGCATAATTCTGGGAGGAGTTGGGGCGGGACAGTAGGAGCGTGCACGAGCGTTACTTTTCACGCTGACCAGGATTTATGTAGCAGAAGAACGCGGAAGTGGGCAAACGCACAGATTCCTGCATCTGGATTTTTCTGTGCGTAAGCACATTTCAGCTTTTGTGCTTACGTCATGTTATAGTGTGAATTCTACGCACGGCATTATGCATGAGGCCCCAGATGTTTTTATATTAGTGTGACCATCACAATAAAAAAGAAATTCATTAAACAATCCAAACTAAACTGCACATAGTCTTTAAACAAAAAAAAGTGTATTTTACTTAACCAAAAAATATATCATTAAAACTGAAACGTTTTTAATATTTTAATAATAAATGACAAAATGTAGACATAAACTATGTAATGTGTAAAGCCTGAAGTGCAAAGATCAAATAAACACTTTCACAAAAGGTTCAAGGACAATACAATAGCTTCCGTGGTGCAGCGGTAAGAATTGCTGACTTATAATCAAGAGTTTCCCGGATCGATCCTTACTGCCTTGTATATTTACCATTTTGAGTAGTGAGTTGCTTTTATTGTTAATATTATATAATAAACACATACAATTGATTTGCATCTGTAACAGCCATTGTAAATGTATAGTACTTGTAAAAGTTACCGGTTTTTTTTTCACTTTTATTCTCTCAGTCACGATCACGATACATACTACCACCCCTCAGGGATCTGACGCTGTTACCTTTTATCTGAAACTGGGAATAACTGCAGATGTGAGTGGTGTTTTGAGACAATCAAACTGGAAATTCTCTGATCTGGATGGATAAAAGAGCTGACACACAAATGCTGGCGAATCTGCCTTATTCGTATCTCATTGTCACTTGATTTTTTTTTATTCAGTTTTATTGAGTGTTCCTGCTTACGCTGAATTAGTATGCGCCTTATGGCCCGTGATGTCAAAGCCGCACTGACAAAAAAACAGAGACATAGGTATATATAATATTTGTAATTATTCATTTTATGACCTTATAGTGCATTTCGGAAAACATTGTGGCATGAATGCAATATTATTCATATTCATTCGCGTACCTTCTTGCGCTTGTAATCAGTGACAGAGTTTTTTTTTTTTTTTTCCCGATCTTGCCCAGTCTGCACAGGACTCCAGGGCATGCAGAGGAAAGAATGTTCCTCTGCAAGGTGTGCCATGAACACTCTTCTTTTCTCAGTGGACCCTGTACATGTCTTGCACAGTACATGTGCTTTGATCGGCGCCAGGTCAAGCTTGTTATAAGACAAGCAACCGGCCACCTGCGTGCTGCTGCTAGCACTGAATAAGCTCATGCCTTCTGGTGTCAGCGTGCAGCACCAGGGAAAAAAAAAGAAAGAGACAAAAATATGTGACATTTTGAAGAAATCATTGAATGACCTGAATAGTACCATTCAGAAAACATCATCACACTAATGCAATATTATTTGAAAATGAACAGATCGGGTGTAAATTTGTTACTTATAAAATTTAGCTTTTTTCACTTTTATTTTCTCAGTCTCGTTCACGCGCTCCCTCCCCTCCTGATCTGACCCTAACTAACAGCACCAGCATAAATTCTCAAGAGATGGTGGCATCACAGCTCCAGGATGCTTGCGTTTCAGATGCTCATGCATCGCGGTGGTGCAATAATAAAAAGAAAGCTCCGCTTTGCATAATCTGCATTCAACTTTTTTTTCTTTTTCGGTGAAGTGCTCCCTCACTTTAGAAAGTTTCTGTCTCAATTTTTTTCCATCTCCTTTCCCCCAGAGACTTTTATTATGATCGTGATGTTAATGATATTGCCCTGCGGTGGGCTGGCGCCCTGCCCGGGGTTTGTTTCCTGCCTTGCGCCATGCGTTGGCTGGGATTGGTTCCAGCAGACCCCTGGGACCCTGTGGTTAGGATATAGCGGGTTGGATAATGGATGGATGGATGTTAATGATATACTTTATGACTCTACAACTACTTACAGTATATGTTTCAAGTTAGACCATCATTCAAAGCATCACAATGTTTCAGTTGGTGTTTTTTGTTTTTTTTTGTTCACATTAGGCTCAAGGAAAATAGATTTAAGTTTAAGAACCAATTAAGAACCATTTGTTCATGGAGTCTGTGCCCCATGCAAAATTCAACATTTCAAACTACATTGGACCAAGCATTCAAAGAAGTTCCAGAGGAAAGTATATGCAGAAAAAAAAATATTTCAGCTGTGAACAGTACTGGCATTCACCTATCCCCAAAATAAGCCTACTTATTTGGAGACCAGAATCTGCTCTGGACACCACAGGTACTCCAGGCCATTGCAGGACATTCAGAGACACACACCAACACTCAATTTTACTGGACAATTTAAGTGATCTAATTAACCTACTGCATCTATTTTGAGATTAGATGAAACAAGAGTATCCTTACAAAATACAGTAAGACTGAAAACCAAATGTTAAAAATGGCATTTGTGGACAATAATACGTATGTAATAAATCAGTTGTTCTAAATACCTTTTTGAGTGTTGAGTGAGATAAAAATAATTATCAGTGTATTTTCATGTTCTACAATTGAGACTGGATTCTGAAATTTGTGAATATTTTTGTGATGTCTTGGGAACTTTTGTGCTAGCTAGACATTCTTATCTTTTCCAAAGACCTGAATACACATGTCCAGCATGTAAAAGAAACCTTACAACAATTACAACGGCACTACATTTTTGTCAAGTTTGTGAATTCCATTAGGATAAAGTTTTGCTTCTTAGGTTTGAGCAAGCTTGAAAAGGACTGGCAATGGACCAATGTAAGATAACTGAATTACAAATTGGAAACAGCCAGAGAGCATAAAAGAGGTATGAGTATTTGTAGGCTTTGCTAATTACTTTCACCACTTCATTAAAAACTTTAATTCATTCACAGTCCTTATTACTTCTCTACCTAGGAAGAATCATAAATGGCTCATCTGGACTACTAATGCTGAAGATGTGTTTGAGAATCTAATGCCCTTTTTATCAGCGCACTAGTTTTAAGATATTCAGATCCTAACTTGTTTTAGAAGTCTAGTATTGCAGTCATGTTATTCTGTCAGGGGGAAAAGCAAAAATATAAACAAAAGTAACTATGATTCAAAGGCAAAATACATGTAAGGCAATAACAAAAATGGATTAAACAGTATCCAAACGTGTAAAATAACTTCTGATTGTGGGTATTATAACTAGAAGATATTACTGACTGCATCATCACAAATCCTCATTTACAAGTACTCTCTCTTTGTCGGTCATTCCCAGTTGATTCATATCAGTTGTGCTTGTCAATCATAAACAATATTCACAGTAACAGACTGGATAAACAACAAAAATAACAAAATTAAAAGTGTTTTGCATTTACGTGTAACCTTGTACTTCCACTAATGTGTATACAATGCAAAAAATCAATACATTACTGCACACAGATGCTTTTTCTTCTACGTCCTAAAGACATACATGTTGGTTTAATTGGCAATTCTATACTGGCTTCTATAAAGTACTGGAACAAAAGGTTAATTCCTGCCTTGCCTTCAATGCTACTGAGACACCCTCTGGTCCTCTGTGACAGTGAACTGGATTAAGCAACTCTCAGAATGTTGCGGTATTCTTTAATAGATTAGATTGCAGTGCTCTTACAAAGTAAAAAAAATATATCTTCTCCCCTCTGGATATCTACAGCTTATTTTTATGATATCAGTCATCAATTTAGTGAACCTCTGTTGATATTTTGTTAGTCTAGCATTCAGTACTGACACTAACTTCAATACTAACCCTTCCTGGATTTCATGTTCATGTTATTCTATATTTGCACTTTCTTGCCAGCCACTAGAGAAGGTTGGGGAATTAATACAGCAGAGTACTGCAATATATCTTTAATACACAAAGTAACACAATTTTACAGAGGAAAAAAGCATGCAATATGTTATATTCAGTTTAAATTAAAATCAAGCTACTCTAGCAGGCTATAATCAAGGATTATCTCTCAAGCTTTCCAAGTCAAGATAATAGTGATCCAAGGATGATTTATATTAAAATTTAAATTTACAAACAGATGCAATGAATTAGACAGTGAATAACCAAAAAAAAAAAAACAAGGTTGAATTGCTTAACACATTTGGGTGCATTGTTTAATCCTATCTTGAAAGATTAAAGTTCATGTATATGCGAGTTTCACCCATGTTGGTTGAAGTAAAAAAAATACAAAATATCAAAGGATATTACTTTCCCATGGTTAATTAACATGGGCATTTTATTGGTATTTGAGAAGTGCTTAGTGTTTTATACATCTCGTCTGAGTATAAAACATTAATAACTTCTTACAAAAATAGTTTGTTTATGATCTAAATGTACCTTACAGTATATATCCTCCAAAATATTTTAATAACAGGTCTCTAGAAATATTATAAATTATTTAGGGACAACTCTACTACAAATATATAGGCTGTCCTTGAGCTAACCTAACATGATGTACAATAATGCATGTAGTATGTACCATAACTGAAAATTTGTTGCCTGCCCTTTGTTTATAAATGTTTTTTCAGGACCATTTTGTTTGCTGCTATGGTGGCTACTTAAATAGGGGTTTAGTTTCACATGGGTAGGATGTGGCTATGCATGACATTACATTGGCCATCTTTATAAGGCCAAGCCACATGCAGTTCAGAATCCAAGCTTTGTTTTCAATAAAAAATGACCAAATGCAAAAAGTCTACATTAATGAGCAATTCTCCTTTTGGGTTTGCAGGGTTTCACTTTTTGATTTTTCTTACAGTAATGATTCCCTGCAACATTTTATCATTCTCTTTTTCTTGCTCTTATAAAATATCTTTGCTAGTCTATTCACAATCTTTCCATGCCAATTCTTCCACCTTGTGTGGTGATCATAACATTGTACCCATCACATGCTGATATACTCGTATATAAAATCCATTTCAGCAACTAAAAAATGTAAGTGGGATGTACTGCATCAACAACTTTAATAATTATGTTTAATTGACAGAAATCTTCTGGCTTTATGGATAGAATTTGTGTGTGTATATATATATATATATATAATATACTATATATATCTATCTAACTATCTCTATATCTATATCTATCTATCTATATAGATAGAAATTACGAGGGATATCCAGAAAAAAAGGTTACAACAGCTGTTAAAAATCGAAAAATGAATATATTTCAACCAAATTTACAGGGTATGTTCCAAAATATGTGTTTATTTCTCAACATAATCGCCGTCAACTTCGATGCACTTCTTCAACCTGGGCACCAGCTTTTTTATACCCTCGTCGAATACGCTCCGCTCCACCTCCGAAAGCCACTTCTCCACTGTCTCCTTCACCTCCTCATCGTTGGAAAAACGTTTCCCACCCAAGAATTCTTTCACAATTCTTCCACAAGCTGACGATGGATCTCGGCCGCGGATTCGCAACGCAAAGTGAGGAACTTGATAACCGAAGGAATCTCGCATAGGCGGTAGGTGGAGCAAACGGCCTCAGCAGAGGTTGACGAACTCGCTTGCTGTGATGACATTTCACAACTGACTGACGCGGTCCCGGGCTTATTTTGACCGTTAGGACTCCCCTACACGCAGGTATGCCAACCTTCGAAAAAAAAAAATTCCCTGCACCCTCCAGGGCACTTGTAACCTTTTTTTCTGGATATCCCTCGTATATATATATATACTAGCAGAATACCCGCGCTTCGCAGCGGAGAAGTACTGTGTTAAAGAAGTTATGAAAAAGAAAAGGAAAAATTTTAAAAATAACGTAACTTGATTGTTAATGTACAGTAATTGTTTTGTCATTAATATGAGTGTTGTTGTCATATCTATCTATATATATATATAGCAGAATACCCGCGCTTCGCAGCGGAGAAGTAGTGTGTTAAAGAAGGTATGAAAAAGAAAAGGAAAATTTTTAAAAATAAC
>JANRMT010062806.1:69506566-69534889 GCA_026402145.1 Polypterus bichir lapradei
TATATCAAACTGGCTCATTCGCCTTGTGATCGTCTTCTCCGATACACCATATAGATCTGCAATCTGTCGTACTTTTAAACGGCATAACAGAAGGTGTTCTATTGACTCAGCTGGAATGTCAAAGGATGGACGTCCAGAGCAGGGTACTGCATCACCTGAACTGGAGTGTAGTAGTGTCCGTTCCACCTGTTCTTCGATAATTTCAAAAATAGTTTCATCTATATCAGAGTCTAAAAGGGCTGCCAACATTGTAATTTCTTCCGATAAATCTTCAATTCTCTCTCTGAAATACGTAATATCTTCGGCAGAATCCATTTCATCGGCAGTAGTAAGCTTTTTTCTAATTAATTCTTGTACTATCGATTCACCAATCAGTAACTAGAGGGCGTGTTAGAGCCCACCCTCTCAACTTTGACGAGTGAAAGTGACAGTTTTATTTCAAGTCGTATTTCATGACGGTTTGCAGGAATGTTACGGACAAAATGAAATAAATAAATAAGCAACGAAAAACATATTTCGTGACACATTTATTTATTTATGCTCTCATTTCATGACATATTTATTTATTTAGGCTCTCATTTCATGACACATTTATTTATTTATGCTCACATTTCACAGTACTTTTATTTATTTACGCATTTATTTATTTATTTAATTTTGTCCGAAATATTCCTCCATACTGCTCCAGGCTTATATTGTACCCAGGAAAACTATATCAAGACTTTCCTGTTTCTGCATTATGAACTGCACCGTAAGAGCAAACCGTGGTCTGACCTGTAAGGAGACACCATAGTTCTCGGCAGAGTTCTATGTATTTTACCACCAAGGGTTGCCTATCTTCCACCCTGTTCTTTAAAGTATATATATTGTGGCATGCTCAATAATCCAATCTGTATATATACGTCATCAAAAAGAATTAAGAGGAAGCCAACAGATTAGGGAGTTTAATAACGCAAATAGCTAAGCACATCCTTAATGAGTTTTGCTGAAGTTTCATCCCTCTACTTATTTTCAGGTAGCATCCTTCATTTGCATAAAATGGCAGTCCCATTTATCTGTTTGAATACAACCTCAGCGTTCAGTCCAAAATAAGGACACAGGGTTTTACAATAGTCCATTGGTGACTATATATTAATCAATAAATACCAACAAATAAAAAAACCTTAGCCGGCTAATTTTCATTTTTCTATAACTTCACCAAATTTCAGTGAAATCAAACCAAGTATTTTTAAAAGTTTGGGGTATTTACTTTTTCTATTAGAAAGGGGTTTTACCCCCTAAATATTGATATATCAAAGTGTCCTTTGTTAGCAGATACATACTGTCATAGATGTACCATCCTGCCAAATTTCACCTATTTAACTTTTTAAGTGGTTTTGTTATTGAGTGAGTAAGTCATTCAGTCAACTTTGCATTTATATATACAGTGATCCCCACTATATTGCGGTTCAGCTATCACGCCCCGCTACATTGTGGATCTATTAATACTATTATTATTACTAGAGGGCTCCACCCCTGCTCGCTTTGCTCGCCCACCCCCGGGCTTGGTTTATCGGATAAACAATTTAAAGAGATTGTTACTAACAGACATAATATTGAGTTGGGGAAAAAAAGCATTGCTGAGATGCTATTTTGAGGAAAATCTTACACAATATTCATAAAGAAATCTTCATTCAGATGGAACAAATTGATGTTTAGTTTCTTTAAAAAAATGAATTTGCAGTATTTTGAATTAATTACTTTACTTCAGCAAACATAAAAGAGAAAGGTTAAATGAATTCATTCATACTGAGACGGACTCTACTTAGTTTGGACATTCACATCCCTGCTATTACTCACATGTGTTCTTTGAAGCATGTGGAGTTTACTGTCCCAGCCTTTCCACTGATTGTATTATGGATGTATAAACGTAAACCTTTGAGATGAAGGCAAAAGTGAAAACTAACATTCAAACAGGTTCTGTCTATGTGGATCAACTTGACAAACCATTTTCAATGCTTTTTTTGATTACTTATAAGTGTCATCTTTTCTCATTGGTTGGAAATGTGTTGTATTTAAAATTATATACAGAATTTATTCATGGGTTAATGTCAGCTATCTACTTTAAAAAATATTAACACATACTGAAGATTATGATTGTAAATTAGATACTTCCCTAACATTAAGAACAATGAGAAGCACGCTAAATTAAAAGACAATTCAATCTCACCTTGCACCCAGTACTGTTGTGAGTGACTATTCATAAAAAAAGAAAAAGAAATAATCTGGCTTTTATGGTGATTTCAATTAAAGTATTAAGGTGTGACTGAATTCAGGGGTTACTGTGCATGAGTAAGTGTGCCCCCCAATGGAATGGAGCCTTACTTTTTGTCTCATGCTGCTGGGATTTTGTCCTTTGCTGTCTTGTACTGAAGTAATAGAATTAAACAACAATCTTGTAACTGTCAGTTAAATTAATGCCAGAAAGTAACAACTCTGACAAGTAATCTGACAATACTGACTCAATAATCTGCAGGTCTCAAGGATATGGGAGGAGAACTGGAGTATTTGCAGCAAAAAACTAAAGCATACACAGAGAAAACGTGCAAACTCCACACAGGTAGCAGCCAGGCACAGTGTTGGACCCATGAGGCAGCAATGCTAACTACTGCATTAACATGCCTCCCACAGAAACAAAAATCAAAACTGCACTATGATGCACTTATGGCAAAAGTTCCAACAAATGAGGAGTGGCTTAAGTTTAGCAACTGCACCTTTAATTTGTTATGCTATCCATGTGAAACTTGTTGCAAGTTTTTTGAGATGGAAATGTGACAATGTCTTTAGGTAATAACATGATGACCCCACCACAACACCCAAAGTAAATTAGTTCCCATAATTCTCACCTTTCAAAAATTATGCTTAAAGTGCAAAGCAAACAACAACGTTCTGATCTTCTACTTACGATAACAAGTCAAAAAATATGACTAAATGTAAAATTATTATTTATGGCTGTACTGTAGGTATGCTTTTATCCATCCATCCATTATCCAACCCACTATATCCTAACTACAGGGTCATGGGGGTCTGCTGGAGCCAATCCCAGCCAACACAGGGCGCAAGGCAGGAAACAAACCCCGGGCAGGGTGCCAGCCCACTGTAGTGCAGGTATGCTTTTATTGTAATTAAATGAAAATGACATTCTTCACTGTATTTATTTATTCCTATTATTATTTAATTTCTAGTTTCCACATGTCTTTGAAGGATCTCCCACCAACCCCGGGTCAGCAGCTAGCTACTAATACAAATTTTCTAGTGGAAACAATTCAGTTAATAAAGAAGCCAGGAACTCACATCCACAAGCAAAACCAATCATTTCTCTCCTTGTTTAACTATGATAACTCAAAATGTTAAAAATATAATCAAGATTCTCAGTGTGGATACGGATTAAAAATATAACCATGTGGGTTAATTGAAATATTGATCTCTTTCATGTGGGCAGAGTTGGAACTGCAGACCCCATACGTATCATAGTGTTATGGTGTTAGCATGCATTGAATCCACATGTAACTAACATTTAAACAGAGAAATGTTTCATAAACTCTGAATTGTTTTCACTTTGGGAGTGTGTAATGCAACATTATGTACTTTCAGTGGATTTGTGAAATACTGTATTCTCCTCTTGGTCACCTCTGTGGCAGTGTTATTTGGAACAAAAATTGCATTCCACCATTAATATAAACCTACTGTTTTTAAGGCAGCCAAAAATACATTTGAAAACCTCTGAAATCATTCATATTTTTGGTTAGCACTTCAAGTGTAACTAAACGCACTTCTCTAGGGGATAAGTGCAACAATCTGGATCTTCCTTAGAGATACTAAGAATCTCTCTTGCCTTTCCAGTGACATGTAGGTCTGAGAATACCTTGTACGTTGCAGTTTCTGCCTAGACAAAGACCTGAGACCCTTTGTCACACATGTGTGAGTAGGAGGCAGCTAAAGGGTCTGAATAAGTATAATAAAACATCCCACCAGGGGGCGGCGGAGTGCGCTGACTGTCTTTCTCAGTTTCCTACAGACCTTTCCTGGGAAATCCTGCAAGGTTTCTGGCGCCTCAGAAGACTTCACTTCTGGAGCCGGCCCCTTTGCTGACATCACTTCCGAAGCCGGCCCCTTTGCTGACATCACTTCCGAAGTCGGTCCCTTTGCTGACATTACTCCCGAAGCCCGCCCCTTTGCTGACGTCACTTCTGGTTCCAGCCATTTTGATGACATCAGTTCCTCTGCAGGCCTTTAACACTAGAATTACCAGGGCTACGAATAAATTCGTAGATACGTCCCACCTTAAATCGCTTCTTAGATCCATTCACACCTCTCCGCCAGCATCTTTTGTCTTCTAAATGTGCTGATAAAGACAAGCTGCAAGCAGCCGACTATTCCATCCCCCCACCGACTTAGAACTTGCACGAACTTCTCCCAGCTCGTGCCTTGATTGATTATATGGGAGTGGAGTTTTAGAGTGGAAATAATGGATTGTTATTTGGAACACACCAACTTCATGTGTGTTCCGTTTCTACAGTAATCTGTGTAAACACATTTTTAAAACAGAAACGTTTTTCATATTCTAGTAGTAAATGGCAAAATGTAGACATGAAGTATATAATGTGTGAAGCCTGAATTCCAAATATCAAAGAAACACTTTCACAAAAGGTACAAATATAACAGAACAAATGCACTTTTATTCGAAAATATAACTGCAGAAAAACAACCCGCGTTCACCTGCAACATTGACATGCACTCGCTATCACAGCTTCGGTGGTGCAATGGTATCAGCCATTGACTTATAATCAAAGTTTCATGGGTTCGATCCTGGGCGAGTCTGTTTTAAGAACTGAGCTGCTTGTATTCTTACTATTTTAGAATAAAAACTTACATTTGATTCCAGTCTGTAAGACACGGTGTAATTTATGATACTTGTAAAGGTTAGCTTTGTTTTTTTTATTCTGTTATTTTCTCAGCCGCGTTAGATAATGTGTCATTTTGCTTGGCTTTTCTCAACATAACATTCTTAAACTCATTTATCCAAATCAAGGTCATGGGTTTAGAAAAACTGTCTATATTAGGCTGTAACATGACTGAGGAAGAAATCCTAAGGATGATCATCTGTTCAGTTCTGGCCCAAAGCTTTGCTTTAGTTCTTAAAATTGTATTTTGAAAAGCTTTATTTCTATTTATACCTGTGTCACATTTTATAATGTGGACAATAACAAGTGCACTAAAACCAGCTGTGTCCAGGAGCTTATTCACATTAACAGGGAAGATACCTACCTGGGCATTTGATAAGCAAAATGGAACAGAATTCCTGAGATGGACAGACATGCCACCACAAGTTCCTGCCCAGTTTCTGTTGCTGTCAAGAATGGGCCCAGCTTGTGTGGCTCTTATCAGAATAAAAGAGGTTACAGAAAATTACTGGATGAATGGATATTGTTATTCCACATTTGTTGATGTAATACTTTGATGTTTTGAATTAGCTAACTTAGAAATTAGAAAAAAAAAGAATTAAGATAAAGGTAAGAGTAGATTTTGCTGTTTTACACCATAAGCAAAATTAATGAAAAGACAGATTAAAAACTGACCAACAAAATAACTGGGTACAACTATTTAAAAAACAAAACGTGGTTTTGTTTCTCATTGACAATTTCAATAATTTGACCAAAAATATAGAGTATATTTATGAAAAACTATGACTTGTATTAGACTTTGCAGTCAATAAGCTGGCCCAGAATGATTAAATTATCATAATTTTCTTTCCTGTTCTCCTGTTTTCACAGCCTAGTCAATGACTTTTTCAATCCATTTGAATTTAAGGAAACCAACAAGACATCTCCAGGGAAGGTACAGTAAATGAACTCAATTTCAAAATGTTATATTATACCATATCCTGCCTGGGGATAGGTACTTAAAAACCAAAGCACCTCTCTATATACAGAAATACATGCCTGCAGTAAATAGCAAGAGTGTAAAAAAAGGCTTTTAAACATTTAGTGTTCTATGTTTTATTAAGTCACTGACATTTCCAGTTTTCTTCTCATACATAGTTAATTGTCTATTTGTGTGTCTGCTGTAATAAAACTGGTTTTGAACAACTAAAAACTCAAAAACACACCTGATAAAAACATAAGGACATTTTAAAGTTTTAGTGTTACTTTGCTGAAGGTCATCATTTACTCCTACCTAAACCCTATAATATTCAGTAATAATAATTCTTTACAATTATATTGTTCTTTTCTCACTACTGAAAGCACTTTACATAGTGAGTGGGGAGCTACTTGAACCACCACTAACGTGTAGCATCCACCTGAATGATGCGACGGCAGCCATTTTTGCGCCAGCACACTCACCACACCTTATCTATTAGGTGATAAAGGGGTGAGAGAGACAGCCTGTTAGACAAAGAGAATGATTAGGGGACAAGAATGGACAGGGCCATGATGGGTAATTTATCCGGGACATCGGGATACACCCTGCTATTTATGAAGGGATCTTTTATGACCACAGGTAGCCAGGACCTCAGTTTTACATCTCATCCGAAAGACAGCGCCGTTTTTACAACACAGTGTCACCATCACTGCGCTGGGCCATTGGGATCCAAATTGAGACCCCACGGTAAGAGCCCCCTGCTGGCCTCACCAACACCACTTCCAGCAGCAACCCAAGCTTTTCCTAGATAGTCTCTCTTCCAAGTACCAGTGAGGCCCAAACATGCTTAGCTTCAGGCGGATGACCTGTTCTGGTTGTGGCCAAGAGAAATCGAATAGGACACAAAATTAACCACTCATATCAGGGTATGGAACGCTTGATTATAAAAGTTAAGACAAAAGACATAATGGCCAACCATTTGGTCAATAATGAGTTTCCTTTTATCGATGGTAAATAGATTATAATGTCTTTCATTAGATGCACAATATAACAATGAGAACACCCCTGATAATTAGAGAGTATGCTTGCTGAATACTATATTTTATTTCTTAATATTGCATGATAATCATATTAAATAGTATTTTCAGTTTATCAGTCAATAAAAGGGCAGTCCCCAAAACACAGGAATATTTGAATTACAGGTGACTTTTAAAGTCCCCAGAAAGCATGTTATGAGGAACGTGGATATGTCTCTTCTCTTTATGAACTCAGCATCAGTGATTCTTTTCTCATCCAAAGAAAATAAACACCCCTCAAGTTTTCATCCCACGCTTTAATAGCCCTTAAATAAAGGCGGCCATTTGTTAAGCCAAGCTATGCTGCTGACAGCCCATAACACCTGGTCTCCTCTCGTTACAAACAGAATGAGTAAAAGTAATGTGCTCTCTAATGCATACTCTCAAATAACTTAAGAGGAAATGAAAAAAGAATTCCACCTCATGCTTAGAATTTCAAATGTAAACCAGGAGATAAAAGTATAAATCTAATTGTATTAAAGGAAGAAAAATAAAACAGCATAACATTTTCAAACCCACTTTCAATCCAATTGAGGTTCGTGGGGTACTAAAACCTACCTTTACAGCACAGGGCTTAAGACAGGCAATAGAGATTGAAAGGGCATCAGTCCATCAGAGGCCCACTCATACCCACACTGACAGTCACACTCACACAGGAGCCAAATTAGAATTGAAAAACTAACAGGCACGTCCTGGCAGATCTGTACTAAAGCTGAAGTCACATGCAGACAAGGGGAAAACATACAAACTCCACACAAACAATGTCAGGATTCGGAACTCTAAGCCAAAATGATGGATCCATGAAGCAATAGTGCTTCACACTTGCCCCACTGTGCTGCATTTGAACAAAATGAATAAAAACACTATTGATACAAGTCATTTGTGAAACTTGCTTCCAATGACTTTTAATTTTTTTCACTTTTGAACATTTTTATGTATGCCCAAAATGTTCTCTTTCCTTTTTTCACATAATATATCCATTCCTAGGTATCAATCTATAAAACGTCAGAACTGTCTTAACAGTGATTTAGCAATTATGTCACTATTACCTCTCATTGTGTTCTAAGCATACTGATTCTTGCTACAGCATTCCAAGTACAAAATACCAGACTTTGTGACAGTGATACACTTCTTACTCTATTTTTACAATATATTTTAAACTTCCTACTGTAATTTATGGTGTACAAGAGCAAACTGACAATATGAATTTGTTCATAATTTTTTTTCGCATTAGAATGGAGTACTAAGATTTTTCTAACAGCAAAGAAAAAAACAGTGAAGAATAAAATTAAAATATACCAAGACCAAAACCAACTAATCATTACACAATGCATGCACAAAACAAGTTAAAGTTGCAGCATACAAAATGTAAAGTAAACTTCAGCCGTTGTAGTTGTTATACTCAGTAGGACAAGCTGGGTATTTCTGAACAGCAGAGATTTTTTAAAGGACTTTACTGAAAAGCAGAGCCAGCAAAAAGTCAAGTAACAGGCAAGATCTGATTCATGATAGTTATTATGTCTTAACATATTACTAGACCCATACCAAAATGTAAAATTGAAGCTCACAAAGTCCAAAACCACAATTTCCTTTCCCTAAATGATTATTTAATTGCTTGAGTCCTAAGGTCTTCTCTTTGTAGTCAAAGTTCAGATGCTTCACTGTGTGTGCAGCTTTATTTCATATATAATATCAGCCTGGAAGAAAAAGTAATTTCTTTCCACAGATACCTGCTAACCTATTAAATTTTAGTACTGTGATACATGAAAGAATATTCGATATTTATAAGTCTAAATTGGCCCAAAGTAAACATGGTCTCACAAATACTTTATCCCTGCAATAAGTGCTTAATATTTCATTCCTCTTAGCTATTATAATGGCTTTAGCACATTAGGTTAGTCAAAAAAATGTGGCAGAAAACAGATAATCTAAGACAAGTTGTTCAAATGCATTTCTCACACTGATTCTTTTACATTGAACATAATATGAAATTTTGTAGTACAGTAGATAAAACTTTCAAAAAGCTTATTCAGTATTCTTGCAAAATCCAGAAATTCATTTACCTCTTCCATATAGTATATCATTATTATCTCAGGTTAAACAGTCAGTCTGAGGAGAATGACAGCAAAAATGTGTAAAAAGAAAAGGGGAGAAAGGAGGAACAGTCTGATGAGCTTATGAAGTAAAGAGACTGTGGCACTAAATTGAAATGTCAAAATGAAAATAACTGGTGTAGGACATAGATATGAAGATTTTTAGGGTGTTATAAAGAGCAAGTGAATTCAACAGAGGTATATATAGTGCCGGGCCAATGTTGAGGGAGCGTCAGTTATGGCACTATGGCCATGTGACGTGATTCCCCAAGGGTGATCCAGCTCACAGGATCCTCACTGTTGAGGACCCAAGTGGCTGGACCAGGCCAAAGGGACAGGCAGATGGTCATTTCTGGAGGGTGGGACTGGACTGCTTGTATTCCTTTGGGGTTGCCTTTCAGGATCCCAAGCTATTTCTTCATGAGGTGGGTGCAACAACACGCTACACCAGTGCATGCCCCCCAATCTGACCTGACCATATACATGCATACTGTATATATGCTTGAATGTGTACTTGTGACGTAAGACAGTATTGAAAAACAAATACAGTGGAACCTCGGGTCACGAACGTCTCTGAACACGTACAAATCGGGTTACGAACAAAAAGTTCGCCAAACTTTTGCATCTGTTCATGACCACACACTCGGGTGACGAACAAGCCAGTTTCCCTTCCGGTTCGTACGCGCCGATGATTTCTGCACGTGTTCAGTCTCTCCCTGTACTGTACATTGTTCTCGGTGCATCACGCAGAGGGACTCTCCCTCAAAACTGTAACCTCCTCTCAACCCAGCTTCCTCCTGTGGTATAGCGGGTCCACAGCTCCCATCAAAAGGGCCAGTTTTAATAAATAACTAAATAAATAAAGCCGGTGCAGGAGAGAGAGAGAGCGAGTGAACACGACAGAGAGAGAGTGCAGGCTCACATGCTGCTGAGAGAGAGAGAGAGCAAAGGCTCGCATGCAGCTGAGAGCGAGCGAGCCTGCGTGTGCAGCTGAGCAGGGAGCCTGGGTGTTTGTCTCAGTGTTATTCAAAGTTTTTACATCTAGTTTACTATTACACAGTGCATTCTATGGTATAATTATTTTTGTGCTTAAAAATCTTTAAAGAAAATATATTTACATACAGTTCGTACAGTCTGGAACAGATTAATTGTATTTACAATTGTATTTTCCTATGGGGGAAATTACTTCGGGTCACAACCAAATCAGGTTTTGGAGTTTTGGACCAGAGTTTTGGAACAAATTATGGTCGTGAACTAAGGTTCCACTGTAATATTTGTAAGGTTGCTTCACAACATAGTCATGGTTCAGGCTGAATGTGTACATTCATAATGGCTAACACGGTACAACACCCTAGTACTACATTTAAATATTCTCAAATTCAATGCCTAAGGACTCATACAATGTGTGAATTTCATAGCAGTCTAAAAATCAAATCTGCAAACCATAAACATTTACAAAATTAAAAGAATTATTAAATATAATATTAAAAAGGAAAATACAAGTAAGAATTAATAATTTGCAAATCATTTCACCACTAAAAACAATCTCTTTTTATTCTACTCTCTTAATTGGATAAAACAATTTGCTTGCATAGGAACAACAAATAAATTAAAGTTTACTATTTTAATATACAATATTAATAAGTCTATAAAACATTCCTCTTAAAAACCATTTACAGTGAAGTCAAATATTTAAAGGTAGGCTAATCCAGTTTAGAAGGTAGGAGGAGAATTTGTCAGTCAGTCCCATAAATCTTGCTAAACAGCAATTTAAATGCACTGAATCCAAGAATAGAAAACGCTTCCTATCTTGACCTCAGCCTCTGAACAGTGTGTTAACATATTGATAGAAACAACAGATTACTGAAAATCTTCCATCTGTGGAGGACAAACAGGGTGATTAACTTTAAAAAACCTGGATTAGAGAAAGTAATCCACCGAATGGAAGTGCTAATGCAACCTAATACCTGTTGGTTAATTTGATTCTGTCAAAGAAACAGTGTTTAACCTCTGCTCAAATTATTTAATAACTTGCTTCCTTTTACAAAATGCATTGTATCTTTTGTGTGAAAATGCAACAGATTAATATACTCCACTTGTACCTTCCCATCAACAGATGGTTTATTATTATCTAAATATTTTGAATTAAATTCAGGAAATTAGCCATTTATTGACTAGGCTCTTTAAAAAGTTCCTTAAAATAATGGACAACTCTAAACAAAAAAAATACTACCCTATAATTCACTCCCCTTTCAGCTGTTTTATAAGATTTCACTCTTCACTGATCTGCTCTTAAAATACACAGAATTGTTGACTTCATGTTTTGCCTGATCTGCCTCAATCTTCTTATTCTTTACAAGGCTATTGAATCTGACCTTTATTTTATTCAAGCATGTTATGTCTAGCATTTCCATAGCATCTGACAAATATTTCCAATCCGACAAATATGAAACTGTTTTATGTTAGTAGCACATACAATGGGGTACACAATAAAAATCGAAGGATCTACTTTCAAGTGGAACACAAAAGGAATACAGACACTTTTAGTCCACAATAATTAAAAAAGAATTAAAAAACAGGTAAAGGCCTTTAAGACGTTAATCAAGTCACATCAATAAACATGAGTACAAATGAGCAACCCACTTCCCAGAAGAGTACACATACTGTTTACATGCTAACCAAATGAATTCAAACCACTCCTGCTAAAAACCTGCATTTTAAAGCTTGCTTCAAAATATTGAAATGGCATATCAATCCTTAAATAACATATTTAATACAAAGAAAGGTTCAATGACAGTAAAACTAATTTGCTATTAAGAAAATTATCAAATCTAAACTCCACTTGATTATTATTAATGACATTCAAATCACAAATTAAACAGTAGAAAGAAAAACACTCAACAGACTTCTGAAATAAGCAGATCTTCAACAAATATGTACATTAAAAAAGTAAAGGAAAACGATATCCACTAACTAAATTATCTTGAAAATGTACTTCTCTATTATACTGAAAGTCAAATAAAGTTACTGGCTTTTCACAATCACTGAAATATGTCTAAAAATATTTTAGTTCACTAGGCCAAAGGCTAGTTCATTTAATTTAAACAGAAGAAAAACTGGGACTAACTGAAGATACAGTATATATCATTCTATTATATTGTATATACCTGTGGTGAAATCTTTATCCAGATCAATAAATGCATGTGACTGGGGCACACGCATTGTTATTTCAGCCTCAAGCGCTGTATACCATGAAATATTTCTGTGAAAGAAAAAAAATATATATTTATTAATGTACACATTATAAAGTGCTAGAACGATCTTTCAAAGTGGATTCAATTCAGTCAAAAACAAGTTTCTTCTGGGGAACTTTAGCCAGATGCACCACCCAACTGACTAAACAAGCCTGGTAGTTTGGCTGGCCATTTTTCTCTCTGCTGTACATTAAGAAAGCCTAATGGATGGCTCTGGCATATACTTTTTATGTTCCCTGCCCTCCACAACATACTGTTACAATATAATTATACAGTCAAATGGCAAACACAATAGGAAATCCTCCTTGTACTGTGCAGCTTCAGTGGGAAGTAGGAAGAACAATCCACATGAGCACACTATTTTTTTTTAGTAATTCAAAAGTGACCGGTAGGCTTTTGGGGAAGAAGACTGAGGACTGTATGGAAAATGAGTGAGAACTGAAAGTATAAAAACATATAAATACATACCTGCACAGAAAAGAGTTGAAATTATCCCCTGACGTAGAAGGTTACATTTGCTTGGGCCCCTATCGAGTACCCACACTAAGAAAGTGGATACTGAGTGATTTTAGAAATTGTTACATTGTGGGTTCGAGTGTGGACTAAAAATGTGGTTCGAGTCTGGGCAAAACCAACGTAACAAAATAGTAGAGTATTGTTGCTTTAGAATATGCATAGTTTTTATTTCTTATCTCTGATACTGCCATATTAAAAATAAAAAATTAATATATCGGATTTACACAAGTTTTCAGATCCTTTGCTAGGACACCTGAAATTTAGCTCATGTACATCCCATTCTATCAGTCATAGTTGGGGTGTTTCAAGACCTTGTTTAGAGTCCATCTATGGTAAATCCAACTGCCCACACCTGTCTATATCTCATACTGTTCTACAGTTGACAATGTGTAATATAGCAAAAACACGCCTTGAGGTCGAAGAAACGGCCTGCAGGGCTCACTGACAAGACTGTGTTGATGCACAGATCTGAGAAGCCTACTAAAAATGTCTGTGGAGTTAAAGGTTTCCAAGAGCACAGTGGCCTTCTTAATTCTTAAATGAAACAAATCTGGAACAACCACAGCCTTTTCTAGAACTGACTTCTCAGCCAAACTAAGCGATCAGGGGAAATATGCCTTAAAAGAGCCGACCAAGATCCCAATGGTCACTCTGACTGTTGTCCAGAAAACCTGTGTGGAAATGATAAAAAATTCCACGACAACCAACACCTAAAAGGACTCTCAGACTACGAGAAACAAATTTCTCTGGCCTGATGAAACCAGGATTGAACTGTATGGTCTCAATTCTAAGCATAACGCCTGGAGAACACCAGGCAATGTTCACCACCTGTGCAATATCATTCCAATGTTGAACCATGGTAGTGGCGAATCGTGCTGTGGGGTTGTTTTTATATGGCAGGACCTAAAAGGCTAGACTTGGATGAGGGAAAGCTGAATAGACAAAGTACAGAGATATCCTTAATGAAAACCTGCTTCAGATGTTTGTGGTTTCAGGTCAACTATGTAAATATTCTTGAGTGTCCCAGTCTGCGCCCAAACCTGAACCTAATTGAACATCTCAGAGAGAAACCTGAAAATGGCTCTCCACTGATGAACTTGAGTGGATCTGCAGAGAAGAATGGCAGAAAATCCCAACAGTCACTTGCAAAGCTTGTCACATCACACCCAAAAGGATACCACGCTATAATTGCTAACAAAGTTACTTTAACAAAGTACTGAATTAATGTGACATTTACTTTTTTTTACTTGTTTTTTTAGTAAATCTGAAATAAATATGAATTCTAGTTTTCAATTTATCATTCTGAGGTATTGAGTGTTTCTGGAAGAGAGAAACAATTAATTTAAATGATTTTAGTGTAAGACTGAAATTTAACAAAATAAGTAAAAAGTGTGAGTGGTCTGGATACTTTTAGAAGGCAGTGTACATTGTATCCTTGGAAGACTGGGCTTCAGAAACAAGAGACAAAAAAAAACAAATATACACTTACCTTTAAAAAAATTTAAAGATTAGCTTAAAAAAATACCAAAACACAAAATTGTTCAAACACAATTTTGCATGGCAAATGCATATACACCATGTCTGTGAAGAAATAATTTTGACTAGAAAAATCCAGAACATATTCTTTAACTGTGATTTTTGCAGTCTGCTCCATTTAGTTAACAGGCCATGCCTATTAGTTTGGATCATTTTTGTAGTAGTTGTTTTTGAGACACATTATTTATTTAAATATACTGTGGCAAGCAGATGGGGGTGGCACCCAGCCGGAATGCCCGGAAGGACCGGAGGAGGAGGGCTTACGCCTCCTCCAGACCATGAGGGGGCAACTGCCCTGGTGGTTTTGGGGACCACGTGAACACAGCTTAGAAGCTCAACCTTATAAGGGGCCCGTGGTCACAGCCAGGGGGCGCCCCGATGCCTGGAGAGCCCTGGTCCTCAGCACTTCCGCCACACCCGGAAGTGCTGGGGGGAAGACGACCAAGGACACCTGGAGTGCTTCCGGGTGCACAGCCGGCACTTCCACCACACCGGGGAGTGTCGGCAGTCACTCACTGGGAAGCACCTGGAGCACATCTGGGTGGACATAAAAGGGGCCGCCTCCCTCCATTCGATGGCTGGAGTCGGGTGGAAAAGAACAGAGCTTGGAGGAGAGGAGAGGAGAGGAGTGGAGGTGGACCAGAAGAGAGGCATTGTGCAAGGGCCAGGACTTTGGGGGAGTATTGGGTTGTGTGCACTGTAAATAATAGTTGTAAATAAACGTTTGTTGGGTAATTAAACGTTGTATATCTGTCTGTGTCTGGGCTGTTTCCCACAATACATATACATGTGGACTTCTTGATTATGTTGAGCACAGTGAACAAAGGAACATTAAGATCTCTGGAGATGGACTTGTAGCCTTGAGATTGTTGATATTTTCCCACAATTTTTGTTCTCAAGTCCTCAGACAATTCTCTGCTCTTCTTTCTGTTCTCCATGCTTAGTGTGGCACCCTCAGACACACAACAGAAAGGATGAGTCAACTTTTCTCCATTTTAACTGGCTTCAGGTGTGATTGCTATATTGCCAGCCCCTGTTTCTTGCGACAGGTGAGTTCAAACGAGCATCTTATGCTTGAAATAAAATGATTTACCCACAATTTTGAAAAGGTGCCAATAATTTTGTCCAGCCCGGTTTCTGAGTTTCGTGTGAAATGATGTCAGATTTGGCTTTTTTTCTCTGTTTTTTTGTGTTGTTCCAATGCACATAAAGGAAATAAACATGTGTTTACCAAAAGATTTGTAATTGCAACAATTTTTTGGAAGAAATGGTGCACTTTCTGGGAAAATTCCAGGGGTGCCGATAATTTCGGCCATGACTGTATAACAAAACAAGTGCACTTTTATTCAAGAATTTAACCGAAGAAAAAAGAAAGCAGGTTACGGTAGGCGGTTAATAGGACAGCTTGCATGGTGCAATGCTAAGAACTGCTGCCATCCAATCAAGAGGTCACGGTTTCAATATCAGCTGCTTCCCAAATTTAACATTTTCAGTAGAAGCTCCTCTTATTGTTAATATCATACAATAAAAGCATACATTTGATTTGCTTCTGTAAATTTATAGTTAAAGTTAGCGTTTTTTTTCCAGTTTTATTCTCTCACTCACGTTCAAGCTCCCACACACCCTCCAGATCTGACGCCGTTTTCAGATAAAGATGTGGTATACCAAACAAACTTGTTTTGTTACACCCCCTCTTTATTTGAAAACCGTGTCAGATCTTGTACGCGAATGAGACTGGGACTGGGAAAACTGTGGACATGGATGTGAGTGGTGTGTGTGACTGAGAATGACTGTGGATGTCAATTTTTTTTATTCAGTTTTATTCTTGAGTGCTCCTGCTCACGCTGAATTAGTATGCGCCTTCTGATCCATGATGTCATAGCCGTGCTGACAAAAAATAGAGACTTAGGTATATGACATTTGGAATAATTCATTTTATGACCTGTATTGTACATTTCGGAAAACGTTGTTGCACTAATGCAACATTATATTCATTTGCATACCTTCATGCAGTTGTAGTTAGTGACCGCGTTTGGTGTTTTGTTCTGATCTTGTTGCTGCATGTTGGTATTTCTTTTGAACTCCAGGAGATACAGAGGATAGTATAGTACAGAGAGGTCAGTTCTGCGCTATATACAATCATCAGATTCAAATGTTAACAGTTTCCACACATACCCAAGGACCGTCTTTATGACATGTGTATAAGGTGTGAAGCCTGAAGTCCAAATATCAAATAAACACTTTCACAAAAAGTACAAATATAACAAAACAAGTGCGCTTTTATTCAAGAATATAACCGAAGAAAAAAGAAAGCAGGTTAAGGTAGGCGGTTGATGCGACAGCTTGCGTATTGCAATGCTAAGAACTGCTGACTCCCAATCAAGAGGTTCTGGGTTCGATGCTGGCAGCTTCTCAAGTTTACCGTTTTGAATAGAGAGCTGCTATTATTGTTAATATTATACAATTAAAACATACATTTGATTTGTGTCTGTAATAGCCGCTGTAAATTTATAGGGCTTGTCAAAGTTAGCATTTTTTATTCAGTTTTATTCTCTCAGTCGCATTCATGCTCTCCCTGATCTGACACTGCTGTTTTCAAATAAAGACGCGCTATAACAGAGGTTAACTCAGATCGGAGCAAGAGAACAGAAGCCCTCCCTGCAAGAAACGTCTACTCACATATAAGAACAACGCAGCTGGACCAGGCGTAAAGGCGAAAGATGGCATCATTTGGATACAGGACGAAGTCCGGCATCATCCTGCCAAGAACCTGTCCTTGAAAGAAACGTCACGGCTTACAGAGCTCGCCAACGTTACACCGTCCAGATCTAAACACTAGCATGGTGTATGTGCCAAAAAAAAGTCTAACTGCATTCTCGTACCACTGCTTGCATACTAATGTGTCAGCAGGTATTTTTCATGGCATAACACGTGTAATTTGTGAGCATGCCCTTGACGATCAAACAGAGGAAGCTCTGCAGTATACTTGTGACTTTATGCTATAGGAAGAGAAGTAAATAAATCAAGATAAGTAACATCGATCTGGCTTTTATATAAGTAACATATAAATGCTTCTTATGTAAAGACCATCACAAAACATAATCACAAACATGAGTCTGCACGATACGTTGGCGAGCTCTGTAAGCCGTGCTGTTTCTTTGAAGGACAGGTGATTGGCAGGATGACGCTGGACTCTGTCCTGTATCCAAACGGTGCCATCTTTCGCCTTTACGCCTGGTGCAGCTGCGTTGTTCTTATATGTGAGTGGACACTTCTTGTGGGGAGGGCTTCTGTTCTCTTTCTCTCATCTGTGTTCACCTCTGTTATAGCGCGTCTTTATTTGAAAACAGCCATGTAGTAAATAACATTTGATCTGGCTTTTATGTAAGTAACATAGTGAAAAGTCAAGCAAAATGACCCCTTTTACTGGCTAACTAAAAAGATTACAATATACAAGTTTTCGAGGCAACTCAGGCCCCTTCTTCAGGCAAGTTGTAAGTAACATATAAATGTTAATGTTTTGGGCACATGCACCGTCCAGATCTAAACACTAGAGTGGAGAGTCTATAGCTGAAGGAGGAAGCTGCCGTCGCTGTACTTTGTATGTAAGAGCCAGATCGAATGTTATTTACTTATTTACCTTGGTTTATTTACTTACTTCCTACAGCATAAAGTCAAAAGTAGATTGCAAAGCTATAGTGCATCTTTATGTGAAAACAGCAGTATCAGACTGTGGGGTAGGGGGATTAGGATCGTGAACGCGACTGAGACAATAAAACTGAATAAAAAAAAAAAAAAAAAAAACAAAGCTAACCTTTACGAGTATCATACATTTACACTGGCTGTTACAGACTGAAATCAAATGTATGTTTTTATTCTAAAATAGTAAGAATAAGAGCAGCTCACTTCTCAAAACTGACTCATCCGGGATCGAACCCGTGAAGTTTTGTTCACCAGTCAACATCTGATACCATTGCGCCACCGAAGGGGTGGTAGTAAAGGCGCGTCAATGTCGCACCCTAACGCAGGTTCTTTATCTGCAGTTATATTCTTGAATAGAAGCGCACTTATTCTGTTATATTCGTACCTTTCGTGAAAGTGTTTCTTTGATATTTGGACTTCAGGCTTCACACATTATTTACTTCATTTCTACATTTTGTCATTATTACTAAAACATGAAAAACGTTTCTGTTTTAACAATGTGTTTACTGTACATAGATTGTTGTAGACATGGAACACACATGAAATGCACGTGTTCCAAATAACGATATAGTATTTATAAAAGGTGTGATTTTGCTTGACTTCTCACTCTATACAACTCCAAGCAACTGACACGCAGACTTGAGCTGAGAAAACTGTGCGCCAGTGGGGGATGTGATAGCAAGCTGCTTGCCGTTTGCTACTTATCAACATATTTACAGGACAATTAAGACGCTGATGGAGAGGTGCTAAGCGATCTAAGGTGGAGACGGATCTATACGTTTTTTCATAGGCTCTGGTAATTCTAGTGTTAACAGCTGTGTTTGGTGTTCTTCCAGATGGGCTTAAAGCCAAGAAGGACAAACAAACTGTGATTGCCTTTACTACACTATTGGCACGCAGATTTATTTTGCTAAACTGGAAGAATCCTAACTTTCCTCTTTTAAGTCAGTGGGTAACTGATGTTTTATACTATTTGAAATTGGAAAAAAATAAATTCTCAGTTAGAGGATCTGTAAAGAACCTTTTCGAAACCTAGTAGGATCTAATCAATAATAATTTAGAATAAGCTCTTAAAGCAGTGAGGAAATTGATTCTCTTTCCAATTTTTTTTTTATCCGCCTATTAAACTCATCAATTTATGTATTTTTACTAGCTTTAAGTTTTACTCCGTTGGCCATGCTCTCTTTCTCAGGGGTGGGGGTTGGGTTGATTTGTTTTCAATCCTATTTTTTGTAAAAAATGATCTATCTGTATGGAATGGTTACAATAAAATCAATAAAATTAAAAATAAATTCAGCACAAAGATCATCAGTGTCAACATGAAGAGTTTTCTATCCATCACAGATTGAACAATGCGGTCTCTTAAGAAATTAAAAATGTCATTTTTGTGAGACACTTTACATTATAAGAGCAATAAAAATGCAGGTAGATCAAATATCCAACCTACAAAAGGTTTTATAGTCTGAATTCTTCAGTATAATCTTTTGTGGGAAATAATCAAAAAAGTTAACAGTTACTATTCAATCAGATGCTTCAACAATGAAAAAAAAAACTAAGAAAATGACATTTTTAAGAATACTGCATTGCACAGGAAGAGAAAGTATGATTTACAATAAGAAGATAAACAGTTTCCATGGAAACAACTATATATTGGTTTAGCTTTCCCTTTCCTAATGGGCTTGTCAAGACACTGGGGTGCAACAAAGCCTGAAGATAATGAATAACACAAATGGCATTTAAAATTCTATTGGTAAGCCAGGCAAAAAGAAAAAAGGCAGATTCTTAAATCTTTTTTCATCATTTGTATTCATTTAGTCAGAGTGTATACTGTAAGTGTGCCAGTCAGGATTAGCTAAGACTGCACCAAACAATCTATCAAATATACCATACTAAATTTAGGAAATACAAATAAAAATAACCCTTTACACATAAAGAAACACCATAAAGTTCTCTGTATGGAAGTGCTGTTTGTTTTCCCAGGGTGACACAGATTGCCATTATTATTAATATTTAAAGATGTATAAAAGATATCTATATATGTCAATAGAGAGAGATGTGTCTCTTATCATTTTATTATTCATATTATTGTATGCAATAGTTGGGTTTCCAATATAACACATCAAAATATACAGAAAGATGGTAGAAATATTTGAGAAAGGTTCTATTCTAGGAGAAGAGACATAAAGTGAAGAAACAGTACAGGGTTTGAAGATTCCCAATTAAAGTTATGAATAAGAAACTGTTGAGGTTACCCAACTCTTTAGAACTTACCCTGAGTAAGAGATCACAAAGAAATGGTAGCCCCTTCATATGCAAAGGACAGTCCTTAGATTAGGTTTTGTATATTGCTCTCAAGGAGAGTGGTGCAACAGTGAAAGTAGGAATATTCCCTGCATCTTATCAGGACCCATTTAGCACCATCCAGGTGGTGACAGAGAACATAAAAAATAGAGAGGGGGCACCTCCACATACCAGTTATTCGTAATGATTACCAAAGGGCAGTGTGACCTGATGATTCTGACATTTTGGGGTCTAACTGTGAATCTTGGAAGTGTTTAAAGTGTATATGCCAGATCAATCATTTCCAAATATAATATGTATTGTATATACTATTTGCTCAGAAAGCAATAATAATAATTGTTTACATTTATATAGCACTTTTCTCACTACTCAAAGTGCTTCATATAATGAGGCAACAGTCACGTCAACCACTAAAGCAAGAAGAATAATAAACCACTAAGCGAAACAAAAACCACAATCTGACTAGGAACCCACACTTATGATAGTAGGCCCACTTGGAGTACACACATCTGTTATTTCTTTGTTTTTTATTCCTACCACTGACCGTGCTACTCTGTAATGACAGTGACAATAAAATGACTTTATCATTTAAGTACTCATGCTTCTTAATCGATGCCTGCTTTGTTTACTACACCTCCTAATATTTATATTTACATTTATTTTGCTTAAGAGATGCTTTTATCCAAAGTGACTTGCAAAAGGTATCAGCATAATAGAGCAAACATCAGGACTGTTTGGGAACTAGTGTTACAAGACAAGGTTACAACATTGATCACAACAAGTGAAAGTCTTGAAACAAAATACAAGCAAGTTACAAGTCCTAGGTTACAAGAACATAACAAAGCCATTATCAATCAGACAGAAATTCACACATCAGGAATGTTTTCAAACACTTCTTAAATATAATGAAAAAGCAGTTTAAAAAGGGAGGGCAGCTCATTACACCTGCCAAAGCTACAGAATTTAGATTGAGACTTGATGTCATGCAGAGCTGGCATCACCAAACACTGTTCTTCAGCAGACCTGAGATATACTGTATCATAAACACCAATCAGCCACAACATTAAAACCACCCAGCCAATATTGTTCTTCTCCCCTCATGCCACGAAAACAGTTCCTACCCACTGAGACTTGGACTCCACAAGCCTCTGAAGGTGTCCTGTGGTATCTTGCACCAAGACATTAGCAGCATATCCTTAAAAGTCCTGTAAGTTGCAAAGTGGGGGTTTCATAGATCAGACTTGTTTTTCCATCACATCCCATAGATGCTCAATTTATTGTGGTTTGGGGAATATGGAGGACATGTCAAAACCTTAAAGAATTTGTCAGATTTCTCAAACCATTCCCAAACAATTTTGTAGTGCAGCAGGGTGCATTATTGATTCAAAGTAACATCTATATGAACGCCATGACCAACGGTTTCCAAGTAGAACATTGCCCAGAGTATCACACTGCCTCCGCTGACTTGCCTTCTTCTCATAGCGCATCTTGTTGCCATCTTTTCCCAGGTAAACAACACACACACACACACACACACAAACAAACCCAGCCGCCCACATAATCTAAAAGAAAACATAATTCATCAGACCAGTCCTGGCGCTCACCTGCCCATTGTAGGAATTTTCAGGAGTGGACAGGGGTTGAGCAAAGGCATTCTGACTGGTCTGTGGCTACCCAATCATCTAACCATTACAATATGGCCCTTGACGAAATTGCTCAGATCTTTCAGTTACCGATTTTCCCTGCTCCCAGCACATCACCTTCAATATCTGGCTGCTCACTTGCTACCTAATACTGTATATCCCACCCTTTGAGAGGTGCCACTGTAAAGAGATAATCAGTGTTACTCACTTCACCCGTCAGTGGCTTTAATGTTGTGGCTGATCATATATAAAACCAAGGTTGGCTGTGCTTAAAAGTGTTCTTGAGTTTTAATAACGCATTATTTCTTCATGTTACTTTGAAATTAACAAGAGATAATTTCTTAAATAATAAATTAATCATTCAATGGATTGAATTACCAAACTGAGCAATCGTGGGAGAAGGCCCTTAGTAAAAAAGTGACCAAGAATCTAATGCTAGATATGGCTGAGATTCAGACAATTTGTGTGGAGATGGGAGAAACTCCACCGATCTGGGCCTAATGACAGAGTGGCCAGACAGAAGCTTCTTTCCTGTAAAAGACACATAAAAGCCCAATTGGAATTTACAAAAACACACTTAAAATTTGACTCTCAGGCTGTGATAAACAAAACTGAACTGTGTGGCCTCAACTATATGAATCACATCTGGAGGAAACCTGCTTAATACCATTTCAACAGTAAAGCATGATGGTAACTGCATCCTGCTATGGAGTTTTTTTGGGTTTTTTTTAGCAGCATGGGCTGGGAGATTAGTCAGATTGAAGGGGGCAAAGTCCATATATATACTTAATGGAAACCTGCTCCAGAGTGCTCTGAACTTCAGATTGGACCAAAGATTCACTTCGCAACAGGACAATAACCCTAAGCACAAAGCAAAGACAACAAATGAGTGACTTAGGAACTGGTCTGTTAATGTCCTTGAGTGGCCCAACCAGGTCCCAGACATGAACCCAATCAAACATCTCTGAAAGAGAACTAAAAACAGCTGTGCACTGATGGTGTCCATCCAACCTGGCAGAGCTTGACAGGTTCTGCAAAGAAGAATGGCAGAAAATACCCTAACCCAGGAGTGTGGAGTTTGTCACATCAAAGGCAAGAAGACTCCAGGCTATCAAAGGTTCTTCAATAAAGTACTGAGTAAAGGCTCTAAATACTTGTGTCAATGTGATATTTCAGTTTTTTTATTTTACCAAATTTCAAAAAAAAAAAAAAATTGAAAATCCTATTTTGCTTTGTGATTTTGGTGTACTGAGTGCTGCTGGATGAAGGAAAATTTTAAATTTAAGCAATGTTATCATAGGGATGAAATATAACAAAATGTGAAAAAAACTGAAAAAACTTTTTGAATGCACTGCACTTAGAAATTTACACATAAAAAAATTACCTTTATACCACACCGCAGGAAAAGTGAACACGGTTTACTGTATCAGTGCCACAACTTCAAGCCAGGTAGTGTGCTGTCTTTCCTGGAGTGTGCATGTGACTCTAAATACACAGTGCAACTGAGGTGATCTGTAGAGGATGGAAGCTGGCTCAGAACATGGTCATCATTGACAGAAATGGCTGAATGCCTGAGCTCCTTGGGGTAGCAATTACTGATAACCTAAGCTCACAAGGCTGAGAAACATCAAAGAACTGCTGAATACTGTGCTGTGTACACTGTTCTTAACAAACACTACTGCCTTTTATGTTGCATTGCTTGGTTATTACATGTGGTTCTCTGTATTGTGTATAATATGCATTTGAACTACATTCTTTTTCATTCTACATTTTTTTTCTTTAATACTAATATTCTAAGGGGAAGCACAAGTAAACATTCTGCTATCTACACCTTATAGAGTAAATAAAATACACAGAGTTCAGCTTAATGACAGATGTGCACAGCCATCTTTTATTTCAGTACTTATGCTAATTTACTCCCTCTTCAAAAAAGTGTGTCATGTATGTCAAGAAATAAAACAAAATCTTATTCTGCACAAAAATACATTTTCACCTGCATATCTGAATGTTTCACAGTTAATGAACTGTATATGAAGACTGCACTGATCAAGGAACCAAGGAAAATATCTACAGAATTAAATGGAAATGCCTATGGCAAGTAAATGAAATGATGAAGAGAAATTGGCTCTATGGCAGACAGACAATGTGACAGATACATCCTCACTGCTATTACATAGTTTGTAGCCGCAAAAGAGTTTAAAATAT
Source organism: Polypterus bichir lapradei (assembly GCA_026402145.1). Classification (NCBI taxonomy): domain Eukaryota; kingdom Metazoa; phylum Chordata; class Cladistia; order Polypteriformes; family Polypteridae; genus Polypterus; species Polypterus bichir. The sequence continues at coordinate 69,530,794 of JANRMT010062806.1, forward strand.
TTCTCAGTATTATTAAAGGCATCTTTTTCAACAAATTTAACAGTTGATGAAAACTTAAAATAAAGGTGACAGGTATGGGGGGAGGGTATAACAGGCACACTAAATAATGCTTTAAAACACTAAAACGCTGAAGATCAATATTTTGGAGGTCCATGAAAACACATTTTTTTTTAAAAATTATGACATTAACCATTGCAGGATTTGTGGAAATATATTGTAGCAGCCATCAGACAGCTGTTCACAGCAAGATGGAATGACCATAATGACTAGATGATTTCGTGGCCATTGCCAATTTAGAAGGGATATGGAGAGCATCCTTTAACAAGACTCAAATGAATTTGAGAAAAAGGATGGAGACTTTCATGGGAAACAAATAAATAACAGCCCTGTGCTGGTGTTTGGCATGGTTTCAGTGATGCTGAAGACTGTGATGGCACTGACACAATATTGACAGTAGTCATGATGTTTGGGAACAACAGAAGGCTGGTCACCTCTTACTCGCAGTTTGCATTTGAAGTTTGGTAGCATTTCCAGTAAACTGTAACAACAGAAAATTGAACTTATTAGTATCATTACGCTCTTAGATTTCTGTTATGGATTTGAGTTGTTTTAATTGTAGAGTTCCTCTGTTTATTTATTTTGCATTCTCTTATCATTTTGAACATATTTTTGTATATACTTATTTGGACGATGTCAACAAACTGTTTTTATGTTTCTCATTTCTAATCATGGGTAGCATCATTTTGTGTGTGTTCTAATGTCTGTAGTTATGTTGTAGATAGTGACAGCTTCCCATGTGATTCCCAGCATTACAAAGCATTACATCAACATCACAATGCTATTTAAGATAGTCTTTTGCTAGGCTTTTGGATTCTTGTATAAAAGCCTTTTTGTGAGGTTGTTTAAATCACTTTAGGGAGTCAGGACTTTGTGTGTTATGATTAACGCTTTGGGTTTTGGTTTTCTTTTGATATTATATGCTTTGACTTCTAATAGTTTTCTCAACTATTATTTTTGCCACTCATCTCCTAGTCCTGTTTTTTTCTTTTACTTTTAATTCTTCACCAAGGTAGAATAAAAACAATAGTAAACTGAAACATCCATCCATCCATTATCCAACCTGCTATATCCTAACTACAGGGTCACGGGGGTCTGCTGGAGCCAATCCCAGCCAACACAAGGCGCAAGGCAGGAAACAAACCCTGGGCAGGGCGCCAGCCCACCGCAGTAAACTGAAACATCACACAACAAACAACCCTATTACTGGGAGTTGTTCAGTGTGTGCCTTTTTCCTTTCATTATGGTGTTGCCACAATATTTTGAAATTTGAATTGACAAAAAGGTACTTAGCAGGGTGGTTCTATTTATATTAGCATGACTTCTATTTGCATATTATGTATCTGTGTATGATTAATTTGTCTATTTCAGATAAATATATCCTAGGTGATAGCCTTCCACATAGCTAATGTATTGTATATTTCATAGTGGAATCACATAAAGGTATTTGGTGCTGCTTCCCAGATATAACAACATCTTAACAAAGAAGGTGAGTGATACAGAATCAATTTTAATGCACATTTCACTAATCCTAATGTCTTAAAAGGCTGTTCACAGTACTACTATTTTTTTATTATTTATACAATCAAATTCACTCAGGGGAACACAGATTTTTCCAACACCTTTCATTAGAAAGCAGAACTTTGTCCATCATCGGACACACTCATCTCCACACCTAGGCTCACGCAAGCCTTTACTTATTCCTGTTCTCATCTGCTGTATATGGCTATATAGATATTGCAAAAGGATTTCTAGGCATTATTGTCCCCAGTCTGGTTAGCTTGGGTCCATGTAACTCCATGCTATGCATGAACTTCCCAAAGCAATCTCTCCAGGTACCCTGACATCTTCTCCTAGTGTATTCCAATAAACCTACCAGTGTATGTTTATAGTGTTGGACAAATACCAGAACACCTGGAGAAAAGCCCATGAAGTCATGTGGAGAACATGAAAACTCCATACAGCTAAGCATATTATTATTACTTTTTAAAAATCTCCAATATTAGATCTTTTTCTAAATAAATATTATTCACATATGCAATAAAAATGAATGCCTTGTTTATATCCTGACAAGAAATCAGCATTTCCTGGACAATACACATTTGCACAACAGAAAAAAATGTGTTATAATGTTTACCTCAGTGAGTTGAAAGCTGCTGGATTTTGTCATATTAATAATGAAAAAATAGTTTAACAATCCCAGATCTAGTAAAGACTTGAACTCTTATTATACTATAATAATATCTGAAAGGTGAGAAAAATGTTCCATATAATTATGCCAAGATGTATCTTTTTTACCAAGATTAAAAGAAACATTGGAATGATACTCTGCTTGTCCTGGATTTGTCAGGGCAGAGTTTAAAAATAAATAGCTCTACTGTCACTGCATAAAGCAGCTGCCAGTTGCAGTAAAATAAATATTTATAATGATAAGTAGGCAGATGTAATCTAGAGGTAATACTGTACACATACAGTTCAAAGATAACAGGCAATTAAAATCACTCAGTTATAGTGCAATAATTCACATTGTGAGAAACTAAAGAAACAAGAAGCCTCTTCTAATTACAAATGCCTGTTTACCTTCTTTGCAATTGATTTAAAAAGTTGCAAAACTATTGGTAAGGAGGTTTCATTTAAACTTAGTTACACTGTCCGTACTATGGCACTTTTGAGGTAAATATTTATAGATACAATGCAGATTTAAAAAAGTAAACCAACTCAGCTGCCTTTTGTTCAATTTTAGATTTCATGAAGCATAAGAAGTCCAAACACTTAACTTAGTTACAAAGTTAAGGTGAGGAAAATATGTAATTGGAATCTGAAAGTTGTTCATATGTAAGAATGGAATTGTTAAACATCACAGAACAGTGTATCACCATCCGAGTACTTTACATAAATTGCAGCCTACTTATTGCCTTCAGTGTTTTTGGCACACATCAGTACTCACAGATGTAATGATCTGTCGAGACATAAATACACATAAGACACAGATACTGTCCCAAACCAAAATGCCTTTTGACTCTACGATATCATGTTATTTAAACATATCCAGTGTAATGTAAAATTTCTGATTGGCACTTGAGCAGGTGGAAATGCAAAGAGCTATAGGCTGGAAAGGCTTTGCTGAGATGATGCAAAACAGCCTGTGCTGGGAATCTGTTTGTGCTGAAGCAAAGAATGACAGGTAACTCTATTACATAAGCTAAAGAAAGGAGGCGATCTGTCATCCAGCTATGGATGTACTGTATGCAAATAAATCTGTAATGAAAGCACATGATTAGCATATAATGGCAGATGAATTTGTATATGTGGTAAAAGCCTATAATGAGCCCCTATTTAGTCTGATTATATTTCACCTGACAATGCTAACAGTTAAGGAACTGACAAAGATGGAGCACAGCATTTTTTTCTACAGCACTGTGGGATAGGAAATACTAAAACAGATCTCCACTAGATGGTACCCAAGGGCCATATTTAGCCACTTAATGATTAAAAATAATTAACTTTACAGTAAAATCAGTTTTTCCTTTAGTGTCTCCCCCCACTGTCCTCGATATTAATTCTACCTAAATCTCTTTCATTAGTTGATAGATGATCATGGCATTGCAAGAACAGGTAACAGTTACTTACCATGGTTAGAGAGACAAACTGAGGCTATGCAAGGATTACATTCTTCTTTAAATGCTAGAACCGCACAGGAAGTCCCCCATTTAGCTTCTAAGAAAGAGCATAAAGCTGTTGATAGCTGGTGACATGTTACCTGTCTTTTAGGCCTCAAAGGAACCGCTATGGATTTCTCCTGGGAAATTTACGAGCCATGTTTTATGTAGGCTAATAGGAGACAGACACCTTATTAAGTGGAAGAGTAGCGTTGGTTTTATCTAAAGGCCTTACCAGAGCACTGAGGGTCAGGCTTGCAGGGATGTTAAGAGCTGCTGTAGTGTCAAATGCATATATATTAAAAAAATAAAAAATAATATATATATATATATTATATATATATATATATATATATATATATATATATATATATATATAT
>JANRMT010062806.1:69539889-69566088 GCA_026402145.1 Polypterus bichir lapradei
TATATATATATATATATTATAGTGGTGACATTTTCTTAACGTCACTTTCTATTCTGTCTTTGGATGGTCGCTGTGATTTTGTGATCATTTTGCATGGCTGCACTCATGTTGTTTATACTCAATGTATTTACAGCCAGCCACATAATGGAGTGTATCATCTTGTTCTGCACTGATTCATGTGTCCTATTTTTGATTCTCTCATAAAAAAACCAACATAGTATAGGCTTCTTGCTTTGAATCTTCTTTGTTTTTGTGTTTTTGATCTGGTCTCAAATTTTGCTTAGATTTTTCTGTTTTTTAAATTACAGCCTATCCTCTTACACACTAATGTCTTTCTATAAGGCTCTATCCTGGGTCAGCTGCTCTTTTTGATTTGCATGCTTCTGTTAGGTCAGATTATCTCGGGGCACAGTGTGAGCTACCATAGCTATGCTGATGAAACACAACTGTATTTATGAATAGCGCCTGATGATCCCGACTCTCTTGCTTCACTGACACAATGTATTACTTGTGTTTCTGAATGGATGAGTAGTAATTTTCTCAAACTAAATAAAGAGAAACAGAAATTTTAGTGATTGGCAATAATGGATATAATGAGGGTATTAGAAATAAATTTGATTCATTAGGATTAAAAGTCAAGACAGAGGTAAAGAATTTAGGGGTAACTATTGAATCTGACCTGAAATTTAAATCACATATTAATCAGATTACTAGGACAGCATTTTTTCACTTAAGAAATATAGCAAAAGTTAGACCTCTTATAACATTGCAAGATGCTGAGAAACTAGTTCACGCTTTTGTTTTCAGTCAGCTACATTACTGTAATGCACTCCTCTCAGAACTACCAAAAAAAGACATCAATCGATTGCAACTAGTGCAAAATGCAGCTGCTAGAATCTTAACTAGGAAAAGAAAATCCAAGGACATCTCTCCAGTTTTAATGTCACTACATTGGTTACCTGTGTCATTTAGAATTGATTTTAAAATACTGCTTATGGTTTACAAAGCCTTAAATAATCAAGCTCCACCTTATATTTCGGAATGTCTTACACCTTACACTCCAAATCATAACCTTTGATCTTCAAATGAGTGTCTGGTTATTATTCCAAGAGCTAAACGTAAAAGACGTGGTGAGGCGGCCTTCTGCTCTTAAGCACCTAAAATCTGGAATACCTTGCCAATAGGAATTCGCCAGGCTAATACAGTGGAGCAGTTTAAAACAGTGCTGAAAACACATTACTTTAACGTGGCTTTCTCATAGCTTCATCTTAGTTTAATCCTGATGCTCTGCATACTCAATTAATTATCATTATTATTCATGGTGGCTCCAAAATCCGTACTAACCCCTACTCTCTCTTCTGTTTTTTTTCCCGTTTTCTGTGTTGGCGATCTGCGCCACCTCCACCTAATCAAAGCACCATGTCCCTACATTGATGAATTAAAGGCTGGAAGTCCACATAAGCGTCATCATCAAGTTCTTCCATGAGAACTCTGAGTATGATGAGGACTGACTGAGGTCATTTATGTTAGGCAGAATACCTAGAGGAAGCTGGGTGGTCTCATGGCCTGAAACCCCTGCAGATTTTATTTTTTTCTCCAGCCGTCTGGAGTTTGTTTTTGTTTTTTCTGTCCTCCCTGGCCATAGGACCTTACTTTTATTCTATGTTAAGTAGTGTTCCCTTATTTTAATTCTTATTTATTTTGTCTTTTTTCTCTTTCTTCATTATTTAAAGCACTTTGAGCTACATTGTTTGTATGAAAATGTGCTATATAAATAAATTTTGTTGTTGTTTTCCCTTTACCCTTCATTCCAATTCTTGGCTATTTGCTAATTCTCAAAATAAAATTCTTAGCACAAGTCTCTTCTCAGGTGTGTACAACAGAATCCATAGTTCTAGCACAAAATGCGCAAATTTTAGTTGTTTGATTGGATGAAAGTCCTATTTTATACACTGCAAATATTAATGCCACAGTTGAGGCACAACATTTAAATATAAACTAATGACTAACATTGCTCACTAACTTCTGGGATTTACAAATAAAGGTGAATATAAAAACTGAGGTTGGAGCACATCAAATCAAATTACAGCAGTAATGACTGGAGAGTGTCCATTGTAATACACCAGTTGAGAAATACCTCTGAAATATTGTATTGATGTTATCATGAAGATAAAGAGTTACATCTAGTATGATAAACTGAACATACAATTTAGAACACTTAAATGGCGATTACTTTATCCAAAGTACCTATATCACATCTGGATAATGGGGTAAAAATGCTAGGTGCACACATGCAGTTCTGTCAAATACCAAATGAGAGCTCCTGCAAATGACCTTGATCTTTACAATAACACATTTAGGACCATCGAAAACATCATAATCATTATGAGGAAGAAGCACACACTTCACTCTCAGTATGTGAAACAACAAGTTATCTTTATTCACAAGGTTACCCAAGTCTTCTGAGCTTTTTAATTAGACTCAGCTCATTAAAGGCAATTGCATTAACTTTTGTAAATTTAACAACAACCCACCACCCCCACTAAGACATTTGTTCATACTAGTAATTGTTCTTCAGTAAATTTCGGCAGCTTCTGGAGTTGTTCTATTAGCAACATGGTTATCTAGCAAATAATTAGCACAGACAGGACAATAAGCTTTTATTTAAACAGATATTTTTGCTATAAGGAAAAGTAACATTCAAATCTTAACAATACATTTTTCTCACAATTATCAAGAAATATTTAATACTTGTTGAATCTAGGTAGCTTTATGAGGCCATAATAATGTCCCTATGATAGAAACTAGCCCATAAACACACACTTACTAACAAGGGGACAGTTTAAGGGTTGAGTTTGGCTTTATGTGACATTATAAATATATTTATATCATTGACATAAAGGCCACCATGCTATAGTTAGCAACAAAGCTTGTTTTTAGTCATACTTTGCGCTAGCAGTGCTGCATATGCAGCATGCATCTATTTTAAAAGATGGTGTTTAATAATAACAGGATTCTGAGTATTTGATCATTTAGAAAGAAAGAAAATAAAAAGAATGACACCAATCAAAAGAAAATCGAAAACGTTTTAGGAAAAGCAATGTTTTGCTTTCAGCCTTAGCTAGCCTTTTGACTTCATCTTAGTTCAAAATAATTAGTTTTAACCTGCTTCCCCTAAGCAGTTTGCTTTTTGCCATGACACTTTAACCATAAAACTATGCACAAGATGCATACATTTTTGGAATATGGAGGAAAACAAGTGCACCTGTAGCATTTCTTCCCTTTATAGCTGACCTATTAAAGTTGATCATAGTGTGCAAAGACTTTCAAGAAGTAATCCATGACTTCCTGTTTCACTTCAAAATAAATATGAGATGGCACAGAGGCCAAATTCCCTTATGTATTCATCATAATGGAAAAGATATAAAAACACACAATTTAAACGTGAGAAAATTGTGTTGACTTTCATAAGTCAGGCTTTAAACAAATTGTTGCTCATCTCAAAATACCTACATCTACAGTTAAAGGCAATAATTAAAAGGTTCAATTCAACTGGAACTGTTACCAACATGCCTGGAAGAAGATCCACATTTATTTGACCCTCACATACAGTGAGCAGGATGCTAAGAGAAGTAAAAAAAATACCCAAAGGATCACTGTTGGATAAATACAGAATAATGCAGCATTTTGGGGTCACCAATACTTCAAAACTATTAGCAAATGCCACCTCCATGCCAACACATTATTTGGAAGACATGCAGAAAAAAGCCTTTCCTGTCATTTAACCAGAAACGCAAGTGTCTGGAACTTTGATCAGAACTGTGTTCTGTGGTCAAATGAAATAAAAATTGAGTTTTTGGCCATAAACACTCAAGGTAGGTTAGGCATAAAAAGAAGGATGGCTATACCGAAAACAACCTGATCCCCAGTGTCAAGCACGGTGGACGTTCTGTGACAATGTGGGGCTGTTTTCCTCCAAAGGCCCTGGGAATTTTGTTAGGGTACATGGCATAATGAACTGTATTAAATACAAAGTAGACTTTAAATTTAAATCTGGCCGTCTCTTCCAAGAAACTAAAACTGGACTGTCATTGGATCTTCGAGCAGACATATGTCCAAATTAAAATCACACTTCTGCCAGGGTTTTCTCAGTCCCCAGACCTAAATCTCATTGAAAATATTTAAGGGTGTGCTGAAGAGGAGAGTGCACAAGAGAGGACCTAGGACCCTGGATGATGTGGAAGAGATTCTGTAAAGAGGAATGATCTCTATATTCACCATTCATATAAGATGTTATAGGAAAAGACTCGGTGCTGTTTCATTGGCAAATGGAGGTTGCACAAAGAATTAAACGCAGGGGTGGCAAGAATCAGGGCATGTGTGGTTTTATTAAAAATAATTATATAATGAGGAATTATTTTTTCTCAGAAATTTTTCTTCACTTAAAGGATGAATGTAAGCCATCTTTTTCAGTGTGAGATTAAGGTAATTCACCAAAAAGTGTTTCTTTTTATAACCTTTTTTACTCATCTTTACCAGGGGTGGCAATAATTATGGAGGGGACTGTACATGGCAGACTCGCTTTCAGATAGCAGCATTCAATTTATTCCTCCTACTCGGAAGAATTGTCTATCTAGGCCTATTCATGACTAAAAGTTTCATCTATGTTCCCATTTTAATAAATACATAGAAGCCACACTTACAATCACACTTAGCTCTCTGATTTACTTTTTCTCCCGTTTACTACAATGTGGAATGCAACTAATGTTGCAAACTTGTGGAAAGGGATACCAAATGGATATAGTTACTGAAGGGGCTTACACAAAGAACCTGCACTCCTTTAAGTGGGTAGAAAACACAAAGTTAAAACAGCACCACCTACACAAAATGCTATACTCCCTGAAACATGCAAACCATTAAATCCCAAACGTGAGAAGCAAGACATGTAATTGGATCACATTCTTTATGACATAAACTATGCACTAAGCCACTCCTAATATAAACACTAAAATACATATTAAAGTCAAAAGTTACATTTTTCTTCTGACTTTTTAAAATCTGAACTTTTAAAGCAGTGGGGCATCAAAATCACAAACCAACAAGAAAATATTTTTATACTCCTAAAATAAAACAATTTTAGAACTACATAGTTTGGTACTCATTTTTAAAGTGTCAAATTTAAATAAAATAAAATAAAAATAACCATTTTTAGAAGAAATAAATTTTTCTTTTTAGAATGGATTACAATAATTCAGAGCATGCTTCTTCAAGGGCAAGGACATGGACCTAAACTGCAAGGTGACAAAAGTATACCAAGCATTCCAACTATCAATCAATCAACTAACAATCTTGAGGATTAGGATTTTTTGTGCAGTGTTTTGTTACATGCACTTCTTCAATCATCAGAACTTTCACCTAATTAAAAAACAAATTATTCCGGTTCTTGTCAGGTTAGCGTAAGGTTGGTTGAACTGCTTTTCTATGGTGACCAATTTTAAAAACATATCTGGCAGTAAACAAGTACCACAAATGCAGTCCAGCTGGGTTAATTGAGAAAAATCATAGGCATTATAAATTAGAAACTCCTCCACTAAGTGGTGCATCAGATTTTTTGTATCTCCTTGGCAGTCAGAGTATAATTTTACATTAAACAATTATTTTAATCTTGGAAGTCGTGAAGACTGACACAGGCATGCATGATCTGAAATATATTATTATGATTATCTAAAGTGCAGTAAATGAAATTCTGGGACTAAGACATTAATTTCTCCTTACCGTCCATTTAAATAGCAAATCTGAGGCTGGGAAATAGCTTTGACAATACCAAATATGTCAGGTATTAAATCTCCATTAAAACTGTAGGGGAGAAAAAGAATTACTTACTAAATATCATAAGATACAACAGTGAAATATCACTTAAAAACAAACTATGAAATAGATATTGCCTAAACAACTTGCACTGAGAATGAAACTGAAGCATTTCAATAATTTAACATGTATTTGCTTTAAATTTCAACCTCATATAAAGACTTCTGAAAAAAACTAAACAGATGTTACGTACAGTACAGTATAATGATAAATACAATCTGCCTATAATAATGGGTTTATTTTATTCAAAGGTCAGTAACTTTCATTTAAGTAAAGCAATTTTAATGATACCACGTGAAGATAATGATCACTAGTTCTATGTATTATTTCTCAGCTTATTTTCATGTCCTTTCCTCGGTGAGAAAGTACTTAATAAAGCAAAAGGCCCGAGGTCTGCTATGCCATTTTTTAATAAAAAGCTTCAGTTAATTCAAAAGTAATTTATACATTCAAACAACTGACAAATATATCAAGTGTTTCTTTTTTAACAATACTAAACATGCAAACATATCTGTGTAAATCTAAGAATTTTACAATTTGTGCTGAAAATACTTACTCCATTACAAGAGGCTGATCAATAAATGTCTTGTTTAATTTTGTCACTCTGCTTTGATCTAAAGAAAAGAGAAAATACAATATTTATATTCCATTATATCTATATCAGTCCAGTTGCTGACACAACTCTCTGTAAGCTTTAGAGCCCTTGGTTCAAATTCTAAATCTGGGTATTGCATGTGGAGATTCTGCATGTTTTACTGATTCCTTCAAGGGTGTTATTTCCACATTCTAAAGACATACATCTCAGGACAGTTGGCAACTCTAAATTTATTCAAGTGTGATCAAGTGTGTGTGAGAGATTGCCTTTTGATGGAACAGTGCAATAAATAAACAATTAATAAAAAAAATACTTGATATAAACAGTATTATTTGGTGAACGTTAAAATCAATAGGAAAAAAAAAATCCAAAAACAAGTTAAAAAAAATCAATGTTAAAACACAGTCAGAATTCTGTCTCATAAATGCCTCTCTCACGCGCCTCTGTGCCTCATATTAAAAACAATGCCTCCTCAGCTTATCATTTTCTGTCTCTTCAACATGAAGAGATGTCCTCTGACAGGTGCAGTCAACCTTATAACTCCAGCTTGTGTCCCTGCCAACATCCTCTGGTCGTCAAAGGGTAAACCCGTTAGCCCGGACGTCTTTCTCCCAAGGCCATGTCTCGGCCTTCAGCGGTAGCCTACCGAGAGTCGTTGGTCGCCTCTACTCCTAGGACATTCAGCAAGAGTAACCCTACTCCGAGCATCACTGCTCTGCCTGGGGTATCGTCTCTCTCCACGATCCTCACACTACTCTTTTACTTTCTTTTTCTCCCTTTACCTCCAGATCATTTCTTTTTTTCTTTTCTCTCAATTCAGACTCCTTTTAGACTCTGCAATAGAACTACTGGGTTCATGCTTTACAGAGCAGACAGAGACACACATCTTTGCAACAAATCAAAATGTGATGGTAGCTGTTTCTGTATTATTAAAAATCTGTGCAAACTGTTGAAGCACTGCTCTAGCAATCTGGAATTATTCGCTATTAACTGCAAGTCATCCTATTCACTTACAGAATCTTCTTCAATAATTCTCATTGGAGTTTACATCCCACCTGAGCTGAACGTGAATGAAGTGCAGCACTGGTTGGCAGATTATATCACAAGTTTGTAGAACAGTTACACAAAGTCCCCGATTATAGTGATGAGCAACTGTAATCATGCAGACATAACATTCAAGCACCCCAAATACAAACAACTAGCACAGCCATCCCCTACCAAGGACTCTGGATGACTACTACTGTGCTATAGTGGATGCATATCAGGCATTACCTCAAGCACCACTGGTAAATTCTGACCATATAATGCCACAGTTGCGATGCACTTATTAACAAAGGCTAAAATCAGCTAAACTACAATGAAAATCTATATAGCTAACAGTGCTGAATCAGCTGAACCATTAAAAGACTGTTTGGACTGGACTGATTGGGATGTTTTTAAAAATGAGCTGACTGACACTGTTACGTCTAATATTAGCTTCTGTGAAGAGGTTTGCATTCCCAGTAATACTTTATTATATGCATTGCATGACACTTAAGAATACTTGCTTAGTAATGAACAGTTAACATCAATATTTGGAAGATGTGGAACAAAATATCATTGTTCGTTTAAAAAAAAAAATGTTCACTGCACTCATTCAAAATTCACCATAATTTAACTAACATGTGTATCACCACATCAGAGTCCACACATATTAAGGGGGAGCTCCTTGTTTTAATACAATGCAATGACATCTACCGCATAAAACATCTACATCATCTTGCAAATAATATTATTATAAAATAATCAAATATTGCTTCATATATAATAAATGTTATTTAATAACCAATTCATGTAGACACCCTTCAACTAAACTTTTAGCCAAATTTGTTCACATATTGGACATTTAAAATAATCTTGAATTAGTCGAAATTAAAGATACAGAGAGAAGACTCATGGCTTTCTATAATTCTTCAAGTTACATGGTGGCATAGAATTCATTTTGATGTTTTTTTCTTTGGAGAACCACAAGGATTTCATAACAGCAACCAAAGAAATGTAATTTATAGAAAAAGACCACAAATGGGAAAACTGTCAACAAATAACAAATCTCTTGGCAAAGGTTTGTGTACTTCAGCAACAGCTCCAGAAGCTCAAAGGACTTAAATGACATTGCAGATGAAGTAGCACAATAATTACAGAAGTATAAACAACAAACACAAACGGTGATAAAATGCAGATTAAAGCAGATCAAACTTGGGCTCCACTTGTCAAATGAGCATAATTATTTTATTTTGTTATCAAGTACTTACTTAAGTTCAAATAACATTAATGAGCAATAGAAATAATGAGACCAACAGGTTCCTCATAAAATAAACAGTAAAAAAACTGTAAAGACAATAATAACAGTAAAAATACAATTCTTAACTCAATCCTCAAAATCTGCCCTATTAAAAAGGTAAATAGAAAGCGGCCTGAACAAAACCTAGAAGGGAAATGTAGCCCAATTGCCAGACCTCACTAAGTCAGGATTTAAGGAAACAGAAAGAGGAGAGTGGCCTCTGGCCATTTGGCTCAGCAGAAGTTCTACTAGAGCAAACCATTTTGTAGTATTTGAAATGGATGACCCATTGATCACCGCCACTGAAGCTTCTAGAAGTGTAAGATTGTAAAATAAAATGCAAAGGAGATAGTAACATCAGATTTCCAGCATGGAACTAAAAATGTCTCTATAGCTATTGTGCCATGACAGAACAGCCCCCACTGGATAGAGAGATGGACGAGAGGTCCATCAAGAGAAAATTTTGAGGAAAGGAAGGGATATTAATGTGAAAAACAGTCAAGAGGAAATTTAGCAATAGACAACCAGAAAGCCAAGACTAGGGGAAACCCCTAACACATATGGATAAAATTAACCTGGGATGCTTGCTTTGCAGGAAGGATCAAAGGGGAATAAAGTAAACACATTATTGATTCAGCAAAAATGTAAAATCAACAAAGACATATACTGTTATGCAAAAGCCTGAAAAAAATGAACATTCTTCTAAGCCAAAGGATGCAAAATGAGACAGAAATAGGAGGTCTGGACTGTTGGAGATTCCATTCAATAAAGACAGCTATATTGTGCCAGAGTGAACTGAAGCGGATTCTTATGAACAAGGATCAGGAGAAAAAAAGGATGTCAAATGTCACGCAAGTTTGTTAAACGAAAATCAAAACCAATCTGTTTTCATGCTTAAAGGTAGTTCCAAATATCCAAGTCAAAAGAATTAAAGCACAGGGTTTTAACCAAGAAACTGATAAACAAAAATGAACTTTTAAAAATCAAACTTTCTATGTACAAACCCAGATAATCAGGATGTTATTGAGCTGCTCTGTGTGCCCCGGCATTGTCAGCCTATACACATTCCATTTTGACTGTTCAGGGCTGCCATAAAGGTAGGTTCAGGTGCTGATAGGGGTGATCCTGTTCTAATTTAGATTATGTTTCTTTTCATCTTTCAGTTATTTGCAGTTTTGACTTTATTATTGTATATTCATGTCAGTAAATCCTGCATATTGTCTGTTAAACGTAAATAAAGAAGTTTGTCAAAATTAAAAAAGAACTGCAATGAAGCAAAGCCAAACACAGTACTACTTTTCAGAACTACTACACTATCTCAGAACCAAACACTTCTGTCTATTTTATACTCAGAACTCTATAAGGTAATCGGTCTTTGCCTATAATGAAGACGTGGCAATGGGGCCTTCTCTTAACTAACCCTATTCCTTGGAACTCATTTCTTTGCTTTCCTAAAAACCTAAATACCAACAGACTCAACTTAAATTTGTCCAACAATAACACACTACCCCATAGAAGCAGTATGCTTTCTGCCTGACCTTTGACCAGGATTGTCATCCTTAATCCTTGCATATTGTGGGTACCGTTCTTATACACATTTTGTGAGTACCTTCTGGTGATAAATTTCTTGTCTAATATTTCCAGTTTTCTGGGTTTCTTGCTGTCTGTTAATGTTCCTCCCTTTTGTCGACTTTTATACCACTGTGTACAGTGGCAGTTTGCTTCACCTGTAACCAACTGAGGCTGTTTGTCTTACTAACAATCATTATAAAAAAGCCCTACCTCTCCCTGGAAATGTATGGATTCCCCATCTTTATTTCATTCTTTCCGGAAATTTTCTTTCTTTTTATTTAACCCTTAATATCTGGCCACTAAGTTGAAAAATGGTGTGATATGATGTAATATGTTTAGAGTCAGGTATATTCTGGTCATTGCTGCAACCCTATTTCTTTAGGTCACTGTTTGTTCTTTGGTGGGGCTGGTCTTTGAATCAAGATAATATACTAACAGTCAGCCTGTGCTCATGATAGAAGAGCTTTTCAAAGGAATTTGTTAGACTATGTTGAACAAGCAACTATAATACAAGGCAAAAGTAAAGCACACAACATTATAAACTGTTTTCCAAAGTTTTTCAGTTCCAGAGACAAATGAAACCAGAAGACACTGGCATCAGACACAACCTAAAAACTGGTTGGTTGACTGTACACAAAAAAAACAAATAAAACAGGAATGTTCCACAAGTCATAAGGTCATCTGTGAAATCCTTTAGAGCAGTGTTTCTCAGCCTTTCTGGTGTCACAAGTCAAGTGTGGGGGTGATCCGCCTGGTGAATCGAGGGGGATCATCAGAGTGAGCGGGATGGGGACCTAGTGCAATTGTAGAAGCAGTGACCCACCATAACCTCATTATAAACGATATCAACTGGTTACCCATTTTCTTAGGCCCCAGTGGTTGAGAAACACTGCTTTAAAGATTTCTTCTCACACCACTATTCTTTTTAATTTATATTTATGACATGGAATCTAATATAGTTAGTAGGCTTGTGAAATTTACAGATTACACCAAAACTGTAAAGACAGCAAATACCAAGGAGTCAACAAAGACAATACAAAGAAACCTGGGTAATCTTCAAAATTGGACGAACACAGCAGGATACATAGAGAAGTGTGTGTTACAAATAGCAAAAAAAAAATATTTGAAATAAAATACAATAAATACAACATGGGCTATGCTTCCATGTAATAAGCTGCACATTAAAATGATTTAGGGGATTTATTGTCTCAAGAACGTGGAGAAGAAAACACAAAAGTAAGTAAAATACTAGCTTGTTTTGTAAACACTGCTGGATACAAACCTAGCAAGGTTACTCTCTGATTCTATAATGAATTAACAAGACTGCATTTGGATTACTAAGTACAGTTCTGATCACCATGCTACAGGGGAAAAAAAGGACATGGCAGCTCTAGAAATTGTGCGGAAAAGAGCAACCAGGTGCATAAATGAACTGAAGTGCATGTCATACTCTGACAGGCTATGGGAATTAAACTTCTTTAGTCTTTAGCAAAGAATCCTAAACAAGAACCTATTCTAAGTCTTTACAGTTCTCAAAGGTGCTGATAAACTTGATCCTGTAGAATTCTGCTAGTTAAAAAGTGAATCACATTCTTTGGGGCATATTTAGAAATTAAAGAGAAATTTATTTAAGACAGAAGCATTTACCGAGTCATATTGTTAAAAAGGATAGCTTGACCCCCTTTAAAAAGTATCTGGACGACAGATTGGGTCAGCTTAGCTATCAGCTGGCCAATGAAGTGTGATGTAATGAATGGTATCCTCTGGTCTGTCAAACTTCTTTAAAATAAACCAAATTATTTATCTCTCTTATATGGTGGGGGGTTGTGGATCTGGGTCCTGATAGACTGCAGGGGTTAAAAAGGTTAATTAATATTGAACATACAGTTGAACAGTAACAGGTTAATTGATAGGCTGTTGCATAACTTGTTATTTAATCCATCCATCCATTATCCAACCCACTATATCCTAACTATAGGGTCACGGGGGTCTGCCGGAGCCAATCCCAGCCAACACAGGGCACAAGGCAGGAAAGAAACCCCAGGCAGGGCGCCAGCCCACCACAGGGTGCACACAAACACACACACACACACACTAGGGACAAGTCAGAATCGCCAATGCACCTAACCTGCATGTCTTTGGACTGTGGGAGGAAACCGGAGTACCCAGAGAAAACTCATGCAGACACAGGGAGAACATGCAAACTCCACGCAGGGAGGATCCGGGAAGTGAAACCGGGTCTCCTGACTGTGAGGCAGCAGTGCTACCCACTGCACCACCATGCCGCCCTTTCTTATTTAATGCCCCCACTTAATTTATTAATGGATGAGGAAAATAGGGATAATAAAGAATTTTCAAACTTTACCAAGTAAATGAATCAAAGTGAACCAAAACATACAGTACCAGGAGGGGACATTTGTGTTAGATTATAAATACATTATATGTCCAAATAAGTGCATATTACATATCTTTGATTGAAGTCACATAATAAAAACTATTGCAGCCACTTACCTAAAGTTTGATTTTCTCCCCAGAAAATTAAAACAGATGTCTCCTGGTTATCCTTATCTTTTGGGTGCGTAGTAAGAAGGACATCCATCTGGGAATCTCCATCATAGTCCCCTGGAACAACACTACTTATGACGTCCCTGAAAAGTAAACACAACAGGTCAGTTGTTGTAGAATTGTCTTACATGCTTAGAGAAGCCACACTAGGTAATGAATACTTACATCAGCAGCAACTTCACATTTGGCTGAAAGTGGGGATATTTAAATGCCGCAAAGTATATGGTTAGTTCTGATTCTGAAAGGAGAATAAATAATGTATAAAGGAGCAGGAAATATTTCAAACAAAAGAACAGTAAAAAAAAAATCCTGTCAGTTGGGTTTTATGATTAACAACCTGAAGTAGACAAGCATACCACAGGCTTGACAGCAGTTTGTGAATATGTTTTAGGAGTCACCCGTGAAGGGAGTATTCACATATTTGGGTAAGGCACCATGCACACGTAAAATATTATGAGTAAATGTAAACTGATTTTTTCCCATCCATTAATTTTTCTTCACCAAACCCCAATTGGACTATGAATAAGCCAAAGCAAACATGCAAAATCAGAGATAGTACACTGTTGGGGTTATCTTCAGAAATTAATGTTTTTCCCATGAAAATTTCATACCGGAAAGAGCAAAACAGTCTTTCACAAAGCAGTTGATTACTAAGTAATTTTGAGTTAGTTTCCTTTTTCCTTTAGAATGTGTTTTCGCAATACAACTCTAGCAACATTTAAATATGTTTTAAGGATTTGCATATTTGTGCAAATCACTGTAACTATAAAATAAACTGCAGTGTGTTGTGAGGTTCCCTGAAAAAACAATTGGCTGTGCTCTTCCATCTGTTGTAGGCCTGTACGCATTATGCATCATAAACCATGACCAAAGGTTCACATCTTATCTAGATCATGGCTTGTTCCAAAAATGGTAAATGCTTTGGGTCAATTAAAGCTAAAACTAATAGGCACCTAAACACTTTCTTTCCCAGAGCAATAGCCCTTGAAAGCAAGTAATTCAGATTTAGCAAGTGTTGAGCCATCTATATAGGTGAAACAGAGCTACAGTTAGCAGACCGTATCAGGGAGCAAAATCAAGCCGTTAAGATCAAAGACCTGGTAAAGTAGGACACATTACATTGACTCCAGCAGACCCCCCATGACCCTGTATTAGGATATAGCGGGTTGGAAAATGACTGACTGACTGACATCACATTCCTTGGTCATAGCCACAATGATCTTTCTGTTTTTGTTCCTTCACATTGCTTCCAACACAATTTTCAAAGAAAAACAGAAGAACCAGAGTTCAGTCTCAGCCTGGGATTCCTTATTTCTCCAGGTCTCAATGGCCGACTATAACTTTTTAATCTTCCCTTCATCATCTCTAATGACATCTTTTTCATATCTACTGTACGTCAGCTGCTTTCTTCTTTTCCAATTGCACATCTGATTAAGGCTATACAGCTGAAACGTCATGTATTTAACATTCTTTGTTTTTCATCGAAGAAAATTGTTTTTTTCCTTTTCAGTCTGACACAGTCCTAACACTAACTCCATGTCTTCATAATTTCTATATTGACTACCAACGTCCAAGCAGCATAGCGGAGCACCTTTTTCTGTAATGTGAATTACTCCATAATGCACCATCCTTACAGTATGTCATCACTTTCTATTTGCTTTTCCTATCACGGGACAATGTGGCATCATATCAAACCTAATACACCAGGCCATCCTAACCTTAGCAATAGTTTTCATCTCCTCTACCACCTGGAGAATTTCTTGATATTCTAGCCCCTTTAGAGTGTCCTGGGTCTTCTACAGCCCTTTGGAAGATGCCCAGTGGGGCATCCTAATGTTTTTTCCAGTTTACCTCAAGTAATAGTTCTACTCTGACGTGACATTACAGTCTCTTCTTTTATGGACTGTGTGAGCTGATACAAGATTTTCTTATGGAAACCCATCTGAATATGTCAAGGGCACAGTGGAAAATGACACACCAGCCAGGAACCAAAACTGGGTGCTATCACTGGGATACAATGGTAGCTCTTTTTCTCACCATTCGGGCAATGAAGCAACATTCTTAAACCTGCTTAACTCGGTTTTGATAACGTGATTAAGCAACTGAGGACTTGTTAACAGCAATTAGCCAACGCTTTCAAATAAGATTTGTGATAAAATTCCAAATTTCGTAAGCATCTTAACTATGTAACACTTAAAGGGAAGAAAACATTTTCACAATACAGCTCTCACTATATAAACCATAATTATTCTATAATTCGGTTATAGAGCAGAACTTTTCTTTATTACATGACAGCCACGCCTGTCTTAGTAAAGCTGACATCCTATCAAAATATCAGTGATAATTAACATCTAAATGAGATGACAGTCAACGAAGGAAGAGGGATATGTTACAAACAAAAGCACCAATTATAAATGAGAATATTCTGATTATATATATGCAAAACAATTACTCAATACTAACGTGATCTGATAATGAAGAGGTCGGTTTGCTTATCCGAATTAAAATCTCCAAAAGCTGCGATGGTGCCATAATTCTCATTTCCGAATAAATCTGCAGTAACGTCTTGCAGTCCCGAAGAAAAATGTATGCAAAAAAAATGCAATAAGGAAATTGTACAAATTAAAAGCATTTTCATCATCATCTTCAATGAATTTCACAACAAACCACTGGAACAGTTTACGGCAAAATCGGTGATTTTTGTTTTATTTACAGGTAACAATCGCATAACTATTATACTTCACATTATTTTTCCGATAAAAATAAGCTCTGTAGTATTTCCAGCAGCTTTGATCTCTACATCTATACCTAGCACGGCGTTTCGGAAAGGAGTAAAGGAAAACCGTACTTCCTGGTTGTCACACTTTACGGCAGTGTCGCAACGATTCGGACTTAGGTGGTAAATATGGCTCGTTTGGCAGATGTCAGCTGGAAGGTTTTGGAGTTCAGGGCCAGATCAAAACGTTCAGGTTTGATTTCTTCCTTTGCATGTATGACTTGTTAACGTGTCTGTTTGCTTTGGTGTGTTTATAACCCAGCCTCGAACACTAAGGAACACATACATGTAGTCAATGCTAAGCGAAGACTGCTCAAGTCTCCCAGGCTGAGCGTGGACACCACTAAGTCTGCTGTAACTATTTTAAGCTCCTCACTTGTTGGCTCCTGTCACTCCGTGCCCTTTTAAACTGTTCCTCTTTAGTATATAACTACGTAGATACCATTTCTGTTCATTTTGAACGAATAACACCTTAATCTAAGTTTTCTAACATTTTATTAAGTTTTATTTTTTTCATTTGTTATCTTGCTGTTTAAATGACACTTCTTTGCTTAATTTTAACGCTAATGTTGTGATTGATCCGTTAGGGTATGGAGGTTGCTTATTCTCACTTTATGTCAACGCAGAACTATAACTACTGACAAGTTCTGTTGACTCTTCGACCCTCAAGGAGATGTTGTGAAACACATGTAGTAACAGACTATTGAAATCACTGTCATATCCTTATTGGGATTACTGGAGTTGTTTACAAAGGAATGTGGAAGAAAAATTGTAAACTTTCCTTTGATAAAGCATTTAAAGAACGTTTTATTCATAGGCTAAAACATAAACTGTTTAATGAACATTATAATAAATGCTAATCGTTTATCCAATGTAAGAAGTGTGGATAGAATATAGATTTTCATTATGCCCTTTCGAATTTGTCTTCTCCGTAGACTTAATACAAAATAAAGGTTCAAAACCTACCAAATGCCATAGTCGTTGTTTAGGTCTGATCAGCTTCTCAAATTGCATAGATCCTTGTTATCAATGACATTTCAGCATATTTTCTGAGTCTTATAAAGCATACAGTTGTTTATAAATTTTGAGTTAAGGCAGTACTCAAACCATGAAACACATTCTACATTTTAGGGGAAAAAACAAAAATTGGTCATTATTGGCACCACTTGCAAGAAACAGTCTATTGAAACAGCGAAAGGTTTTAACAACATTTGCCTGCAAAATGACAAAGAAATTTGCAGTAGTTTCTTCTTGCATTGCTTTTGTTAATGTTTTATTAATTCTAATTCTCCTAACTGTGCATGCTGTGAAATTTTTTGATAATTGTGCATAACCAATACTAACCAATTCTGCCAATTACTGTAGTTTAGAGTAAAGGGATTTATGCTATTCCGAATTTAATGAAAATGGCAAACTGTGGAGATGAAAGGCCCTACTCAGCACGTAATCTGTCAAACTTTGGTAAGTTTTTTATTTTTCCCAAAATTAAATGTCAATAAGTAATTAAAAAGCATAGTCAATTTTGCATGTGTTTGGATTTTGATTCTTATCATTTAATGCTACGGGTTGAACATGAATGTTATTTGTATTTTTATGTTATGTTTGTTTATTTTTTTAAAAATCGGCCAAGACAACAGTTTAATAATCCAGAAATCAATGCTTAATTTTCTGCAATGACAGACTTGAATGTTACTGATCTTTAAGGTGAAAAATGTGTTTTATTGTACAATAAAACATTTTGCAAGTTATTTGTTTCTGCTTCCAAGAATACTCTGCATGCTACACATACATCTGTTGATTCTTTTTGTAATTGGGTATCAGGAGAACCTACATAGTTTTAGTAAGAAATCATGTTACTGGACAGTTTCTTTCCTAGATAAACTTAATGCCCTTTGTGTTCCCTATTATAATAATAATAATCTGTCTTTCATGTCATTGTTTGCAGAATCATATGATTCATCCATCTGTGTTTCAATAGATTAAGTTGCAGACAGAACATAACATCAGTCACAATGTATGTAAACTCTGGCAGGGTTTAAAGATGATTAGAAATGACCAAACAAAGCCCAGTCCAGTTTCTTTCCTAGATGAATGTAATGCCTTCATCACCCTCTATGATAACAATAAGTGTCTTCCATGTCCTTGCCTGCAATATCGCATGATTCATCCTTCTGTGTTTCTGGAATGACTTACTGATAATTTTTTTTTAAAGAAGACATTATCCATAACGCAGTTGGTCCAGTTGAAATTTCAGAGCATGTTTTTAAAGCTGTAGTTATCAGTCAAACTGATTTTTTTTTACATTTTTAACACAGTGTGCCACTAAGGAAATCTGTGGTTCCCCATCTGCTTCAAAAAGATGACAGTTTTCCCTGTGCCTAAGAATACTAATGGTACTTCCTCAATAACTCCAGTCCCTTGGCACTCAAACTTATTGTGTTGAAATGCTTTCAGAGGCTGTTGCTGAGACATATTAACCAGAATACTCCAGAGAATTTAGATGGATGGATAGATAGTTAGATAGAAGTTTATCTGTCCCCAGAAAGAAATGTGGCTTTTTACAGAAGCTCTTTGAATAAATAAATACATAAATAGATTGATAAGTAAATAAATACAAACATCTACACATACACTTTGGTCTGAACACACACTGGACTGAATATGAAGCAAGAGAATTTAAAAGAAAGAAAAGTTCTGACTTGGCTGTCACAGTTACAGTGATGCATTTTGCAGATGTATTGCTGTTCATGTAAAGGAGCGCCCGTAGCGTTTCTTGACGCATTTCTGCTGAATAATTAGTTTTCTGATTACCTCCATCGGTGTCTAAGGAAAACCCATACGACTTCATATTCAGTGGCTGTACAAAATTCTAATATGGCATCTGGTTAGCACACTGCAAATGTCTACAGTTCGTGATAAATGCTACTCTGAATATTGCTGGCTGCAGCTCAAAAACATGTATGAAACATTTCTTTCTTTGAAAGACCAACTTGCTTTGGAACATATTATTGTACTTGGTCCTAACTAAGTAGTAACTAATGGATAGCCAATGCCCCAATTCCCACCAAAGTCTGTCTCCAGCATTTCCAATATGCTGCACAATCTGGCGCTTTCTTGTTTTGCCAAGTAAACACGCACTTTCCAGCCTTGCCATCGTTTCCCTTCTCAATTTTCCAGTTTGTTGAATTTTACCACATGGATTTTCTAGCACCTTAAAGAGCAGAAGAAAACAGTACTGAGTACTAGGTCTTTTGCATGTACTCTTAACTTCCAGTAACAAAAGTACTGAACTGTTGTTACTGTGCTGTTTTTTTTTTTTTTTTTCTAAAATGGCCCCTTTTGATCAACTTCCTGTTTAAAATATATTCCTTCTTCAGTTTTGCTGTTCTCAATATTGTTTTTTTTTATTATGATTTGGTTCTTTATATACAGAAGCTTAATGAGTTATTACAGTATGTGTTCTCTGTAGCCATTAATAGAAATATAGAATTTACACTTGCCCTCCAAGGTACAACCTGTGAAGGATAAACATTTCTTGCATGAGTAGGCATTGCTCAACTTTGGCTACACTGAACAAACTACATTTTTTGTGTGGTATACTCCTGCTTTGAGAGAGAATAAGAACAGAGTAGTGGTACAGTTTTTATTGGTTGCTGTACAGGTAAAGTAATTGATTTGCTTGTACACCCAAAGTTTTCAAAGGCTTAGATTTAACACCTTTGTCAAAGTTATGTAATCTACAGTATTTGCATGTATGCATGTTAAAAGCTGTAGTTTTAATTACATGTGTCATATGTTTGACTTACCAATAATATCTTTATAGTTCCTGTTTTACCTTGCCTGCTAGAATCACATCATGTATTTACTGCTATTGTAAATATTAGTTAGGTGTCTGGAGATTCATTATATTGTTAACACAAAAACAATAAAGGCATATAATTCATAAATACATCACCGGCCATGTTTACTTTGAAAAACAATTTAAACTAAAACATTACAGTTATAACTATATGAAAGATAAATGTTTAGATCTGAGAAAATCATTAGTGCAAGATACACTGGATTGAATAAAATTGGGCACAGAACAAATGCTGTACATAGGCACACTCTGAAAGGACTTGTATTTAACAAGAAGAATGTTGAAGATTGTTTTTGTTCTAAGATAAGAGGTGGTTAGTAGACTGACAAGACACATCTTCAGATTGGTTAATGATGGCTAATAAACAGTGAAAATGTTTGAAATTCTTAGTGCCACAAAAGTAGAACAGGTGCAAAGATCAAGACTAAAACCTAGGCACACTTGTAAATGATAGTTGGCTACTTAAATACATACACAAGAATTAACTTGTGAAAACACAAAACAAATACAACTAACTAAAATGGCCCATTACATGGGTGTGGGATATTTGACTGGTAATGGGAAAATGCAGGTCACACTTCCAATGTGAATAGAAATATATCCTTTATTATTCAATACAGGTGTACTGCAAATGTAGTGCAAATATCCCTCGTGTTAAACTATAAGGCTTTTCCCGTGTCAAGTACTGTTTTGTAAAAGAAATTCTTTTGATAATCTGTGAAAGTTCATGTTTTACCCGGTAACATGCCAGTTCCTTTTTAAGAAACATTAGAAAGTCAACAGTAAGTTTTAAAACACTATTTTTTTAAATAAGATCAAAAGGGATGGGGTGAAGAGTGTTTTTCATGATTATTGTTTCTGCTAATTATATTATTATATTCCATTGTTTTATTTCTTGGCCAAATTCTTTATGTGCATTAGAATAAATATATATTGTATTTATTACCTTATTTTAGTCAATAAAAAATTGATAACAAAAAAAAGGTGAAACGTTTGAAATAGGTAATTGATAGATTGTCTCTTATTCTTCTTACCTTTAAAGTTTGCCAAATGCCAAATTAGTTTCTTCATTAATCAGCTAGGTTGAATAGTGGATAACGTCCTGTGTACTTATTTTTAATAGGATTACATATTTACCAAATATATTTACAGTTTTATACATGTGCAATACATTAATTGATCAGAGCTCACTAAAGATTACAAATGGTGGATCAGCACGTTGCCGTTTCTGTACAGAATGTATTGTACAGTGTGATTTGTTCCCAGGCTCTGAAAGGCACCCCACAAATTATATTTCATTTTCAATAGTCTTGTATAATACTAGTTATATTTTAGGTAGCAGGGATAAGAGTTTTTTTTTTCTCTGTTTAAAAAGTGGAAATTATGTAAATTTTTTCTTATGAATCTTTTTAATATCTAAAGTATTGACCCACTGTTGATCCCATTAAAATGCAAATCACGCTGAGTGGATTATAAATGTGGCCCAACAAATGGAAATATTCTAAAATTAGATCAGCTTTAAATGTGGTCAAATTCACAATTGAAATAGGTTGTACTTTAAAAGTCTCCTGGCAGCCTCCCGTTATACTAATATTTTTACCAGGAGCACTAACCAGCCATATCTTTTTTTTTTTCCTTCTTGTCTTTAATAAAGGAGAGTAAAAATGCTTTTTTGATAGGGCTTACAAGATGATTATGTGTCTAACCAAGTTTTATTTTTAGATTTGTGTTGTGGTGAACCACTGCAATGCCTTAATTTTAGAAGGAATTCAGTGCACATAGTTTCACATGTGTTATTTGGAATTAATAATTGAAAAATTACTTATACATGTGATTTTTCAGAAACAAAAATTCCTTTGTTGCTCTCATAATAGTTTACAATTGCTAACCAATAAGTTATTCAATATAGTCACTGAGGCATGCATAATTATTTCAAGTTAGCAGTTAAAATATCATGATTTTATGTTACAAGGTAAGGAGACTGAATATTCTGAGAAGGCTTAAAGCAAAAAAATATCTAAAAGTTACAATTAGTAAGAAATTAATTATAACTTAACTGTGTTCTGAAAAATATAATTGAAAGACTAATGTCAAGGTGTGCTTACAAAAGGTAGCATTCTAGCATTTAGCTCACTCAATGTAGAGTATCGTGATTGATGAGAAGAAGGCTGAACACCTGCAGTAAATTGTCACCGTAAGAAGCGACAGAGAACTTTATTTAATAGTATTTTGTGTGGTGCACTTTTAAAAGTCCCCTTAAAAGATGTTAATTACTGTACATTATAGGGGGTGGGAATTGCCTGGCCTCTCACAATATGATATGGATCTTAATACAAAGGGTGGCACAGTGACTGATTAGTAGTGTTGCTGCATAGGAACAGGGTTGACCAGGGTTCAAGTCCTGGTGCTCCCTGTGTGGAGTTTACATGTACTTCACATTTCATGGGGTTCCTCTGAGTGTTCCAATCTCCCCACAGAGTCCAAAGACATGCAAGTTAGATGGACTGGCACTGCTAAATTTTTCCCCGATGTGTTTGTGTGCATATGTGTGTTCTCCGTGCGATGGGTAGCCCTGGCCATGAATTGTTTCTGCCTTATGTCTGATGTTTGCTGGGATTTACTCCATCTTCCAAGCATTCATTTTCTGATTGTGTGGTGGCATGATGGTACAGTGTTTGCTGCTGTGACTTCACACATTCAACCTCTTGGGTCTTAATTTTGTGTCTGGTCGCTGGCTCCAGCCGCAAACTGTCATGGATGAATGTCATATGTCAGAAACTTTTCTTACAGTGAAAAGTGTTTGGCTCAAGGAACAAAGCTATGCATAAACAGCACAAACAAACCAGTGAGTACTTTGCCTCATAGTAATAGAGATGCTTATCGCTTACGCATTTTTAAATTTGCATTGATGTATCAAAAAATGAAATATCTGTCAATGCATTTTTGGGCTTACAAAATAAATAAATGACGGGCTTTGTTGGTTAATGCTGTGTTAATTTGATGTTGGAGTATTCGGCATTGCAAGTTGTCACAATGCATTGCTCTGGGTGGATTCACGTGATTGTGCAGTAGGATTATTTGGGGAAACAGAGTCGCTGTTAATTTATTACTTGATCTGTAAAGATAAACAAATAAAGATGAAGTATATGTTTCTTTTGGAAAAGAGAAAACTAAATGTAGTAAATATGTATGAATTCTCTCCAAATGCAACTCAACTGCAAAAGTTAAACATTTTTATTTTATTCAAATGACTAAGATGAAAGGTGTCACAGCTCATAATTTACGTAGTTTGTTTTCTCCTAATTGTCTCACTTTTATCTCAGAGTTCGTGTTGTGTTTATGTGGAATTTCTGACACAGGAACTTGTATTTGTCATCTGTCTAATGGTACGTGAATGCACCATAGATACTGTATAGAGTCGCCCTTACTCAGGACAGCACGGTAATGCTATTGCTTCACAAATCTAATGTCCTGAGTTTAAATCTTGTGCCTGTTCATTGTCCATCTGGAGTTTTCACATTCTTCTCAAGAGAGTGTGGGAATTCCACTCACATTCCCAAAGAAATTCTGGTTATGTAAATTGGAAATTTCAAATTAGTGTGAGTTGAAATATGGATGTGTGTCAGTAAGTGTAAATTGATAGCTCATTTGTCCAAATCCTGAGAAAAATCTGCCATAAACCAGGGTCAGCACCATAATAAATTTACCAATAGGCATTGTTTTTTTATTCAGAGGATAAAAGAATGCATGATTACAATAAAAGCAATGGTATTTTTGATTTATAATAAGTTCAATATGTCTGACAGTTTATACACAACAGACTAGAAGAAGAAGTAGAACTTCATCTTACACAGTGCAATGCTGCAGATTATTACTGTTATTGAAAAAGATCAAGCCTAGCAGATGGTGCATGAATCAGGCGTATGCAAGTTTGCACCAGAAAACCCAACACACAGAACATCTTTCAGTTCAACAGAACATCATAAAATCAAACAAAATTAAAAAATAAGACATAACAATTCAGGAAGGACTCGTTAATATTTTCAATTACTACTACATGCAGCTAAAATGCCAACTAAAATAATGTCAGCAATGCAGTGTCAGCCTAATATTTACCTAGCGAAACACTTTATTATAGGTAAAGTATATTAGTGCTTGGTGAAACACACATACTATATATAAAGGCAGCTGTTAAACCACTTAACCCATCAGTAGGAGAGTTGAACTGTCCCAATCTAGTAACTGAATTGCAGTAGCAATTGTGATTAACACAAAACATCTAACTGAACAATCAGCTAAAATGGCTAATGGTTGGGAAACTGATTGAAGAAAAAATCTTCAGCCACAGGGGCTCCCTAGGAGTAATGTTGGAACGCACTTGAATAGATGTGATGTTTCCAATACACATGCTGAGGTCTGCAGGTTAGGAAGTCTAAAATCTAGTTGCACCATATGCCATTAAGTTCAAAGGTGAGTATGGTCATCAGCTTTGATGTTACAAGAGTGTTAAATACTGAGCTACAGTGTATAAATACAACGCTGGCATAGCAGTTGTTATTACCTATACATGTCAACCCAGAACAATGTTAAATGTAAGAAATGTGGAATCCTCTGTGGAGTAGTTATGATAATATGCAAACTACAGCTTGATCAAACTATGTAAAATATTCTATTTAAAATGTTCAAGCACTTGTTTGTCAAAGTTGGAGTGAGTGCCTCCAATCTGTAGTTGTTCAGACAGTCCAATTTTTTTTCTTAGGCATAGGTATGATTGTTACCCTTTCAAGCAGGAGGGGACCACAGATCCTCTCAATCAAATATTAATGATATCACTGAAAACATTTTCTAATTGCTTGCTTCAGGTTTCTAAAATTCCATTTTGACCATTGTAGATATTAACACTTTTGATATAGTGATTCTAATGTCACTGGTAATCCATGAGTTCTTATTAGGAATTATGCTGATTGATTTCATATACATACAGTCATCTGACTGTCATTAAGACATTTGCATACTCATCCATATCTTATGAGAAATATCAAATATGGAGTTTAAAGACTAAACTTTTCACTTGACTCCTGAGACTATTTACATATAAATGAATCACTTTCTACATGTGCATTGTTTTTAAGTTGCTTGTACTTCTGCTATTGCATACCACCAGTGGTATTTAACATATACTCTATACATGAATACATATACAT
The DNA here is from genome assembly GCA_026402145.1 of Polypterus bichir lapradei. NCBI lineage: Eukaryota > Metazoa > Chordata > Cladistia > Polypteriformes > Polypteridae > Polypterus > Polypterus bichir. The sequence continues at coordinate 69,564,649 of JANRMT010062806.1, forward strand.
AACTCAACAATCAAAATATGCTGAAAAATAAAAAAGTAAAATATAATGCATTCCAGCACAGATAATTCAAGACAGACTAGCTAATTCAAACACAACATTCCATGAGCATGTTAAATATGAATATTTTGAAAAGAAGAAGTAAAATTTCACCTTTATTAATTGGCTGTGGTGAGTAATGGCAGTATGTAAGGACAGATTTACACTGTTAACATCAGAAGTACAGTTTCCATTTTTTTAAAATGTTTTGAACATACAATTGTCAATTGCATTTAGGTCCTGAAATTTCAAAGTTAGAATCAAAGTTGGAGGTGACCTACAGAATGTGTGTGCAAGATCATGTTGTGTGTTTGTAATCAAAAGCCACAGTGAACTCTGCAGTGTTTACAGTGTCAGTTTTTCCATTCAGCATGAATGTGTTTTTGAATTGCCTAGTACTCATTTAGTAGTTAATTATACATTTTAAAATAAGTGCAAAAATGCAGGAAAATGCAAAGGTACTAGATGTGTGCTATTCCTTAGCTATGCAAATTCAGGAAGTTCCTACTCCTGTCTTGAGTTTTGCTCAATAACGCAATTATTTTCATATAGTATGTAGTAAATAAAGTTGCATGTGTTTTGTGAAAGTTAAGAAATTCATATCTCAGTGTTTTTAAAATGTAATTTACATTACAAATATTATGAGCTTGATATTAAGATGTTTCACAATAGGGGTAAAACCCCTAAAGCGATAAAACATTATCTTATGATATTAATATTGCTATGTATCATTAATTATTATCCTGAAGTAGAGCATACATTTTTATGAATCAATCATTGCTTTAAAAACATAAATGCATTGTGGCTTGCTGCATTTGAATATGAAATTGTCCAAAGATGTCTGCTAGAATATACAGATTGTGAACAACAGTGTGTGTGTTTATAAAAATATATATACTAGGGGTGTGTGATATTGGTAAAAAATTATATTGCAATATTTTCTGGGACTTGGACAACAACGAAGATTAGGCAATATTTAGCATTTTTTAAAAATGTGTTTGTACAAGTCATATTGCTGTAGCTTCATATTGATAATAGGATCTTAATTGTAGCTTACTAATGAGATTAATGGAAGGAACAGTTGAGGAAAATAGGCCTTATTTATTTACTTAAAGCTGAAGTACAATAACACAAAACATTAAAATCATCAAAGTATTACTGAGATCAAGCAGTGCAAGTGTGAATATACCTATTCACAGTGACCTACAAGATTTACATACAAAATTGCACTAAGACCAACAAAACTATTATAATGAGTGCATTTTAAATAGACACCGTTAATGTAAATAACATATGAATCCACTGGATACTGGAATAAAGTACTAATCATAATTGAAATACAGGGCATGAACATTACAGTCTGGATAAACATAAACTGCTCTGCTGTAAGGTGAATTGTGCAGC
>JANRMT010062806.1:69566098-69616382 GCA_026402145.1 Polypterus bichir lapradei
AGTCTGGATAAACATAAACTGCTCTGCTGTAAGGTGAATTGTGCAGCATCTACCATACAGTACTATAGTGTAAAAATCCAAAGTTCTGTCAAATACTGCACAGGACAGTTACATGTCCTCTGGTGCTTAAAGCCCTCTCAGTAGGGCTGCTTGAAGCAGGGATGGATGCACAGGTTATTTTCTACAAGTTTCCCTAATTTTGGGAAATTTTACTTTTTGTGTTTTCCACTACTCAAGTGGATTTACATCACTGGCAACCTCAGGTATCATCAAGTAGCTCTTGATCTTTTTTTCTGTTTTCTGTGACCCTGTGTTTGGATTCAACGGGTTGGAAAATGGATGGATGGATGTATATTCCATTTTTGTGTAAGTAAACTATGATGCCTTTGTAACTCCAAGAATAACTAGCATGTCATTGTACTGTTCTGAAAGGTGTTCTTTTTTTTTTGTTCTGAGCCCTGACGTACTAAATGCATGTTCTGAAGCACACCTGGAAGTATATGAGCAAACGGAGGAGTAGCCCCACTGTTTATGCTGCTGAGAACTGAAAAGTTACAGCGCCTTTAAATTATAAAGTAACTGGGATGTGTCACAAAAAACACACACAAGAGTCATAAAAAGGTTTGGGGCAGGATAAGTTGTTCACATTGATGTGCTTAGTACAGAGTCCAAAACAGAACTGATGAGAGAAGGTAAATATGGTGGCTTTAAAGGCCAGCAAGGGAAATGAAGTCATTCAAGGTGGAAGCGAAAGGGCCCTCTTCTGTATTCTCGGAACCAGAAGTGATATCATCAAAAGGGCTGGAACCGGAATGCTCTTCATTCGTAGGTTCCACACCAGAAGTGACGTCATCAGAAGCCCCAGAGCCGGAAGTGATGTCATCAGGGCCAGGCAGGATTTCCCTTGAACGGTCTGCAGGAAAGTGGGGGGAAAAAAAAGGTCAGCACACTCCGCCACCCCCTGGTCTGGTGTGGAATTACTCTCATTTAGACCCTTTAGCTGCCTCCCATGCGCACGTGTGTGACAGATGAAATATAATTTTAAAGATGCAAGTAATAAAATAAAGGAAAGTAATGTGCTGCGGCAGCACACTTCATTGCAAGGGTTTAAAAATCAAGGGAATGACAGAGGCTTAGTGCTAAAGATTGTAGGTCCTGAATAAACTGTCCTGGAATTAAAATAATTGCAGACCCTGTCTTAATGGGTTAAATGTTTAAATGACTACAAAAAATGCTTTAGCCTTTAGAAAAAAACATAAACATTGCTTCCCTACTTCAAATGGAACAGTTTACAGGTTTATACTTATTAATGACTAGCAAAATACCCGCGCTTCGCAGCGGTGAAGTACTGCCTTAAAATTTTTATTAAGAATAAAATTTAACCTTTTTAAACTGAGGGAAAATATGCCAATAATTATTTGTTAACGATCTCTTTGTATACCATCAGTTCGGCCCTCCGGTTGTAACATGACCAAGCTGTGCGCTGAGCTTACTCTTGAGCATGTAACTTACAGTTGGCCATGTGAACAGTAATCTTGTCTCAGATCTCACAGCTTGGATTGCTGCTGTCATAATCGATTTGAGTTTCATGGTTTGTTTCAATTACGACAGTATTTGCAGGATTTGTTGTGTTGAAGTGACATTCGGCATCTGTCAAGCGTTGTAAGCACACAACCGGTTTCATCGATAAAATCACATCCAGCTTTTGAGAGTTTAAACATTGATAAACATCAAAGTTGCCACTACTGAAATCGTCACCTGTGAATCTAAGATGTTTAAGAGGCATTGGCGGTTCTCGAAAGGTGTAAAATATTTGGCCATTTCGGTACACTTGAAAGCGACAACCGAACAATTCAGCGGCAGCCATCAACTCACATGCAGAACCATAGGTGAAGGGCTTAAGCATTTCACTCTTTATAGTGCTCCTGTGTAGTATAATTATCTCCTGTACCGTCATCAGTCCACACCTTGAACCTGTCCCAGTCATTCAATACATAAGACACAATGTTCCTCCGGATATCAAGAGTGAGCCTGATATGGCCGTGCAATATGTAACAAAAACAATGGAAAAGGTAGGTGCCATCTCCGGGCATGGAAACCACTCGGTAAGTGACAGTTCTTTGATCGATAGTGATCACCTCGATAGACATGGTAATGGGGGTTGGAATGATAAAGGAAATGGGTACCTGAGCAATGTAAAGTAAGTCTAAAATACCTATACAATAACTATAATTGTAATAAACAAACAGTAAAACAGCGGAGAAGCCGTGGATTAAACAGAAAGGGTGTAATTATCCGTAGGGAGACGTGAATCCCGTGGCGAAGCAAGGAAGGGAATGTAGAGACCGGAGCGAAGGACGGTCTTATATAGGCAGGCAGCCAACAACGTGGGAGGCGTTGGGATGGGGGACCCAACGCCATCTCACACGGTGACCGAGCTGCAGGCTATGGACGTATATATGTACGTAAGTAGGATTCAGTTAGCTTTGGGAACCCGTGTACCAAATTTCTTGAAGATGGGCCCATAAGTAACAAAGACTGTTGAAAGGTTCAATATGGCGGCCGACAGTGGCATCATACCACCGAAATAAGTACGTACATTGGTTTCGGTTAGTGCAGGGAAGCCGCCTATAAAATTTCGAGAAGATCGGGCCATGAATAAGAAAGTTCAATATGGCGGACGTTGTTGATCGTTATGACCGTTACGCGTAGAATTTCGAAATGAAACCTGCCCAACTTTTGTAAGGAAGCTGTAAGGAATGAGCCTGCCAAATTTCAGCCTTCTACCTACACGGGAAGTTGGAGAATTAGTAGTGAGTGAGTCAGTCAGTCAGTTAGTCAGTCAGTCAGTGAGGGCTTTGCCTTGTATTAGTATAGATTCTATAATTTAAAAATAACATACCTTTTTACATTCTTTGTATTGACTTAGGTGTTAGTGCTTTAAGTGTTTGACTACCGTATATACTCAGGTTTTGAAACCCAAAGAATCAATCATAAAATCAGACCCTGATACGCCTGTTCAAAAAATGTGACTATTTATTTATTTATTTATTTATTTTACATCTTCTTGCCTCCTCCAGTCTTGCATCACTTTCTCAGATGCATCGAATTTTGTTGCAGCAGCACAGTTACCAATTTATTGCGCTACTTCAATGACGTTTAATTTAAAACCAGCTTCATATTTTCCTGTGACCGAACACTCCATTGTAAGTAAGGGATGCTCTTGCGATAAAGCTGTATGAGGGTGTGAGATACAAAAAACACAAATCAGTGCAAACATCGCTTCGGAATAGTTCGGGAATTACAGTGTGGTCACGTAGGCACAATAGAGAGAGAGAGAGAGAGGTTAGGAGCACACGCTGATATAGCGCATTGCTGCACCCACATAGATAAAAAGACAGTGTGCTGCATGGTTACTCTCTCAGGTTGGTGTTAGCATATCATAATTCCTTGTACCAATAGAGTTTTCCGCATTCGACTTATATGACCAACATTATAAAATACCAGAAATTATACTGTAAAATCAAGTCCCGACTTATCTGTGGCAGAACTTATCCGCGAGTATATGTGGTAAATTGGTTGTTTTAACCACTTTAGTTGCTAATCTGCTGTAGCAAATCTCACATACAGTCTTGCACGTGTCTTCTTGTTTTCTGCCCCCATTTGCCACTAAACCTAAGAATTTTTCAGATGCCATACTGGCTACCCACTTTATCAATTAAGCGTGCTGGTGAAGACTCCAAGGCCACTGAAGTTGATGTCTTATTAACGTGGGTGAGTGGGTGGAAACAGGGCTGCAACTCGGGCTAAGCAGATTGGTAAAAGATGACAAACTAATATGACTAGGAAACTTTGATTTATAAAAAAAAATGTAAATATTTGAGAACTGTCAAGAAAAAAGGGAAGAAACAACTGTTTTTCACAAAAGTTAACAGCGCATAGAAACAGACTTAAAAAAAGAAGAGTTAAATAATATAGGAAATAAATGCCTATAATTTCATATTGATCTTCTATATGTATAAATTGTATTTCTCACATATTTATTATTAATGTTTGATTCAAATAATGCTCGATATTTTCAAGAAGACTTCCTTGTAACGACAAAAATACCTGGAACCTGTTGATCAGTTTGAGTCTCGTTCGTAGTGATTGTGAAAAACACCATTATTAAACCTGGTGCACTGATATGAGAAAGTGCGTCATTTTTCAGTTTCTAGTTAAGTGGATGGCAGTGAGGAGAACATCTTGTAGATCAGTGATTCCCAAACTCAGTCCCGGGGACCCCTTGTGGCTGCAGGTTTTTGTTCCAAACAGCTTCTCTTTTTAAACTGACTCCTGGGCTAACTAATTGAACTGTTGTTTCCCTAGTTCTGTGTTTTGGGAACAATATAGAAATTAGAAAACTGAGTTTGGTTAAAAAGATAAAATATTAAAATGTACCAAGCAGTTACTGTATATGGGAATCATTTTTTTTTTCTTTTTAACAATATTTTCATCTCGATTTTCATTCTACTTTTCTAGGTGTTCTAATTGTTTAATTAATCCATTATTTACTAATTAGTGAGTCTGACGCTAAAGTAGTTGCAGCCCTTGATTATTTAGTGTTGCTTGCCTGGGTCTCTGCTCTTCTCGTTTTTAATTGTCATTAATAAGATTCCATGAAGGGGGAAAACTGCACAGAGAATGGGCAAAATATAATGAAATCAACAAAAGAGATTTAAGTATTTAAATGGATAGAAAAAGTATAACTATTTCTAAAGTCTTATAAATGTAAAAGTCATGCTGCTGTGCTTTTCTGAATGTAGAATAAGAGAAAAAAAAAATACCAGCTAATTAAATGAGATCAGTGCTATCGGGTGTTATCACTGATTATGAATCTGGAACAAAAATCTGCAGCCACAGTGGGTCTCCAGGACTGAGTTTAAGAACCCCTTCAAGCTGGTACAATAAACACTAACTATAGATTTTATAGTCATAACATTAAAGCCACCTGCCTTATATTGTGTAGATTTCCCTCTTGCTGCCAAAAGAGCTCTGATGTGTTGAGGCATGGACTCTACAGGACCTCTAAAGGTGTCCTGTGGTATCTGGCACCAAGACATTAGCAGCAGATCCTATTAATCCTGAAAGGTGGGGCCTCTAAGAATTGGATTTGTTATTCCAGCACTTGTCATAGGTGCTCAGTTGGATTGAGATGTGGGGAATTTGGAGTCCAAGTCAACACCTTGAACTCTTTGTTCAGGAATGGTTTGTGGAACATGATATCTTTTACAGTGTGGCAGGGCACGTTATCCTACTGAAACGGGCCACTGCCATCAGGGAATATCTTTGCCATGAAGGGGTGTATATCATCTGCAACAATCATTTGATTGGTGGTAAAGTAAATGTCAAAGTAATATCCACATGAATTTCAGGACCCAAGATTTCTGAACAGAATTGGCTAGGGCATCACGCTGCCTCTTTCTTTTTGTCTTTTTCCTATAGTGCATTCTCCTGCATCTCTTCTCCAGGTAAACAACACACACACACACCTGGCCATCCACATAAAATAAAATGTGATTCATCAGACCAAGCCACCCTCTTCTCTTGCTTCATGGTCCAGTTGTGACACTCATGTGCCCATTGTAGACAGTTTCAGCAGCGGTCAGCATAGGCACTGTGACCAGTCTACAGCTACTCCGCCCCATACACAAAAAAACTGCAATACTCTATGTGCTCTGGCACATCAAGTTTTTCTGCAAGATGTGCTGTGGGATCAGACCAGATGGGCTAGCCTTGACTCTGTGTGTATCAATGAGTCTTGTGCACCCATGATACTGTTGTTCTTTCTTGAACTTTTTTTGGTGGGTACTAACCACATCATATAACACCTGCCATTTTTGACATGGTCTGATACGTCATGTAGCTATCACAATTTTGCCCTTGTCACACAGATCCTTACACTTGCCCATTTTCCCTACTTCCAACTCATCAATTGGAGAACTAATTGTTTACTTGCTGCCTAATATATTCGACCCCCTGACAGGTGCCATTGTAATGAGATAATCAATGTTATTAACCTCACCTCTCCATGGTTTTAGTGTTGTGGTAGATTGGTGTAGATATTACTACAGTAAAAGTTGATTGGCGGCTACTGAAAAATGAAATGGGCTATATGCATAAGATGGTACCAATGTGTAGATAATTGGTTACATGTAGCAGTGGTTGGTGCTGCTGGCTCAAACACTAGATTCCTGGTTATAATCAACAATCTTCCTGTTTGTGCATAGGATTCACTCCTGCCGGTCCATTTATTTTCTCCCACATCCCGAAGATGTGTGTATTAGCTTGTTTGGCAGAATGGCACTGCATATGGAGATTTTTCCAGCTTCACCGCCTTGCAGTCTTCAGGCTAGATTTAAGCAGAACTGGACAATGGAAGGACAGAATATCAAATTATTTTGCATTTAATAGTTTTATCATTTCAAAGGTCATTTTCTGCTGTAGCATTATCTGTACTTATACTAGCAGTAAGTAATAAAAATGGTAGTACAGACAGTACAGTTTTGTATTGAAAATGTAAGAAGTGTTTTTTTTTTCCTCCCAGGCTCAGTGTATGAACCTTTGAAAAGCATTAATCTACCAAGGGCAAATGGCGAAAGCCTCTGGGATAAACTAGACAGATACTACAGTGCAGGCAAGTATACCACCCCTCATATTAATATCAGAACAATATTCTTGCACTTAGAAGCTCTGTTTAATAATGTGTCTCTTTGGTATTGTATTCTGGTTGAGTATAAGGCTTAAAAGGTTACTGTGACCTTTATAGTCCAAAGAGACAATTTCTTGTTATGAGCTAGATGTATGAGCCACTCTAACCTTTTCATTTGAAAGTCTAGTCAAGTTGACAAATTTAATAATTTATGGTGACATGTGTATTGACTTTTACTTCTCATGCTTGTTTTTTTTCCCCATATCTGATTATAGTTATTTATTCAATATTATTAGTGATAATGTTAGATAGAGGAACTGTAATCATTGGGTGATAAAGATTATATTTTAATCTTACCATCTTTTCTTTTCAGTTCAAACTAACATCATTTAAAGTTTCTTAGGTATTAGCTGTTTTTATGTTGTCATTTATGAAGAAAATTCCTTGTAAAATATGAAATAATATATTTAACAATCTGAATCAGCATGGAATTTTGTTAAAATATTGATGGACCTTTGAGATATGTTTTCTATTTAGATTTACCAACTGTTTTGCCTTTGTGTGTTATTAAAATGTTGTCCATAAAAACAGTACCTGCTGCAGTATGAAGAGGTAGGAACTTTGGAATAGTATTGATGACCTTGGACCACTGATGTTGATTTACTGCCAGCAAAGGGTCTATGCTTTGCCCTTAAATCGACTCCTACATAAGATTGATGTGTCATTTTCTAAACCTCTGGATAATGCAGTTATTACTTTTTACTCTGAGCTCAAATGCCACATGGTCATTATTATTGGTTCTGTATTATAGTGGTATGTAGTAAGTTGAAACAATTGAAGTGCATTATTTTTAAATTTCTTACAGCTATTTACAAATATAAACAAAAGTTTAGTTTATACTCTTTTTTTTTTTTTTTTTTTTTTTTTGTCAGTTAATAATATCTTGATTTATGATATTAGTTGGAACTTATGATGTTATTACTGATTTATATTGCTCCTAATTATTTGCTGTTTGACTATATTTATGTACAGCATCTGGTGTGAAGTTAGAATCAAACCCTGGACATAATGGCATTTTATCACAGATCTTACTCACACTCTTTCTCACACACAAATGTGGTCAATCTGTCTCTGTTGCACAGAATCAGAATTGCCCATGAGTGAAATTCATCACAAGACTTGTGCTGACAGAGACGCTATGCTCATTCTGTAAAGTCTGATCCCAAAATTCAAATCAAGTGCCTTGGAACTAACTAATGCACCAGTTTTTCCACTGCCCAACTACATAAACTGAATATCAATTGTTTCATTTATATTTGCTAAATCAACTTGTACCAGTACTGTCAGCTAATCAACATACATTAACTCCCCAACTATTTACTTTGGTTAATGAACTTCAGTTTCTTGTTTTTCAGTGTATATCATATTAGATTAAGTTCAGCACTGCCAAAATCAAGATCTGTCAGATCTTGTCCATTATTAAGTGCCACCTTTGAGCCCTGATCACTAGAAGCTACTCTAAAGGAATATGTCCATTTAGATTGTCTTTTTGCATGTTGTTTTTTTTCTTTGTTTTGTTTTGTGTTTTATACTAATTTTGCATTCTTTAAGTTAATTTCATGACATTTGCTTTCTTCATGAGAATTTGCTAGTGGATAACCTGTGGCTCTCTTGGCTTTATTTATTTCCCTTCTTTCTTACTTTGTTATTTATTCATTTTTTTATTCTGTTTGCTTTTAAAAATACATTTTGCATTAAAACTGTTGCACAAAATTAAGTCTTAAAAATAATTTCTGTTAAATGTTTGCTATAGCAGATTTTTGCCCCAGAACAAAAAGAAATATAATCTGACCTGTGTTTGGACAATATGTTAATAGCAAGAAAAAAAAAACATAAATAAAATATGGGAAAGCTTGAGGGGGAATGGCATGCTCAGTTCAGTCAAGTCCACTAGAGACCTCCTTTGTTCATATGTTGGAAGATGTGTTGAAAAGGCTTAAAATTGTGAAATAAATTACCTGTCGGGACTGGAGAAAGGATGTTGTATAATTCTATGATACTTTGATGATCATCTTCAAAGGAGCATAAAAAAAAAAGTCAGTTTTTTGTGTTTTCTCTTATTGAAGTGTACTATTCTTTTTAATATATTTTCACCCATTGTTGTTAATAAGTGAACATAACATGCCTTTAAGAAAGGAAACTATGTTCTTCTATAAATTGTGATTCTTGTTGAAAAATTATAACACAGAAATTACAGTTGCATCTGAAATGAGATGAACATTACTGAATACTGAAACATCCCTGATAAATTGCATAGGCATTTGAAGACCACATATAACAATATATTAATGTAAACATTATCAATAATTTATGGTTTCTTTTAGTGGTTTAAAAATCTGACAAACTAACTGTTGGAGTATCTCATTTGATGTTTTTAAAACTACAGCATCCTCCGTTTTCTTCCCTTGTTTGTGTCCCATCCCCACAGTACTCTCTTTCCTCCCACATCTCAAAGATATGATTGTTAGTAAGAATTTGGAATCTCAAATTAGTTGGTGTGTATGTGAGAGAGTCTTATGCTGTCAAAAGTTGGTCCCTGCTTTGCACCCTATTCAACCTTTTTAGCCTCTGATCCAGTGTGACCTCCCAGTTAGATAAGGCAGGGTTGGAGAATGTTATGTTATGTTATACTTTTATAATCAGATTTGGAAGTTACACTGTTTTGTTACTTGTGTTATAGATATTTTTAGGCAAATGACATTTTATATATGCCTCGAAGGGCAGGCATTCTCATACATATTTAATTTGAGGAGGTGAGTGTGGTTTCCTGATCTACCCTACCTGATCAGTAAATACTCTCATCAGTAGTAGTGTAACAATCAATCAGCCTAAGATTGAAATTGTTCAGTTTTTGTTTGTTGTTGTGAGATTGGTGATCAGCTTGTAACTGGCTGATTGATCTACCGATTTTGTGACATCAATATGTAAACCTGAGGGCATGCATGGTAAGGCAAGAGCAGCCAAAATGAAAAGTGTTTTTAAAAAAAAAAAAAAAAAAAAAAAAATCTGTTGTTTCAAAGTAGTTTTAAAGTATGTGTAGATGACATGATTGCAATGTGTAACGTAACGGCACAGGTCGGCTCCATGCTCCCTGTAGCATTCGTGAGCCTCTTGAGATCTTTCCACCAATAATGTAACCAAGGGTTGTATGAGAGGCTGGACACTAAGGAGGGAGAAAAGGACTTGTACCAATTGGCTAGACAGAGGGACCAGCTGGGAAAGATGTGTAGCAGGTTAGGGTGATAAAAGATAAAGATGGAAATGTACTCACAAGTGAGGAGAGTGTGTTGAGCAGATCGAAAGACTACTTTGTGAGGCTGATGAATGAAGAGAATGAGAGAGAGAGAAGGTTGGATGATGTGGAGATAGTGAATTAGGATTAGCAAGGAGGAAGTAAGGACAGCTATGAAGAAGATGTACAATGGGAAGGCCGTTGGTCCAGATGATATACCTGTGGAAGCATGGAGGTGTTTAGGAGAGATGGAAGTGGAGTTTTTAACCAAATTGTTTAATGGAATCTTGGAAAGTGAGAGGATGCCTGAGGAGTGGAGAAGAAGTGTACTGGTACTGATTTTTAAGAATAAGGGGGATGTGCAGAGCTGTAGTAACTATAGGGGATTAAAATTGATGAGCCACAGCATGAAGTTATGGGAAAGAGTAGTGGAAGCTAGGTTAAGAAGGGAGATGATGATTAACCAGTGGTGCTAGCCCTCTAAAAACCACTCCTGGAAGGATAAAAATGAAATATTTTTACCATAAATACATTTTAGACAATTTCAAGGTCAGTCATTAAGAATGTGATGTTATTTTTCATTTTTGATCCTTTACTGGAGGTCTAGTCCTCTATTGACCTCTATCAAAGGGTGAAAATGACAGGTTTCTTTTTCAGTTAAGAATATTTAGACTTTAAACTTTTAAATTGAAGTATTCATTTTAATATTTTTAATATTTGGAACAATTATTCTTGTTTACTATGTACTTCTACTTCAACCCAGCCACAATGGTTGCACAAACCAGTGTGTTTTTTTCATGCCGGTCCCAAGCCCAGATAAATGGGGAGGGTTACGTCAGGAAGGGCATCTGGTATAAAATTTTTCCAGATTAGCAGTCTAGCAGATGAAGTGCAGAAGTGCTTTTATTGAAACAATTCCAAACAAATTAGTGTTCAATAAGTGCAGTGCTCTAAAATAATACAATAAATAAACGGCACCACTCCAAGCCTCTGACTTCTACTGCCAGGCTTGCATCCCTGTGGTCAATGGCATCACCCTCAATTAGCCTTCTGTTACTACTGCAGCTTCCACTGCCTGTGACGACGCAGGTTCACTCCATGATCCCAACTCGCATCTGGGAGCCCTTGAACCCGACACAGATGAGCTAGGCAGTGAGGCACAACAAAGCAAGGGGATGGTGCAAAAAGTGTAAAGTGCTTTTATTAAAACAACAAAATTCAAAGTGTTCAAATAAATAGAGCAGTGCATCACAAAAACCTTCAAATAAATAATCCAATAAATCAAATGAACTGATGATTGTTAAAATCCAATAAATAGAAAAAATGCTTTTTAAAACGAGGTTAAAACAATGGCTGGAAGCTGTCCTTTTAAAATCAGCCCAGTGCCTTTCTACTGGTGACTCCCCTGCATCTCCCATCCAGGCTATGCACCAGGGGAGCCACCCTACCTGCAGCTGACCCTCATTCTACCTTCTGATCTGGAGGCTTCCCGATCCCTGGCTTCGGTTCAGCACTCTGCATTCTGTAATTCATCCCTTGTATGCACGGTATACTCTGCCAAGCACAAAATTCTTTTCAGGTGTAGCATTATGCAAGATGTACAGTGCCCTCCATAATGTTTGAAGACAAAGACACCCCCTTTTTTTCCCAAAATGGAAGCTTATTCTAAAATGTTATGGATTAGATCCTGCCTCATTTTAAAAAGTTTTTAACCGATCCCCAAAGTAAGAATTTGATTATTTTCAATTTCAAATAGTATAGAACATCTGCTAAAATGAATGTTAAAGTGTCCAGTCAGATACTGTGTGCTAGGGAATTCACTGGAAAGAGCACACTTTTGTTCAAATTAATTTTGAGTCCAGTTATCTTTTAAAAATCTGCTAATGCTTTTAGAACTGCTGGCACATACGTTTGTGTGTCAGATATATAGATATAGTACCATATTTCTGCATATAGTGATATTTTCTGTTCAAGTCTTTCTCTGCGAATCCCTTTTATCTCTTAGACATTTTGAAAGTATACAGCCAGTGGTTCAACGGCGATTGCAAAGAGCAAAGGTGATGAGGGGCATCCTTGTCAATTACCACCTTCTAGTTTGAGGTAGTCTAAAATAATATTGTTAACATAAACTGAGGCTTCTGGACTAGTATAAAGTAGTTTGATTCATGCATATATGTTTGGGCTGAACCCAAATTTTTGAAATGTGGTGAAATGGTAGACCATTCAACCATATCAATATCAACCATATCATATCATGCGTCAACATTGTTTGTGGTTAGGTGTGTTTGATTGCTTCATTAGTGCAGGTGTAAGATACCTAGGCTTGCTTCTGCTTTTTGGAATCTAGTTTTCATAGTTCAATAGTGAAAGTCAAAGAAGCCATTATGAGGCTGAAAAAGAAGAATAAAAGCATTAGAGACATTTGCAGCACCTTAGGATTAGTAATATCTGTCTAGAATATCATTTAAAAGAAGATGATCTTAGTAGTTGCAAAGGGACTTGTAGGCCACGGAAATATCTCCACTGCTGATGATAGAAGAATTATCACTATGGTAAAGAAAAAGCCCAAAATACCTGTCCAACAGATCAGAAACAGTCCTCAGGATGTAGATGTTTCAGAGACTACTATCTGCAGAAGACTTCATGAACAGAAATACAGAGGCCACACTGCAAGATGCAAACCAGTAGTTAGCCACAAAAACAGGATGACCAGATTACAGTTTGCTAAGACGTACTACAAAAAGCCTGCATATTTCTAGAAATGGGTCTTGTTGTCAGATGAGACACAAATGAACCTGTGTTAGAATGATGGCAAAGTGCGGAGATGGAAAGAAACTGACCAAAATCTAAAGCATACCACATCATCTGTGAAACATGGTGGTGGATTTGTTATGGCTTGGGCATGTATTGCTGCCACAGGTACTGGCACTCTTATCTTGATTGATGTTGTAACTGCTGACAGCAGTGGCACTATGAATTCTGAAGTGTATAGAAATATCCTATCTGCTCAAGTTTCAGTAAATACCTCCAAACCCATTTTACGACACTTCTTCCTACAGCGAGATAATGATCCCAAACATATTGCTAAGGCAACACAGGAGTTTTGTAAAGCTAAATTTTAGAACATTCTTGAATAGCCAAGCCAGTCACCCAATTTAAATCCACCAAAACAAGCAGGGGCTGTAGATGGCTGAATTAAGGGCTTGGTAGAGCATCACCAGTGAAGATACTCAGCACCTGGTGATGTCTATGAATCACAGAATTCAAGCAACCATTGCATGCAAGGGTTGTGCAACAAAGTAATAAATATGACTGCTTTAATATGTAATGGTGCTTGAAAGTTAGTGAACCCTTCAAAATGTTCAATATTCCTACATAAATATTTAAAACGTCATCAGATTTTAATGAAAGTAGATATGGAGAACCCAGCTAAACAAATGAGACAAAAATATCTTACACTGTCATTTATTTATTTGAGGAAATCGCTCAGTATTACCTATCTGTGAGTGGCAAAAGTATGTGAACCTACTGAAGGTGAGATTAAAGTCAGGTGTTGTCAATCAATGTCATGATTATCAATCAATGTGATGACAATCAGGTCTGAATGGGCACACTGTTTATATTAAAAGAAAAGGGTTCTATCAAGAGCTTCATCTTTAAACACATTTGTGCAGTATCAGTGTAACATACTACAGACAAAGGACATTTCAGGGGACCTCCGAAAAATAATTCTGCTGGGAAAGGCTACAAAACCATCTCTAAAGTGTTTGGTCTACACCAATCCACAACCAGACACAAAAGAACCAAGGGTGACTTCTAAGCAACTAAAAGCCTATCTCACATTGTATAATGTTAATGTTCATTAGATCATCATCAAGAGAACGCTGAACAACAGTAATGTACATTGCAGGGCTGCGTGAAGAAAGCCACTGCTTTCCAAAAAAAAACAAAACTTTGCTTTCCAGCTACAGTTTGCTGAAGAGTATGTGGACAAGCCTGAAAGCTCTTGGAGTATGGTTTTATGGACAGATGAAACCAAAATAAAACTTTTTAGTTCAAATGAAAAGCATTCTGTTTGGAAAAAGAAAAACACTGCATTCCAGCATGAGAACCTCATCACATCTCTGAAACATGGTGGCAGTAGTATCATGCTTTGGGCCTGTTTTGCTGTGTCTGGGCCAGGACAGTTTGCAATTATGGATGGGAAAACGACTTTTGAATTATACTAGCACATTCTAAAGACATTTGTCTGTGAATTACATCTCAAGAGAAACTGGATCATGCAGCAAGACAATGACCCCAAGCACACAAGTCATTCTACCAAAGAGTGGCTGAAGAAGAATAAAATAAAGGTTTTGGAATGACCAAGTCAAAGTCCTGACTTTAACGTAATAATAATGATGTGGAAGGACCTGAAGCATGCAGTTAATTTGAGAAAACCCAGCCACATCATACAGAATTGCCTCAACTCAAGGGAGGAAAGGGCTAAAATTCCACCAAGCTGATGTGCAAGACCTACCGAAAACTTTTCATTGCAGTTGTTGCTGAAAAAAGGGGGTCTCACAAAATACTAAAAAGCAAAGATTCACATAGTTTTGTCACTCACAATAATGGGTGAATAAATAAATAAATGACCAAGTATGATACTTTGTCAGATTTGTTTAGCTGAGTTCTCCATATCTACTTTTAGGACTTGCATGAAAAATCTGATAATGTTTTAAGTTACTGTATATTTATGCAGGAATATAAAAAATTCTAAAGAGTTCACTAACTTTCAAGCACCACTATACTTGACATTGCTATGTCCCAAAGATCAAGGTTGCCCCGAAATTGGGGAGGGGGGGACTATAAAGAGTGTTGAAATTTCTACACGGTACGATCAAAATGTATGCAAATATCCTTAAAAGAAAGCCTACAATGTTTACTTTAATCACGCCTGTTAAGCAGAGGTGTAAAATAAGGAAAATGTGTCTTTGTTCCAAACATTATGGAGAGCACTGGTGTGATTATTGTCATCTCACAAAACAAGCCCCACTCAGAGTTAAAACAACTAATGTTGTCTGCTCAATGAAGTCCAACTTTCACTTAAAGAAAGCTATTCTACTTGTGCAAGAACTTTCTGGCTTGTATACAATCACATCTCTCAAAGTGGCATTTGAAAAAATGCTTGAAAATCGGAACATTCCTAAAAGCAGAGTGCAAGTTGTTATATGAGGTGATGCTCGAAATATATTGAAAGCAATTGAAGAGTCTTCTCTGCCTTGGTTACCTTGCTTGACTCATATACTTCAATTCCTGGCAACTGAAGGGGTACTCTCCAAGAGAAGCATAAATTTTATATTGTAGCAATAAGAAGAAATATAGTTGGACATTTGAAACATTTGCCACTTGCATACTGAGAGTACAGACTCAATTGCAGCAGTTAAACAAAAGACTATAACAAGATGTGCTGACTAGGCTCAACAGCACATACTGTATGCTGCAGAGTCTTTAATAGCAAGAATATGTTTTAGAAACATAATCGGCAGACAGTGATTTATTGGCCACCTTCTGAACCAAAGTGGATACATTGAAAACACTTTAGCCCTGTCCTACCAGCCCTGCGCTACCCACACCCTCGAGCAGCTTACAAGAGAGCGAATATCTTCTATAGTCACTGTTGTAGCTATCATCCCGTCAACTGTTACACTAAAAAGACAACTAGGAAAAAGATCTCATCATGGAGTGAAAACTACAACAGGAAAGCAGTTCAGCAGAGATTTAACAATACTGAGGCTGAGCCAATTTACTGTGTATCTACTGTGCTTGATGCAAGTTTTGCGAACAGCCGTTTTACTAATTATAAGTCTAACAGAATATTGATAAATAATTTTACAGTTAATGATTCTAAAATAAATTTTATTCACACATTAATTTCTAAGCTTACACATTTTATAAACTCTTTATTTGTTTGCTTTATTAACTCTGTTTAAGCTTCCTCAATATATAGTGATGAAATATGGTGCTATCAATAAATACATAATTGATTGTGATTTTTCTTTAAACATGAGATAAGTGGATCAATATTTGAACTGTAGAGTCTAATATATCAGATTCTAAGTCTCTAAAAATTAGTGTAATGATAAGTTCATATGGCTGGGAGAACAGATAAAACAAAAAAACACCAGTTAAGCAGAACTTGTATAGCCTGTCAGGGTTTTCAAATGCTAAATCCTAACTTAATATAAATGTTGTGTTAAAACCTGAGGCACATTAGTCATACATCATAACTAACAAACCAATGTTTGTCTTAAAGGAGGGGCTAAAATTTAAACTTTTCATTAAAGAAGGTGTAGTCAATTGATTATTAGCTGTAGAAAATAGTTTATTACAGTAATAGTGTATTGTTGAATTACTTTCAAACATTTATGTTTGAAATTGAAATAATATAATAGTTCATAATATTAAAATTGTTTATAATTATCACTGGCAGTGGTAGTGCTGCTGCCTCACAGTAAGGAGACCCGGGTTTGCTTCCCAGGTCCTCCCTGTGTGGAGTTTTCATATTCTCCCCGTGTCTGCGTGGGTTTCCTCCGGGTGCTCCGGTATCCTCCCACAGTCCAAAGACATACAGGTTAGGTGCATTGGCGATCCTAAATTGTCCCTAGTGTGTGCTTGGTGTGATTGGCTGGGATTGGCTCCAGCAGGTCCCCGTGACCCTGTGTTAGGATATAGCGGGTTGGATAATGGATGGATGAATGGATAATTATCACTGTGTTATTACAGAATTAGAACTGCTGTTTCTCATGTTGGTTTGCTTTTTACACTCAATGCACTATATTTTATTTTCCTATTTTTATGGTACTTTTCCTACTTTTACTTTTAAGTGGATGCATGTAAGTAGTTATATTTTTGCAGCAATAGAGTGAAAATGCCTGTTTAGTTTTCAGTGGATTTACATGTTTTAGGAATCCCTAAATCCAATTTGGCCACTGTCCAAGAGATAATGTGTATCTGTTTTTCAGAATGTGAGTCTACTCTTGATAGCTTAGAAGCAAATTGCTCCATCAGAATGAAACATGGTACCAATATTAGTAATGTAGAATGTTAGAAGCTTATTGATTTTGAGCGCAATTCCTCCAATGAGTTTTGCATTACAAAGATAACTACCTATATATACATAGATATAATTGAAAAGTATTGTGATGGGTTAAAATTTTAGAAACCACAGCTTTATGTTGGAAGAAATATGCTGGATATATCAAATTTCTAATACTGCTTTTTTTTAGGAAAAACATAGCTATATTATTTAACAGTAGTAACATTTCTCTCTCTTTAAAAGCAATTTGAAACATGGTGGTTTGCTACATCCTATAATATGCATATATCTCAATGTAATGCTAAACACTGTTTTTGTCAGCGTAAAGTCACATGCCTGATTATAAATGTCCTGATGTATAACTGCCTGGTTTGATAACTTGAATGAAAAAAGTGAAAATAAGCAGGTAAAATAATCAGTCCTGGTAGACTAGTATAACACAGGTACACTTCCATAGATTATTTACCAAAGCAGTTAAACATAGAGCTCAGATGATCATTACAGATCCCTCTCATCTTTGACATAGATAATGAATGATTCCCCATATAGATGCAAAAAAAAGTGTTCAGGATGTTGTTATTTTTCTTAAAAGTATAAATATCCTGAATAACAGTGAAATATTTTGCAGTTCTTCTTCTTATTTATTACTTGTTTAATTTAGGTAATCTTGCTTATCAAATATGGGAGATAAGTATAATGTATGATATATGTAGCTAACATTTTCTGTTTTATATTTTGTTTACAAGCTTTGAGGTAAGATCAAAAGAAAAAGTTGCTTATAAAATATTTTGTGTTTGCTGTTACAGTTAAATCAACTGTGCTCAACTACCAAAGTGCTACCACTGGCCTTTTCCCCATCAAAACTTATTCTGACTGTAAAGAAGCAAAAGTCAGAGACAGTTTGTATTGTGCTGCCAGTTCCTGGGCCTTGGCACTTGCTTACAGGTAAATACAAGGGGGAAAATACTTTTAAATTCTTCACTGCATTTTTCTGAAAGCCTTCTGATGCTGCTTTGTAACTTAATAGTGAAACGTCCTTTCATAGGTAAGCAGATGCATTCACTTCAACAAATATGTCTGTTTAAAAAGTACACTTAATATCAAGAACCTTCCATTCAAACATCCCATATTTAGTTTTTTTCCCAAATTTGCTATTTTTGTTGTTAAAGCTCAACTGAACAAGTCTTTTAAGGCTACATCCACACTACAGCTAAAAGTGTCTCTATTCTGACATTTTGTCTCTTGTCTGATTTTTTTTTTTTTTTTTTACACAGGTACTTGTAATCTGATATGAGTTCACAGATATCTGTCCTGAATATGCCTCTCATGCGCAAAATTAATAAAAATAGTTTTGTTAGACAGATGTGGCCTAACAGACAGATACTGGTTCCTGCTCAACCTCACATTATTTTAGTACAGGATGTCTATGTGCTGTAATAACAAGAAAAGAGAGAGAAGGAGTTGGGGATCCACCCCATGTATTGTAAGGAAAAACAGGCAAAGTTAGCAAGTAGTCACACAAGAATTTGATGCTGGTTTAGGTGGGTTTCCCTTCTGATGATCTGTAGAGGAGGAAAATAGAGGTTAGCGCATTACATCAACCCCCAATCTGACATCTTAACCCTCAGTTAAGCCCTTTGACTGTCTCTTATGCGCACTTGTGTGACAGTGCACATCAACCCGTGCTGGCATGATGTCTAGAATTGTTTTGTTTTGGTTTTTTTTCCTCCATCTTTTTCTTGAAAAAATAATTGAATTGCAAAATACCCCTGGCAAATGAATACACATTCCTTTGTTTTTCCTTTCACTGCAACCGTCCAATCAATACTGTAGCAGAATTTTAACAGACATCAAATTATTTTTCAATCCATTTTACTTATGTTTTTCTCAAAATAAAAAAGTGATGCAACACCTTAGAACTCAGTATATGTACACTAAAATAATTTAATTAAGATGCAAAATGTGAATCTATATCAAATTTTCAAACCAACTTTATTTTAATGCTTTATGCATGTCAGAGATTTAATCATTTCAGTGCCATTGCACTTTAATGCTACATATTTAGACATTTACTAATTTATACAGTAGATATGGATATTTATGTAATATAATTCAGAGTGTAGATTGTTTTATTTTTGGATTGCATATCTCAAAGTTTCTGCCACCCCTACCACAATGAGACATTTCAATTAGTACATGACTCAAACAGAAATACACAAATTCTCATTAAAAAACAAAATAAAAAAGTTTTTTTTTGGTCTAATTGATTGAAGAAGTGCACATATGTTTTAGTAGTATATTTCAAAGTAAAAAGAAATAAACTCTTCCTCTCCAGAGTATAAAATCAAGCGACATAATACTGCCTGTTTATAGTTAAGCATTAATTCTTATATGCTGAATTAAAGACAGAGTAGAAAGTAAATGAAACATGGCAGATGCTCATTATTATTTAAGTTTGTGAACTTTGAATCTTTCCTTTCCTACATCTTACCGTAGATCCCGGAATATAAGCCGACTCGGTATATAAGCCGACCCCCTTTTCTACCTACTAAATTACATGTATTTGCCGATGACCAATATTTAAGCCGACCCCCTTCTCCAAGCAAAATTTTCTAAATTTCCTTAAAAGTGTCTCTTCAGGTATATATATCATGTTTATCGGCGAGAATTTGAGACTGCCGGCATTTTTTGATGGAAACCAGGAAGTGATTGCGGAGAAGTTTGGTAAAATGAAACCTTTGTGTTGAAACTATATACGCAAATACGGTACATCGGCAGGTGGATTTCCGGAGACTCGTTATAAATTTGATTAACTTAAATACGTAATACAGTGGACCCTTGACTTACGAACTTAATTCGTTCGCGAGGGCTGGTTGTAACTCAAGTTGGTTGTAAGTCAAGACTGTTTTTCCCATAAGAAATAATGGAAATACCCATAATGCATTCCGAACCTCCCACTGCAACACTTACTTAACCTTCTCATAATAAAAAAGGATTGTATAATGTGCATAATTTACCAAAACACCAATAATTTTTCTAATGTACTAACCAAAAAGTGCTTCGCCTACCAGAAGTAGGCTAGATTAAGCTAGGAGCATGGCGCGCGCATTGTCGCAGCGGCTCAGGGGTCTCCTTTTCAGTGCACTTTTTTGTTGTTTTTGTACTTTTTTTTTTTTTTTTTGCTTGTTTGTGCACGATCGGTTCGGCGAACATCCGCTACACCCGTCAGAACCTTATAGACATCGGTGTCCAGAGCCAGACATCTGTTTCGAGTGTTTTTCATCACACGCACAACATCCCAGACAACATAGCGAGACCAGCAGGCTCTCCGTGAATTGTTGTTGGGTCTAGGAGACGACGCAGACAGAGGAGAGAAAGGAAGCAGAAGCGGGGCCGCAGATCCGGCATTATGCTAAGGCTAAAGAAACAATCATACAAGCCCTATACAGAAATTTTTTTTTTTTTTTTTTTTTTTGCAACTTTTTTGCATCTTTTCGCACCATTTGTTTATTTGTTTATCTACTTGTTGTGTTCTACACATATGTCTACACTGAAAGAGCTGCTTTTAATCTCATTGTACATGTGTATAGTGACAATAAAAGGCATTCTATTCTATTCTATTCTAGAAACAACAATTTCATACTGTGCTCACCATTTAATTTGACATCTTTGGGCTGCAGGAAGGGAGGAGGAGGAGAATGAAACGGAAGGTGGTTATTGTTTAGAAGGAGCCTCCTTATGCGAATATTTTCTTTGTAAAATTGTCAAGATGGTGGATTTCGACATGCTGTACATATTAGCAAGATCGGTCACACGAACAGCACTCTCATATTTCCACACAATTTCCATCTTCGTTTCGATTGTGATCGCTTTCTTTACCTTCGTTACCTTCTCTTCCTTCCTTAGCAGTTATGTGTCTTGCTTGCATGGTCTTAGTGAAATATATATATATAGGTAAATCACTGCAATGACCAAAATTACATCCACAAACACATGTATCTGGGCTCCGACTGACGCTTACTAATGCTCTCGGTTGTTTGTTTACCATCGTGCAAGCGGATACACGTGACCGCATTCGGGTCGTAAATCAAAACAATGGTATTTTATTTTAAACTTCCCGATAATTTATTATAAATTTTATTAATAAAATCAACAACTAAAACTCTTTTTTGAATAAATAAAGTTAAACGTTTCTCTCGCACTTTTGCTGAGAGTACACTATTCTATCCCTGACCATCTCATCTTCGTTTGCATAAGCACAGTCCTTCACCAGCAAATTTAACTCCGTTACAAAGTGATCAAAAGTCTTGTTTATACCCTGCATCTTCTCATTGAACCTGTATCTCGCGAATATCGTATTCGTCGTAGGTATGACAAACGCCAGCGGCAGCGTGTCTATGAACTTAATTTAAACTTAAGGTTTACACCGTGCTTTGTTTCCACAGTAGCTGCACTTATGAATATGCTTGTATGCGTCACTCGCTTCATATTCTTTTGCTGCCTTCTCAATTGTGTAATGTGTTTTTTGTTCAGCGCTCTTTGGAGCTCTTGCTTGTTCTCTGCGTACTGCGTTCACAGTCAGTTCACGTGAGCCGCTCGGAGTACATGCATCGAAGGTTCTCGGCTGTGCTTGTGCTATCTCGTGCGATCTTGCGATGTCCACGGCTTTATTTAATGTTAGCTAAGACCCGGCACTTAAAAAATTCTCTCGCACTTTCGCTGAGTTTGTGCCAAACACTAGTCTATCCCTGACCATCTCATCTTCGTTTGCATAAGCACAGTCCTTCACCCGCGAATGTTTAGCGGCAGCGTGTCTATTGGATTGCTGCTCACGGATGGCCTTATATGGGCAGGCACTCAATTACGTGGGAGGCGTGATGATGGGGGACGCAATTCTGCCTCACATGGCGAACGAGTTGCAGGCTATGGCCGTATATATGTACATAAGTAGGTTCCAGTTATGACCGTTACGAGCAGAATTTCAAAATGAAACCTGCTTAACTTTTGTAAGTAAGCTGTAAGGAATGAGCCTGCTAAATTTCAGCCTTCTACCTACACGGGAAGTTGGAGAATTAGTGATGAGTGAGTGAGTCAGTGAGTGAGGGCTTTGCCTTTTATTAGTATAGATAATAATGCTGTTTATTATTAAATATGCTGTTATCATTTATGGCATTTTCTTCCAAACTGATTTTGGCTTACTGCAGTATTTATGAATTTGTTGATCATTCCTATTGAGAGGAAACATTTCCTCAGGTTCTTTGGAGTGAAATGTGGGTACAAATTTGCAGTTTACAATCCTTTACATATATATAATTTTTTTTTTTTCTCTTAGTATCTATTTCTAAATGATTAATGTTACTTACAGTGGATATTCCAAGCTGGAAGTGTTTAGATGGATTTATATACTTCCTCTTATTTGTAAGAGTAATTTTATCTTTTTTTTTTTTTTTAAATCCTGCATTTGTTGGTTTAAGATTTAGTAGTTCTGAAAATGTCTTTACCTCGTTTAATTCAAAACCTAATAAGGTTTTGCGATGCCTTTAAAATATATTTTATTATTGTATAAATTAGATAGGTGACAACACGTTTTCCACATGGCACATTGATTGTTTTGTTTTTAACTCTATTAAATTTAATAAATATACAGTAATTACAAAAAAAATAAAAAGAAATATGCTTAAAGTTGTACACTGCAGTAGTTGAGTTAGCTTCTGTTAGCTCGATTATCTAGTTAAACATGCAACCTGATGAGAAATGCCTAACCTTTTCCTTACAGCTAAAAATAATATACAGTGTGTTCCAAAAGATCACTTTACAAAGAGTTTCACTGAACATCAGCTGCTTAATCAGAAAAATGCAATGAACTATTAGTAGATTTGATTTATTGTTTGTTATTTAGTTGACAAGTCTTGTAATTATAACTATATCTTATAACTATATCACTTGTTTTTTATTTCGATTCACGTTTAAAATATGTTTTTGTACTTTCCCTTATAAAAAAAAAACACCCTGCTTTAGCTGAGTAATGCTTAGTATCTAATACTTCAGTTTCATTTGCATGCCATCCTTCTGTTTCAGGCGCATTGATGACGATAAAGGAAGGACACATGAACTGGAACACTGCGCTATTAAATGTATGAGAGGAATTCTCTACTGTTACATGCGCCAAGCTGATAAGGTAAGGCATTCTTTCATAGATTTGAACTTTGACTTTTATTTATTTTATGATAACTCCAATTTTCAGGTTGTGTCATAATCTTCACTATTACTGCTAATTTCTGTTCTGTCATGACATTCTCAACATTTTGTTTTTTTGGTTAATCCATTTGTTTTATTACTTGGATTTATTAAGTAAATTATTTTATTTTTTTAATATTGCCAAATTATTATGCAACATTGTAAAAGTTATAATATACTATGTACACATAAAACTAATGACCCTATAAACATATAAACTGTGTTAATTTCGGTACACTTAACACAATAATTAGTCCTGTCTGGAGTATAATGCTGATATAAAATTATTAAAATTTTCAATTAATGTTAAGAGATGTTATAAATATTAAATACAACTGTATTACTCTGCTTAGATACCTGTATTACTATGTGATTTTTCCTTATTTACAGTTCATCACATCATTCACACAAAAAATGCTTATTCTAGAGAATCATATTTCAAGTTCAACATTTACCTTAATACTAACTGAAATAATGGGATTCCAGTTATTTTGTAAAGTGTTTTTGTTAAATATAATCAGTCAGCAAATGATATTTTTTTTTTCTTCTAGTTAAAGATACACTACTAATTTGCATAATTTAGTATGCAACTAGTAAAACCCCAATGCCTTCTTTTAGGTTCCTGATTAAGTGTGTAAGAGAAATGCAGCTTCTAAACTGTACTTAATAGAACTTGTATTATTTTCAGTAATCCTTTACGACACTCACTCAGTTTCTTAATACTGTTGTTTCTCTGATAGTATATCTTGTTTTGTAGCTATCTGATAAAGGCACCCAATTCTGTAGATGATATTTGAGTAAATATAATAATGCAGTAATAGATTTGAAGAAATTATTGTTGGTTTGTAGCCAAGATACCCATGATTCGATGGAATGGCAGTACATTCTTTCACTTACTTGACATATAATCCGATTGGTTTTTCGTAGGATTTTAATCTACTGTTTACACCTGAAATAAAAATACTTACATAGGCTGGAGGATTTGTTACGTTTAATTAGCTTATAGTTTTTTCTTTAATTCATTTGTGTAGTCAGTAATGGTTTCACAGGCGTTATGTACAAACCTATTTAGGTCACTTGGCCTCTTCTGTTCTTGTATTGTTTAAACTATAATTGCATTACTATATAAAATTATACTAATAACTATGTTTTGTAGTTTTATATACTTCTTTTAATTGTTTTACTGTTTTCAAGTATACAATCTCCTTTAAGTCTACATTAGATTGATCGGAATTTTGTTATGGACTGTCATTAAATTAATGATCAATTAATGACCAAAATTTATATCATCGGTATTTATTTTTATATCATCGGTATTTAATTGTAAAAGATACTGTCAAATTAAAAAATAGTAGTTGAAGTGAAATATGAGAATGCATTTAGTATAATTTTATAATTAACTAGCTCTACTCAATCTAAATAAGTAGTGGCTCTCCCATTTTGCAGTGCTCTTCAACCTATGTGTCAGCCTTCCCACACTTATTTGCTAAATATTTCTGTAATTGAGCATTTATTTGGTGTAAACGATATCAAGGAAAATCATAAAAGCATCACAGAAACATTCCATAAAATTTAATTTAAGAGTTTAATTTCAAAATTGTGCAAGGCCAAAATAATCACTTCGAATCTGATAAAAATTTGTTTTCAAATTTTTTAAAAGACAATCGTATCATAACAGTCATTATAGACCATACATCCATTTTCTAAACCTGTTTATCCAAGGTAGGGTAACAGCAGTCTATCCCAGCAGTCTTTGGGCAAGTTATCCAAGTCAGAAACACTATCTGGGCAGGGTATCAGTTCATCACAAGGCAAACACACACTCTCACACTAGGGCCAACTTAACAGTGCCAGTTCACCTAACATGCATGTAGCTAATTGACATTTAAAACAAAAATGTTTAGTAAAATTTACTCATAATTGAAGACTCTTTTTAAAGTGTTAACATACCAGTATTATAAAAGAAAAATATAAACATAAATGACTTTATTTAGCAGTAAAATCCATATTGTTTTTGTTTAGAATGGTTTGTTTTTAATATAACTTTTTTAATATGTGTTTTTTTCAGGTAGAACAGTTTAAGCAAGATCCAAGTCCTTTAAAATGTCTGCATTCTGCCTTCAATGTTCACACAGGAGATGAATTGCTAAACTATGATGCATATGGCCATCTCCAGGTACACTTTGTTAATTCTGTTACCAGTTTATGAAAGTGGTGAATCTGTGTTTCTTCGGAATTTTAGATCACTTTTTTTTTTTGTTTTCATTTATAAATGTACTAAGTGTTGCATTTTCACAAAAAACATAAAACATGCATTGCAATAGTTTAAACTAGATTTCATAATCATATCTGTAAACTTGACTTGGAGGTGTTTAATGATCTGTTTTTTCTTTCTTTTTGTGTTTTTTAGATTGATGCCTTATCACTTTTCTTGCTTTATCTGGTAGAAATGATTTCATCTGGATTGCAGATTATTTACAATACAGATGAGGTAATAGTTTTTTTAATAGCTAAGTTTTATGAATGTAGACTTCTCAAAATCAGCAGTGGGCTGGCGCCCTGCCCAGGGTTTGTTTCCTGCCTTGTGCCCTGTGTTGGCTGGGATTGGCTCCAGCAGACCCCCATGACCCTATAGTTAGGATATAGCGGGTTGGATAATGGGTGGATGGATGGACTTCTCAAAATTATCCTGTAAGTATATTATAGTAGGTAACTTCTAGTGTTTTTTTTATTTAGATTATTGCTAATAGGATTCATTTTTAATGCTTATGAAATTTAACTTCACTGTTGATTAACAACCATATTTTTACAAGTTGTAATGTATACAGTTATTGAACATTTTAAAGCACAGAAACAACGTAATGCAGAAATTTTGAACTATATATTGTCCAGATTTTGAAAGATTCAAAATATAGTACCATGCTCAGATGATATCATATCATCAGTTTTGTGAACATTGTCAAGGCTGATAGTTTATTTTAGTGATTGATGACATTGATGGCAGCCATTTTTACTTAATGTTGCATTGGTAGGCTGGTGGTGAACAAGTTGTTGTTTTGTTCACCCTTATAGTTTTTGTAAAAGAAAATTATTTGGGTTTGTAAAACATTGTGTCTTAAAGCATTTGTGCTGTTATTTTTCTCATTCTTTGTTCCTACTGAAGGAGGGACAGTGTTGTCACTGTCTGATTTTAATTGTCTAGGAACCCATGAGTATTCATCATGTTGTTTTAGTAATATTCTTTTACAGACTAATTTATATGTATACTTTCATGTTCTAGTGACTTGATATGATTAAAGTCAAAATATGTTTAATGGCACACTGTCAGAGTATGTAGGGAAGGAGCTTTTGCTAAAATCATCTCTTTCAAAAATTATTTGTGAAGTCAAAAGACAGCATCCTCTTTAAATTTTATTTTACGAAACTATCAATGATAGATAAGTTATATTACTACATAAAGGTTTTGCTGCCGCACCAATGCGTAGCTTAGTGATTTAAGGAAAAGTAAATGAAGTGAGTTTTGTTTTATGAGTTTTGCTTAACATCTAACTTTTTGTCAAATGGTATACAATTGTTATGAGATTTTGCAATTTCATTCCCATATTAAATAGAATAATCTCACATTTGGAGGCTGTGTATTCTTTCTCCCTGTGAATTTGCTTTAAAGTTTATAAATACTTTTAAGTGTAACCGTCCCTTACATAGGTGCTCTACTCCCTTTGCTGTAATAAGGTTAATGCACTTGTATATAAACCAAAGACTGGTGTACTCTGTGTCACGTAAATACAGTAAGTATTAGCTGATTTAATTAATTTTTGCTTTATTTTTCACAGATTGTAAAGAGGCCAAGGCGCTATAAAATAAACCGAAACAAGCAGTCAACAAGCATGTCATATGCTGCTTCATAGCCTCTTTCACTTCTGCCTTTTTGGTGCTTTTTGCATGGGGGGGGTAGGAGAGAGAGAGCTTTTAACAAGCAGGTGGTTAATTTGCAGGTTCACTTTCATAATCTGCAATGAAAAACAAAACTTATTGTAGTAATGTATTGATGATGCTGTGAGAATCTGACTGGAGACCTGACATTTGAACTATCTAACAAAAGTAATCTGAGATACTTTTTCACAGATGGGTAAATTGCAAATAAAATAAAATACATAATTTTTGGTACACTCTTCCTTTAAGGCTTACTATACATAGGTGCAGAGAAATGTGCAGAACAGCGATTATGTGTTTATGAACATTTTATGAATTTTAAAATTTCAACTAATTAATTGTGCAGAAGCATTTTAGAGATGTGAACTAATAAAGAACCACTGCAGGATAGATAGATATGTGACATTTCAAATTTCTTAAGGGACATTGGTAATGTAATCTGGATATATTACAGCAAATAGAAGAGGGCAATGGAAAATTCAAAAGAAATCAAAAGATGTTATGCTTGTAGACAATAAAGTAATATGTAATTAATGCATGCCTTAAATACATAAGATATAGACAGAAGTGCAAAGACTGCCTATCTTAAATTTTGTAGTGCAATGTGGTATACTTTATTATCTGTTTTAAGACATGAATATTTTTTTTTCAAAACATAAAAACATATATATGTTACATTCATGATTATTATGCTTGTGTGTCAGGATGTGAGTCTGTGGACTGTGCACTATTTTGAGTACGGATATAATGATTATGCAATTCTTCACATTAGTGCCTCAATGGCAGCAAGATTCTTTCATTTCATTCCACATAAAAAGATTTTGGCCTGCAATATTTTATAGCTAAAATGACAGCTTTTATACAGGAAAAACTCTGCGCTGGACAAATCAGTATCTTTATCATTTCCTTATGTGATTAAGTATTTTGAAGTTAAAAGCTGTGTATGTAATTTTTTTTTTTTTTTTTTTTTTGGTTGATTAAAGTTTTTTGTTCCATTCTGTTTGTTTGTATCTGTTAAACACTTCGTGACTAAAATCTGATGATTATGGTGAAAGTTAATTCTAAAAGATTCATTTTCACAGTTTATAATTGTGTTATCATTGTATTTCCCTCAACTTACCCTTTACCTATTTTATTTCAGGATAAGTGTATTCATCAAGTTCGTTACCAGGTGGTCTTCTGTCGCACCTTAAGATTAACACACATTTACGTAGATATACACATACACACAGACCCTAACCACAAAAGTTACTTACTTATCATAGGCACGATAAACATGCAATGTCTTAGATATATCTCAGATCTAAATACCTTTGGGCTCCAAAAATATATTCAGACATACAAAGGCTCAACATTCCTGGCTATAGGCTATTTATCAAACAGTGAATGTTTTACTTTAACTCACTGTTCATTTTTGGAAAGAGCTCTTCATTCGCAGCTTGATAAACCTTGCACATCGGAACCATCAGCACTTCCTCACTGCCCCAGGATCTTAAAGAAAGTGACCTTATTACCTCTATCACTCTAGATATGAAGACAAATTACAGAAAGTTAAAAGCAACGTGGTATTTAGTAAACAGCAATAATACCAGTAGAGAAAAGTATAAAAAAAATGTGGATAGCAAAGTCTGGATATATATAGTCTAGATATATATAGTCTATAGAAGAAGCTTACAAAAAGTTAAAGATGTCAAGGATGAATGTCCCAGGGCAGCACTGATCTAGCACTTGAAACTGCTCATGAAATGCTTTGCTGATGATCAGATGAAAAACAGCCACATGTTGCTATCGCCCTCATCTGATGTCGTTCTGTACTCTTCTGATGTCGCTCTGTTCTCTTTGTTTAGTCCATCATACCTAACATTCTTCTCCACCCATTCCACCCTGCCTACACTCTTTTTCACCTCTCTTCCACAACCCCCATTACTCTGTACTGTTGATCCCAAGTATTTAAACTCATCCGCCTTCACCAACTCTACTCCTTGCATCCTCACCATTCCACTGACCTCCCTCTCATTTACACACATGTATTCTGTCCTGTTCCTACTGACCTTCATTCCTCTCCTCTCTAGAGCATATCTCTACCTCTCCAGGGTCTTCTCAACCAGCTCCCTACTCACGCTACAGATCACAATGTCATCAGGAAACATCATAGTCCATGGGGACTCCTGTTTAATCTCGTCTGTCAACCTGTCCATCACCATTGCTAATAAGAATGCAATGTCAGTTGCAAAGCCAAAAACCTTTAGAGTGCTCTTCGTTATACATTTTCAAGTTACAGCTCTAGGCAGTGATATGGACCAACTTACAAGTGACAAAATCATAATTATGGAAAACACCTTCTTTAGTTTACCAGTGTGTTAACATGGTATAAATAGCATTTCCCGGTAGCAAAATGTTAGAGTTTAAATTACTTATAATGACATTACAGTTACTGACTTAACTAGAATTTCCTTATTCTCATTGAATAAGAAGTCAGGCAAGATGGCACCTTTTATTAGCTAATTGAACAGATTACAATATGCAAGCTTACGACGCATCATAGGCCCCTTCTTCAGGCAACTTGTTCAGTTCACCAATAAAAGGTATCATCTTCCCTAACTTCTCATTACATCCATTATGGATAACTCGGTACAACATTCTACTACTACTTACTTGCATTGCCTCTAAGTTTCCAAACTGGTTATATGTGCTCTAAATGTCTTCCGTGGCAGGCATTCCTTCTCACGTAACATTCACATTGGAGAGTATGGCTACTTAATATGTGTCCCCTACCTTATTTGTATTGCACATGTGGATTATTTTCACTGGGTATATGTGGAGTTTTACAACACAGCCAGATCTGTGTGGAAACTATTGCTATTTTACAGTATTACAGGATAATTCATTCTACTTCAGGAGTGTATCAAGGCCTACTTTGTCTTTATTAGGAAATAAACATTTTGAGTTGTACTTTGAAGAATAACAAACTTCCAGTTTTAAAACACATTTATTTGATATCTTATATTATTAGTTGTCAGCAATTTAGTGAATTAAGAAAATGTTTGCAGCTGTCAACCATGTGCCATCTTCTTAAGCAGACAGAACATGACTGCTACAGATGGCTACTAAGAATACACAATGAAGGAGTTGGTCTTAATGTGCCTTTGATCATTGAAGGAATACTCTACCCAAAATTATTTATGTTATTTACCCCATGTACTTTGTACTGGTGGCCAAGAAAAAAATTAATGTCATATTTTTATGCAGAATGGAGGGAAATAAGTTTATGATATAGTAGAAGGCAGTAGTGACCAGTGTTGTTAAGTATTTTTCTCAGCCACCACTACAAACTACATGGGGTAAGTAAAAAATATATATAATCTTTAAGTGCAGTGTTCTTTTAATACTCCTGCAGTTTATAAAGTATATGACATTTTCTAACCTGCTTAATACAGACAAGGTTCGGGGGGGATGGGGGGTGCCTTAGCCTCTCCCAGGTAGCACAGAGCACAAATAGGAACAAACTCTGGACAGGGCACACAGGAAAATTGCTGTAAAATGGAGAATAATCCTGCTTCCACGTTTTTTCAGTTTATTTAAGTGGTTTTTCTTTTAAGGGGTCTCTAGCATGTTGTACTACTGAATATTTTTTCTACACCTTAATCACTGGAAAGATGTTCAGTATTCTATTAATCTTTTACTTTTTATTTATTTACAAATATAATACTATATATGATGTGTTTAACTTGTTTTCTAATACCAATATAAAATACTGTCTTTTTTTTTTAGGTTTCTTTTATACAAAATCTTGTATTCTGTTTGGAAAGATCTTATCGTGTTCCAGATTTTGGAATGTGGGAAAGAGGAAGCAAATATAACAATGGAAGTACAGAGCTTCATTCTAGGTAAACTTAAAGTAGGGTGTTTTGTTGCCATCTTTCCCAGTATTTATATAGCAAAACATACTTTTCAAAATGTTCATTTTCTAAATATTTCAAATTAAGTTGTATTCTGAAAAGCTGATAAGTAAGCCAAGAAACATGCATTTTTTTATTTCTTCAGTGCAGTATTCCAACTACAGACTGATGCACTTTTTTCATAGACTTAAAGCCTTTTTATCTTTTAATCTCTCCCTCAAGTTTAATACTTAAAAGACTTAACACTGTGATTGCTGAGGATGCTTTAATTTAGATGTTTATCAAATCCATACATCCATTTCCTTGTGCTTCTTATCGTGTTCAAATAAACTTCCAATGATGCCTCAGAGCTGTTTAATGTTCCCTTTGTTTTTTACAAGTTTACAAGCAATTGCATTTCTATTGTCACTTCAGTAAAATTTTTTGACTTCGTCCAACTTAACAGCAAAGCTCATGAATAAACATAATTTTGATAAAAAAGGCTCTTTCTTGATGTTAAACATCACAGTTTTTCTTGTGAGCAGTTGTGTAATTGGGGTACATAAGTAAATTTAAATTTAGTGTCATACATAAGCAAAAGTTATGTGTAATTATATTTTGTTACAAATTGGTTTAAACACTTGGCAGCCTATATTAATGACACACATTCACGTAAGCCTCAGATAAATTCCTAAAATGTTTTCTTTTGAGGTACTTTTCCCTGATAATGTAAGACTTGTTTGGAATAAGTAAAATGGACTGCACCAGTAATAATTAGTATTACAAACTATCTATATATAAGTTGAATTAAGATATAGACATTAATAAAAAAAAGGAATGGAGTAATACTTAAAAATATTACAAACATATAACATGTTTGCTTTTTCTTTCAAGTTTCAGATACCAGTCTTCTTTCATTTTTACAGTTTTAAGTTTTAAAGATTAAATGAAATCTACAAAAAATGAAGAAAACAAATCTGAAGCAGTTTCAATATAACTTTTCTTCTTAATATTTATTTTTTATGTTGATGCTTATTATTTACTTCACTGACTTTTTTCAAGCTCTGTAGGTTTGGCCAAAGCAGCCCTAGAAGCAATAAATGGGTTCAATCTCTTTGGAAACCAGGTGAGGTGCTATATTATAGAGATATGCTTCTTTAACATTTATGTATGTAGTAAAAGATCTTTTAATTAACAATGCCTTGATTTTGAATATATTTCATGATTTTTAAGAGCAGTATATATTTTTAACCTATTCACATAAGAGTAAAAAAGTAAACTAAATTCAATTACTGAATTCAGTTCATCATGTGTATTACAAAACTTTGAACATACAATGAAACTCTATATGTAAATAAAGTTCATTCTATCTGATTTGTAACTTATGGATTACAAGTAATTTGTTTACCAAATTACCAAATAAGTCAGCTGCATTCAGATTCTGGTAAGTGCATGTTATTTTCTGAATGTAAATATTTGTGAAGTATCAAAGTAAATCTTAATAATAATTAATTCTACCATTCTACTCCTCCTTTTTCTTTTATTTATCCAACTTACATATTCCTTTTAATAGTTGATATTCTTATTTATTTTATCATTTTGAAGTTTTTCTTTTACTTTAGCAAGCAGACTTATTTGGAATACCTTGTTCACAATGGTATGGTCTTTTGGCATTGTTGAAACTGTTGATTATGTGCTTGTTAAGCCATTAAACCAAGAGTTCTAGAATGATAACTACAGTATTCTGAAAAATGAAGTGGTATAAAATATTTTTAAGGGATGTAAATATTGTTCAAACATAAACTTTAAAAGAGTATTGCTTGTTTTTGGTAGTAACCAAAAGAGATCCTACTCTGCTGGGCCCTTGAACAAGGCCCTTAACCTTCAATTGCTCCAGGGGCGCTGTACAATGGCTGACCCGCGCTCTGACCTCAAGGCAAGGGGTATGCGAAAACCAAGTAATTTCCTTCGGGATTAATAAAGTTTAAAAAATAAATAACCATTGTAGAATTTTATCTGAAACAGACAAAACATGCATGCAGTAACTTTGAAACAAGAATCAATTTAGTTAATACAGTAACTTGACATGTGTTTCCACATAATGTGAATAAAGAAACTCACACACTGACGAATGTAATGTTAAAATGAAAAAAAAAAATCTGTGTGTGTATATGTGTGTGTGTGTGTGTATATATTAATATATATTAAATATATATATAGTAAAAGAGAAATCAGACAACAGCATAAAGGTTTGGGGATTCCGGCCCCGTATACTGAAATATGATCCACAATCAATGTAATACAGGTCAAAGTACATGAAAATAATATTCCGAGTGCTTGACGACCAAAGATGGCGTCAGGGGACATTTATGAAGGAGGGGCCGGAAGTGGAGGAATGCTGGGAAGGAGCCGTGGTGGAAGATGGGATTGATGATGTCATGAGTAGTGGACAGAGGAAGGGTGGAAGCAGCGTACTGCGGGAAGCTGTACGAGGGAGGCTCATGGCGGTGGTGCGTCTTTTCTTCTGTAAGAAACAAAAGGAGAAAGGTTAGTACCCCGCCACTCCCTGCTGGCATATGTCTTCCCGAACGTATTAAGGTCCGTCCGCGGCCCCCTACTCGCGCGTGCGTGACAATATATATATATATAATATATATATATACACACACACACAGTGCCCTCCACTATTATTGGCACCCCTTTTAAACATTAGTAAGACAGGTTTGAAAAAATCACTGATTGCTGAAGAACCATCATCTTGCACTGAAAAAATGAGAAACATCTGACTTTTAATTGAAAGTTCATTCAAAGTAAAACAAAGCCGTCATCAAGAAATAAATATTTTTAACAGAAACACATGTGCCTCATGCTGCCAGTAGTGACAATGACCGTAGCCAAATGCAAAACTAGTGGAAAAAAACAGTCAGAAAAGATGAAGAGGGAAAAATGTCAGTGGCCTCCACCTGTTAAACCATTCCTGTTTTGAGGGTCATCTCATTGTTGCCCCTCTAGGGCACTTGTTGTTAATTTCATTAACACCAAAGCAGCTGAAACTGATTAACAACCCCCTCTGCTACTTAAATGGACCAGATCAACGTTCGAGAAGTTTCATTGACTTGATGCTATACTCTGATTAAAGTGTTCCTTGAATTTTTTTGAGCAGCACTGTGGAACACGATTGGCATTTGCCATAGAATACCAGAATTGGCAGGTCCACCACTGGCACCCTGTGCTTTTCACAGATGAGAGCAGGTTCACCCTGAGGTGTGAAAGGGTCTGGAGAAGCCGTGGAGAGCGTTATGCTGTCTGTAACATTGTTCAACATGACTGGTTTGGTGGTGGTTCATTGACAGTCTGGGGAGGCATATCCGTGGAGGGACGCACAGACCTCTACAGGCTAGACAACAGCACCTTGACTGGCTTTAGGTATGGGGATGAAATCCTTGGACCCATTCTCAGATGCTATGCTTATACAGTGGGTCCTGGGTTCCTCCTGGTACACAAGAATGCCCGGCCTCATGTGGCAAAAGTAAGTAGGCAGTTCCTGGAGGATGAAGAAACTGATACCATTGACTGGCCCCCACGCTAGCCTGACCTAAATCCAATAGAAAACCTCTGAGACATTGTTTCAGTCCGTCCAATGCTGCCAGGTTGCACCTCAGACTGTCCAGGAGCTCAGTGATACCCTGGTCCAGATCTGGGTGAAGATCCCCCAAGACACCATGCGTCATCTCGGGAGCATACCCCAACATTGTCAGGCATGCATACAAGTACGTGGGGGCCATACAAACTACTGAGTACGATTTTGAGTTGGTGCAATGAAATTTCAGCAAAATGGACTTGCCTGCCACATCATTTTCTCACTTTGATTTTCGGGGTGTCTTTGAATTCAGCCCTCTGTAATTTGATAATTTTCATTTCAATCAAATGATATGGCATCCTTTCGTTCCTAACACATTACCCAGTCCATATCAGTATAGATATCCAGCATTTTTGTTTTCAAAGTGTTCCTTTAATTTTTTTCTGTAAGAAAACAAATTTGAACTGACATGTTTATTAGGACCTGTGTTGTTATACAACATTTTTATAACAAACGAAAAGTGTTTTATAGTGTGATATATAACACTGTGATCACTGCAAATATGTTGTTTTATACCACATGTTAAAGTGGATAGTAAACTTGAGATGTTAATAAGCAGTTAGAAAAGAACCTCCTGGCTACTTTTCTGCGTACAGCTTGATTTAAAATTAAGTAAATGCTAACTTATGTTAGAAGCAATGAAATTATTTCTTAGGTGCTATTCGCTGCTAGTGATATCACAACATTAGAATTTTAGTATTCAATACCAATACCAGTGAAATTTTATGATCATTGAACCTTTCAATGCCACAGCAAAAACGGAAATCCCATTCGATGGGTTTTTATTAAAGTATCTCTTATTAAAGTGAACAATATTGTGCCTTTTTCTGTTATGCAATAGAAAATGTACGCATGCTAACAGTAGCAACAACTTTAAAATACTGGTATATCCATGAAGTAGTTACCCAAGTATCATTTAACTACCCAAGTATTGGCATTCATAAATATCCAAATACAGTACAGGGCTTGAACTGTAATATATGGCAGAAGTGGGAATCTCCTCGACCGTAACAAGAAATGGGGACATTATAATCTTCGGGGGATTTCAGCATAGGGTTTGTAAAAAATGATAAATCATGAACTACCTGAATTATCCTGACATGTGCCCATTCCAAGTTTATTCTCACATTTTTTGTCTAGTAACTAAAATAAATACCACATAAAGTTGATGCAAAATATAATCATTGAAACTTTATAATATCTAGACCTTTGAATTAGTGAATTCCAAGAAAATTCAAGATATATTCATTTAAACCAACTCTTTAAAGCTGCTTTTGTAACAACATACTTTGGAAGTCTGGTTTATCAGTCATCGAATCTGTTAAGTATGTAGCATTTGCTATTGTAAGATTATTACTAAAGTGTAATATTTAACAGATTAGTCAAATTAAATTTCAAATGCTTTAATTGTCTTCTTTTTTTAAACATTTGTCCCAACTGTAAAGTTTCATGTGAAAAATCAAACTTGACAGTTTTTCATGAATCTGTTCTTTCAGAACTGCTTTTAAACAGCTTTGTTTTGAGGTTTTCAAGGTTTCTTATGTCAATGATCCAATCATCTTGTTGCTTATGTCTGTGTGCACATTCAAAATTAGAAAATTACATTGGCTGTCATTAGCTGTATGCAAAAAATGTATAACTGTGAGACCACAGATATCATTTATATAACACTAGACATTAAGCCCGTTACAATAACGGGCGCTAGAATAGTAGTGCATAAACATTAGTAGGAACAGTCTATATTAAATGGCAAGGGACCTTGTATGTGGCTATAATATGTGTCACTGTATTATGTGCCTTTAATTTTCTCTCTCAGTAATACTGGTTTGTATTTCCGTAAAATGCCTGTAATTTTGTCTGACAGTAATACAGTGGAACCTCGGTTCACGACCATAATTCATTCCAAAACTCTGGTTGTAAACCGATTTGGTTGTGAACCGAAGTAATTTCCCCCCATAGGATTGTATGTAAATACAATTAATCCATTCCAGACTGTATGAACTGTATGTAAATATATATATATATATATATATTTAAGTTTTTAAGCAGAAATATCGTTAATTAGACCATTGAATGCACAGCGTAATATTAAACTAAATGTAAAAACATTGAATAACACTAAGAAAACCTTGAACAACAGGAAAAACTAACACTGCAAGAGTTCGCGCTATAGCCTTACGACCCGCTCGCTAAAAACACTTTTTTTTTAATGAGATTTAAGTACAGGGAAAAAAAAGAACATTTGAAAAATCCGTAATTTAATAAACAACCAAGAAAAGTAACATTGCCACAATGCATGCGCGCGCCTGTGTGTGTGTGTATCTCTCTCTCGCGGGCCTGCATGTGCGTGTATATCTCTTGCATGTGTGTCTCTCTTAAGCGCGCGCCTCTGTGTCTGTCTGCGTGTGTGTGCATGTGTGAGTGTGTCTCTCTTGCGCCTGTGTGTGTCTGTCACGCGCGCGCCTCTGTGTCTGTCTGCGTGTGTGTGTGTGTCTGTCTCGCGCGCGCCTCTGTGTGTGTCTGTCTGTCTGTCTGTCTTGCATGCGTGCGTGTGTCTGTCTGTCTTGCACACGCCTGTGTGTGTGTCTCTGTCTCGCGCGCGCACGCACGCACCTTTGTGTGTCTCTCTCTGCACACGCAGGGAATGCACAGGAAGAGACTGAACAGATGCCGTGTGGCCCCGCGCATGCGCACTTCACCAGAAGACACACTCACGGACACCTGGAAGCACACAGGGGTTTTATTAAAGAGGATGGGCTTTCATTTATGGGTTATATGGTTTGTATTTAACAATGAAGTATACGCTGTATTATACTGTATGTCTTGCTGTTTATTTTGGCAATTACGTGCCTTTGTTAACAAAGTACATGTTTTATTAATAATGAAGTATCACTTCTCCTTTGAAGCATTGAAACACTAAATACATTTTATTTTGGCATTAACAAATGGAGGAACTCTTGCCATTGCTGCTGTAGCAGTAGCTACTTCATTTTGTTCTTTTGTCGATGTTTGCTTTCTGCAACATTTGTTTGGACTAGCATTTTTATATGTAGTTTATTACTCTAGTTTTTCTCATGTATTATTGTGCCTTCTAAAGTAATCAGTCTACAGACAGTCGTGCAAGAGTGCAGTACCAACTTCCTTGTTATAGCCAATACTATAAAAAGCTGGTACTGTTACATTTTCAAGTCTTTGGGACCCAATTATTGCCAATATATTGGTTCTTGTGTCATCCGAAGTCACTGCATATACTCGGAATTTTTGCTGTTTATTCACTTAATGAAAATTAAGCTTTTGCTCCATATTTTTTCAAACTGTACTATAATTATAACTGCTTTATTATACTGTGTTGTGCTGTGTTAGAAATGAAATGCTAGAGTAACTTTTACTATTTATCAAACACATTAAGGATAAAACCTCAATCTTTGATTTCAAGCCCATTAAAATCAAAACTGTCATTGTGATTTGTCCAGTTATTTGATAAAGTTAATAAATTGATACATTTTCCTTATGTCATTAAAAAGGGAACAATTTGTTTCTTTATACTTGTTGGTATGTTGTATTAGTAATAAATTGTTGAAATTTCCACAAATTGCATGCCACCTAATCAAAGATTCTTGCATTACTACTATTGTTTCATTTTACTTCATTTAAACTGTACAAGTATATGCTGCTTTTTATATTGCTCCCCATTCAGAAGTTTAACATTTTGTTTATAGGGCTGCTCCTGGTCAGTTATTTTTGTAGATCTCGATGCCCACAACAGAAACAGACAGACACTTTGTTCATTGCTTCCAAGAGAATCACGATCACATGTAAGTAAATTATATAAATACTGAAATAAAACTGTTTGTTTATATACAGTCATATGAAAAAGTTTGGGAATCCCTCTCAGCCTGCATAAAAATTTACTGTACTTTCAACAAAAAAGATAACAGTAGTATGTCTTTCATTTCCTAGGAACATCTGAGTACTGGGGTGTTTTCCAAACAAAGATTTTTAGTGAAGCAGTATTTGGTTGTATGAAATTAAATCAAATGTGAAAAACTGGCTGCGCAAAAATTTGGGTACCCTTGTAATTTTGCTGATTTGAATGGTTGTAACTGCTCAATACTGATTACTTGCAGCACCAAATTGGTTGGATTAGCTCGTTAAGCCTTGACAGGTGTGTCCAATCATGAGAAAAGGTATTTAAGGTGGTCAATTGCAAGTTTTGCTTCCCTTTGACTCTCCTCTGAAGAGTGATAGCATGGGATCCTCAAAGCAGCTCTCAAAAGATCTGAAAACAGATCTGTCATTCTGTCAGTTTCAACTGTAAGGAATGTAATCAGGAAATGGAAGGCCACCAGCACAGTTGCCGTTAAAGCCAGGTCTGGCAGGCCAAGAAAAATACAGGAGCAGCATATGCGCAGGATTGTGAGAATGGTTACAGACAACCCACAGATCATCTCCAAAGACCTGCCAGAACATCTTGCCACAGATGGTGTATCTGTACATCGTTCTACAATTCAGCGCAATTTGCACAAAGAACATCTGTATGGTAGGGTGACGAGAAAGAAGCCCTTTCTGCACTCACGCCACAAACAGAGTCGCTTGTTGTATGCAAATGCTCATTTAGACAAGCCAGATTCATTTTGGAACAAAGTGTTTTGAACTGATGAGACAAAATTTGAGTTATTTGATCATAACTAAAAGTGTTTTGCATGGCAGAAGAAGAACACCGCATTCCAAGAAAAACACCTGCTAGCTACTGGCAAATTTGATGGAGATTCCATCATGCTGTGGGGATGTGTGGCTAGTTCAGGGACTGGGGTCTTTGTTAAAGTTGAAGGTCAAATGAATTCAACCCAATATCAACAAATTCTTCAACTTTGTGACTGATGCTTGAACATTATTCTGAAGATGCGTAGGGGCCGGATTTTCCAACAAGACAATGACCCAAAACACAGTTCGATATCTACAAAGGCATTCATTCAGAGGGAGAAGTGTAATTTCTGGAATGGCCGTCACAGTCCCCTGACTTGAATATCATTGAAAATCAATGGGATGATTTGAAGCAGGCTCTCCATGCTCGGCAACCATCAAATTTAACTGAACTGGAGAGATTTTGTATGGAAGAATGGTCAAATATACCTCCATCCAGAATCCAGACACTTGTCATAGACTATAGGAGGTGTGTAGAGGCTGTTATATTTGCAAAAGGAGGCTCAGCTTAGTATTGATGTAATATCTCTGTTGGGGTGCCCAAATTTATGCACCTGTCTAATTTTGTTATGATGCATATTGCATATTTTCTGTTAATGCTATAACCTTAATGTCACTGCTGAAATACTACTGTTTCCATAAGGCATGTCATATATTAAAAGGAAGTTGCTACTTTGAAAGCTCAGCCAATGATAAACAAATATCCAAAGAATTAAGAGGGGTTCCCAAACTTTTTCATATGACTGTGTGTATACACACACACACACACAAGTATTTTTGAGGACAGTGAAATTTTTTCCATTGTGTTGAATTATCCTTATCCAACAGAATTAGTCTCTTTGTACAATATATGCACTGATCTTAGTTTGTTTTCATTAAAATTGTAAATTAAATAGAGAAAAATATATGTGTAAATACAGTGTGATATGAATGATTTGCGGCAGCACATCATGAAGACTGCATAAGATTGCAGTTAATTTTCTGTTTTGTGTGTTATGATCTTTACTTTCAAAAGTACCTTTTAAAAGGTAAATGTATTCTGTTTTGGAGGTTCAGGTTCATTTGAAGAAAGGAAGTGGAATTAATGCTCGCTCCATGACTCATTTGGTCCAACTTGTAGAGCTACTTCCTTTCCCCATACTACAAGGTTATGGGTTTCATTTAACAAAATAGAATTTTAATATAACTATTTATATGGGAAACCTGATGCAGATGTGAGTATAAAAGGTGTATATTGAGATTAAATATGGGATTCATGATTTCTCCTCCCCTTAGGGGCACCATGCTATGTATGTTGTGACTTGCTGAGTGGTTGTGTAGATAGGGGCCCCAATGCACTGCTTTGCCCGGGGGCCTATAATGCTATTAAGGCTGCCCTGTTTGTAAGACATGCAGAAATGTCATATTATTATGCAAACATTCAAATTATGTTACAACATTGATCAATACTTTTATCAATTTGAAAGTAATAATATGGTCAGTAATACAGTTCTATTCATAGCAGAATTATAAGCCAACAAATAAAGCATGCACATGTTACAGTTTATCAAATGTCTGCTGAAATTTGTCTGAGGATGACAACCATAGTTACACTACTTAATAACTGTGGTTTAAATGGATGTGAAAATAGGAATGACCAAGTTATTCAACTTTTTTAAAATGATTTTTAGGGAAGGACTTATCGTACAGTTGTTAACTTTTCACACCATTTATAGATAATATAAAATCAAAAAATCAAATCAAATAAGGAATTATGATTATCTAGCTTTATTTTTAAAGCTGCAGAGTTTATTAGATATATATTTTTTCCCATGAAGGATATACACAAGAATTACTGTATTGGTGTAGGTATAAAGCAGAGCCAGTAGCATTTCTTGACACACAGTTTGTTAGCTAAAAGTACTCAATGATAGTATTTCAGACAGACGGTGTGCAGTATTGTTCATAATGGCCATCAGTTTTAACTTTGTTCTCCCCTCTGCTACTACTTCCAGCAGGTCGAGTGTGTGTCCCATAATTGAGCCTGTCATCATAATCAGCTGATTGATTTTGTGTGCATAGTTCAACAGAATAGCACTTTCAACTTGTATTTGCATCTTTCAAGTGAACTAATATTCCATCTTCGATTATTTAGAATGAAGATTAGTACTGCAGTGAATTAAAAAAAGAATGTTCTGAATTCTTA
This sequence comes from Polypterus bichir lapradei, assembly GCA_026402145.1. NCBI lineage: Eukaryota > Metazoa > Chordata > Cladistia > Polypteriformes > Polypteridae > Polypterus > Polypterus bichir. Next base: position 69,607,737 of record JANRMT010062806.1, read on the forward strand.
AAAAGAGAAAGCAATAGCTGAAGTTAAAACTGACATAAACCCTTGTGGAAAACTATTATTCATCTAATTGCAGAATTCCACCATCCATTACTGGATTGCGACCAGAATATGCAAATCCTCACAGACAGTGATCCAGTTGGCGTTTTAACCTAGGATTTTATACCAGAGCTAGAACCATGAACAAGGATAGTATACTGGCTGAAATATTTGGGAATGCTAATACAAATTACGTTTATTATTGTATTATTTAAATATGGTAATTTGTGTAAATGCAAAGTAATGCCACTAAAATGATTTTTTTTTTTTCCAGAATACAGATTCTTCTCTTTTACCATGTATTGGATATCCTGCTTTTGCTGTAGATGATGATGCGCTGTACAATCAGACTTTAGACAAAATTGTTCGGAAACTGAAGGGAAAATATGGATTCAAACGATTCCTTCGAGATGGCTACAGAACTGCTCGGGAAGATAAAAACAGGCGGTATTACAAACCTGCTGAAATTAAGGTATTATTAGTTTGTAACTTTTTTTCCTGGAATTTGAGATTCAATATGCAACTCCTCCATAAAATAATTTTCCTATAAAATGATAAAAATGATGTGATATAACAATGAAAATATACAATATGAAAACATAAGTGCAATGTACATATACATACATACAACTTTTAAAAATCACTAGTGCCCAAAATCGTCATTCTTATTACTTGAGTCATACCTTTTCGGGTAAGAAAAATTGTGTATGTACAGAATATATAATATACCTTTACATAGAAATTATGAATTGGTGATGCCACTAATGTTCTGCAGTAAAATGAAAATATTTGTTAATGGCAGTCATAGATTCCAAAGACCAGGAAAAGTGTAGCTGATCATGGTGTAGGGTATCTGTGGATGCCTTAATATAAAAGTTGTCTGTCTATGGTTTTGGGATCTTAATTGCTCCTGTACTCAGTGAAGAGCACTATAGAAAAATCTGAATTGGCAATTCAGGGTTAACAACATACGTCTGAACATGGCAGAAAGTATTGATGTAGGCCATGCCTGGCAGTACATTTTGTCAAGTGGCCCTCTCCTATTTTTCCTGAAGGTCCTAAGAACCTTCTTGTAACCTTTATTGTCAGAATCATTCAACTGGTTCATCTGCACAGCATGTGAATATTATAATGTGTCAGGCTGACCAACAGACTGCAGGAAAACCAGTGTTTCAGTACTTTTAAAACTCGTTTATTTGCAAATATGTTCTTGAAAAATTATTGTTGGTGTGTTAGGACTGTCACACAAGTACCTAATGGTAACCATAATCTAATCTTCTCTGGTTTTCTATCTTGTTATGATGAGTTCAGTTATGAATCTGTATTGGTAGTCCAAATGTATGCAGACGTACAAACCTAGTCATTTGCATGCCTGGTTGCACTGATCACCAGTAAAATTTCTAAAGCAAAATGGAACACAGTTTAATGTAATTTAATCAGCCTCCACCTATAGCTAGCAGCATTTACAACAAATGCAATTATTGTCAGATTTCAGTTGCCAAGTGTTTGGTCCATAATCTAATTTAATCAAAGCCATAATGCATTTAGTTCTAGTAAACTTTAAGAGAACCTTATTCCCTTGTTGAGTAATGGCAGAATATATTAGATTATTGCCAATAAAGGTCATAGTCAATAAACATTAATATTTGACTTGAAATAATAAAAGCTCCTTTGTTCAAAATTGCAAGGTACTATGTAGCTTTTTCTTTTTGCTTGTTTTTTTTAAGTATGATTTCTTCAGTTTTTAATATTGTCTCTGTTTTTAATTAAATTGATTTTGAATTACTTTGATGCTGACTATTATTTACCAGGCTATTATCCTATTAATTGTTATTGTTTTGACCATTAGCCATTTCTATATATGCACTAGTTTACTTTTAAAACAGAACTTTGACAAGGTTCTTTATCTAATGGCTATAATAATGAATATAACATAAAGCATCATTCTGTGTCAAAAACGGTTCTACAAACAAGAGTGATAAGATACTATACAAAGCAGCGTTTTTAAATATTAAATAGTTTTATATTAAATATGCAAAGTAAGATTACATTTTAACGTTCAGTGTGGCAAATTCAAACCAGTTAACTGGTTTAGAGAGTAATCTTGAGCCAATTATACCTTCCGCTATCTTCGTTTTAATTGCATGAAGTATGTGTTTTTACTGGCTAACTGGCTACATAGTGTGAAGGTGTGGGTTGGCTCCATGCTCCTTGAGCTGTCGGGGAGCCTCTTAAACCCTCCTCCATCGATACCGTAACTGAGATGAACACAGCAGACCAGGACACAAACATTACAGACAAGAGCTAGGTGTAACATTTAACGCAATGCTTTTATTAAAACTCCAAAAACAAACAGTGTTCAAATAAATAGTGCACTGTGAAATCTTCAATAAATAAATAATCCTTAAAATAAAAGTGTCGATGGAAGTTGAAACAAGTCCAATAAATAGTCCATAAAAATTTGATTTAAACATGGCAAACTGACCTCTACTGCTTAGCCACAGACCCACTGATTCCACACATAGCTATGCAGTAATATGTCATTTAACAGAAAAGATATGCTCCAGAACTTTAGTTCATTATAAGCAATTTTGTAATTGGAGGTGGATTTATCATAGGAAGAATATCAATACATAGGGTAGATACATAATGATAAGGGGCAGAGTTGAGGGCACTTAGTTACTGTTCTTAATGTCTGTGGCCCTCCGGGTAGTAAATGTTCCTTTTTTAAGACTTTGATTAACCTAATAGCATCAGAATCGCAAGGCATCTTTCTCTGCGGTGGGGATTTAAATGTTTTATTGGATTCTAAATTAGATTCTTCGAACATTTCCACCCATTTGGCGAATCCATTAAGAAAACATATAAATACAATGATGAAAGAAATAGGTCTAATTGATGTATGGAGAGACTTTCATCCAGGACATAGAGACTATACGTATTACTCACATTGACATACATCATACTCAAGAACTGATTACTTTCTAGCGTTTGGACAAGACAAATTTAGAATTAAAAATTGTAATATAGGATTAATTGATATATCTGATCAAGCATTAATGTCACTTTATCTAAATTTAGAGATTAAACCAAAAAACACTCTCTGGAGATTAAATTCTGGCATTTTAAATAATAGAGTGATTAGGGAACAGCTTGTAGTAGAAATTAAACAATATGTGGAGCAGAATGATAATGACTTAGTTCCGCCTTCTATAATATGGGATGCATGTAAAGCAGTTCTTTGGGGTAAAATTATAGCCATTACGTCTAAATTAAAGAAATGTAGACTTGAAAAACTTAACAGACTTACAAACAGGGTAAATAAATTAGAATTGGAAAACAAGAAGGATCCTAATAAAAATTTATCTCAAGAAATTAAGAAAGTCAGAACAGAGTTGAATTGCCTATATACACAAGAAATAGAGAAAAAACTTACGTTTTTAAAACAAAAATATTATGAGTCTGGAGGCAAAGCAATAAAGCTATTAGCTAGAAAGCTACGTAAGCAACAGGCCGATGAGACAATACAGAGGATACAAGACCCAATATCTAAACAGCTATTCCATAAGTCAGAAGATATTCAGAGAGTGTTCAAAAAGTACTACAAAAAACTCTATACTCAAGCACAGACTGTAAATTCTGACGAAATTGATTCTTTTCTCACTCCCTTAAAACTTTCTTCGGTTAGTGAGACCTGGAATGCTGAATTAACTGCAGATATAACTGAGGAGGAGTTAAATAAAGCAATATCCAGGCTTAAAACAAACAAATCACTGGGGCCAGATGGTTTCTCATCTGAGTGGTATAAGGTATTTAAACAACAACTTATCCCCATTTTATTACCAGCATTTAATCATGTTTTACATGGAGGAGATTTGCCGCCCTCGTGGAGAGAAGCCACTATTTCTGTTATTCGAAAGGAGGGGAAAAACAAACAAGATTGTTCAACTTATAGACCAATCTCTGTCCTAAACATGGACTACAAGTTGTTTGTCTCAATCCTAGCTAAAAGATTAGAATTGATAATGCCGGAACTAATTAACTCTGACCAGACTGGTTTTATTAGGGGTAGGCAAACACAAGACAACATCAGAAGGACTTGATGCGGAGAAGGCTTTCGACTCTGTTAATTGGCTTTTCCTTAAGGGCATTCTTGCCAAATTGAATTTCCATGAGAAATTTATTAAAGTAGTTCAAAATATATACTCATACCCCACCGTAAGAATTAAAATTAATGGTAATTTATCGAGGAGCATTGTACTTGAGAGGGGTACCAGACAGGGGTGCCCTCTCTCTCCTCTGCTCTTCGCATTGTTTATTGAACCCCTGGGGCAATGGATCAGGCAAAATTCTAAAATAAAAGGTATTAACATCAAAAATGATGAACATAAAATAGCACTATTTGCGGACGACATATTAGTTTATCTAAAGGATCCAACTGAGTCATTGATTGAGTTAATGGAAACTTTAAAAACCTTTAGCTTTTTCTCAGGATTTAAATTAAATATTTTAAAAACTCAGGTACTGACCTTTAATTATAACCCCCCAAACAAAATTTAAAAAGATTACTCCTTAAAATGGGATCTAACATTTATTAAATACCTAGGAATAAATATCCCCAAGGATATGAACAATTTAGAAATGCTTAATTATGGTTCTATTAATAAAAAAATAAAACTGGACATTGCAAGATGGAATCTTTACCATTTTTTTAGCATGAGATCTAGTTTAGATTCAGTCAAGCAAAACATACTTCCAAGACTGCTCTGTTTGTTTCAGTCTTTGCCTGTTCCCTTGCCCAAAAAACGATTCTCAGAATGGGATAAACTGATTTCCAGATTCATATGGCAAGGCAAGAAACCAAGGTTAAAATTTAAAACCCTTCAAATGAGTAAAGATAAAGGAGGGGTTGCTCTCCCATGTTTACAAAAATATTTTTGGGCAGCACAGTTAAGAATAATAGTTTGTTGGTGCAACCCAGAATATCAAGCAAGGTGGAAGAATATAGAGATTGGTTTGTTTGACAGGATCCCTATTCAAGCTAGCATCATAGATGATCATTTAATTAAAAATAAGAAAGAAAATCAATGGATTAAGGTAACACTTAAAAATTGGTTTGAGATTATTAAGGACTATAATCTAAAGGATTCTGTAAATGTATTGAAATGGCCATCATATGATTCTGATTTTATACCAAATGCATTAGATATGCGTTTTAAAATATGGGCTAAGAAAGGGATCACTGCTTATTGCTCAATCATGGATAAAGGTCAATTATTAGATTTTAATTCTCTAAAAGAAAATTTTAGTTTGGAATCCAAAGACTTTTACAGATACCTCCAGCTCCGACAGCATTTTTGCCAGAAAATTAAAAAAGGGATCGATGAGGATCCAAATAAGAGTGCTCTACTTAAAATATTCTCCTCAGTTTATAAGGCTGAACCAATGTTTAAAACTATTACAAAACTTTATAGAGCCTTGATGGATTTACAAGGAGATTTATCCTTGTATATTAAAGAAAGATGGGAGAAAGAAAGTGGGATTATCTTCTCAACCGAGGACTGGGAAAATATATGTAAACAACAATGGGCAACCTCCCGTTCTCCATATTGGAGAGAATTCTGCTGGAGAAATACTATTAGGTTTTTCCTTACCCCAAAACAAAAATAATTTTCAAGGCAACTCAAATTGTTGGAGACATTGTGGCTTACAGAATGCGAACCATTTTCACATATTTTGGGGATGTCCGAAAATTAGAGGTTTTTGGAAAGATATACATAAGGTATTGGAAATTATTTTAAACATTGCAATTGATTTCAGTTTTAAGGTACTTTATATGGGCACGGTGTCAATGGTTTCCTGGGAAGGGAAAAATAAATACATGTATAGAATAATTTTTGCTTCAAGTAAAAAAGCGATTACTAGATGCTGGTACAAACCTAATCCGCCACAAATACAGGATTGGATTGATGTTGTAAAAAATGTGTTTATAATAGAGAAAATTACTTTCAGTATGAATAACCAAATAGATCTGTTTGTCGATTTTTGGTCTAGGTGCATTGAGTATATAACCCCTATTGAACCAGATGTTTTTCTGTTATAGAATCTGTGTTTTATGAATAGGTATTGTCTGTACATCCCCTGTCTTCTGTAAATAGTTTAATTGAGAGAACCTAAAGAGATTTATTGATCTGTTTTATGCCATGAAGAGCTTTTTGATAATTTATAAGCTATATCTGTTGTAAACGTGACAAAAGTCATAAACAGATGTATTGGATTGTATCTCTTTTCAATAAAAACTTAAATAAAAAAAAAAAATACATACTGTAATGACGTCTAGGGGTGTCGCTGAACTGCTGCATTCTGCTCTCTCCTTTATTGACCACGCTGCAACACATACTATAGTTATATTAATATAACCATATGAGTGAAATAATTAAGCACTTGCATATAATAACTTACTTTTCTACAGTGCACACAGTATCAACAACTATTCTGTTTGTGAAAGTGGCACAGTCTCTACTGGTACTTAAAACATTCTATGGAACATACAGAGGTTTATGTCTGCTTCATTATAAAGGAGCTTCATTCACACATAAGTTCATACTGTAAATCTTTATTTTTTGATCAACATATTTTTTATATTTTTCTTTGCATTATTCAGTGCATTTTAATATTTTATTGAATATTATAGCACACATTAAAAGTTATATATAAAAAAGTAACACTTGTATATAAAAACACACTTTTTTATTTAACTTAAAGCCCTCATAACCTCCTAATTACATGTATGAATTTATGCATGGATTTGATAACACTACATCTGTCAGTTTATTATTCCAATTTCTAGCTTGCATATCCATTTCAAAGCTGCTAACTGTTAATAGATTTTAAATATATTTGTTTTATGTGTTTTTTTTCTGAAGCTATTTGATGGAATCGAGTGTGAATTTCCATTGTTTTATATCTTCATGATTATAGATGGTAAGTATGACTTTATATGTTAATTACATGTGTTTTATTGTTTATTAAGTTTGTCAAACATTGGAGCATTTTTGTGATATTTACTTGCAGGGTATTTCTGTTTTTGCTAGTCTGGGTTATCTTCATATGGCATCTAGAAGGACCACTTCTTATTCAGTACCAGTCTAGTGTGGTTCATAACCCTGGCAAGCCCTTACCTGCTGGGCATCCCTTTACATATTTTTTTATATGGAAAGGTAATTATAAAGATCTACCAGCATATAGAAAATTTTATTTGTTTTTTTTAATAACCCCAATCCTTTTGTTTACAATACTTTTCTGTAGTTGAAGCATTGTTTTAAATGACTAGGTCAACTTCTTACGGCATAAGTGGTGATGGTAGCTGAACCTGTGACCATGTGGTAAGCAGCTTAGTAGCTTAGACAGTAGGTAAGACACAAGATAAATCTTGGTTAAGGAATTCCTTGAATCTTTTATGAACATAGTATTGATTTTATATAGGTATAGATGTGTGTAGATCCTAGAGCTACTTCAACTTAACATAGCCTCCATTTTTAAAGACTTTTTTTTTTAAATAGTGAATGACAAAAAGATGTACCAACATTGAAGTGAAAAATACCGGAAGAGCCAAATGTTAACCCAAATATGTCTCCATGGGAATGGTATCTTTGTAGTATTCCTTGGAGAACCTGTATCCCGTGAAAAATTATGGTGATCTTTTGGTTGTTTATTGCTTATTTCTAAACACTAGCCTTGACTGGCAAAAACTTCACTTTAAAAGCAGAAGTAAAAAATGCAAGTATATATACATATATACAGTGCATCCGGAAAGTATTCACTTTTTTCACATTTTATGTTAAAGCCTTATTCCAAAACGGATTAAATTCATTTTTTTCCTCAGAATTCTACACACAACACCCCATAATGACAACGTGAAAAAAGTTTATTTGAGGTTTTTGCAAATTTTTTAAAAATAAAAAAACTGAGAAATCACATGTACATAAGTATTCACAGCCTTTTGATTGATAACTGTGCTGCTCACAACATTCTTCCACATTTAGATAATGTTGACATTGAATACCTCCCACCCAATTGCACAGCAGTGGTTCAGCCATTGGATTTGGGCATCATTCTGACCCTGAAAGTGTATTATCGCAAGGAAATGCTGAGAAAAATTCTCGTCAGCATAACTTGTAGACAGGAGGAGATTAAAATTAACGCGAAAAAAGCTATTGAAATGATTGGAAACGCCTGGACACAATTGAAAGAAAGCACTATAGTGACACAGAATCTCATTACAACGAAATTTTCATTACATTTTAGGTGTGTGTGTATGTATGTGTGTATATGTGTGTGTATATATAGAGATATATATATATATATATATATATACAGTAATCCCTCGCTATATCGCGCTTCGACTTTCGCGGCTTCACTCTATCGCGGATTTTATATGAAAGCATAACTAAATATATAACGCGGATTTTTCGCTGCTTCGCGGGTTCTGCGGACAATGTGTCTTTTTACTTCCTGTATATGCTTCCTCAGTTGGTTTGCCCAGTTGATTTCATACAAGGGACGCTATTGGCGGATGGCTGAGAAGCTAACCAATCAGAGCACGCAGTT
>JANRMT010062806.1:69672257-69684415 GCA_026402145.1 Polypterus bichir lapradei
AAGTAGCTTCACTTGAAATCACTTTGTGATTTTGCACGGGTAAAAACTTCTGCTGAAGTGTCAGATTCTTCTTTAACTCTTCTGCTTTCTGTATCTTGTAAATTGCATTTAGGTCTTTCAGGTTATCCTGATGTTTTGTCTCATAGTGCCGTCTTAGATTAAATTCTGTAATTACAACCACATTTGCTCCAGAAATGAGACACACGGGTTTACCGGCAATGTCAGTAAACATATACAAAGCCTCCCATCGGTTTTTAAAGGCTCTATGTTCAGAATCACCTTTTCTCTTCAGGCATCGTGTGGGCTAGCTTCACAATAACTTGCAGCATCATAAGCTAGACTTGATTAACGCGGTAAGTGTTCGGCAAGGCAGCTGAAGCGCTGCATTATGGGATCTGTAGTTTGTGTTACCAGCGCTTCATATCCCCGGGCCATTAATAACAATAATACAGTATATAAAATGATCTCGCGGGCCGGATATAATTACACGCCGGGCCGGATGTGGCCTGCGGGCCTTGAGTTTGACACATATGGACTAAATAGAACTTGAAAAGATATATTTGTTCAAATGTGATCACGCAATTCAGGTAGAGTTGACGCGCACTACAGTACATCGAGCCCGCATGCTATTGTGGTTTTGCCTGCGTGCCTCAATAAGTCATCCTCCCCTCGCTCTTACTTTTTTACCGTTCATCTAATGAATACACTGAGTATGGCTTTACCAAAACAATCATTGATGGCGAATAAAGTATCCATTATTCGAGTATGTAGATCGGGGTATATATATACATATATATATACCTGCGTATCGCAGCGGAGACGTAGTGTGTTAAAGAAGCTATGAAAAAGAAAAGGGAACATTTTAAAAATAACGTAACATGATTGTCAATATACAGTAATTGTTTTGTGAGTTTTACTGAGTGTTGCTGTCATCAAGGATTTGATTATCATTATTTCTTTCAATCAGGTTCGTATTTGTAGGATGTGTTGCATTCCGTGTTTGTCAATCGTTGTAAAGATGACAGGTTTCATTTATCGATTCGTTTCTTACTGCATCAATAAACAGCTCGTCTTCTTCTTTATCTGAGACCTGACACACAGCATGCACGGGTTTTTTTTTTACACTGTCTTCCTTTAGCGGGACATTGACTTTTTTCCACCGTGTGCTTTGTTTCCACAGTAGCTGCATTTATGAATATGCTTGTATGTATCAGACGCTTCATATTTTTTTGCTGCCTTTTCAATTGTGTAATTCGGTTTTTGTTCAGCGCTCTTTGGAACTGTTGCTTTTGGTCTGTGCACTGCGTCAGTTCACGTGAGCCGCTCGGTGTACATGCATCGAAGTTTCCCAGCTGTGCTGGTGCCATGTCGTGCTATGTCCATGGCTGTATCTAATGTTACCGAAGTCCCGGCACTTAAAACTTTCTCTCGCAGTTTCGCTGAGTTTGTGCCAAACACCACTCTGACCATCTCATCTTCCTCTGCATAAGCACAGTCCTTCACCCGTGAATATTTACCTGTGGCAGTGGTTCTATTGCATTGCCGCTGACGTACTGCCTTATATGGGCAGGCACTAAATTACAAACGCCAGCGGCAGCCTGTCTATGAACTTAATTTAAAGTTTAGGTTTACATCGTGCTTTGTTTCCGAAGTAGCAGAACTCATGAATATGGTTGTATATGTCACTCGCTCGCTTCTTATTGTTTCGCTGCCTTCTCAATTATATAATGCATGTTTTCTTCAGCGCTTTTTGGGCCTCTTCCTGGTTTTCTACGTACTGCGTGATTACGTGGGAGGCGTAATGATGTCACACGAAACTCCGCCCCCACGGGTTTCAAGCTCATCTCCATTACAGTAAATGGAGAAAAACAGCTTCCAGTTATGACCGTTACGCGTAGAATTTCGAAATGAAACCTGCCCAACTTTTGTAAGGAAGCTGTAAGGACTAAGCCTGCCAAATTTCAGCCTTCTACCTACACGGGAAGTTGGAGAATTAGTGATGAGTCAGTGAGTGAGTGAGTGAGTGAGTGAGTGAGGGCTTTGCCGTTTATTAGTATAGATTCCCAAATATATTAAGTCAAAACTTGAATAAATAAAGTCAAAACTTGAATATATAAAGTCAGCGTCGGTATTTATAAAGTCAAAACTTGAATATATAAAGTCATTCCCAAATATATAAAGTCAAAACCTGAGTATATAAAGACGGCGTTGGAATATTTATAGTTAAAACTGGAATATATAAAGTCAGCGTCGGAATATATAAAGTAAGCGTCGGAATATATAAATTCAGCGCTGGAATATATAAAGTCAAATCTTGAATATATAAAGTCAGCGTCGGAATATATAAAGTCAGCGCTGGAATATATAAAGTCAAACCTTGAATATATAAAGTCGGCGTCGGAATATACAAGGTCAGCGCTGGAATATCCATCCATTTCCCAACCCGTTGAATCCAACCACAGGGTCACGGGGGTCTGCTGGAGCCAATCCCAGCCAACACTGGGTGCAAGGCAGGAACCAATCCTGGGCAGGGCACATGTATCATTTTCAAAACATTAACTGAACAGTGTTTTTTTAATTTATTTTTCTGAATGCGTTTTTGTTAACTTAGTTTAGTTCAGAGTCGTTTCAATCAATATATTTTGACTTTGACTTTATATATTCAGGAATGACTTTATAAATTCCGACGCTGACTTTATATATTCCGGCGCTGACTTTATATATTCAGGTTTTGACTTTATATATTCCAGCGATGACTTTATATATTCAACTTTTGACTTTATATATTCAGAAACAAGTTTGACTTTATATATACCAACCCTGACTTTATATATTCAAGTTTTGACTTTATATATTCGGGAATGACTTAATATATTCAAGTTTTGACTTTATATATTCTGACGCCGACTTCATATATTCAGGAAATCAATGTATTTGCCTTTTTGGCACCCCATAGTATATGTGTGTGTGTATATATGTATATATATATCTCAGCAACACTCATGACAATGACAAAACAATTACATTGTCAATCATGTTACGTTATTATTAAAATTTTTCCTTTTCTTTTTCATAACTTCTTTAACACACAACTTCTCCGCTGCGAAGCGCGGGTATTCTGCTAGTATATATATATATATATATATAACACAAACAATTCATATTGACAATTAAACACTGCTTAACACTAGAATTACCAGAGCTTATGAAAGAACTTGTAGATCTGTCCCACCTTAAATCGTTTCTCACCTCTCTGTCAGCGTCTTTTGTCCTTTTAAATGTGTTGATAAGCAGCCTGCTATCACATCCCCCACCCCGCACAGTTTTCTCAGCTCAAGTCTGTTTACCTGCGTGTCAGTTGCTTGGATTTGTATAGAATGAGAAGTCAAGCAAAATCACACCTTTTATAAATGCTATATCGTTATTTGGAACACATGCATTTCATGCATGTCCTGTGTCTACAACAATCTATGTCAGGGGTGCCCACACTTTTTCAGCTTGCGAGCTACTTTTAAAATGACCAGGTCAAAATGATCCACCTACATTAAAAATGATATATATATATTTTGAGTATCAGAGGTGGGTAGTAACGAGTTACATTTACTCCGTTACATTTACTTGAGTAACTTTTTAAAAAAATTGTACTTCTAAAAGTAGTTTCACTGCACCATACTTTTTATTTACTTTTACTTCAGTACATTTGTGAAGAAGAAATGCTACTCTTATTCCACTACATTGGGCAACACTTGAATCGTTACTTTTTTTCCATTAGATAAAGCCTGACAGACAATTTTCAATCTGCTCTGTAGCGTATGCTGTCAAGTTGCGCACATGCCTTCCATTGCATCTCAACAGCGATTTTACTTCCCTCTCCTTGCTCTTTCTCAGATCGGTTTTCGAAAGGAAGTCGGTTTCATAGTTTTTATGAACAGTTCGATAGTGCCTTTCCACATTTTCCTTCTTTGGAATAGCAATGATAGATTGACAGATTAGACAAACGCACTTTGATTGTGACATTGTGAGAGAAAAAAATCCTCTTCCAATTCCACATCCAGCCCATAAACAATTTTTTTTTTTTAAATTCCTTCTTTAGTCGATATAAATTGGAAGTCTAACTAGATCACTTAGATCGCCGAACTTTTGCAGTAACTCGCGCGTTTGATCATGCGAGCGGGATGACCAGTGTGTTAGAAGAAAAAAGATCTCAGACTGGCCGCCCTGTATGTCAATCAAGTGGCAAATGCCACAGAGAGGATATATGATAGACTAACATTTAAAAAATATTTTTTTTGAATGCAACGCGATCTACCTGCACTCCCTTTCCGGTCTACCGGTTGATCGCGATCGACACATTGGGCACCCCGATCTATGTAAACGCATCGTTAAAAAAGAAACTTTTTTCATGTTTTAGTAATAATTGACAAAATGTAGACATTAAGTTTATATTATGTGAAGCCTGAAGTCCAAGTATTAAAGAAACAATTTCAGAAAAGATACAAATATAACAGAACAAGTGCACTGCTTGCACTTTTCGTGGCATTATACGTGTATTTTTTGGGCATGCCCGTGTCGCTCAAACACTGGAAGCTCTGCAGTGTACTTGTGACTTTAGGCTGTAGGAAGTAAGTAACTAAATCCAAATAAATAACATTAGATCTAGGGTAGGATCGTGAAAGTGTTTCTTTGATATTTGGACTTCTGGTGTTAAATGTAAATATATATGCACTTATAGGTTTAAATAAGTGCACTACAGCTTTTGTGCTGTTAAAATATACATTTACTTACAATATTTATACATGGTTTTTTTTCCATGTATAAACTATACATTCATAATTTTTGAGGTGTAATTGTAAATATGGATTACCATTTTAAATATGTAGTATAGTGAAAATCCGCTAAGTAAAAACCTTATGTTCATATGGTTATTTTTATATATTTTAAGCCCTTATAAGCTCTCCCAGACTCTTATAAACATTTCCCGCACAGTTATACAGCATAAACTCTTTGTATTCTCTTAGATATTAAGTAAGATTTGTTGAAATTATGTATGTAAACACACTGTTTATATACAGTAAAACCTAAATATTATTTTAAAGATATAGAGTGTCTCCAATATCACATATGTTACAGCCATTACGATAGACAGGCCACCATCAATAAATACGTACAATGCAAGAAAAATTGTATACAGTGAAATGTGTGTACAGTGACACTAAGTGTATGTACATGTACTAAGTACTGTACGTAGAAAATTAATTATGGTTACTCACCAACAATGACACGATGACTTGTCCGATAACAACGAGTTTAATTTTACTGCACCACAAAGGAGAGCATTACAGCTCTTCTAAAGGAGCCTCTGCAGACGACTGTGTAGCACCACCATTGTTCTTCCTCCAGCAGTTTTCAATCCAAATCCCTAAAGCAGATTCCATCCGGACTACCGCCTTATTACGTCCACTTACAACTCGTTTTGCACCCTAGTTAAAGGACACTGCGGCCGTAGATCTTATATTCTTTTCCTCCTTTTTAATTGAAAAGAATCGTGGACTCATTAATGCCGTAATAGCGTCCTACAGTGGTGTAGCTGTTCCCTTCCTTCAACGTATCCAAAACCTTTACCTTTTCGGCAATCGTTAGCATCTTCTGCTGGCGCTTGGGCAGGGCCCCTGAAGCAGTAGCAGGAGCAGATCGTTTTGGAGCCATAACGAAGGGTTTGACTATGCACAAAGAAAAACACAAAAGAGCACAAAGGTTAACTCTTTACACAGCGAAACATGTTGATGCTGAATGAGCGAGACGAGACCTCCTAACGCAGCAGAATCGAATTTGGTGCTCCATCGCTGAGCCAATCAGCAGACAGGAACGTAACTGTGTGCTCTCATTTGGTAGCTTCTCAGCCATCCGCCAATAGGGTCCCTTGTATGAAATCAGCCTGGCAAACCAACTGAGGAAGCATGTACCAGAAGTAAAAAGACCCATTGTCCGCAGGAACTCGCGAAGCAGCAAAAAATCTGCGTTATATATTTAGATATGCTTACATATAAAATCCGCGATAGAGTGAAGCCGTGAAAGTCGAAGCGCAATATAGCGAGGGATTACTGTAGTCGTTTCTTACTAAAACTCATGCTGTATGACGCACAGCAGCAAATAGTAGTCAAAGTACAAACCTTTAGAAAGAGCCTATTGTTTACTAAGCAGCAGTTTCAAATTTGTCTTTATCTTTTCTTTTTTCAATTACAACCCCAATTCTAATAAAGTTGGGACGTTGTTTAAAACGTAAATAAAAGCAGAATACAATGATTTGCAAATCCTTTTCAACCTATATTCAATTAAATACACTACAAAGACAAGATATCAAATGTTCAAACTGATAAACTTTATTGTTTTGCAAATCTTCACTCATTTTGAATTTGATGCCTGCAACACGTTCCAAAAAAGCTGGGACAGGGGCATGTTTATCATTGTGTTATATCACCTTTCCTTTTAACAACACTCCATAAACGTCTGGAAACTGAGGACACTAATTGATGAAGTTGTGTAGGTGGAATTCTTTCCCATTCTTGCTTGATGTACAACTTCAGTTGCTCAACAGTCCGGGGTCTCCATTATCCTATTTTGCGCTTCATAATGCGCCACACATTTTCAATGGGAGACAAGTCTGGACTGCAGGCAGGCCAGTCTATTACCCGCACTCTTTTACTATGAAGCCACGAAATAAGCAGGAATGGGCCCAGAGAAGCCAGCGTCGTTTCTGGGTGTTGTTGATATATGGCTTTCGCTTTGCATGGTAGAGTTTTAACTTGCACTTGTAGAAGTAGCGATGAACTGTGTTAACTGACAATGGTTTTCTGAAGTATTCCTGAGCCCACGTGGTAATATCCTTTACAGAATGATGTCAGTTTTTAATGCAGTGCCACCTGAGGGATCGAAGGTCACGGGCATCCAGTGCTGGTATTCGGCCTTGCCGCTTATGTGCAGAGATTTCTCCAGATTGTCTGAATCTTTTGATGATATTATGGACAGTAGATGATGAAATCCCTAGATTTCTTGCAATTGTACATTGAGAAACGTTGTTCTTAAACTG
This sequence comes from Polypterus bichir lapradei, assembly GCA_026402145.1. Classification (NCBI taxonomy): domain Eukaryota; kingdom Metazoa; phylum Chordata; class Cladistia; order Polypteriformes; family Polypteridae; genus Polypterus; species Polypterus bichir. Next base: position 69,679,345 of record JANRMT010062806.1, read on the forward strand.
CTGGACTATTTGCCCACGCAGTTGTTCACAAAGTGGTGGACCTCGCCCCATCCTTGCTTGTGAACGACTGGTCCTTTTGGGGATGCTCCTTTTATACCCAGTCATGACAAACACCTGTTTCCAATTAACCTGTTCACTTGTGGAATGTTCAAAACAGGTGTTTTTTTAACATTCCTCAACTTTCCCAGTCTTTTGCTGCCCCGTCCCAGCTTTTTTATAACATGTTGTAGGCATCAAATTCAAAATGAGTGAAGATTTACAAAACAACAATAAAGTTTATCAGTTTGAACATTAGATATTTTGTCTTCGTAGTGTATTCAATTGAATATAGGTTGAAAAGGATTTGCAAATCATTGTATTCTGTTTTTATTTACGTTTTACACAACGTCCCAACTTCATTGGAATTGGGGTTCTAAAAGTGTAAGCATCTGCATTTTAAACGAGCACGCTGTCCAAACTCAAACAGTGTCCATTTAATTTAAAAGCCAAAATTGAAATGTCTGAATTCCGTAAACTACCTTTTCTTGCCAATTGTCTATTTGCACAGGACAACTTTAAACGCTAAAAGTCCAATTGCCTCTCATTCACTAATAAAACAAGCTTCCACTTGCTGCTGTTTGTTTACACTGCAGGAGGTTTGCTGCAAAAGGAAAAAAAAGACGAGTTGTCTCACCTACCTTAATACCTGGCACTGTAACTATATTACTGTAAAGCTTAGAAAAGCAGGGGCTAAAAATATTGTTTTTTGTGATTGTCCGATTCCGATCAGCAAAGATTGATCGGAGCATTCCTATAACATGCCATTTTCATTCCGGGAAAATCATTTAATCAAGAAGATGTAATTACAACTATGTGCCTTAGCAATGTAACGGGATAGCTTCCCAGTTCTCTCCTAACAGTCACCCACCATCCCACTTTGATAGATTCTCAACCCCCCCATTATCTTGCTGTTTTCTGTACATCCAAACTTGACGTGATAGTAATGTTATTCAAATAAATAGTGTCTACACAGTAAGCATTAGGACACATAAAAATGTCTGTCATTTTCAATACTTGCCACTAGAAACTAGTGTTTCTAGCCAATGCTGTTTTTCTGAGTGTAGGCTCTTTTTTGAAGCCCATAGGGTTTGTAGTTTGGTATAAATAATTCAAAAGGTCATATTGACAGATGATGTCTTCCAAGAAATTGTCTATTAAGTGGTTAACCCATATTCTTCAATATCCAGTTTCCCATTTTTACATAATGAGGCTGCTAATTTTAATGACATTTGCTGTAGCTCTTAGTGATATGTTGTTTTTCTGCATTTAATATATATGAAACATGAATTGGTCTGCATGTCTCAAATGGACCCATTATCAAACTAGATAGTAAATAAACACCGTTTGGTATTTCATCTTATTTGAGGCCTCCAGACATCTCATGAAGCTTAAAATTACCCCAGCCAGGTTAGAACAAATGCAACAAAAACAGGCTAATCTGCCAAGCAAGTTTGCTTATTCTATTCACCTAGATTCTCCAAAATAACCGCAAGTTAAGAGGTCCCTAAAGTTTACAATGAGAGTGAGAGTTTATAGTGTCTCGCCTAGCATTGTGTCTGCATCTTCTCCATTTCCCTGACTGGAATGACTCTTGTTTTGCCTATCATGGGCTGAGGCTACTATGGAGCATGCATATCTTTTTGGGAAATTTCTTATTTGCCAGTGAAAGTGATTTGAACATACTGTCAGCAATGAAATTTCTCCCATTTTTTGTGGAAGGCTCAGTAAGACACAGAGCATCTTTCTCTGTTAATCGAGGGGATCATTTTCTAAACAGAGACCAGCATTTGGAATATATTTGTTATTTACATCAGTAGCTAACAACAATTTGGTCCCAGACTTGTCGGATTTGCTTGGCTTGCCCTAAGTAAAAGGGCATTAACATTTCATGAGAAATTAGTGTTTATAACCTGTTCTGTTTTCCTTTACTTGTAATACATGGTGCAATTCTGCACAACATATGCCAAGTGCCTGATATTGTGACATACTGTCATTATACGAAGTAGACAGCAACCATCAATTTGATGTAGGAAAAAGAGAACATGCTAGATGGCAGCTTTCCAGCGCTGTGCTCCTTATTCTTAGCTTGATCCAGCCACAATGTGCCATATCACATGTTTATTCCTCACAAGAATTTTTATTGTTTAAAACAGTACATAGATATTATTTTTTTCTGGTAGAGTATCTACAAATTGTTAAGTACTACATGTTTTCATTCTAAACAATAAAATATAATCTATTAATAAGAATAGTATATTTATGTAGATTTTTAAAAACTTCTGCTTATGATTTTGTGCTGTATTTTCATACAATGCAAAGAAAACACTGTGTAAAGCTAGTCTCAATATCTGAACTTGTTATAATTACAATATGTGGAGAATGAGAAATTTGACAAAATGACATGAGCACCTTCTTATTAAAGATTTTTTTCTTGGCTTATCAGAAAGACTTATTTTTGCTCTTGTGATACATAGTGGATTTTTGTAATGTTCTAAATAAACCTCCACATCTTGACAGAGCTGATTTATTCTCTTGCTGCAGTGTGTGGGTGAGAGCGTTGGATGTATTATGCAAGGGGCTTTAAGGGATTTTGGAACTCGGAACCTATTTGCTCAATATATATCAATATATATGTATATGTATGTGTGTGTGTGTGTGTGTGTGTGTGTGTGTATATATATATATATATATATATATATATACACACACACAAACAGAGCATGTTGTGCAAACCAAATTTCACAGCAGACACATGTAGTATGTAATCAAGATAATACTGCTATTAGTGTTTGAAAGTATGTATTATTCTTAACACTCATGAAATTTTGCTTTCTGTTTATAGCACTCTTAATTTAATGTTTTAACATATTGCTAGCAGCCTAATTTTTTCTTAGGGTTCCTTTTTATTTCTTACAATTGTCATTTCAACTTTAAATATTGTATTGGAAAAGTATATTCTGATCAATTTATTATTATTTATCTTCCTGAATAGCTGGAATAGCTCCATCTTTCGCTTCCTCTTTGTTTTATTAATTTTCAAAGCATTTGTGTTGAAGAAATGCATATTTTATTTACTGGCAATAGAAGAATTGACTTCTGTTTTGATAAAAACATAATTAATTTGGCAAGCTCACTGTAAGCTCCAGTTGAGTGACTTGTTCTAAATTCTCAATAAATAAGCCATATAGTTCAAATATTCATTCTCATTATCCATATCTGAAATACTCCCCTATATATTCTTTTATACTAGCAAGAAAAGGTGGCCCAACTTAAAACTATGGACACCAAAAAGGAATACTTTTCCTTTGGATAAGCGTTATGTCATGCAGCATATATTTACTGATTTTAAATCTGCTAGTGTCTTCTTATGATCTAGGAAAGTCCATCGTTTGATTCAACAGCCATGGCCAGTGTTAGTCTGTTACCTAGCTGGACATAGTAAAACATGGTCGCAAGTCTAGTCTTATATTTTGTTCTGCCACTGAGTCGGCACTGTAATATGGCAGAGTTGTTTGCATGATCATTGATACCCTGAGCGTTGCCCTCAGTAGTCATGTACTCCTGGTAGAGCCATTCACGGCAAGGTCAGAGGTGACGTTCTGACTAAGACTCAACTTCTCAACCCCGAGTCCCCCTCCACTGATGTTCAACCATTAGTCCATCAAAAGTGATGTAACTTCCTGCTGTCTTTCGTCATCCTGCACACCATTTGCCACATGGAGTCCTGACAGGAAGTGAAGTGGTGTAATTGAGGATTGCATATCTTTGCACGGGTTCTTCCTTCTATACATTGGGGGGAAGTTCCCCTACTCATTGCACCCCCAGGTCTGCCATTCCTAAATTGCACAGCTCTCCCACCAGTGTACACACAGGAGGGGAGTGTCAGAGATGTTCAGGTTGTGACTGTGTGTTCTATTTTGAGAGCCTCTTGAAAACAACACTGTCGATAGTTATGACTGGAATGAGCTTGCAGATGAGGACAAACACACAAACTAAGAAGGGGGATGATGAAAAAGTGCTTGAGCGCTTTTATTAAAGCAAATCAAAACAGACAGTGTTCAAAAGTGGAGTGCAAATATTCTACTAAATAAATAATCCAAAAGGGAACAGTGTTAACATAGAGGTTAAAATTAAATACATAAATCAATTAAAACGTCCTCCTGGCTGTCTGCCTTCTCTCTGTCTCGTCCACTTTCACCTGCACTCACTTGCTCCTGTCTCCCCCCTCTCCTGTAACCTCCTTAGTGTTAGACCTGAGCATTACTCAAGCTGCAAAAACCATGCTAAAGGCATTTGTCCCGAGTGTCACTCTGGCAACAGTACAGATGCTTCTTGTGTAAACGATAGAACCAAGAACCACTCAGGTTGTAAAAGTGCTGTTAGCTTAAGTCCTGAGCATTACTCTGGCAACATTTTAGGTGGGAGTTGCGTAAGCGTTACATCTGAGCATCACATGGATAAAGGTGTCGGTACGTCTTCTCCTCCCACCTGTAATTGTGATCAGAACCCCCTCCGCAAAACTGTGTTTATTTTATTTCACAGTACAGTATTATATAGTGATACTCTACACTGTACTAATTAAAGCTATGCTTTAAAATCACTATTAATCCATTCATCAGTTCATTTTTTGAAGAGTACTAAGGGTCAGAAAGAGCCAAAGCTTATCTTTGAAGTATCTGACATATTGCAGTGACCAACCCATTGCAGGTCGCATTTAAATCCATCCTCCCAGAATCAGCAAGACCATATTTGCGATTTAAAAAAAACTTTTTACTAAAGATACCATAATGAGGAATCTAGTGGTTATATACTGTATGATATCACTGTCATTTTGCCTATTCCTTTTTTTTTGTTTTATTTGTGAAAGTGTTTTAGCTTTGTCCCATAATACACTGTAGCACCAGATTGCTGGTACATTGTGTTCATGTATCTGTTCAGCACCCTGCACAATACAAAGATAAATAAAGAGGTGTGTGTATATAGATAGATAGAGATATATGTGTGTGTATGTATGTATGTATGTGTGTATATA
>JANRMT010062806.1:69684815-69732502 GCA_026402145.1 Polypterus bichir lapradei
TATATATATATATATATATATATATATATATATATATATATATACTTTTAGTTATTCACTTAAATTATTAAATTATTTACTTTTAGTACAATAATTCTGAAAGTAATAAAATGAATTGTTAAGCAGAGTTCTAGAGTAATTATAATGTCTATATTGCCTTCATTTTTGTATCATTTTCATTTATACATCCTAGACAGGAAACTGCTTATGGTAACAGTTAAGCCGCAGTATTTTGTGCAAATTATTCTCTTAATGTTAATAAAGTGCCAGTGAATCCAATACTTCAGAAATGTTTTTTGTTTTATCTGAAAGATACATAATTTCACTCAGTTACAGTGTTTATATTAGTTTCCAAAAATTCTTTTTCTTTTTTAGGCATATCGTCATCTTGCAGTAAATCAAAAGCTGGGATTGTCTGGACGACCAGAAAGACCTGTTGGCTGTATTGGAACATCTAAGGTTAGTCACCTTTCGTAAGATGGTCTTTATTGTTGTGCATTCAGATGAGTTTTCTTTAATACCCTTAATTTACATTGTTATTGTGATGGTGATATTGCCTGTTCAAAACACTTTTTTTTCCCCCATTTTAACATTTTATTTATCATTTATCTTGAGATTTTTTTGCATTCACTTTACTTTTCATGGTAAAGTTTAAAATGTAAAGATGTGAGACTGACAACAAATTGGCTATGCTTGGAGACAGTTTCTAGAATGTAAATAATTATAAACCGTGAACTTTTAAAACATCCATGTATCTAGATGTATCTGTTGCATCATCATCAGGTGAAATTTATTTTATTTTCTATCACAAGAGATATATCTGTATATCTAGATAGATTGATAGTATGTAATTTATTTTTCATTGTTGACTCGGTTAACAGTCTGTTTGTTCCATTTTTTTCCTTTCTCCCATTAGATTTATAGAATTCTTGGAAAGACAGTAGTCTGCTACCCAATTGTCTTTGATTTAAGTGACTTCTACATGTCCCAAGATGTCATGTTGCTGATTGATGATATCAAGGTAAGTGCAAGTGGGTAAAAAGGATTTTTTTATTCTGTTTAAATAGGCACTGTGTATGCATGTTTGTGTTTGTTTGTTTGTACAGTATATATTCTTTGTGTGTATATATACATACAGTACAGGATACTTACTGTACATGTTTTCAAACACAGCATTCTGTAAACTGCAACTATCAGGGAATTGCTTTTTTTCCTTGGCAAATTAAGCATCTGTTATAAATGTCTCTCCAGAATGCATTGCAGTTTATCAAACAGTATTGGAGAATGCATGGACGCCCTCTTTTTCTGGTTCTGATTCGGGAAGATAACATAAGGTACTTCGTGCTCTTTTCCTCAGTTTTATATAATATAAAATAATATAATGAAGGTTTTATTTTTAGAAGACAAAGTTAAATACTAAAGAAATGACTACAATATATAAATATAGTATCATATTTTAATTAATTTACTTTTTACTAAAATTTAATGAACATTGCTGATAGGTGAAATACAAAAAAACATTAAAGTTATTTATTAATACAACAATAAGTGAATTGCAAAGGTATGGAAAAATGCTAAAGGACAACTAAGAGCAGGAGACCAACAATTTCAGAATGATATAAATCTGTAAGAAATAAATCTCTGCGGGTCAGTCACTGTGATGTCAATATTTTCTAATTTTACATTACAGCAAGAACTAAAGTTGGTTGCTGGTGATTGTCGCATTTATGTATTTTCAAAATCAAAAATTCTAAAGTATGATCAGTCATCTATAAAGGTATTTTTTTCTGAAGATGATACTGTCTCATTAACAGTTCTTTTCATTTTTAAAATATTAATAGGGGCAGTCGGTTTAATCCAATTTTAGACATGCTTGCTTCCTTCAAAAAGGGAAATATTGGAGGAGTCAAGGTTCATGTTGACCGATTACAGGTACGAAAATTTTAATGTTATGCTTTGTAGAAAACACTATGTAAAATAAATGTTTGCTTAAATGATGGACAACTTTTACAAACTTTTTTTTATAATTAATCGGGTGTAAAAATGTTGTTATTTATTATATTAGACTATATATATATTTGTGTGTATATTAGACCTGAGAATGTTAAAGTGTTTATTTTTGTTTAAAAAATATTGTCGCATGCAGGGCAAGCAATGAGGCAAACGGCTCAGGCAGTGCATTTCGAAACAATAATACAAAAAAATTAGGAGTGTACCTAAAGAATTACATGCACATCCAGTACCATATTTATTTGCTGTACTACCTTTACAAATTTTATTGAATAAAATTTTTATTTAAAGTTTTAACATTTCATTTTATGCACTTCACAACAATACGCCACATGTCAATACTTACAACTGGTGTTCATTTTCTTGATTTATACATAATGACATAGGTGCAAGGGAGTGGGAGGAAAGGGGGAGAGGCCTGTTTATGGCAGTCCTGGTGCAACAGAAAAAAGTTGTGACAATCAAAATAACGCTGTTTTTCTTTTTTTTCTCATTTTATGATTCTATAAGAATATCAAATCAATGTCATATCATATAAGTGCTAAATAAGTTGAGTGGCACTAAAACCAAAATAAGTCTCTACTACTTCTGTATTTAACTCACCAGTCTACCAGGTAGCTTACAGTGCTGAATGCCCTAATATAATGACCAAATTCTACAAATTAGAAGTGTAAAGATTATCCCTACTCATTATTCCAGTTTGCAGTATTTTCACTAATCTATGCAGAGAATGTAACATAACCATCCAAGTAATGCACTGTGTCAGTTTTTAAACAAGGTAGCACCTACAGAGATCTTTTTTAGCGAGTCATGAGCAAAGGTGTAGGTAGAGCAGTGTTTTTAAACTTTTTTTCTGTGCTGGCACACTTTTTGTAACCCAAATAATCCCAAAGCGCACAACGATTCTATCAACCAAAAAAGCATTAAAACTCTTAGACATGCTAAACTGTCCAAAGGGGAGGGACAGGGAGCGGCAAAAATAACATTTTGGAGATTGCTGTTCACAGACACAGCATTTAGTGAGCACTTTGGACGCATTTCCCAGCTGCTTCATCCCCTTGCCTGCTCATACAGGCAGTCCTCTCTCTGCCTCACTCAACTGACCCAGGATCAGAGTCGTCTCATATGCTCACTGGCCCTCGGCTCCGCAAGAGTCACTGGCAAACGTACCCAGGCAGATGGACCTCTGTCACGTCACCTGGCTGCTAAAGTGCTCTATAAGTACTTTGTATGCAAAACAGCAATCACAGAGCTGCTTTTATATCCGCTTCTCTAGATAATTCTGTCCTCCTCAGGCAGATCACAACCACCTGAGAAGCATGTCTCTTTCTCAGGTCAGGAACCAGGAGTACTACACTGTTATTTCCATGGCACACCAGTTTAGAACACTTGTGTAATTATCAAATTGTTGATGGTGTTGAAAAATTGAGGATAGTATTTGTGGAATTTTAACACGTTTTAATTTGTGCCCATTTAAGAGATGCATATTCTTTCAATTAAATCAGTCTTCAGCAGTGCATTCAATGTCAACAGTAGTTTCAATCACTTAATTTGCTTTGACACATCTGTGTCATATGCTATACCAATTTGAGAATTAATACATTGGCCTCATTTTCTTATTTTCTTCTGTTCAACTTGCCTTTTAGGAAGGTATTCAAATTCAGGTTGTACTTGCTCAAGTAGTGGTTAGTTAAATGTTGAGGTCTAAGGTCATTGTTTTTAAATTCCATTATGTTGATTCTAAATTAATTTTGTGATTAAGTATGTATTTATCTCATGATTTATGTTTTAATTTTATAATTACTTGTTTTAATGTTAGATGCAGTTAATCGCAATTAATTACATACATTTATGCAATTAATTAGTTAATTTTTTTAATTGATTTCCAGCCCTTAGATATATTGACTTGCAGGAGAGAGTAGGAGGTCAGTCCAGGTTTCTAAGAAAATCAGCTTTATTGTTGTGATGACAGGAACATTCTCAAAGCATTTATTCAAATGGGAGTTATCACTTAAGCACACACAGCAGACAAGCACAGACACTGCATTAGTTCCATTCTCAGATTAAAAGAACAGATAGCGTTCCTGCACAAGAGAGAAGACAGAAAAGAGAGCAAGGCCAGGTCAGTGGACTATTTTAAATGTTCCCCTTATCAACCATTGGGCAACAGACAGGTTACCCAGTGAACCTGCAAACTTACAGTTGAACTGGCAGAGGACAACCACCCCTGCCTGTTTTAATGGAGATTCACCGCACGGTGCAGTTGGGGGTGTCTGCCGGTATCTCGAAATATATATGTATAAAATCCACTTGATAATACCATTATAAATTGAGAACTGGTTACTGATAGAAAAACTGTTCCTCCTAATCTTATCCTTGCATTCCTTGTTTCATTTTACATGCCAAAAATGACCAGTACCCTTTTGTTAATGTTATTTGCATTTTTATTTTATTTTTTCATGTTTTTAAATTCTCCAAAGCAAGAAATTATTTATTAATCTAGAAATCAATGCATACCTGCTTTGACACACGTGATTGTTACTGATCTTTAAAGTGAACATTTACATGGTGTTTTTTTTCTACTTTCAAGAATGCTCTTCATGCTATACATACTACTTTTGGGGTTTAAGGAAAACCAATGTAGTTTTAAAATGATGTGCTAAAACTAATCATGACACACTAGATAGTGGCAACATGTTGATTAGCACATGCAGGCATTAAGTTCCCTATACTCTGTATACATCACAATAGTGCCTATAAAAACCTATTTTTTTAAAAGTAAAGACTTCATAACTCTCAACACATTTTTGCATTATGTAGAGTTTTGTATATACTCAGTAAGATTTTCCCCTGTCTATCCAAGTTTTGTTCATGGTACCTTTACATTTCGGACCCTTCAATGGCATGTATGTCCAGTATTGAATCTTGTGTCATTTGTCAGTATTACCTGTCAGTATCCTACATTTCTTGGAGTTTATAACATTTGTAAACTCTTCCCAGTTATACATAATGAGTCACAGTGAAGTTACAGTTTTTTGTATTGCTTTTTATCTTTAGATTGTGGTGTTATGTGCTTTGAAAAGCACTCCTTGATGATTTAAGAAAAATACTATTCTGCAGATTAAAACCTTACAAATAAAGCACTGATGAGCATCAGCGCTCTTTTTATGGTATTATGTCGAAAGAGTTGAATTAAGCAGTTCATAGGCATTAAGTACAATTATTTTTTAAAGCAGTTTGTGTTGTTTAATTCTTTGAAAGAAATAATGGTAAAAATAGTAAGACAGTTCTTATATCAATATGATTAAAAAGAATGGAGGTAGTGGGTTAAAAATGTCCTAACTGATTAAGTAAAACTTATTATGATAATGTACTTTATGAAAATCCCTATTAACACTGGAATCCCTGAAGCCTACAAGCTGAGGTCTGAAGGTGTCTGGAATTGTATAGGGTAAATAATATATAGTTATCTGGAATACATATATTTCATGTGTGTTCCATGTCTACAATGATGTGTGTAAATGTAGGACAACAGAAAATACAATGCAAGAAATACATAACTTAAACAGAAACTTTTTTCATGTAATGACAAAATGCTGACGTGAAGTGTATAATGTGTGAAGACTGAAGTCCAAATATCAAATAAACACTCTCCCAAAAGGTATAATAAAACAAGTGCACTTTTATTCAAGAATAAAAGAAATTACTCAATTTACATGCTGCTGTCAATGTGTAAAAACCTAAGCCTGAATTTCAATCAACACAAAATAGACAAGTCCGCTTGGGTGGTGCAGAGGTAAGAACTGATGTCTTGTAACCAAAAGGTACGGGTTTGATTCGGAGTCCTCTCCGCATTTACCATTTTCAGTAGTGATTTCTTATTATTATTACTATTATATAATAAAAACATACATTTGATTTGAGTCTGTAACACCCGGTGTAAGTTTTTGCTACTTGCAAAAGATATCACTGAAGGGATACAAGAAGACACACACACGCTGGTGAATCATGTCTTCTTGGTATCTTGTCATCACTTGAATTTTGAATAAAAGAGTGCATGTTTCGTTATACATTTGTGAAAGTGTTTAGTTTATATTCCAGTAACCACTTTAATTGTGCATACATACACACATTCATACATGAAAACACTATGTTATTTGAACATGTTTCACTCTTGCCCAATCTTCATGTTATGGTGCATAGCTCTGACAATGCAGACAGACTTCTTCTTTTTGAGCACATGCACCTTCAGCAGATCTAAACACTAGTGTGGAGAATTGCTTGCATACTGATATGGCTTTAGCTGCAGGTTCCCATCCCACTTATGGTGCCAGCAGAGTGGTGTTGCAGTGCAGAGGTTTATTATTGTCACATGCTTAGAGTTCAATGAAATTCTTATTTTCATCTGCTAATCAACACAACACTTTGATACTTTGTTTTTGATGACTTGTGAGTATAAATAACATACTTTTGTAATATATTCTTACATACCTTGTGCGTATTATATCCAAATCTTAATGGTCCTTTATTTCTTCACAGTCTAGAAGCATTCAGAGGTCTTTGTATTAGTGTTGTCCATAAGCTTTTCTTTTTTACACTAGGCAGTTTTCTTATATTAAAAATAAGTTTAAAATAATGGCAACCAAGCAGTAGTGGCTTGCAGCCAGCATTCTAAGCGCGATGTTTATTTACTCAGAAATAGTAAGATGTTTGTATGTATTTTTATATGCACAGTTCAGTTTGTTGTAGAAGTGCATATGCTGTTTGCATGTAAAAAAATTTTAAATGATAAAAATGTAGATAGCAGTACAATGTCCACATCACTACAAAGAAACTAATATCAGAAGAAAATTAACTTAAGGTTTTATGTTTTCTTCAGTTATATTTACATAAGGAAACATTTGACTTCTCAGCTGCATCAACAAAAAGAAAGAATAGTATATGGACACAACAGGTTAAAAAATTCATGAACATCAGCTACATTTATATAATTTAAAAAAAATCTTTGGTAACTTTTTCTAACAATTAACAAGGTTTTCTCAAGACATGTTCACTATACTTAATAAAAATTATAACCCTAATATACTTATGCCTATGATAATTTTGTTAAAAAGTCAAATGATAAATAACTAAAACTTGTGTGAATCATCACATAAAAACAATACATAAAAATTTAGAAGTTCTGGAAAGCAAATAACATAAAATGTAAGTATCGTAAATGGTAACCTAACAAGGATCTGGTTAGGAGGACTAAAATTAAAAGAGAAAACAATGTTGGCAGCCTCAGTTAAATAACACACAGGGATTTTACATTGGCTTTTTAGGGTCTGGACTAACCCAAAGTATCATTGGTTAGTTAGGATTATTATAACAGCATTGGTGAAATAAAGGGAGAGGAGTGAAATGTATTGACGAAAAATGTTACTGGTGTGTAGTCTACTGCAAATTCAATAACAATATTTGTTTAACACATTTTTATACACACAATGTAGTGCTATACAAAATGTCAAATTGTTACCAGAAAAATAAAATGCATGAAAATTAGAGTATAATATTGAATAAATAAAACACAAAATATAAACCAATATGCATTACCGGTAGCATAAAATTGATATATGATTGATATGTATAGTATTGGTTTTTTTTTGTCTCTAAAGCTAAGTCCAATGATAAGGGCAGATGGCCAGGGATGTCAGAAAAAAAAATCTAGAGCCGAGAGGCTTGAGGGAAAGAAAACAAAACCTGCAGGGGTTGCAAAGACATTAGACTGCCCAGCCCCCACTGAGTATTCTACCTAACATAAATGTACTTGAGTAGTTCTTTATTATGTTTTTGGGGTTCTCCTAGACAATTCAGTGTTGTGGGTCTTGTGGATAGTTGGGGAATTCACACTTTCATTTCAGCATAGAGCTTTGATCAGGAGGTGGTCTCTCAAAAAGTCTCCACAGAAAAAACGGAAAAGAAGGCAAAGAGAAGTTGAGATTAATGATAATTCATTTAAGAATATGATGAATCTATGCATGAACAGTCTATAAGGAGAAGAACTAAAATGCAGTTTGCTAAAAACACAAATTTAAAAAGTGTTTTTATACATTTTTTTTAAAGTGATCCATAGTTTTAGTCTGGCTTATTTATATTAGTAAAGTATATCAGATTTTTGGTGCATAACAGCAAAAGGCCACATCAACACGCTTTTATTCTTAGCTATTGGAGTAATAAGCAGACTGCTATTAGAAGAACTAAGGACCTGACTAGAAATGCAGGTGGACAGATACTCCAAAATACTGGAGAAAGCAAGATTATTTAAAACTTTGTACACCATCACATATACCTTCATATGTGAGAAGTAAGATTTTTACAATTACTTTTAAACCTATTTAGAACCCAGTGAAGTGATTTCCATTATATGCTTATACTCCTTAAGGCTAGTTGCCGTTTTTGCCCTTATTGTGAACTAACTGTAGAGTAGTAAGTAAATAGTTGAAACAGGGTAACTGATTTACTTTATAATTGTGAGTTTATTCTTTATTCTGCTTGAGACAAATTCATTTTTTAAGATCCGGTAGTTTGAGAAACTGACTTATGACAAAGCAGGCTTTAAAAAGCAGCATTTTTTAATAGTCAATTTAATTGATTTAATAAATTACACTATAAGGAATTAATTAAAACCAATTAGACAATTTTTTAATAATACTAAACTACATTTGCAGACAAAATGAATTCTCAAGAAAAAGGGACAAGCATTCAGGGACAAAACATGGGCAGTATAAGATGCAAAATATAATAGCAGCAGGAACTCTATTAGTATGGGCTTGTGGTATTAGAATTATTGAAACATGTCTATACTTCTATTAAAAGTCTTTGAGAGAAATATATCATTGTCCACACATTTGTCAGGAAAGATGGACTTGTAAGAAAAAAGGGGTTTATAGTATTATGTGTTGGAAATAATACTCAGGCTCAAAAGATCTCTATTGAAGAAAAAAACATGTCATAATTATTGTGGGTTAAGTTAATAAGAAGGAACTCCAGACGTTTGAATGTAGTTTACATGCTGCCTAATTCAGATACTTCATATAAAAGGATATTATTTAGCCATATAGAGCAAGGAAAAAAATATGGAACTATCAATGAGGATTCCATATTGAATTATGGAAGACCTAACTAAAATGATGAACAAGACAAATTACTGTTTCTTCATCCTGTTCCTCTTAGAACCAACAAGAATTAATGCCGGTCTAGGCCTTGTGTTTTCTCATAATAAAGGCTCCCTAGGAGGAACATGTTATTGAGCCTTAGATCAACAAAGATCACATGACTTATTTTGAAGTTATCTTTGAAAACATACAAATGTGGAGCAAACCAAAGACGTATTTGTGGAAACCAGATTTGTGGGCACAGAAAAACTCCTAAAATGCAAAAAGTATAAATGGGAACAATGCTAATTCAGATATTAGATTGTGTCATGCCGTGACATTGTGATCCAGGTCCAAAGTAAATATATCCAAGTAACTAAATAAAATAAGAAGAGTGAAAAAATTACTTGAATACTGTAGATTACTAAACGCATTCCTATAAAAAATTGAAACTAAAAGGATACAAGTGTCAGATGTGTTTTTTGAGCTAGATTTATTGAAGACTAATAAAACGTCCAGGACTGGTGAAGTTGTTTGTAATAGTCTTAATGAAATAAAGGATGTTATTATAAACATTTACTAATTGTATTCCAGCAATCACTTCAGAAAGGAGATACATCTGATGACTAGAAATTGAATTGTTTAAGAAAAGGACATAATTGATTAAAGTAACTATAAGCCATTAATCTTTACTTCTACAAAATATTATGTGAACTATAGTTAGAAATAAACTAGACAGTATGCATGAAAGTAATACACTACATAACATAAAGCATCAAAATAATCCTGTCAAATCAGTTTAAGTCTCTTATAAACAAGATAAAACATATGACATAATTTATCTGTATTTAGAAATCAGTTTTGATATTGTTCTGCTTCAAATATTAGTATTGCAACTCGAAGCCATTGATGTCAGGGATAGCTTACAAAACTGTATTGCATGTTGGTGTACTGAGAGGCTCAAGGAATTAAACTTCTTTAATCTTTAGCAGGGAAGACTACATACAGACCTAATCCTGATATTCAAAATAATTCAGCAGCATTGTTTCATAAATTGCATACTGAAGGACACAAGTGAAAATTAAGAAGAGTGGTTAAGAGAGAAGCCAGAGAGAACTTCTTGTTAAAGACTCACAGTAATTTGGAACAGATTACCAAATCATGTTGTCAAAGCAAAAACATTACAAATACCAAAATATGTTTAGATGAGAATGGTCACCACCCCGATTCCCCCATCCCCCACCCATTAATAGGACTTTATGTCTTCACTTAATACATCTAGAGATAACAGTAATTTGAGGGGGGGGGGGGGAACTCTTCTAAATTGGAGACCTGAATCCATAAA
The DNA here is from genome assembly GCA_026402145.1 of Polypterus bichir lapradei. Classification (NCBI taxonomy): domain Eukaryota; kingdom Metazoa; phylum Chordata; class Cladistia; order Polypteriformes; family Polypteridae; genus Polypterus; species Polypterus bichir. Next base: position 69,695,307 of record JANRMT010062806.1, read on the forward strand.
TACTGAATGCACAATTCACTAGATTGTAATTTAACCTAAAACATTATTCCCAAACAATTAAACCTTCTATTCCTAATCACAGATGTTACAAGCAACCTCTCTTTATACGTATTCTGAAGTAATTTGTTATAGCTGACACATTTTGATATAATATTATGTTATGTCATCTCATTAGCGACACCAGTATCTTTGTGTACTTGATAAGAACTGATACTTCTTGCAAGTAGGTTTTTTTTCCTTCTTCATACTGATTTTTATTAATTGATTTGAAGTGGTTGTAGAATTAATGCAGAATACATCGTCAAGAATATTTTTATGATAATTTGTCAATGATGTGTTCTGTTTTTTCAGACATTAATATCTGGAGCAATTGTAGAACAACTGGATTTTCTTCGCATTAATGAAACAGAGGAGTATGAAATATTTAAAATATTTTGTTGTATGTGTATTTTTCTTAAATAGTAAAACAATCTTTTTTTTTTTTTTTTTTTTTTTTTTTTTATAAAGACTTCCAGAATTTAAAAGTTTTGAAGAGCTAGAAATGCCCAAGCACTCCAAAGTCAAACGACAAACAAGCACACCCAATGCTTCTGACCTTGAGCAGCAGCCGGAAATTAATATCAATGACTGGAAGCAAGCATCCATACATGAGATACTTCAGAAGCTTAATGTAGTTATTTTTTTTCTCTTTGTTGTTGTAAAAGCAGTTTGAAAGCTTGGGAGTTACATTTTAGATGTTTATTGTGAAATGGTAGCAAGATGGATAGTTTTGCCATATCACAGTACTTAGACCTCATTTCATTTTTTATGTTATGTACATTTCCCAGTATTTTGTGTGAATTTCTGCCAGTGACACTGATTTAATTTTTCTCATATGCCATACAGTCTGGTTGACTAGTAATTTTAAATTCACAGTTAAGCGATTATAGTTGTGTGTTTGAATGTGCCTTGTGGTTGATTAGTATCTTAACCATGGTTGCTTCTACCTTGAGCCCTAAATTATTCTTCTGCTGGCAATGTGTTTATTCTTCAGAATTGTTAATTTTTTGATATGTTTGAATGTTTTTCAGGATTGTAACTGTCTTGCAAGTCAAGCACTTCTTGCTAGCATACTGTTGAAAAGAGAAGGTCCTCATTTCTTAACTAAAGAAGGTAATCATCTTTATAGTTAGTTAGACAGTATAATACTGTACATAATGCTTCTCATTGGAAAGCCCAGATTAATTATGCTCTGCAGCTATCTTTTTGTTTATGCTTTGATATTGTGTATCAATATGAATAAGTTTTCTCATTAAAATTGAATATTCTTATATCTGTTAGTAAGAATCAGCACAAAAAATCTTATTAGTCAAATATCAATAGAAACTCATCTGTTCTTGACTCACACCAGTTATTTAGTATATGTGTTAAAACTGCAAAGTCTAAATTGTATTCTTTCCGGAATGCACAAGCAAATAAGAAGTGAAAATTAATGTCAGCTTTTTTCCTGGCTATTTATGTGTATTACAGTTTAGGATAATGGGACATTTTGTGTTTCATTTATCTCTTAGTCATATTAGATGAAGAAACTAAACTTTCAGAAAAAAGAGCAAGAACAACAAGATTTACCAAATTAGTGTAAGAAAATAACTACATTTTCTAAATTACAGCAATCTGTAGAAGAGTCCATCATTTTACAATATAAATTAAAAATAAATACAGTGAATTTACAAGGTTTTGAAACTGCAATATACATAAATCTGCTTATATGTAAATGATTCAAAAATAATGCAAAAGAAAATAAAGTTGGTAAAGCAATACTTAAAAATATATGCATAATATTTTCATTTGTTCATTTTACAATTGCTTCTCCAAATCAGTTCATGCACCATCTCTGACTCTCTTTCTGCTCTAAAAGCTGGTTAATTGTTTCATAAAATGGAGAAGCTTATTTTTTGTCAGGAGGAGCAAGTTATATAGTGATATCAAGGAAAGAAAAGCAAATGCTCATCTATGAAAAGTTTTTTATATTTAAGACAAAATTATATTTTATCACCATTTAAACAATAGGAAAAAAGATCTAATTTTCAAATATAACATTGAGTAAATCAGAGTTTACACTAATATTAAATTGGCAGAAATTCAATTGCCTTGAGTGGAGAAAGTATAGCCTTTCTTTTAAAATTGCATCAAATGCCTATAAATTAGAATTGGGTACACCCAAACAAGTGTAAAAGATGAAAATATCATTACAGAGTATCTCGGAGGGCTCATATAAACATCAGAAACCAGCAGGGTGTTTCTGTCTTAGCAACTGAAGTGTGGTTTCCAAGCAATTTATAGTCAATCATCCAACTGTCTGAGATTGTCTGGAGAGAATATCAAATCCCTGCCCCTTTGTGTCAGCCTGGTCATTCCACCAAAATCAGCATTAAAGCTGATAGAAAGATGTGTCAGGAAGTTTCCAAGAATCACTTGCTAAAATCATGGAATTTATGGGCAAGTTTTGCCTCAATTTATATACAAAAATTGCCAACATAAAAGAGACTGTACAACTTGGCCATATTGTACATGTAAGATGAGAAAAAAGAACACCCTTTTCTCAAAAATGAATACAGTGTCACAAAAAGACTCTGGGAAACATCAAAAGGTTTGGGGCAGCTTGGCTGTAAAATTGGGTAATTTTGTTGAGCTGTGATTGGTTCAGTGTCCAAAACAGAACTGACTTGAAAGAGAAAATGTGGCGGCTTTAAACATAGACATAGAAGTACTAGACGCCTCATGACCGGGCAGCGTCGTGTGACAACGTTGCCGCCATATTGCGAGTGGCACTGCTATGGAGTGAAGTAATGAATAAGATGCCTCACACATGTTCTACTTGGGATTTTACAAACCGCTGTACGCTCCAAGCCAGATCCTGGGGGATTAAATTTCATAGGTAAGGCTGAACGATTGTTTTGGTTATATTTGGCCATTACGAATTCCTGTTTTATAATCTTAACTTTAGCTGCGCCGGGTTAAGCTAGCAAAGCTATGCATTTATGTGCTCAAGTTAGCCTCCAAAAAACGTTTTGGGTAAACGTATTTAGTCACCAACTATGTTGATTGTTGTTGGCTGTTAACATTTCTCAAACTTTGAAGGTTTCCCAAAGAAATCCACCTCAGGAAGCAGTGGGAGGTAGCCCTTAGACAGGATTTTGAGAAAGCTGTCCTGTGATGTGTGCCATGCTAGTTTGGTAACAGATCCTGTTCCGGCATTATATGATCAAAGCTATCTCTTGCTCACATTAAAAAACAAAGGAGGTTTGATGATTCCTTCTGAGGGTACAGTCAAGGTGGTCAAAGTAGCTGAGTGTGTTATCCGACAGTCGACATTAGGGTAAGCTGTCAGTGTATCTTTGATCAATCAGTTTGTTCGGGCTGAGATTGGTTCAAATGATGTGTTTTTTCTCATGGAGCACATTGAGGAAACACAGTTTTAAATTGACAACCATCATTTTATGCTCATGTCTTTAGTTCTGTCTGTCTTCCACAAACTAAGGCTGCACCATATTGCCAGACTGAATACTCTCAAATTACAGGACATGAGTGAGTGAGAGGGAGTGTAAGTCTGTAGGAGATCAGTGAGGTAGGGGGGAGCAGGACTGTGGAGAGCTTTAAATGTTGAGTGGTATTTTGTATTGTATTCAGTAGGGAACAGGGAGCCTGTGAAGTTGAGAGAGAGTAGGTGTAATATGTTCAGTGGATTTAGAAAAGGTTATTATCCTGGCAGCAGAATTCTGAAGAAGTTGTAAGCGATGGATACGTTTGTGTGGGATGCCAGATAGAATAGCATTACAATAATCTATACGTGAGGTGACTAGGGCATTAACCAATACTTCAGTACTGTGTTGCGTAAGAACAGAATGAAGTCTAGAAATGTTTCGGAGATTGAAGAAGGCAGTCCGAGAAACGTTACTTATATGGGAGGAATTATTTAATAATAATAATATTTATTATTATTATTTAATAATTTCCATTATTAGTTTATAAATGGATATAAATAAATTAATTTAAACGATTTGTCAAAATCTGTTGTATGTAAACGATACTGTAACGTTATTGTTTTTTCATCAGAAAACCCAGTTTCCACGTCTACCTGTATTAGTTTAAATGGCACTTTTGCCACTCGCAATGTGGCGGATGCGCTGACGTAGCGTGTCGACTGGGCAACACAGTGAATGCAGCGTCTATCTATATATGTCTATGGCTTTAAAGGCCAGTACAAGATGTGACATCATCGGGACCGAAAGTGACGTCGTCATTGGAGCCTTAATCTAGCAGGATTTCTCCTGGATGGTCTGCAGAGGATTGAGAAAGAGAGTTAGTGCAGCTCGTGACCGCCTGGTTTAATGAGGTACTACTATTATTCAGGCCCTCTAGCTGCCTCCCGTTCGCACATGTGTGACAACAGATAAATAAGTTATATTTGCCAGGTGAAGAACATGTGCTCTGGACTGGTGAAACAAAAGTTTAGCTGTTTGTTGTTAAAGGCAGATACCATGTTAAAAAACTAAAATCTCAACTGTAAAGCATGACTGAGGAAGCAGTGTGGTTTAGGGCTACTTTTCTGCAACAAGTCAACTTGCCGTCATAGAGTGAGCCATGAACTCTACATTGTACCAGAGAGTACTTGAGGAGAATGTGAAGCCATCTGCCTTGTTCTAAGGTCCAAATACAGTTCAACTTCAGTTTTTTGACAAAGATTCAAAAAAATTTGAAACCCTCAAGCATACCCAATAAAGCAGGGGTGACAAACTAAGATCCTGGAGGACTAAAGTGGTAGCAGGTTTTTTACTTGACTTATCTTCCCTTCATGTTGTTTGCCTTGTTTTTTTAACGCTCAATCCTCTGAATTGCTTCAAAAATGATATATGAACCAACAGATAACCCAGCTAAGTTGAGTCCTCAAGTTCCACAAACTTCAATCAATTTAATTCCATCCAGGTTCTTAATTAGAAGGTTATTCTTGTTGGTAATTAAAACCATTATTTAATTCCATGGCTTCTTGGTACTAACATTCTGCCATTCCAAACATTTCCAAAACTGCTGATTTTCTTTTTTCAGAGGTCAGTCAAAATGTTTTTCTGACCTGAGCAGATCAATATTATTGAGATATTCACCTTTCTTTATTTTCAAATATTGCATCTTAGACTGGTAAGCTGGCCATGTGTTGGCTCAATTTGTATATCATTATTAAAAAAATAAGGAGTCTTGAGTTTTAAATAACAAGTCAGAAATTGTCACTGATTAAAAAAGTGACAGGAAGGAAAACCTGCACCCACTGTAGCAATCCATGATGGGAGTTGGACACCACTAAAGGATGGGTCAAAAATAAGAAATGGTAGGTCATGAAATGGGTAGGTCAAATCCTATACTAACAGAAATTCTGTGGTAACACTTGAAACAGGCAGTTCATGCAAGAAAGGCCTCAAATAGCATGTAGTTGAAGTAGCTGTATAAAGAAGAGTGGCAAAATTTCTCCAAGTCAATATAGGAAACACCTACACAGAGTTATTTTTACTGAAAGGAGCAACACCAGCCATTAAACCTAGGGCTGTACTTATTTTTCCACAGCTGAGAAGTGAATTTCTTGACTTTTTATTTGAATAAATGATAGCAAAGAATACTTTTCAGTGTTATTTGTTAAATAAGATCACCTTTATCTGACTGTACTAAAATAAAGACCAAATATCAATATGAACAAATATGTTGATGAGCATACATCTTTTCATGGTTTGTCTTTATTTTTTAACAGCACTGTCCAAAATATATGTCAGATGTGTGTATTTACCTGGGGTCTTCCAAAATCATAGAGAATTGTTACTTTTGGAGCACCTATTATGTAGACATCTCTATTGAAGAACTTATTCAGTGTCTCTCTCTCTCACACTCACTCACTCACTCACTCACTCACTCACTCACTCACTCACACACACACACACACACACACACACACACACACACACACACTCCATCTTCTCTGAGACTGACCCTGGATCCCTAGCATTATGAACTAAAATAAGCAGGTTCAGTTTTCTGCAAATGAATAAGGGGGATGTGCCAAGATGTAGTGACTACAAAGGGATAAAATTGATGAGCCACAGCCTGAAGTTATGAGAAAGAGTAGTGGAAGCTAGGTTAAGAAAGGAGGAGATAATTAGTGAACAGTAGTATGGTTTCATGCTGGGAAAGAGCACTACAGTTCTGATATTTGCTCTGAGAGTGTTGATAGAGAAGAAGGCGAAAAGGAGCTGCATTGTGTGCTTGTGGGCTTAGAAAAGGCATATGACAGTGTGCCTATAGAGGAGTTGTGGTACTGTATGAGGAAGTTGGGAATGGCAGAGAAGTATTCAAGAGTGGTACAGGCAGTGGTGAGGTCTGCGGTAGGAGTTACAGATGCATTCACGGTAGAGGTGGAATTATATCAGGGATCGGCTCTGAACCCTTTCTTATTTGCAATGATGATAGACAGGTTAACAGATGAGATTTGACAGGAGTCCCCATGAACTATGATGTTTGTGTATGACATTCTGATCTGTAGTGAGAGTAGGGAGCAGGTTAAGGCCCTGAAGAGGTGGAGTATGCTCTAAATAATGAATGAAGGTCAATAGGAACAAGACAGAATACATGTGTGTGAATTAGAGGGAGGTCAGTGGAATGGTGAGGATATAGGGAGTATAGTTGGCGAAGGTGGGTGAGTTTAAATACTTGATGTCAACGGTACAGAGTAACAGGGAGCATGGAAGGGAGGTGAAAAAGAGTGCAGGAAGAGTGGCGAACAGTGTCAGAAGTGATTTGTGACAGATGGGTCAGATGGGTACCAGCAAGAGTGAAAGGAAGGTCTATGGCAGGAGATGGTGGCACTGACCAAATAACGGAAGACAAAGCTTAAGATGGCAGAGTTAAAGATGTTAAAATTTGCTTTGGTTGTTATAAGGGTGGACAGAATTAGGAATGAGCACATTAGAGGGTCAGCTCAGATTCGATGGTTGGGAGACAAAACCAGAGAGGCTTTCGTTATAGATAGGTGAGTTTGCATTGGTTTGGACATTTGCAGAGGAAAGATGCTAGGTATATTGGCAGAAGGATGTTAAGGATGGAGTGGACAGGTAAGAGGAAAAAAGGAAGGCCTAAGAGAATTTTTTTGGATGTGGTGAGAGAGGACTTGAAGGTAGTGGGTGTAACAGAGCAAGATGCAGAGGACAGGATGGTATTTTATATCAGTTGAAAAAGTTTGGAAGCAAATAGAAATTTGGATTTTTAGTGTCGTGGTCTGTGTTATTGAAATTCTCTCTGAGTCCAAAGAGCAATCTGATAATAGTAAGCAGTTTCTCTCCACCTTTTTGTAACTCTCTTCAACTGGTCATTCTTTTTTCATTGTGAAAGAAAGCATGTGGTGCGCAGCTGCAATATTTTCATATAAATGACAGAGGTCAAATACACTATACTTCTGCTTTATTGTAACAATATCAACTTCTGCTATAAAATAATCAGAATTAAACATGCCATATTGCTTTGTATCCCTGGGAATCTATGCATTTAACCTTTACACAGATCGATAAAGTGATATAAAATATGTGCTCTGTTTATCTTGTGATTTAAGAGAATACTTTCATGCAGTTATTATAATGTTTCAAGGCTAATATGCTAAAGCTGTCAATAATAAACATAGAGAGGAGAGGTTAGGAGCATGCGCATAGATATTAGTATGTGATAACTGATCTCATGTTTTCATGAAGAATGTAAAGAAATGTATGATAGAAGTCAACAGTGACTGATACTGTACAGTGGAAAACGCTGTGAAAAATATGTATGGATAAAGAAAAAACGGTGGAAAATGCACTTTTTTGTAATGTTAAATATGTATTTCGGAAATAATCTGCAAATATTATAAAGAAGAAACTAAACCTCTTGTTATTGACGTTATGAATTGTACTGCAATTTACATGGGTTAAGCAACAAAAAAAAACATTTTTGGATGTAGTATGCCTTTAACTGATTTTGTGGTCTGCTTCCTAACTCATTTATCGCGTGTGTTATTGTTCTTCAGTATGGAATGCATTATTTATCAGATGACTAAGAATAATACATAACTATAGGTACATGTAGTTATGCTTAAATGCAGAACTATAACTTAATAGAGAAAAATCTTTTAATATTTGTTGTCTTGTAAACATATTATATACTGTTAAAATTTATTTCTTTAATTTAAGGCACTGTTTTGGATCTCCTTGAGAGAATTTATAGAAGAGCAGGAACAAGAAAACTTTGGTTAGTTTTTTTTTCATATTTTACTCCTTGTATCTTTAATATTACGTTACTAGTGACAACAACCTTTTTGACTATTTTCTTAGTTAGATTACATGTTAGTTTACTTTCTGGCACATGACATAGTAATTTTCAATATAAACTTTTATTTGTTATTGTATAATTGTGAATTATAAATATAAAGGAAAATTATTTTGACTTGAAAGTGAATTAAATAGATTTTTTCTGTTCTGTATCTCTTTATAGCTTTAGTTCTAACCTTTAATTTATAATGAAGGAAGTTCAGTAAATAGAAGTGCTAACATTACAAGCATTTAAAGAGTTAAAACTGAGACCTATAGAGATGTGTGTGCTTGTTTGTAAATATGATTTCAAAAACTATTATCATGGCACACCATTTAAAACAAATGCCAACTGCTACTAATATAAAATATCACATATAGAAAGCTAACTAGTTTGTATTCCAGTCTTTGCCAACCTTTATATGTATCAGAGTTCTGCATTTTGATTAAGCTTTTTCATGATTTTATGCTAACATAATGTAACCTTAACTTCCCATTTATTGTATTATTAATCTTTTATTTAGAAATAGGTGACAGTGGCATAAACCTTTCCTCTCTCTCTTCCTTTTGTTTTTATGTGTAAACCTTCTTTATAATTACCAACTGACCCTAGGCTGACTGTACGATATGCTGCTGCATTTACAAAGAGACTTGCCTCCTCTATAGCCCCACATATTACCACTTTGGTGGTTCATGGCAAGCAGGTAATGGACTGTTACCTTAAAACAGAGCCGCATGTGAGTGTTCTTTACTGCATTGCAGCACAAATAAGCCCTGCTACCTACTTGTTGTGCTTCTTTGGCAGCTTTTACTAATCAGTTCCCCTGTCCATAATTCTGCTGTAACTTCCACATACATTTAGCATAGGTCGCTTTCAAGGATCATTAAAAGTAAGTAATTTCTTGAATTATTACTGACATACCTATACTATTCATTTTGGTGTCCTCCAGCCTTGCTTTTTATATTACGTGAGTTGTCTTAAAATGGTAGTAGTCTCCGTTAGGTTAATGCTTTATACTTACTATACCTTTCATGTTTTAATTCATACGTGGTTTTTAATATAAGGTAATACTAATACAATAATAAACACTTGTTCTTGAGTACAATACAATTGCCACATTTCAACCTCTGATTTTTGCTATTTTTATGTAGGCATTCATCAATTAACTTTGACACATAATTTACAGCCACTCTCCCATATAATGTAATCATGAATTAGCAAATATTAAAATATCATGCAGCTGAAGTTATTGTTAAAAATTAATTGTCTGAGTCTGGGAGCAAATTGCACATGCAAGGTCTGAACTTATAGAAGTCATTATGTGTAATTCCTTGCAGCAGCTGAAAATGCAATGGGAGTCTTAATGTTTTGCAGCACAGAAATTCATGAATTTTAATGAGGACATAATGAAATTTAGTTTTCTTTATTTAATATTTTTTAAATCCTTATTTTTGATTCTGAAAACTTACAGACATTATATTACACTTTTTAAATGAAATGTTTTAACCATAATGTAGTAAATTATATTCATGAAAAATGTATAAAGTTAAACTAATGGCCATGGTTGTTTTCACTGGCTACATTTTTCTGTCCATGAAGTTAAAATATATATGTTCACTGCATATTTAAATGTTACGTTTTTAAAACACATAATTGTAAAATCGGTTCAAGAACCTGTTTTGCAAAAACTGAATATGTAGTTGACCATGTTGATTAAGGAATTTTGTAATGCTTCAGTTTATTTTGGGATTATCTTGTTTTTGCTTTCTTTTGTTTTGCTTTATCCACCAGGTCTGTCGTACGACTAGCAGCCAGTCTGTTAGGTAAAGTAGTGGACAGCCTTGCACCTTCTATTACTAATGTTTTAGTACAGGGCAAGCAGGTAAGTTTGATTTATAGTTTCAGTGTTTCCATATAACACTGCATGCTTTGGACTTGCTGATTCCCCTATAAATAACAGTTTGCATTTGCTATATGGAGCTAATTGATATTTATTGTTTAAATATATTTATTCAAAAAAAATATTGATTGGATGTAGCGTATCAGGAAATGGATGAATAATTAAATATGCTATGATGCCAAGGTGGTGTAACATTTACTTTTATTTTTTTGGCAAAAGCCTTTATCCAAAGCGACTTACAACATTTGATGTAAAATTGGTTACATTTCTTTTTTTTTCTTTTTCTAATTGGAGCACAGAAGAGTGAAGTGAGTTGTTCAGGGTCACACACTGTCTCTGGCTGGATTTAAACGTACATTCTCAGGGTTTGAATTCCAAAGCCTTAATCACTGCACTACACTACCTAACATTATAAATGTGTGTTAATTTCTCTCATTATACTCTATTGGTATTATAGTAGCTCATTGGACAATTATCAAAACAAGGTTCACAAATCAAACACAGTTTCACCGTAACACTATATAAACGTGTACATAGTACAAGTTAAACATAGTGTACCAAATAACCTTAAATGTGAGTGACATTTTCTATTATTGGTGTCGTTACAGTGCTTTTCACAGTAAGTTGAATAGACTACAATTTGTATATAAATGGAAAGCAGTTTCTTCAGTCTAAACGTGAACACAGACACAGAATTAGTCTCACAAGTAGACCTAACAAGACTGTTTCAGAGGTGCACAGAAATTATTGTGAGTTTGAGGATAGCTACACAGTAGGGTCTTGGGACAATAACAAAATCTAACATCAAAGGATCTCAGAGGCATTCTCAAGTGTTAAAAGTATAAGGATTTATAATTCACAAACATATATATATATATATATATATATATATATATATATATATATATATATATATATATAATATGAAATTATACTAGTCAGAATGCCACTGTGGATGAGTTAGCTGAATTCTATCAGTTATTTAGGTAGAGTCAGGACTCTGGTAGTATAATTCTAAAACAGCTATAAACTGGTAGTAGTTTGCACAAGAAGAACAGTTAAAAGAAAATTGAAGTAGTTTAATCAAAAAGTGATAAAAGCAAATAACCGTCATTAGAACTGGTGATGCTGAGCCATAGTAATTTCTTTTTCTTTTTTCACTTGTGATAGCACCAGCTTTAACCACAGTTAAGCTTTATACATCAGATACTAAATATGCTGTTTGTTTGTTCTGAAACTAGAACTCTGCTTTTAAATACATCTTTTGCAATGCTGCCAAACATTAGCATTTCTTAAATACTGCATGTGCTTATTTCTTTATTCTTTTCAGAGTTATTTGAATTTGCTTAATGAGACCTAGCATTCCAGTAAACTTGTCTCAAAGTTACAGGTTCAGTTAATGTAAATAATAGGTTAATAAAAAAAACTAACTGCTTCTTCCTTTTTTTGCATACTCGGGAAGCATTAGTTTAGTCCATCTTGAAGCAAATGCCTTAAATACATTTGAATATTTAAAGTGAGGAGTGTTCCTACATATTTTTTTATAAAGCTTTATTGCATTTTTCACAGACCTTCCATTATGAAAAAATGTTCAGGTTTAGAGATCAATTCCTTCCTTTATTAGCAATACCATCTGCCTGGTGATAGCTATCCTCCTTATAGATTAAAGTAAATTCTTACTTGAATATGTCTACCACTTACAGGTGGTGCTTTTCACAGGTTGTTTTTTTTTTTTTTTTTTTTTTTTGTACTTTAAAACAAATACCAATGGTGAAGGTAACGCATAATGGCGGTTACAAAACCTTACCTACTATGTTTGAAGCAGAATACACTAATAAGGAAATCTAACAGATGGATTGTAAGAATGTAAAGGGGGCAATGTGGCAAGCCAAATTAACATTTCAGATGTCTCAAAATGAATTTCTGATATCTTAAAATAACTTCCTGCACATTTCTCAAATACATTTTCAGATATCTCAAAATAACTTCCTGTGCATTTCAAGATATCTCAAATCAACAGTCCTGGAAATGTCCAGTATGGCAGAATGGTCCCACCAACCAGCCACAGAATTAAATAACGTGTTTCAGTATCATTAAAATTTGGCATACAGTGCATCCAGAAAGTATTCACAGCGCATCACTTTTTCCACATTTTGTTATGTTACAGCCTTATTCCAAAATGGATTAAATTCATTTTTTTCCTCAGAATTCTACACACAACACCCCATAATGACAACATGAAAAAAGTTTAGTTGAGGTTTTTGCAAATTTATTAAAAATAAAAAAACTGAGAAATCACATGTATTCACAGCCTTTGCTCAATACTTTGTTGATGCACCTTTGGCAGCAATTACAGCCTAAAGTCTTTTTCAATATGATGCCACAAGTTTGGCACACCTATCCTTGGCCAGTTTCGCCCATTCCTCTTTGCAGCACCTCTCAAGCTCCATCAGGTTGGATGGGAAGTGTCGGTGCACAGCCATTTTAAGATATCTCCAGAGATCTCTCCATTCATAATGGCTAGCATAGTACAAAACCCTACTACATCTAATTAAGAAATTGAATGCAGCAAAAATAATGAACCTCAAATAAAGTTTGAGAATGCTCAGACGGTTGGTGACTTAGTTGTGTCTCATTACTGTATGGATGCTAGTTAAGAAAAAACAATTTAAGGATTCTGTACTTTAAAAACAAGTAAATTAAAAACAGTATCAAGAATGAAAACCTGCAGCCACAGTGGCCCTCCAGTTGCAGCGTTTGACACTCCTAGCAATTCCCAGACAGTTAGCTGAGAAATACAATGGTGGTATTTAAACCTCTTGTGTACGACATATAATCTGGCTGCTCTTGTTTTAGAAGAACAGCACATCCACTACAAGGTCCTTCCTATTGCTGAGCGTACAAAGTAATCCCAGCAATCAACAGGCTTGATTCCTGCATCAACACCACAGTGTTATAAATATTGACTGTAAGCTTTGCTGTGTTGGAAAGAAATAAGTTTCTCTAGTTTTTTCCCATCCCTGTTCTAAGTTTGAAGAAAACTTTGAGACTGTAAGCATAAAGGGATTTTATTTAAATTATCAGTTATTCACCAGATAACCTTTCACATCTATCAGGCCTCACAGTGATGCACGTTAAAAATATGGCCATTACTTTTACCATGTTTTCCAAAGTGTATGTTCTTGAACAGTGGTAAGAGTAATTTTCTGTCCTTATAGCATGAGCATTCATTCTCAGCGAGCATTAATTACATATATCCTACACGTGCAGTGCCAGTCTCCTTTTTCCTTCCAGGAGCTACAAGCTCTGCATTTTCTCCATTTACATCTCTCTATCTCTTTCTCCCTCTCTCTTTAAGCTCATTATTGTCAGACTATTGCGGCAACTCTTTACCAATGTTTTATGGTTCATGTAAGTGTCACTTTTCCCATTGTTCATATCACGGGTGTAAAGAACAGATAGTTTAAGTGCTGTTGTGGGTGCGGGGGAGAATGCCACACCCAAGAATGAAAGGCAGTTTTGTAGTTTTAGTAATAAGAGCATCAGAACTTCTTTAAACAGTGGTAGAATAAAAATATAATATATCTTTGTGAAAATGGTTGGATAAGCAACTATTTTATATGCACATTATCTCGGAATTTGAATGAATGCAATAAACAGATGAAACCTGCTATGTTTTGGCAAGTTTTAAGCCTTTTGTTTAATATTTCAAGCAGTACCATTTTGGCTGCAACAGTAAGATGCAAGTGAAGCACTATTTTAGAAATAAAATTACTAAACTTCATTTTCCTGTAAAAGCAGGTATTTTATGGCAATTAAATGCATTTATGACTATGAAACAGCTTTTCTTATAAACTCTAATTTATATATAGTATCTTCAAGTATCTTATATTCTGTAAATGGAAAATTAACTGATACAGTATGTTGTGCATGTATGAATGTTAAGAGAATCCCATCTAGTAGATATTTCATATTGTAAATCAAAGCAACAAATATTAAAGTGTTTTAAATTGACAACATTTAGATTTAAACATAAAAAGAGAACACGTTTGTGTTGAAGAAGGAAAGTGCAGGCCAAATTTAAACTTTTTCTACATTAAACCATTCATCCATTTCCTGAAGCTCTTTAATCCAATTCAGTGTACACAACAATATTTTAAAGTCAAATAAAATGACATTTATAAATCCCAGACCGCTATTTATAACTATCAGTCTCTCAAGTAATTCATAAATGCAGCAGTTTTTGTGATTTCTAGTTCATTGATCCAAATTTATCCAGTCATACTGGGTTTTATGTAGTTGTCTTGTACAGTACAGAAACTCAAAATCTTTATACTTTGTCCAGTGCAGTATTAATGTTTCAAATGTGGTATGCACACCATTTGTCTGAAGCTCAGATGCAAATGAAAGTCTTAGTCTATGTCAGATCTAAGTAGTCACCTGGCTTCAGCAATTCTGAGTATGTTGCAACCATATTTGTTCGTTCAGTGATTTTAGTTTCCCCCTTGTGATAAATAAAGTGATGTCTGTCTATATATTAAATAATAGTCTAGTTTTTAGATTGAGCAATTAAAGTATGTACATATAGCAAAGTTATAAAATATGTATTTTTAAAGGCGGGTTAATTAATCTCAGTAAACATAATATGGCCATTGGAGAAGGATAACCTATATTTTTAGCAAAGTAAATAAATAAACAAATATATGTTAGAAAGAAGTATAAAAATGAAGGTCATATATAATATTCACTCATTTTCCAAACCAACTATTTCCAGTACACTGGGGACTATGCATATATTATGTGAAACACATGATCTAACTCTAAATCTATTGAGATCTATGTTGAAATAAAACTTCAATAGTCTGAATTTCAGAACTTTTCAAAATCCATTATTTATGGTAAAAAACTCATTATCCCAGTTAATGATACTATTACTTTCTGTATCGTCTAATGCAGGGGTGTCAAACTCTAGTCCTGGAGGGCCACAGTGGCTGCAGGTTTTCATTCTTACCATCTTCTTAATTAGTGACCAGTTTTTGATGCTAATTAACTTCTTTAGCCTTAGCTTTAATTAGCTTGACTCAGGCCATTAGTTGGCAGCCGGGCAGTAATGAAACATAAAACAAGCAGGACATGACTAGCTCACCTGTACCCATCAAACAAAATCTGAAAATAAAGATGAAGGTCTCAGTTAAGTTGATCCCTCAGGTTACCAAAACATTTGAGGAGTTCTTAGAAAAAAACTGAATATCAACCGTTTTGGAAATATCTGCTGTGGCAAAAAAGAGGGCAGCAACAAGCCATGGAATTGAATAACAGGTTTAATTAACAGCAAGAATCAGCGTCTCATTAAGGAACTGGTTGGAGTTTGAAGCCCCAATTTAGCTGGTCATCTGTTGTCTCGTTCAAGTCTCATTTCTGTTTGGCTGTCATTTAATGAAGAAAAGAATCAATTCAGAAGACTTAATCCTTAAAAACAGGATTAAAATAGAGGGAAAATAAGTTAATTAGCAGTGAAAACTGGACACTGATTAGGAAAAGGGTTAGGAAGAAAACCTGCAGCCACTGCGGCCCTCCAGGTCTGGAGTTTGACACCCGTGCTCTAATGGGTTAGAGGAGATCTTGTTTTTCTAAGTGGCAATTTCTTTTATGAACTAAACAATTTTTGTTTTTAAAAATAGGTTACCCTTGGTGCTTTTGGTCATAAGGAGGAGGTAATTTCTAATCCTTTGTCTCCTGGAGTCATTAAGGACATAGTTTACAGCACGTGCTGCCCGTATGATGAGCGAGAAGCTGTCCTTCAACAAGAGCTTGTAATTCATATTGGCTGGATAATCTCCAACACTCCAGAACTCTTTAGCGGCATGCTAAAGATTCGTATTGGGTACGGTCTTGATTCTGAATGTACTATTTTATTTGTTTTATCATTATTAGAATTTTGATGAGGTTAAGATTTCCAAAATCTGTTTTTTCCACACCTCAGTGTAAAAACTTATACTTTGAGATATGTGTATTTATACAGTTTTTATCTGAACAGTGTTTAATTAAAAAGAGTAATGAAATGTCTTATATTTTTGAACCCTTGCATTTGTTTTGTTCATGGAGTTGTTTTAGTGGATAAATAGGGTGGTCCATAGGTCAACGCAGAGTTGATGTTTGTAGAATCATATCTCCACACAAGTCTTTATTTGTCCATTAGGCATTGCTTACTTACCTGTGAAATTTCAGGCCTGATTGTAAAACATTTAGAGGCTTCTCCATTCTGAAGATTTTATTTGTATAATTATTACATATGTACTCTTATGTGGAGTTCTTAACTGGCCAAGTGATTAGTAAACAATAAAAGAAAAAAATTAAACAGAGAGCATTCTAGTACTAAGGTAGAGTTTCCAGAATATTTTAGTATTGAATTGAAGTTTCCAGAGCTGTTAGTATTAAGTAGGAGTTTCTGTTTGATTTTAGAAGTCTCTGGTATTGACTGTTGCCAATATAAAGTGTCAAAAACTTCACAACTTGTAGATAAGTCATTACACGTTACAGTAGTAGCAGTTAACAGTGTTTTTTAATATAGAAGTTATCAACTAGTCAGATCTACTTTTATGATAGGACCTGGAGAATTGTTTTCTTGGAAAGACAATCACATGGACTTTGCTGCTACTAGTCCATGCATTTATGCATTCAAAATATTCCTTTTTAAGGCTCATTTCAGGATGATTGCATGTGAATCAAAGATTATCACAGATTTTTCTCTTGTTTGTGAGTCAGACAGTGGAGTGAAACAACATTCAGGCTGCTCTCAATGACATTGAATTTTTATAAATTCTTACACCTTATCCAAACCAGAGTGTTGCTGGTAATGCGTATGCAGCATTTTTAAGGCACCTCTAGTTTTTGTCTGAACCCTTGACAGTCTTAGCCCTTTTTAAAAAGACAAAGGAAAGTAATCTAAAAAAATACCGATTTAACTGATAATTGATTTACTTCTTAGCCTTTGCATTTACAGATTTCCTAATTGGAAACTGATACCCATTATAGGATATTCTAATAACATTCTTAGCAAATATCATAGTTTAAAACCTGAAAGAATTATGTACATTTTTTTAAGAATATCACTGTCTTAATGAAGAATTTGCCGAGTAGTATGGTTCAGTTAATTACTAAACATTTCTTTCCTTAAAAATACTTTTGAACATGTACAGAACTGTACAGTCTACCTTCTAATACATATATGAAGGTGGATTCCTCTTGGTACTTGTTTTCAATTTCTGACATGTTTATATGTACAGTATATGTAGAGAACAGAGCAACATTACAGCGTGGGAATTGTTATCCAGTAAAAGTAGACCATCATCTGTTTACTTTTACAAGACACTGCATACTGCTAAAGGTGTCCTTCAACAAAATGTTTCACTGATAATTCAATAACAGTTAAAACAAATCATTATCCATCAGCAAAATTAGTATTTCTTCAAACACAAATCACAAAATAAAAATGAAAAATATTTTTAAGATTACTACTTTGCATTTTAAATTTGCCAAAGATATGTTATTTTGGTATTCTTACGACTGATGAAAACCATTCTTTAGTGGCCTTTGGTGTCCAGGATTGTTTTCCCATAACTGCTTTTGTGTGATACTGTTACAGATGGATCATCCATGCAATGAAACATGAACTAAAAATTAGAGCGGGAGAAATGCCAGCCAAAGACCTGTACCAGCTGTCACCCAGTGAAGTAAAGCAGCTTCTCCTAGATGTTCTACAGCCACAGCAGGCAGGAAGGTATTTCCAAACAGCTGTTTCAAACATTACAATAAATGAAGAACTTGTGTTGGGGGTTGGGGGGAATTAAGGTGTCTGTGTAATCTGCATCTTGCCAAGGCAAAGTAATATTTGTGATGTTGCATTTATTTAAATCGCCTAACTGATGCAGAGTATGGTCATCATATGAATTTTTTTTGAATTTCCCCCAAGGTTTATCTTTCATGTTCTATTATAATAATTATTCTGGTTATGTTTAATCATCTGTAAAGTAACATAGACTTTTGTTCTATAGGTTTTCTGTGTTAATTTGTAATGGCTGTTTTTAGGGAAACAAAAATATAGATATATAAAAATATATTTTTTTTAGGTCCTGGTTAAATAAACGCCAAATAGATGGATCTCTCAACCGAACTCCCTTAGGTTTTTATGACAGAATTTGGCAAATTTTAGAGAGGACTCCAGATGGCATCATGGTAGCTGGCACTCATCTCCCACAGGTGACATGTTGAGCTGTTAAAGCTGTTATTTATTGTTTGTTGGTTATGAACCATACTGTATTTAGTACTTTTAAGTATAGATTTATAAAAATTTTAAATATGAAATATTTCTTGGCAAATTTCTTTAGGATTTGTATCACCACTAATTTGAATGTGCACTTTTGCAAAAAAATAATAATAATAATGATTATGCAGTCACTGGTTAATTCAGCTACAGTAGTAGTAGTAGGAGGAGGAGAAGGAGGAGTAGTATGCAGTAATGAGCATTTATTTTTTCGGTCTAGAGGTAAGCTATATTTTTATAATTTAGTGTTGTTTTCTTCTTTTTGTATCATGTAAATGTTTTATTGTGTCATACATTGCCATAGCTTTGTAAGAATATTTTATTGTGATTTTCTGCTTACAGCAGAACTCCAATAACAGTTGAGCTTCACACACAATAGCCACCAGTCTTATCTGTTTTTTCTTACTGTGACTTTTGCAATCTATTTCTAGCCTAATTCCAGGTTCCAGTGCCAGATTTCTCTGTTTAGTGTCACTTTTGAAGAGTTACAGTTCCCTTCTTTTAAAAGCTGCCTATCTGTAAGATTGTGCCTTTCTCTTTGGCGTGACACAGTGGGAAAGTGGGACTTTCTATAAGCTATAGCACTTTAAGACAAACACTCCTTATTATTTTCTAGACAGCAATTCTTCTCACTAAGGTGACATTCTAAAGATATAATAAAAGGTAAACTTGCCCAACCAGATGTCTTAAACAGCCAGTCGTTTTTCAGTACAAACAAGGCATACATTTCTCTAAAATTCACCAACCAGAGCAGGGCTTTCATTTTTTTTCCTAGCAGTAACCAAGAATTTCCAGATCTTGCTGTACCTAATTTTTGTATTTCAGGGTTTCTGGGTTCAGATTTTGTGTTTTTTGTTTATGAGTAGTCCTGTAGTTTTTATGTTGCTATACTGTATGCCTGCGCTCTCCAAAGGTAAACATCAAAAGGAAGTGAAAAGGCTTACCTTTAAAACTATACATTTACAGCTCTTCTGCATTTGTAGACTCAAAGCAATAGCAAAACATTACAGTATACTCCATTGCCCCAATACTCATGCTAACTTGAGATTGGGAAATGAAACTAATAAAATTTTACTGATCTTAAATCAGGGGTTCCTGAGTTCAAACTTAGAGGTCCCCAGTGGCTGCAGGGTTTTATTCCAGGCCATCCCAAATTCTGAATCAGTAGTTTATCCTTGGCAATAAAGGTGGTTCTTTTGTGATTTCTTGGTTTTGTTACTGTTTTCATTTTCTCACTAAAGGTTGTTTTAGTATTGTAAAATTTTAATATTCAAGCATATCATCCAGTATTCTGTTTTTTTTTTTTTTTTTCTTTTTCCTTTCTTTCCAAATATTTTATGAAAAAAGGTACCATACTTAATGGCAAACACACACAATTGTAAAGGGGACCATGTTATAACGTTCCTTTGTCATTTGCATCTCATTCTTAATTAGCAGCAATTAAAAACAGACAGTGTATCTGTTTAGGAATTAAAGAACCAAGTAAAGTTTGGGACACAGGCCGTAAGGATGAAAAAGTGTTGCCTAGGTAGAAATAGGTTAGGTTATCCCATTATGTTAGGCTGGCAACAGAGTAGCTTTTGGGGCTGCTTGAACCTCATCTAAGTCTACATCCATACTGCTACTGTTTTATTTAAAAACTATATTTTTAAACTAATATGATCTCTGTCCACATTTACATTTTCACATTGTTTAGAAAAGCATCTGCACTCACACTAAAATAACCAAACGCACACATAACATAGCAATACACCACCAACTACGGAACTTATAATAAAACTGTAGAGACCAGTAAATTATCTGTCTTTTGCACATGTATGCAGAATTCAGACTATACTAAAAGCATACAGACATGCAATACAACAATCAATATTGAAGGCAAATCTGCCAGGTCTGCTATTTTGAATTATGGTTTTCTTCTATGAAATATAACCGGTCAGTGAATGAAATGTTGGCGTGAACAGGAGAACTCTTGGAATTGTCAGATGAAAAGCACAAAACAGTCAACACAATTAAAGTCTGCAGTTTCTAAACCTGCTTTCACCCATCTTCACTATAGCACGAATGCGTTGTTTTCAGAACGATATGGCCAAGATTGTGTGGAAGAAAGACAAAAACAGGGACTAATATCTGCATTTTCTTAATGAAAATGTATTAGTGTGGATGTAGCGTAATACAGTCATATGAAAAGATTTATGAATCCCTCTCAGCCTGCATAATAATTTACTTTCAACAAAAAAGATAACAGTTGTATGTCTTTTATTCCCTAGGAACATCTGAGTACTGGGGTGTTTTCCGAACAAAGATTTTTAGTGAAGCAGTATTTAGTTGTATGAAATTAAATCAAATGTAAAAAATTGGCTGTGCACAAATATGGGTCCCCTTGTCATTTTGCTGATTTGAATGCATGTAACTGCTCAATACTGATTACTTGCAACACTAAATTGTATCATGGTTTAGGGGAAGGCTACAAAAAGCTATCTCAGAGGTTTAAACTGTCAGTTTCAACTGTAAGGAATGTAATCAGGAAATGGAAAGCCACAGGCACAGTTGCTGTTAAACCCAGCAGGTCTGGCAGGCCAAGAAAAATACAGGAGCGGCATATGTGCAGGATTGTGAGAATGGTTACAGACAACCCACAGATCACCTCAAAAGACCTGCAAGAACATCTTGCTGCAGATGGTGTATTTGTACATCTTTCTACAATTCAGCGGAATTTGCATAAAGAACATCTGTATGGCAGTGTGATGAGAAAGAAGCCCTTTCTGCACTCATGCCACAAACAGAGTCGCTTGTTGTATGCAAATGCTCATTTAGACAAGCCAGATTCATTTTGGAACAAAGTGCTTTGGACTGATGAAACAAAAATTGAGCTATTTGGTCATAACAAAAAGCACTTTGCATGGTGGAAGAAGAACACCGCATTCCAAGAAAAACACCTGCTACCTACTGTCAAACTTGGTAGAGGTTCCATCATGCTGTGTGGCTAGTTCAGGGACTGGGGCCCTTGTTAAATTCGAGGGTCGGATGAATTCAACCCAGTGTCAACAAATTCTTCAGGATAATGTTCAAGCATCAGTAACAAAGTGGAAGTTACGCAGGGGTTGGATATTCCAACAAGACAATGACCCAAAACACAGTTCAAAATCTACAAAGGCATTCATGCAGAGGGAGAAGTACAATGTTCTGGAATGGCCGTAACAGTCCCCTGACTTGAATATCTTCGAAAATCTGTGGGATGATTTGAAGCAGGCTGTCCATGTTCGGCAGCCATCAAATTTAACTGAACTGGAGAGATTTTGTATGGTAGAATGGTCAAAAATAATTCCATCCAGAATCCAGACACTCATCAAAGGCTATAGGAGGCGTCTAGAGGCTGTTATATTTGCAAAAGGAGGCTCAACTAAGTATTGATATAATATCTCTGCTGGGGTGCCCAAATTTATGCACCTGTCTAATTTTGTTATGATGCATATTGCATATTTTCTGTTAATCCGATAAACTTAATGTCACTACTGGAATACTACTGTTTCCATAAGGCATGTCCTATATCAAAAGAAAGTTGCTACTTTGAAAGCTAAGCCAATGTTAAACAAAAATCCAAAGAATTAAGAGGGGGGTGCCCAAACTTTTTAATTTGACTGTACACAAATCTAAAGGAGGAAATGCCAAAAATGGTAAATGTGATTAAAAAAAACATGTGGTCCCATGTGGATTGGAGTTTTAATGTTACTGGCTAATTGATTATGGTAGTCAGAAGGAGAGGAAGAACGATTGTTCAACCAGTGGGAGGAATTGAGTTTTGAGGTATGTCTGGTGGGGGTTGTAGTTTGGCCAGGACATATAAAAAGAAGTATTTGCATGAAGTGTTTAAAGGGATTCTCCCACCCTCTTTCTATCTCTCTGGCAGGTAGGGAGTTGTACATGTACAAGTAGGCTCAGAAAGGCAGCCATGTTTGCTTTCAGTTCTGCTTATTTGTGACATACTAGTGGATTAATGTTTGGACTGATGATAGAAACCTATTTTCTCAAACAGCATACTAGAAAACATAGATGTTGACATATTGTTTATGGTTTATTAAATTTACTAAGACACTTCTGAGTTTGCCTTCACCATTTGGTATTCATTCATTTCATCTCTACATAGACATGAGTCAGACAAAGTAAAACTTTTTGATTTTGCATTCTCAAACTTAAAGGGATCATAATACAAATATTAAGGTAGTGGCATTTTTCCTCTGTCTCCCTGAGGAATAATTACTAAAATAAAAGTATATTGACACTCAAAGATGAATCTACCAATTTGTTCATTTTTATATGAATGGGTCTTTACATTAACTAAGTTAAATTAATGTTTTAGTCAATGTAAAAGCTCAGAGCAACACAACTAATAGAACTGTTGTTATTGTTCCAAAGCTTTTCATCTGTTTTGTCTTAACCAAAGATGTAATTATAGTATAAACCCACAGTGATCATCTGTAGGAAAAAGAAATATTTTAAATGCTGAGGTAAAATGGATAATTGAAAAAGGTTCTCCCAGTTAAAAAAATGTATCTTTGTGTTCAGGCCACATCAGTTGCATCCGGCAGTATAGTCACTGTCATCCGATCCTATTGAGACCCGGAACATGTTGACAGATTAATATTTCAAATAAAACTTTAAATATGATAAGGACATCAGTAGTGTGCTAACACAGTTGTACACTGTTGATAACAAGTGAAATTTCTGAATTAATACATTGAATAAGAAAGACGTTCAGTATTCTGTTATTACAAATTTAAATGATTGGTAATTCTGAAAATCTTTAGATAATAAAGTTATTATTACATACAAGTTTTACTCTTTTATATCTCACAGACCAGTTTGTGTATTGCTATATTTAATCATGATGCAGTTCACCTTGCCCATTGCCTAGCAATACACAGTGCTAATTATGAAGAACAAACCAGTGATAAGACACATGTACTATATATTAAAGAGTTTTTATTTGTGAAATGTGATCTCTTCCTCATCTGTTTGTACACTTCCACTGGTGATATATACACAAACAGCACACTTTTGCACCATTTTGTAAAAAATGTAGTGAAAATTATTTTTTTTTATGTAAATGTTAATGAAAAACTAAAAGGTTTACTTTTCTGAGATTACAGTGCTGCTTCTATGGCTGGTTGAGTTAAATGTTGTAGGTTGGCACACTTCTAAGCAAAAAGGTACATCTGTTGTACATTTATTGCTCTCTGCTCTGATCTGAGGATGTGAAGTGTTTTTAGATTACACAGCATCAACATTATTTCATCTAGCCCTGGTAGTGAAGTTCAAAAGCTACCTTTTACTTATGTCATATTTTTTCCATGTATTAGTGCAGTGGTTCGGTTTATGATAAATCCAGTGATTCACTTGGGCACTTCATCAGTGATGTTACTTGCAGTCATCAGATGTTTTGTGTCTTTCAAACATTAGACACTCTCTCGCCCTTGTCCCATCCAGGAGTGATCAACTCCCCCAGCTTGGGTCCACGGCTCACTCCTGTTGATACACAGCCTCTTTGACACCTTCTCTGCTTGCTCTGTGGTGTTCCTAATGGTTTTTGTCTGCACACCTGTGATGCCTGGGAGACCTGTAGGCCTTGCACAATGTAAATTAGCCTTAAACATTAAGTGTGCCTTTAATCTCTGCTACCGTCACAGGACGGGATGACGTATCCTCTGTTAATGGGCTGATACTTGCTGTCTTGGCTTAATGCCTTTTTTGCTTTGCCTGAAATAAAAGTGTAAAAAAGCAAAACATTTTTGTGAGATTCAACCATTTTGAAAGGAGACCAGCTATGCAGTCAAGCAATCTGAAAACATATCGTTGCCTCATGAAAATAATACAAAGAATCTCTGATAAAGTGTATTGCTTCCAGTTTACTTTTGTTGTCAAAAACATACCTCCGAAATATGAAAGCATGTTCTCTTAAATCAAAACCTTTGCAGTTTGAAAGTGGATATACAGTAATCCCTCCTCGATCGCGGGGGTTGCGTTCCAGAACCCCCCGCAAAGGTGAAAATCCGCGAAGTAAAAACCATACATTTATATTGTTGTTTTTATATTGTCATGCTTGGGTCACAGATTTGCACAGAAACACAGGAGGTTGTAGAGACAGGGACTTTAACACTAGATTTACCAGAGCCTATAAAAAAATTCGTAGATCCGTCCCACCTTAAATCGCTTCTTAAATCCCTTCAGACCTCTCCATCAGCATCCTTTGTCCTCTAAATGTGCTAATAAAGAGAAGCTACAAGCAGCCGGCTATTCCATCCCCCCACCAATTTAGAACGTGCACGAACTTCTCCCAGCTCATGCCTTGATTGATTATCTGGGAGTAAAGTGGAGTTTTAGAGTGGAAATAACAGATCGTTATTTGGAACACCCGCATTTCATGTCTGTTCCGTTTCTACAATAATCTGTGTAAACACATTGTTAAAACAGAAACTTTTTTATATTCTAGTAGTAGATGACAAAATGTAGGCATAAACTATATAATGTATGAAGCCTGAAGTCCAAATATCAAAGAAACACTTTCACAAAAGTTACAAATATAACACAACAATTGCGCTTTTATTCAAAAATATAAATGCAGAAAAAAAAGCTGCCTTAACAGGCGATATTGACACCCATTTATTATGACCACCTTCGTGACGTAATAGAATCAGCTGCTGACTGGAAAGCAAAAGGTCGCGAGTTCGATCCTGCACCCCTCCATTTTGAGAAGTAAACTGCTCTTATTCTTACTATTTTAGAATAAAAACATACATTTGATTTCAGTCTGTAACAGCCGGTGTAATTTATGATACTTGTAAAGGTTAGCTTTTTTATTTTTTTTTTTATTAGTCAGTTTTATTATCTCAGCCGCGTTCATGAGCCCAAACACACCCCACCCCCGCATTTGACACTGCTGTTTTCACATAGGCTCCCTTCTACGTCGGAACAAGAATACACATTGTACTTTTGCCATCGCTGTACTTTGTATATGTATACATGAAGCTCTGCATTTTACTTGTGCCTTTACGCTGTAGGAAGTAAGTAAATAAATAAAGGTAAATAGATAAATAACATTCGAAAGCAATGCTCCGATATAGAACGCAAGCGACTCTACATGCTAGTGTTTAGATCTGGACGGTGTATGTGCTCCCCAAAAAAATAACTGCATTCTCTTACCATTGCTTGCGTACTAAAGTGTCAGCAGGCACCTTTCGTGGCATTACACGTATTTTTTGAGCATGCCCTCTGCACACTACTTGTGACTTTAGGCTTTAGGAAGCAAGCAAATAAATAAAGGTAAATTGCGTCCGCCCTTCCTACATTTACAACATGTGTACTTGTTGCAGTGTAC
Organism: Polypterus bichir lapradei; assembly: GCA_026402145.1. Lineage (NCBI taxonomy): Eukaryota > Metazoa > Chordata > Cladistia > Polypteriformes > Polypteridae > Polypterus > Polypterus bichir. The sequence continues at coordinate 69,721,257 of JANRMT010062806.1, forward strand.
ACACCTCTTTGTGCTATGGTTCCTATTACACTGAATGAGCACCTGACACTGTACTGTACTTTCTTCCCTGCGGGAAGCTGAGGTCTTAGAACTGAAGCTTGTTGATGCTGCATCATCTTTTCTTTTTCCATCGCCTTTCCCTGTAAGAAGCGTTGTACATACTTCTGTCTATGCTGTGGTTTCTATTACACACCTGAAAGAAAGAGACAATATATATGAAAACATCATTGCACTAATGCAATATTATTTGAAAACGAATAACATCGGATCGGGTTTGAATTTATGCTGGCGGTATTACTTAGAGTCCGATCAGGAGCTTATTCAGTGCGCGCAAGAACATGCAGGTGGCCACCTGCGTGCTCCTGGCGCACTGAATAAGCTCACGCCTTCTGGTGCACGATGTCAGCGTAGCAGCGGAATAAAAAGAAGGAGACAAATACGTGTGACATTTTGAAGAAATCATTTTATGACCTGAATAGTACCCATCAGAAAACATCCTTGCACTAATGCAATATTATTTGAAAACGAACAGCATCAGATCAGCTGTAAAAGTATGGCATTTCTAAATGTTTGCTTTTTTTCAGTATGATTCTCTCAGTCATGTTCATGCTCTCCCTCGTCCCCCTTCTGATCTGACTCTAATAGCGGCAGCATAAATTCCCACCCGATCTGATGCTGTTCGTTTTCAAATAATATTGCACTGTATGCACAGGATGCACTGTATATTTGTCTCTTATTCAGTGCGCGCAAGAACATGTAGGTGGCCAGATGCTGTGTGCTACAACATGCTGGCGGTGATCAACGCCCATTTTAAAAAAAGAAAGAGACAAATATATGTGACGTTTTGAAGAAATCATTTTATGATGCGATTTACATTTATTCATTCACTTACTTCCTAAAGCCTAAAGTCACAAGTAGTGTGCAGAGGGCATGCTCAAAAATGTGTGTAATGCCACAAAAAGTGCCTGCTGACACTTTAGTATGCAAGCAATGGTATGTGCATTCTTGCTCCGATATAGAAGGGAGCCGAGTTTACCTCTGTTATAGTGCGTCTATGTGAACACAGCAGTGTCAGATGCGGGGGTAGGGTGTGTTTGGGCTCGTGAACATGGCTGAGATAATAAAACTGACTAATAAAAATAAAAAAGCTAACCTTTATCAGTATCATAAATTACACCGACTGTTACAGATTGAAATCAAATGTATGTTTTTATTCTAAAATAGTAAGAATAAGAGCAGTTTACTTCTCAAAACGGAGGGGTGCAGAATCGAACTCCCGACCTTTTGCTTCCCAGTCACCAGCCGATTCTATTACGTCACGAAGGCAGTCATAATAAATGGGTGTCAATGTCGCCTGTTAAGGCGGCTTTTTTTTCTGCAGTTATATTTTTGAATAAAAGCATAATTGTTGTGTTATATTTGCACCTTTTGTGAAAGTGTTTCTTTGATATTTGGACTTCAGGTTTCTTACATTATATAGTTTATGCCTACATTTTGTCATCTACTACTAGAATATAAAAAACATTTCTGTTTTAACAATGTGTTTACACAGATTACTGTAGAAACGGAACAGACATGAAATGCTTGTGTTCCAAATAACGATCTATTATTTCCACTCTAAAACTCCACTTCACTCCCAGATAATCAATCAAGGCATGAGCTGGGAGAAGTTTGTGCACGTTCTGCAATGGTAGTGGATGGAATAGCCGGCTACATGCTGCTTGTCTTTATCAGCACATTTAGATGAGACAAAAGTTGCTGGCGGAGAGGTGTGAAGGGATTTAAGAAGCGATTTAAGGTGGGACGGATCTACAAGTTTTTTCGTAGGCTCTGGTAATTCTAGTGTTAAAACACTGCAAACAAACATTTGTCTCTTTTTCAGAAGTTTAAACTGTGCTCCATGACAAGACAGAGATGACAGTTCCGTCTCACAATTAAAAGAATGCAAACATATGTTCCTCTTCAAAGGAGTGCGGGTCAGAAGCAGAGAATGTCAGAGAGAGAGACAGAGAGAGAAAAGCAAACAATCAAAAATCAATAGGTGCTTTTAAGTATGCGACGCACCGCCCCGGCAAAGCAGCCGCAAGGAAGGGAGCAATGTGAAGGCAGTCTTTCAGCATTTTTTAGAGGAGCATCTGTATCCTCTAGGCAAGTGTGTGTACAGCCCCTCTGCTCACACCCCCTCTGTCAGGAGCAGAGAATGTCAGAGAGAGTGAGAGAGACAGACAACAAGCAAACAATCAAAAATCAATACGTGCTGTTAGAGCTTTTAAGTATGCAAAGCACCGCACGGGAAGCATGTCGTATATCATTGAGTAGTTTTATTTAACACGTAATATGTGCTCTGATTGGGTAGCTTCTCAGCCGTCCGCCAATAGCGTCCCTTGTATGAAATCAACTGGGCAAACCAACTGAGGAAGCATGTACCAGAAATTAAAAGACCCATTGCCTGCTGAAATCCGCGAACCAGTGAAAAATCCATGATATACAGTATATTTAGATATGCTTACATATAAAATCCGCGATGGAGTGAAACCGCGAAAGTCGAAGCGCGATACAGCGAGGGATCATACAGCGAGGGATCACTGTATTTGGTATGCCTGTCTTTGCCATAACAGGTGCAAGGTGGCCCATTCCACACTCACATGGAGCCAATTTAGAGTTACCTCTTAACCAAACTACAGACAAAAGGAGAATAGTTGAATTCCACAAAACAGCATATATGTTTTGTTAAAATTACAATACAGTTAGTTTTTTTTTTTAATCGTCTACAAGAAAAAGATTAAAAATATATAAGACAGAAGTATTTAAAAATATGTGAGTTGTTGAAAATGTAAGTTTTTTTTATTGTCTGTAAGCAAAAGATTAAAAATATACAGTGTGACAGTAATACATAAAAATATGTTATTGAAAACGTGTTAATAATAACTATTTAAACTTTGTATATCTTTTTATACCAGACAGCCTGCCTTGGTTTTTGTTTTGTTCTTTGAATAATTGTCAAGCAACATTTTTACCTTTCTCACCAGTCTGCAAAAAGAAGTCAATTTTTATGTGAAAAGTTAATAAAATACTAACTTAGTTGCTGGAGGCTCAAATGAAAATATTACTATTAGAAAATTAAAAGGACACATGCTTACAGATTATGGGTGAAATTATTTATTCTAAAGTCTGACTATTACTGCAGTATTTTTAAAGCAGGTAAAATTGCTTTTCCCATTTATTGGAACATTTTTTATTCCATTGTATACTGCTATGTGACAATTTAGTTTAACAAAAACACTTTAAATAATGTTTTATTTAAGGTATTCCAATTTTAAAGACTGGAGCTTTAATCTGTAGTTTGCCTAAATGTCATTTCATGGTAATGACGTTTAGTTTGCTTGACTAGTGGACTGTTGGTAGTAATTTACTTCTACTGATTGGTAATCCAATATGCTAAAGAGAGTGCTATTAAAACAAAGGCTCCTATTAAATTTTCAGTCTCCTTTTCAAGGAAGGCCAAGTAGTTTCAGATGGCAGACTGAAAATAAAAAAAAGCATGTTTAATTTAAAATATAATAATAATTACTACTGATATTATTAGTTAACGTTGGTGTATTTCTTCTATTGTACTGATACTTAAGGCTCATCCCTTTGGGTGTTGCTTAGATTTAATGTATAACATTTTCAAAGGTTGCATAATATCATGTACCTTATGTATTCTGACAAAAGGGCAAATAAATCATAATGTCATTTTTTTATATTGTATATCTTTACAAAGAAATGTGTTTTTGGCCCTTCAGATTATTTTATTAACTAAAAAAATGTCTTGGGGAAAGACAAACATTTTGTAAATTTACAGTGCCCTGAAAAAGTATTGAGACCCGCCCCATCACTTTTTTTTTTTTCTTTATCATTAACAATGATTACATTGGGGTTTTCATCCATTTGACTGGGAAAATTCTAAACCATTAAAAAATAACATTTTTCTAATAATGTGTATATATTAATGAACTAGTTGTCTCCCTACAGCTCCGCCCGCATAATAGTGAAACAGGACAGTGAGGAGGGTCCTGCCCGGCTCCCTACACCTCGGTCTCAGATTAGTACGAATTTATTGCTCCTGTAAGCGAGCTACAATACATAGCGCAATGAGAGAAGTCCCACAATCAACTGGAATGTTCAAGCAAATTATAGAAAAAAACCTGGTCTAAATCTGTTAAGTAGTTCTCTAGTGAAAAGTGGACAGACATGCATACATACATATAGACGTTGGATTTTATATATACAGTAGAACCCCGCAAAGTTGCGGTTCAGGGTTTGCAGACTCAGTCGTTTGCGGATTTTTCCTTTGAACCTAACTATTAAGTGTTAGCGGAAAGCGCAAATATCCTCCACAATTTTGTATGGCTTTTTTTGTGGCAATACTGTGCTGTAGAGAGAACAGGAAGCAACCGCTGAGGGAAACGCGGTTTGGGATGGTGAAAGTAGCCAATCCAAGAAAGTTATTCATTTCTCCTTGCTACTGATTGATTGCTGCCCTGTGACACGTCTCCAGGTGATTGGGTTTACCACCGCTGAGGGAAACGCGTTTTGAGATGGTGAAAGTAGCCAATCCGAGAGCGTTATTCATTTCTCCTTGCTGCTGATTGATTGCTGCCCTGTGACGCAACTTCAGCTGAGTGTCCTCGTGTTTTCCATTTTGTTATTGTATTCATTTTGTTATTCTTAAATGCACAAGATGTTGCCAACTCGCCCTGCACCTTCTAAGGCTTCTGGCATTGAGCCTAAGCGCCAGAAGAAGTGTAAAACACTCCAGGAGAAGGTCGCACTACTGGATTTGCTCCGGGAACTAAAAAGTTACGCTGCAGTAGCGCGCCACTATGGCATTAATGAAAGCACCGCACGCTACATAAAGAAGAACAAAGCAGCGATCTGGAGTATCGTATCTGTAAGTTTCCGTGATAATGCCAAAAAGGTAACGACCGTAAGGAATAAAAATATCGTCGGGATGGACTCTGACTTGGCATTGTGGATCACCAACTGCAGGAAGAAGAACATCCGCTTGGACGGTAACATCATCTGTGAGAAAGCACGGAAATTGTACCAGCAGTTCGCTACAGGAGATAATGTAGCAACTTGCCATTACAATGTTCCTGAAACCTATAAAGAAAAGCCAGCACGAAACCCCACCAGAAGAAGACCCGTCCAAAGATAAGACTCCTCCTGAAGCGCCAATTATTTTTTTTAAACTGAGCTGGTATTTCCTGATGTCTGCATGTTGACATTTGTTGAATAAATAATTACAGAGTGCAATCTGTTATGTGTTGTTTGTTACTTGAAACTAGATTTATGTACATTTAGGACTTTTTGAGATGTGGATGGCTGTTGCTTATGTCCTGCTATGTAAAAACGTAGACTTAAGATTGTTTTCAGATATATTGAATTCGTAGATAGGCATGTCAGTAACATTAGCCCATTTTTTTCAAGTAAAAATGAGAAAGGTACTATATAAATAAAAGCTATTATTATTTTTATTAAAACAGTAGGAACTTGGGGGAATAAATTTAGTGAAAAGAAAATAGCTTTATTTTAAATTAAACCGCAGCAGTACATATTTTTAGCTAAAAAATGTTTTAGAATTGTTTATAATCTAGTTTTATCCATTAAGACAAGGTTTAAATCTAATTGTATGTAATTATTATTAATGATATAATAATTGTTTGTAAATATTATTACGAGGGATATCCAGAAAAAAAGGTTACAAGTGCCCTGGAGGGTGCAGGGAATTTTTTTTTTTTTGAAGGTTGGCATACCTGCGTGTAGGGGGGTCCTAACGGTCAAAATAAGCCCGGGACCGCGTCAGTCAGTTGTGAAATGTCATCACAGCAAGCGAGTTCGTCAACCTCTGCTGAGGCCGTTTGCTCCACCTACCGCCGATGCGAGATTCGTTCGGTCATCAAGTTCCTCACTTTGCATCGCGAATCCGCGGCCGAGATCCATCGTCAGCTTGTGGAAGAATTGTGAAAGAATTCTTGGGTGGGAAACGTTTTTCCAACAATGAGGAGGTGAAGGAGACAGTGGAGAAGTGGCTTTCAGAGGTGGAGCGGAGTGTATTCGTCGAGGGTATGAAAAAGCTGGTGCCCAAGCTGAAGAAGTGCATCGAAGTTGACGGCGATTATGTTGAGAAATAAACACATATTTTGGAACAAACCCTGTAAATTTGGTTGAAATATATTAATTTTTTGATTTTTAACAGCTTTTGTAACCTTTTTTTCTGGATATCCCTCGTATTTAATATTGCTGTAATTTAAATGATTATTTTTATAATATGTTATTTTTTTGTACAAGCAGTTAACTTGTTTACTTTATCTGATATGAGTTAATTTATGAACAAGTTATTTACATATATATTTTGTTTTGCTTGCATTCAAAATATAATTTATTAATCTGCTTTTAACATGCTATTTACTTTTTATTTTCTTTTTTTCTTTCCAGCAACCTACTCTGTCAGATATGACAATGTATGAGATGAATTTTTCTCTGCTGGTTGAAGACATGCTAAAGAACATCATCCAGCCAGAATACAGACAGATTATTGTTGAGGTATAGCAGCACTTTACATATTGTACTGAACCATTGAAAGCCTTGTTAAATTAAGTTCACTCCAATTCAGAACTGCAGTAATCTTGGTGGGCGATCTGTTTATCAATATGTCGTCATTTTTGCTCAAGCCTCTTTTAAATTGCATTTGGTGCATTTTTTCATATGTAGTGGTGGGGGGGGGGGCAAAACTTACTGTAATTTTTGAAAAGAATAAAATTTTACAATTTACAACAATTCTATTTTAGTCACCATCGGAATACCCAGATTTAGACGTAATACACTTACCTCAGCACTTCTCCTATTCCCAAAAACATTTTCTGTACTCATCCTTTTTTCTTACCTTGTCTTGGGCCTCTTACAATTTTTTTTCCTTTTTTAACTGCATTTCTTGCACAGTGGCAAATTCCCTTATGTTTCAATTATAATTTTAGAAACAAAAAGAAGTTCCAGAGAGCGAGATCTGGCATATTCAGGGTGTGCAAAGCAACAACCACTTTGTTTTTTGCTCAAAGACTCTTTGACTAAAAGTGAAATCTCTGCAGATGTGCTGTCATGGTAGTTTTGCATGTGCCATTGCACTGGATGATTCTTTTGTGATGCTTTCCCACAGACGCTTCAGCAATTCCTTGTAATGTTGCTAGTTAACAGTCTTATCACAGGGAAACCCTTTATTAATAAGTTTGTCAATCTACAAAAAAATCATTGTTGTTTTGATGTTTGATATGACCTGATGTGCCAAAGTCACACATACAGTTGTTGAGTAAATGTCAGAAATACACACATGATCAACTTAGCACGATTATTCAACTGATTAATAAGAATGTAGGCACACTATACCTTGTGGTATAGGTTATAACCACACCCTACTCGTTAGCTATTGATTGATTCTGGGAATTTTTGGTTTCCCCCTCATATACAAATATTTTGAATTCTGACCTGATGCTGTAGCAGACTCTTTATGAAATGCAAAAACTAATTATGACAAGATTAGCTCCTTGTCCATGGATCTGGAAACAAGCATTGCATTTTCCTGTAGTATACTAGGGCACAGTTGGTTTTGAATGTAGCAATACATAAAGGGGACAAATGATACCTTGCTCATCATGTCATATATATATATATATATATATATATATATATATATATATATATATCTATACTAATAAAAGGCAAAGCCCTCACTCACTCACTCACTCACTCACTGACTGACTGACTGACTGACTGACTGACTCATCACTAATTCTCCAACTTCCCGTGTAGGTAGAAGGCTGAAATTTGGCAGGCTTATTCCTTACAGCTTCCTTACAAAAGTTGGGCAGGTTTCATTTCGAAATTCTACGCGTAATGGTCATAACTGGAAGGTATTTTTCTCCATTTACTGTAATGGAGTTGAGCTTGACCGCCGTGGGGGCGGAGTTTCGTGTGACATCATTACGCCGCCCACGTAATCACGTGAACTGACTGTCAACGCACTATGTAGAAAACCAGGAAGAGCTCCAAAATACGCTGAACAAAACATGCATTATATAATTGAGAAGGCAGCGAAACATTAAGAAGCAAGCGAGTGACATACTACCATATTCATCAGTACAGCTACTTCGGAAACAAAGCGAGGTATAAACCTAAACTTTAAATTAACTTAATAGACAGGCTGCCGCTGGTGCTTTTCGTGCCCAAGGATAATGCGGGGTACAAGTTTAATGAGAGGACGCAGGATATAAACGAGAGTTTTGATCACTTTGTAACTAAGTTAAAATTGCAGGTGAAGGGGTGTGCTTATGCAAATTCCGAGAGACTGTGTTTGTGGAGGATTGACAGTTAAGGCGGGTGGGGGAGTCACGTCATCATCTCCCCTCCCATTTACCTCATTTCGCTCTGAGCTGAGCTCCGCGGCTAACGCCGTCTTCCGAAGCAACTTCGTCACACTGCCACCAAATACAGAGAAATCCACGTTAATACACACTCTGTCTCTAGACTTTCTCCACACTGAATCCTCCTGGCACTACTTACAAAAGGTTACATTGACAATCGTGTTACGTTATTTTTAAAATGTTTAATTTTCTTAGCACAAGCACAGCTGAGAAGCTTCGATGCATGTGCTCCATAACGCGTTAAAAAATAATGCATTTAATCACACTTTGCATTACAATCAAAGGGGAACTTTTGTCAATGCATGATTTCCTGGTACACCGATAACATTGATCAGCGCATCCCAATTCATTTTAGCCTCGCACCACCTTGGTTTGAGAAGAAGTATGAAAAAATATGAGGTTAACACACAAAAACAGATCACCAATTCAAGCTTTATGAATAATCGATTCGCCATCAATAATTGTTTTGGTAAAGCCATACTCAGTGTAATCCTCCTTTCATTTTATAATTTTTCCGCCACTAGCCATGATTAAATGAACGGTAAAAAAGTAAGAGCGAAGCGAGGGTGACTTATTTAGGCAGGCATATATATGACAGCAACACTCATGACAATCATGTTACGTTATTATTAAAATGTTTCCTTTTCTTTTTCATTACTTCTTTAACCCATTACTTCTCCGCTGCGAGGCGCGGGTATTTTGTATATGAATGACCTCCAAAGAGCGCGGAGACTTTTGATCATGTGAACGTGTCTGCAAAAACTGGCGTCTCCTGCCCAGCAAAAGTCGAGCAGCCGGCGCACGCGCATAGCTGTGCCGGCCTTTGAGACGCTGACTGCGCTTCTGCGGCAAAATAATATTAAGGCGCTTCGCACTTTATTTTGCACGTATACCAGAGGTCACTAACAGGCGGACCGCGGTCCGGGTCCGGACCCAGAAGCTGTCTCATATGGACCCAGACTTACAGCCAAAACAGAAGGTTATGATTTAAAAGGTGCTTCTATTTTACGTGGTGCAGCTTTTTTAGTCTTTACGGTAATGTTTTAGTGGACGAGGAAATGCACAGACTAATTGTATGCGCGTTAAGCTATTTCACGTGATACCACTCAGCCAATCAAGTCTGTGGATTCTAGGTGGTGAACATTGCTTTACTTTACTTTACTTTACTTTACAGCGCAGACAGATGAGAGAGATAGAGGCAAGGAAGAGAGACGGTAGAAAGAAAAAGAAAGATAGCGATACATGTAGAAAAAACAAAGGGAAAAATAAGCCGAAGAAAGTGAGAGATATAGACGACTGCGCTGGAAAAATAAATGATGGGTGAGACGGAGAAAGGGACAGAAAAATAAAGAACAAATGGCGCTCTCCAAAAAAAGGAAAGTGGAAAGTGAAAATAAGGCATTTAATCTGGAATGGACAAACTCATTTATGTTCATACTTCCCACTGGGAGCACTAAACCAGTGTGTCTCATATGTTCAGAAACCGTGGCATTATGAGACGAAACATAAAGGTTTCAAACAAACATACCCACTCAAATCCGAGTCTCAGAGCCCAATATTAAAATTCTGGCAGGACAAGCTAGAGCTCAGTTCTCTCACTGAGCAAAAAACTGTGGTGATGAATATAAGAGGGGAAGAAAGTGATCATTTAAAACTGTTTAATTATTAAGATGTGTTGAGATTTATTATCTGTAAAATTGATTGAGACTGTTGAGTCAAGATGTGAAACAGAAAAGGGGAAATTCAAGCTTTTTCTCCATTTATTTTATTTTTCTGAAGTTAAGCACTTTACTTAAACATGCACAATTTTCACATTTGATCTATTTTGTCTTATTTAAAAATGCAGCCCTACTTTTATATAGTAAATTTAAGAACATTATATACTGTGACAGAACATTATAAATATCTGCAGTCATAGTCAGTTCTGTGTTACGTGACAATAAATATTGTCAAAACATTTTTGAATTGTACTGAACTCATTTGATTTGAAAGTCTGGTATTGATTACATGCAGATGTTGATACAACTATTAGGCTACATAAATATATATGATACTAAATAGTTAGACAACATTATCTTCCGGACCATTGCTTCAAGAAATTTTCTCTGATTGGACCTCTTTAGATTTTAGTTGAATACCCCTGACGTATACGATTATGAGGTCGTCAGCCTTAATGAAGACACGCACAGGAGTGAAGGACTGACAGTGCCATCACAGCCGATTAATAGCTGGGACGTCTCACCAGTCTGCACAAGACCCACCGCGACTGTCCCCAAAAGGCGCTCATATCGTCAGCGAACACATCTCTCTATACTATATAAAAGAAAAACGCAAGTTTCCTTTCTTTACACCTGTTTTCCTTTTATCCCAAACCAAAGCCTTTCTCTCTTAACACTGCAGAGAACACAAAACTAATTTTCTTTAATTGCTGGTAAGGCACATTATTAGAGGCAGAAATTTGGACTTTCACATAGAAAATGTAATTTCTATACCACAGCCGTCGTGTAGCGCCTTTCAAAAGGGATCTACTACCGAGAGATGATCCATATACATTTTAGCTGCTGTTAGTACTACTTACCTCTTCTGTTATACCGTCTTTAAAATGTAGTTTACCCGCAACCACTCCAGTAGTGCTCAATGTAACTTTACTTCATAAAACGTTAATGTTTTACTGTTTAATAACTTATAGACTACATTTTATTATTTTTCCCTTGCACTCAGTGATCAAAGCTATACACACACATATAGACACATACATATATATATATATATATATATATATATATA
>JANRMT010062806.1:69732902-69760514 GCA_026402145.1 Polypterus bichir lapradei
TATACTACACAGGAGCACTATAAGAGTGAAATGCTTAAGCCCTTCACGTATGGTTCTGCATGTGAGTTGATGACTGCCGCTGAATTGTTCGGTTGTCGCTTTCAAGTGTAACGAAATGGCCAAATATTTTACACCTTTGGACAACCGCCAATGCCTCTTAAACATCTTAGATTCACAGGTGACAATTTGAGTAGTGGACACTTTGATGTTTATGAATGTTTAAACTCTCAAAAGCTGGATGTGAAGTTATCGATGAAACCGGTTGTATGCTTACAACGCTTGACAGATGCCGAATGTCACTTCAACACAACAAGTCCTGCAAATACTAACGTAATTGAAACAAACCATGAAACTCAAACCAATTATGACACCAGCAATCCAAGCTGTGAGATTTGAGGCAAGATTGCTTTTCACATGGCCAACTGTACGTTGCATGCTCAAGAGTAAGCTCAGCGCACAGCTTGGTCATATTACAACCGAAGGGCTGAACTGACAATGTGGCATACAAAGAGATCCTTAACAAATAATTATTGGTATATTTTCCCTCAGTTTAAAAAAGGTTTACTTTTCTTCTCAATAAAAATTTTAAGGCAGTACTTCGCCGCTGCGAAGTACAGGTATTTTGCTAGTTAGCAATAAGATGCAAATGACAAAATAAATCAGCAGTACTCCATTTAGCTTGTTACCATTTACACCTTTGTGTGTTTATCATGCACTATTGGGTTTAATTAAATACTTGGAAGGAAAATGAAGAGAAAAAAGTGAAGCACTGAGAATGACTCGCCTGTTTTAGACTTCAGATCGTTTGGATGATATCCTTAGAAAGGAAATAAAATCTAGGATATGAGATTGACTTGACATGGCAGAGTTAAAGCAGTAGCAAGCCATGAAATTAAATAATTGGCAAGGATTGGTTTTTTAATTAATCAACTGGGTTGGAACAAGAACCTGCAACCACTGTGGCCCTCCAGGACTGAATCTGCCCACCCGTGGTCTAGACGATAAGATAGCTTTCGATTGTATGAACTGGGGCTTCTTATGGGAAATGTTGAATTGCATGGGTTTTGGTGCCGGCTTTATTAATATGGTTACAATATTGTGTTCCCTACCCTTCGCAAACATCATTATTAATACAAACTGATCCTTTCCATTCTTTGTTTTTAATGGTGTCAGTCAGGGCTGCCCATTAACTTCACGTCAGGTCAGGTTTGGGAGCATGCACTGTTAAGGCGCAATGCCGCACCCACCACATAATGAAACAGCTTGGGATCCTGGTTGGCAACCCCCCAGGCAAACACACGGTCCAGTCCCACCCTTCGGAAATGACCTCAACCAGGTGTTACGTGGGCGTCCCCTCGGCCTGGTCCAGCACTCTGGTCCACAACAATGAGGATCCTGTGAGCTGGATCACCTTCGGAAAATTGTGCCGTATGGCCGTAGTGCTGTAGCTGACACTCCCTCACAATGCAGGTAATGTACCTCATTTGGGACACCATGAGCAACCGTTCATTTTACACAATGTCAAACCAGCGGTATCCAAGGATTTTCCAAAGAGACACATTACCAAAGGAATCCAGTCTTCATCTCAAGTCACTAGATAGCAAGACAGAAAGCACTAGGACTCTAAAGATTTGGATCTTCAACCTTTTGCATAGATATCGGGAGCGTCACATGCCCCTTCTCAGCAACCTCATGACCTTCCATGCTCTCCCAATCCATCTACTGACTTCATAGGAAGAGTCACCAGAGACATGAAGGTTGACACTCTTTCTGAGGACAGACGCACTGCTGATGACTGTGCCCAAGAGGTCAATAAAGGCCTGGTCGTTGGTTTTTATCCAGGACTCTCGCAAACCCAGACACTCAGACTCCTCAGTCAGTCTCTTGAGAGCCTTGATCAGAGCCTCCATTGACTCTGCGAACCCCATGACCTTGCCCAACACCCAGTCCATGCAAGCACTGAAGACAGTAGGAGCAAGAACACACCCCTGATAAACCCCAGAATCAACTGGGGAAAAACAGAGGTTCTGCCTCCACTCTGCACAGCACTCACAGTACCAGTGTGCAGGCCGGCCATAATATCCAGTAACTTTGAGGGGATCCCGTGAAGTCTCAGGATGACCCACCGGGCAGCACGATCAACTGAGCCAAATGCTTTACATAAGCGACAAAGGCTGCAAAGAAACTGCCGATATTCTTGTTTGTGCTACATGAAAACCCTCTGTCCCATGATGCGGTAGACTTTTTAGGCATAAAACCAGACAGCTGTAGTTGCTGGTAGGTGAGCCAGTGATCACGGATCCTATTGAGGATGACCCTAGCAAGGACCTTACCCAGCACCAAGAGCAAGTGTTATCCAGCTTTAGTTGCCACAATCCAGGTAATCACCCTTCCCTTTCCAAATAGGAATGACAAGTCCCCTATTCCAGTCATTTGGGATGATGCCCAACCCACAAATGGAAGCAAAGATTGCTTGCAATGCAAGGAGGACAGCCTTACCACCAGCCTGGTGAAATTCACACCAGACACCACAGATCCCTGCAGCCTTCCCTACCCTCGGCTGGTTCACCACAGTGAGATTGGGTGGTTAACAGCTAATTGGAGTATCGGCCTCAAGAACCGTGGACCCAGAGATATCCATTGTCCTAGCCAGAGGATCAGCTTTAAACAGCTGCTCAAAGTAGCGGGCCCAGCAAGCTACTGCAACTCTCAGTGGAACAGATTTGGATGTGTGTAATGCTTCGATTCCTCTGTAAACAGGACATGGATCTGCTCACAGATACTGGGAACACCAACACAACCCTCAGCAACCTTCAGAGCCTTGTCACGGAAGGTCTCCCACATCACATTAGTCTCAGCAGTCGCACCCAATTCTGTAAGTTCATCACACAAACTGTGCGCAAACTCGTTAGAAACAGCCTGATCCTGGAGACTGGCCATGTCCAGCCACATTTTCCTAGTAGGTTGTAGTCTCCCTGACCTAAGCTGGATATTCAAAGTAGCAACACACTTCTATAGACCCTGCATTTTTGTAAGACCCTCTAGCATCTGACCACGAGGATTTGATCAATCTCCTTAACCTCACTACAGTATTGGAGTGCCAAGTCCAATGATGTGAGTCAGGGCGCTGAAACTAGGATCCAGCAATCCGCAAAGACCTTTTGCAAAGTCGAGGAATATGGAGCCACTTTCACCACGGTTGCCTGCACATGGGAACCGACACAATCCTCATATCCAGCCCTGTCAGTCCCAGTGATCGCATTGAAGTGTCCCCTTGCGAGCACCCATCAACTACCAAGCGAAGTTGTGAATAAAATGTCTCCCTCACTGAGACATCACTCACTGCAGGTGGAGCATACACTGAAACAGACAAGGCACCCAGAGAGTGCGTAAACCTGAGACTCCTGATACGACCCCACACCAGTTCTGATGTCTAATGGTCTTGACCCCATTGGCTCTCCCATGGTTTTGACTCTTTCAGGAATGGGTCTCACAAAGGCTTTCCCATCCCCCTCGTAATGTGAGCAGCCTTTCTGTGGGTGGCTGCAGCAGAACTACTCCACAGAGAGCAGAAAGGAGTCCTGTCTGTCACCTCTGTCTCCTCATTGGCGTATGTCTTCGGTATGACTTTAAACTGCATCTAGCCCTTCAAGCGGTCCTCCAACTTGCAGGGAAGTCATTGGGGTTGGTGGCAGGATTGGCACTCCAGCCACCATAAAAAAAAAAAAACTTCACACAGTTCTGAGATGACAAACAGGTCTTCATTGACTCCTTTACAATTTAATCTCAATGCACTTTATGAAGGTGAATCTTTGCTATATTTCGTCAAAACATCTTATGACCTATCTCTTGTTTTAAACTTATTTAAATCCCTTCAAACCCACTCAAGATTTAAATTCATTGGCACAAGAACACTTTGTATCATTTAAAGCTGTCAGTGAGCAGTATATCATTATACCACTATATATACAGCAGTATATCCACTATACCAGTATGAAAATCCATCAGATATCTAGGGCTGGATTTTTTTTCTCCATCTTTACATTCAACTGTGACTAATGATTTTTAGCGAGTAAGAACCTCTCACTGTCTGGTCC
Organism: Polypterus bichir lapradei; assembly: GCA_026402145.1. Lineage (NCBI taxonomy): Eukaryota > Metazoa > Chordata > Cladistia > Polypteriformes > Polypteridae > Polypterus > Polypterus bichir. Next base: position 69,737,000 of record JANRMT010062806.1, read on the forward strand.
ACACTCCCACTGTCATTTTGTTCTAGGTTAGCTATCTGTGTTAACAAGGGATGCGTGAGACTGAACGTAATCATTACTAGATTGGTCTACTCTCACACTTTAGGATTAAGACACCCACAGTGGTCCTGTTGACAGTTACATATGAGTGATGCTTAACTGCCTGTCATTCTGCAATATTCCACATAGGGTCCCATGTACATACTGTATGTAATGTTTGAGTAATGTATATGGTGCTTGTCATTCCTCAGTACCCCACACATGGCCTCTCTATATCCAGCACTAACAATATACCGGTGCCCCAGAGAACCATCAATTCTCATAAACCTTTTGGTTATATGCAGCTTTCTAAACAACAGTGTCTTACTTCTACTGCACATGTTCTTCCTATTGAGGTGTAGCCACTTGCCTTTGATACCCTGCAAGGATAAGCAAATAGCAATCTCCCCTGCACCAGGTGCCCTTATATTTACTTTTACTTATATTTACTATTACTACTTCATTCACACTAAATATAAAGACAATGAATAGCAATGTAAAAGCAATATCTTATTTATTAAAGTATAATACCAATAGAAGAAAGTATAGTAGAAAATAAAATAGAGAGCAAAGCCTTGATATATATAGCCTTAGAACATTTAATAAAAATTATCAATTTCAACGGGCGATGTTGTCTTGGTTGGCTTTATGATTCAGCAATGAATGTGACATATGAGGTACACTCAGACATCAAGATGAACTGGTCTCTCTCTCTCTCTCTTTCTCTCTCTCTCTCTCTCTCATTCTGACATGTCTCAATCTCTGATCTTTGCTTCCTTTGTCGTTCCTTCTTTCACCCCTTTAAATAGGTTATGTTGAAATCACACGTGGGGTTCTGAGACATGTGACATTATGCACATGTGATTGTCTAGCTATGCTGGTGATGTATGGCTCTGCCTAAAAGCTTTGATCCTGTATGTATCTATACAATATCTTACTGTATTCATTGTTTTTACTATTAAATTATAAATCTTGTCTGACCATTTTATGTAATAGCGCCATAAATTCCTTGGATAGCAAAAGTTATAAATTGCTGGTACAATATAGAAAGAATGTGCAGATGTATTTGGGTCATAAGTTATTAGTCCACAAGAGAGGAAGCTTTCAATGTAAATTGCCTCTGTACATTAATTACCTTAAGGGACCTGTAAATTCCTTTGGAAATTAGTTCCTTTATAGTTTATCATGATTCATTTGTGCAAAATAATATTAGCAGTCTGCTGTTTCAAAAAATGACAATGTTATTCTCCAGGGGCCTCACTTATAAAGCTTGCTTACGCACAAAAAGAGGCTTGAAATGTGCGTACGCAACTTCCCACACAAACATTGGGATGTGTAAAAGAAAATGTGATGGGGAAATGTGTGTATATTTAGGGCGACTCTGACCCCAGCATATGCAACATTTCAGAGAAACTGGGAAATGATGACAGTCTTGATAAAGTAGGGAAATGCAACCAAACAAGGACTTGTATGCATTATTATAATATAATTATAATATATTACAGTAATGGCTCATTGATGTGAATTATTATATGATAATATATTTCAATAAGCCATTATTATAATTAATGTTAATGTGACAAACATATTAAATCTCAAAAGTTCTGAATATGATGTACATGCTATATTTCAGTTCCCTCTTAAGAAGGCCAATGCTGCTCATTTACACTGAAGAACTTTTTTTTAGTTTTTCATCAGTTTATATAGCCTACCTGTTGTCACTTCTTAGGGAACTGGCCGAGTTAGGAATATTTCAGCAAGGCTTCACTCCATCATGCCCGCTTTGCTGAAAGCCATTAGCTGACTGTGAAGGTGCTACATCTATTTTTCAAATGGCACGGCTGTACATACTCAAAACATAACGTGTTTTTGCCAACATAAAACGGAAATTTGCAGCAGTATCCATTTCAACCACAAGCTTTTACGTTCCATTAATGGAATCATATGTGATACCAAAATGAGACTGACAAATGCAATAATTCCATGGCCTGGGTCAAGGCTTTGACCTGCAGTTGCTGTGTACTGGGTATGATGTTAACCTACATCCAGCACTACAAGTATGTCCTCCAACTTACAGGTAAAACATGATGATTCGTGGCAGGATTGGCACTCTATATATAATGTCATTATAAAACAAAAGCGGCTTTGCTTAGTCTTGTACTGCTCACAAAGATCATCCTTCAAGAAGCTGGACAAAATTAATATTTTATATACTCTAATCTAGCAATGGATGGACTATTTATTTTAATATTTTCTATTTTTGCCATTTTTAGTTACTGATGGTTGTATCCATTGTCCTGGAAAGAAACCCTGAACTGGAGTTTCAAAATAAGGTGGACCTGGATAAACTAGTTAAGGAGGCATTTAATGACTTTCAGAAGGACAGAAGCCGACTAGATGGGATAGAAAAAGGGGTGAGTATATAACAAGACTTCTCAAAGGCATTATTGAACAATTCACTATCTATTTAGCAAAAACTGACACTTGCTCAGAACACTTGTTTTTTCTGTTGTTGGCAAGTAGCAGAATAAATTAACAGTCAGAATGTAACTGTCCTAATATCATCCAGTAGTTCATTTTTATCGTTTGCCTTTTCAATTCCATGGTCAGTATCTGATCCAATACATTAATTTTGTGTGTGGTTATTAATTTTCTATTATTAAAATTAGCATATGTTTTGTGTTTTTTCTTTCTCTTATAGGAAAAGGTGCTTTTACTGATGTGCTTATTTAAGGGAATACTCGGGGGGGGGGGGGGGGGGGGGGATATTTTTTATGTGTTACTTTATCCCATGTAGTTTGTAGTAATGCAGAGAAATCTCTTGTTCTTATGCAATATGGAGAGAGAAAAAAGTTTGATAGAAGAGAAGCAAATAGTGACCAATGCTGTACAGCGGCAAGTGATGGGAAAACATTCATGAAAAAAAGAACTTACATTAGTCGTGTTGCATAATCCACATATCTTATGTTCAAAACATGCAAAACACACTTTTTTGCTAAAATACTGTTAAATATGTATTTCTGGAATTATCAGAGGGCCTCTTTTGAAAATTGGGGACCCGAGTGCAGCTGTGCAGCAGGCAACGCCTCCGCACCATACCAGTTCCAATCCCCAACAGACCTGACCCTATTGGCTCTCCAACAGTTTCGACTCTTCCAGGGATGGGGCTCCTGAGGGCTTTTCCCCCATTCCCTTCATGATGCGAGCAGCCTTTCTGTGGGCGGCTGCAGCAGAGCTACTCCTGCGGGGAGCAAAAAGGAGTCCTTTCTGTAGTCTTGGAGCTTTGTGAAGCTTTCTTAAGGCTATAAGGCTTACAGGATTATCTCCTGGCATTGCAATCAATCCTTGCCTCCATTTGGGAGACTGGCATCATCCCAACTGACTGGAAAATAGGACTTGTCGTCCCTATCTGGAAAGGGAAGGGTGATCACCTAGATTGCAGCAACTACAGAGGGATAACACTGCTCCCGGTGCCGGGTAAGGACCTTGCTAGGGTCGTCCTTAATAGGATCTGTGATCACTTGCTCACCTACCAGCAACCGAAACAGTTTCGTTTTACGCCTAAGAAGTCTACTATCGACCGCATCTTGGCACTGAGGGTTCTCATGCAGCGCAAGCACGAATATCGGCAGAGTTTCTTTTCAGCCTTTGTCGATTTTCGGAAAGTGTTCTACTCAGTTAATCGAGCTGCCCTGTGGGACATCCTGAGGGCTCGCGGGATCCATTCGAGGTTGCTGGATATCATGACCAGCCTGCACACTGGTACTGTGAGTGCTGTGCAGAGTGGAGGCAGGACCTCTACGTTTCTCCCAGTTGACTCTGGGGTTTGTCAGGGGTGTGTTCTTGCTCCTACTCTGTTCAGTGGTTGTATGGACTGGGTGTTGAGCAAGGTCGTGGGGTCAAGCGGCTGTGGGGCATCTGTTGGTAAAGAAAGATTCGCGGATCTTGACTTTGCTGACGATGCTGTGATCTTCACGGAGTCAATGGAAGCTGTGATCTGGGCGTTCGAGAGACTGAGCGAGGAGTCTGAGTGTCTCGGCTTGCGAGTGTCCTTTATATAAACCAAGATCTAGGCCTTTAATGACCTCTTAGGCACAGCCATTAGCAGTGTGTCTGTCTGCGGAGAGAGTGTCGACCTTGTCGAGAGGTTTACTTACCTTGGCAGTGACATTCATGTCTCTGGTGACTCTTCCTATGAAGTCAGTAGATGGACTGGGAGAGCATGGGGGTCATGAGATCGCTGGAAAGGGGTGTGTGGCGCTCCTGATATCTATGTAAAAGGATGAAGGCCCAAGTCTTTAGAGTCCTGGTGCTTCCTATCTTGCTATATGGTTGCGAGACATGGACGCTATCCAGTGACCTGAGACAAAGACTGCACTCCTTTGGTACTGTGTCTCTCCGGAAAATCCTTGGGTACCGTTTGTTTGACTTTGTGTCGAATGAGCGGTTGCTCATGGAGTCCCGAATGAGGCACATTACCTGCATAGTGAGGGAGCATCAGTTATGGCACTACGGTCATGTGGCATGTTTCCCCAAGGGTGATCCGGCTCATAAGATCCTAATTGTTGGGGACCCAAGGGGCCGCCCACGTAACACCTTGCTGCTGCAGATAGAGGGTCATTTCCAGAGGGTGGGACTGGACCGTGTGTCTGCCTGGGGGGTGTTGCAAACTGGGATCCCAAGTTGTTTCGTCGTGTAGTGGGTGTGGCAACACACTGTACCAGTGCATGCTCCCCAACTTGACTTGACTTGACTCTTTTGAAGTGATGTTTCCCACCCAAAATGCGACAGTATAGAAAATCGCACAGGTCACCACAGAGTGGTGTGAACATTGTTAAAGGAACACTGTGGCTTAAGAAAAAGAGCCTGCTTTGCCCCTTCTTATATAGTATAAGACCAGTCCATCCTGTCACTGATGTGGACTCCAAGTACTTGTAAAAGTGGACCACATCGACATCCACTTTGTGAATGTTGACCAGACATAGAGGTTCTTTTTGTAGTGAAAGTCATTCACATGTTCCTTGTTTTTTGGTGATGTTATGTTGCAAACAATTCCTCCTACACCAAAAATAAAGTTCTCCACCTAACTCCTATACTATTTCTCATCCTCCTTTTCAATACAGAATCATCTGAGAATTTCTGCAAGTGATATGACCTAGTATTATATTTATACTCTGAGGTGTAACAGAGTAAAGAGAAAAGTATTGGTTACATCCATATCTGAGACACAGTCCTTGAGCCTCACAAACTGCAATCTGTTGGAGAGTCCATTATACAAGACTCTGTATGCTCATCCATCTGCTTATCTCTGAGCTTACCCCTTAACGAGGGATAGCTGGATGGTATTGAAGGCACTGGAGAAATCAAAAAACATAATCCTCACAGTGCTGCAATCGAAAAAATTTTATTGGAAACATCTTGACAAAAACAATTTTAATGTCTATGATGTCTGTCAGGTACGCCATTTCTGGAGTTTTAACTTTAACTGGTAAAAGCTCAAAACAGAAGTGCAAATGTGGTAACACCATACACCCTTTTCCTGTAGAGAATAACCTGGAATAATCAAACCAGTGACCTATGGCACATATCCTTTCAATCTAAATAGTGTTCTTTATAAAAAAAAAATAATGATATTAATTTATTACCCAGAGTAAATATGCATAAAGTACAAAAATGTACTGATAGTAAATAGAATAATAGAAAGTAGTAATAATTGTTGTTTGCAAGGCAGTGTCACTGTGGTATGTAAATAAAAATAATAATTTCAAAATGTATTGCATCTACAAATGTGCAATGCCAAATATTTTAACAATATATGTTGTAAATATTGCATATTATAACTGTTTAAAATTATAAAAATTAGGAATTAAGGAAATATTGAATCATTAAATACAAACAAATATCAAATGCAAAAAAAATTAGAAAAACAATCGCTAGAGTCTTCAAATAAATTAAATTACAACATTGTTTAAAGTGTTACAAATGTAAACTGCTCAAAAAAATTAAAGGAACACTTTGAAAACACATCAGAAGTCAATGGGAAACTGATATGGACTGGGTAATGCGTTAGAAACGAAAGGATGCCACATTGTTTGATGGAAATTAAAGTTATCAACCTACAGAGGACTGAATTCAAAGACACCCCGAAAATCAAAGTGAAAAAATGATGCGACAAGCTAGTCCATTTTGCCGAAATTTCAGTGCAGCACCTCAAAATCATACTCAGTAGTTTTTATGGCCCCCACGTGCTGGCATGCATGCCTGACAACATTGGGGCATGCTCCTAATGATGCAGCGGATGGTGTCCTGGAGGATCTCCCCCCAGATCTGGACCAGGGCATCACTGAGCTCCTGAAAAGTCTGAGGTGCAACCTGGTGGCATTGGATGGACCAAAACATAATGTCACACAGGTGTTACTATTGGATTTAGGTCAGGCAAGCATGGGGGCCAGTCAATGGTATCAATTCCTTCATCCTCCAAGAAATGCCTGCATACTCTCACCACATGAGTTCGGGCATTGTTGTGCACCAGGAGGAACCCAGGACCCACTGCTCCAGCATAGCGTCTGACAATGGGTCCAAGGATTTCATCCCAATACCTAATGGCAGTCAAGGCGCCGTTGTCTAGCCTGTAGAGGTCTGTGCGTCCCTCCATGGATATGCCTTCCCAGACCATCACTGACCCACCACCAAACCGTTCATGCTGAACGATGTTACAGGTAGCATAATGTTCTCCATGACTTCTCCAGACCCTTTCACGTCTGTCACATGTGCTCAGGGTGAACCTGCTCTCATCTGTGAAAAGCACAGGGTGCCAGTGGTGGACCTGCCAATTCTGGTATTCTATGGCAAATGCCAATCGAGCTTCATGGTGCCAGGCAGTGATCACAGGGCCCACTAGAGGACATCTGGCCTTCAGGCCACCCTCATGATATCTGTTTCTGATTGGTCAGAGACATTCACACCAGCGGCCTGCTGGAGGTCATTTTGTTGGACTCTGGAAGTGCTCCTCCTGTTCCACCTTGCCCAAAGGAGCAAATACCGGTCCTGCTGATGGGTTAAGGACCTTCTAAGGCCCTGTCCAGCTCTCCTAGAGTAACTGCCTGTCTCCTGGAATCTCCTCCATGTCCTTTAGACTGTGCTGGGAGACACAGCAAACCTTCTGACAATGGCACGTATTGATGTGCCATCCTGGAAAAGTTAGACTACTTGTGCAGCCTCTGTAGGGTCCAGGTATCGCCTCATGCTACCAGTAGTGACACTGACTGTAGCCAAATGCAAAACTAGTGAAAAAACAGTCAGAAAAGATGAGGGAAAAATGTCAGTGGTCCCCACCTGTTAAACCATTCCTGTTTAGGGGGTCCTCTCATTTTTGCCACTCTAGTGCACCTGTTGTTAATTTCATTAACACCAAAGCAGCTGAAACTGATTAACAACACCCTCTGCTACTTAACTGACCAGATCAATATCCCAGAAGTTTCATTGACTTGATACTATACTCTGATTAAAAAAGTGTTCCTTTAATTTTTTGAGCAGTGTATATTAGGCTGTAACAGCTAGTGAACAACCAAAAGGCCGGGTCAGGTTGGAGAGCGTGCACTGGTTGGCCACCACCCAAGCAGACACACGGTCCATTCCCACCCTTCCGGAAATGGCCATCTATCTGCCACAGACAGGTGTTATGTAGGTGTCCCCTTGGCCTGGTCCAACCTCTCAGGCCCCCAAGAATGAGGATCCTGTGAGCCAGATCACCCTTGGGGAATTCACCACATGGCCGTAGTGCCGTAACTCAGTGGTCCCCAACCTTTTTGACACCAAGGGCCACTTTTATACAAGCAAATTTTTCCAGGGACTGGGGGGGGCGGGGTGTAATTTGGGGTGGGTTCGTACGGCAGTTCTATACAAAATATGCATTACATTTCTATTATTATTGTTATAATATCGTAATAGAAAATATACAACTTACCATAATGCAGAATCAGTGGGAGCCCTGAGCTTGTTTTCCTGCAAAAAGACGATCCCATCTGGGGACGATGGAAGACCGTGACACGCGAAGTGTGTTGCTTATGTTCAGTCTACACTAATCTCGTTTTGGTTGCTGTCACTGCAGAAAATGCTGCCTCACAAAGATAGGATGTTGTAAATGGAAGCAGACTTTTCAATGCTTTTTGTGGCAACCTCAGGATATTTCGACTTGACTTGAATCCAGAACGTATGGAGATTTGTCTCAAACATACTTTTAAGGCCACCATTATTTGCAACCTCTAGCAGTTGACCCTCTTCAAGCACAGACAAAGTTGATTCACCTGGCTTATTCACAAATGTGTCACGGATCCATTCCTTCCTTTATTTGGGGGTCTTTTATGGTTGGAAAATAATGCTCAAACTCTATTGAAAGCTGAGATAGGTGATCATACACCAGCTGAGAGAAAGAAGGCCCTGGCTTGGTATCTTTAACAACCTCTGTTAACAGTTGAAATATATCAAATATCCCAATGTTCACTCGTCAGCCCCATAAATCATGTTTGGCTTTGAATGCAGCTACTTTATGTGGCAACTTGAACAACGGGTATCTTCTGCCTCTGCCCCACGTGCTGCTGCTCCACTGCCACCTCAGATTTTCCTCCTCAGGCTCCTCCAGCACTCCTTCAGCCTGGCTGGATACTGAGTTTGCAGAGTGGGTAAAGATGGGGTGCCCAATAGTGCCTGTATGTCTGTAGTGCAAATACAGATACATTTCCTTTACAATGAACTGCCAGGGACCTAAAAAATATTTCGTTGTAATGAAAATTTCACTGTAATGAGATTCTGTATTTTTTGCTATAGTGCTTTCTTTCACTTGCGTCCAGGCGATTGCAATCATTTCAATAGCTTCTTTTAAGTTAATTTCGTCTATGTGCTCAGTCTCTCTCAGCTCAGTCTCTTTCCTTTCTCTGTGCCGCTGCAAAGCCCCAAAAGCCTAGTGTTCTGAAAAGTGTCGTCATTGAAGGGGGCACCCATTTTGCTGTAGCCTTTCACTGAGCGAGTCTCCGTTGCCAGCAGTTCTCTTGCGGCCCGGCTGTCAGACAGGGGGTTAGATACCCCTGCCAGAACTGACACTCTCTCACACTGCAGGTAATGTACCTCATTCAGGACTCCGTAAACCGCTCTTTCAACACAAAGTCAAACCACCAGTACCCAAGGATTCTGCAAAAAGAGTCAGTAAAAAGCAGTTTTCATCTTAGGTCACCTTGTAGCGTCCATGTCTAGCAAAACAGCAAGCACTAGGCCTCTAAAGACTTGGACCTCTGTCCTTTTACAAATATATCAAGAGCACCACACACCTCTTTCCAGCGACCTCATGGCCCCCCATGCTCTCCCAGTCTGTCGTCTGACTTTATAAGAAGAGTCATCAGTGACATGAATGTCGCTGCCGAGGTAAGCTCACGACAAGGTCGACACTCTCTCTGCAGACAGACACACAGCTGATGGTTGTGGCTAAGAGGTCATTACAGGCCTGGATCTTGGTTTTTACCCAGGACACTCGCAAGCCCAGACGCTCAGAGTCCTCATTCAGTCTCTCGAGAGCCCTGATCAGAGCTTCCATTGACATTGATCGTTGACAAAGTCAAGATCAGTGAATCTTTCTTCACCAACAGATGCCCCAACAACTGCTGGACCCCACAATCTGGCTCCTCACCCAGTCCATGCAAGCACTGAAGTGAGTAGGAGGAAGAACACACCCCTGAAGAACCCCAGAATCATCTGGAGAAAATACAGAGGTTCTGCCTCCACTCTGCACAGCACTCACAGTACCAGTGTATAGGCCAGCCATGATATCCAGCTACTTCCGGGGATCCCGCAAAGTCTCACGATGTTCCACAGGGCAGCTTTGTGAAAATCAACAAAGGCTGCAAAGAGACTCTGCTGATATTTGTGTTTGAGCTCCATGAGAACCCTCAACGCACCAGGATGTGGTCGATGGTAGACTTCTTAGAAGTAAAACCAGACTGCTCCAGTCGCTAGTAGGTGAGCAAGTGATCATGGATCCTATTGAGGACCTTATCCAGCACCAAGCGCAGTGTTATCCTCATTTAGTTGCCGCAATCCAGGCAATCACCCTTCCCTTTCCAGATGGGAATGACAAGCCCCGTTTTCCAGCCAGTTGGGAAGACGACTCTCTTCCAAATGGAAGCAAAGATTGCTTGCAATGCAAGGAGGACAGCTTTACCACCAGCCTGGAGAAGTTCACCCCAGATACCACAGGTCCCTGCAGCCTTCCCTACTCTCAGCTGGTTCACCAACTGTGCAATCTCAGTGAGACTGGGTGATTCACATCTAATTGGAGGATCTGCTTCAAGGACCCAGAGATGTCCAACGTTCATGCCTGGAGGATCAGCTTTAAACTCCTGCTCAAAGTAGCCAGCCCAGCAGGTCACAATTGTAGTGTCATCCATAAGGACCACTCCATCTCCATGTCCTGATTGAAACTCTCTGAGGAAGATCCAGATGTACATAATGCTTTGATTCCTCTGTAAGCAGGACGTGGGTCACTAGACCAAAGATAGTGATTCACTTGCTGACTCTCTAACAAACACCTTCATATCTGCCCTAAGAGCCCTCACAGCCATCCTTTTCAGTTCCCGGTACTGACCAGAGTTGCCATCGAGCTGTGTGATGCAACTCCTCTTGATGATATCCAGGGTGCCTTGCAAGATGAAACACCTCCTTCTGGAAACACTGATAACACCAACATAACCCTCAGCAACCTTCAGGGTCTTGTCACATAAGGTCTCCCATATCATATTAGGATCAGCAGTTTCACCAAAGTCTAACTTCCTCACACAAACTGCATGCAAACTCGTTAGAAACCTCCTGATCTTGGAGTCTGGCCAGGTCCAGCCTTATTCTCGTAGTAGGCAGTAGCCTACCCAACCTAAGCTAGATATTCAGAGTTGCAACAAGAAGTCTGTGATAAGAATTCACAAACTGGGCACTTCTGGAGACCCTGAAGTTTTGTAAGAGCCTCCAGTGTCTGCCCATGAGGATGCGATCAATCCTTCACTGCACCACCAATTTTAGAGTACCAAGTCCACCGATGCGGTTCAAGGCTCCGGAACCAAGATCCAGGGTTCCGCAGCCCCTGACATGAAACCACTTTCACCATGGTCACTAGACCCATGGGAACTGACACAGTCCTCATAGCCAGCCAGTGGTTGCATTGAAAGTGCCTTAATCTGAGTCTTATAATATGCTTGTTGAAAGGAGTGACATCAGACATCATCAGAAGGAGCTGATCCGCCACAGCAACAGCTACTCCCTAAGTTTGACAGCCATCAGAGTGATCACACCAATAAAAGGTGTACCCACCTACAAAGATCTGGCCAGTCCCAAGTCTGTGCACCTCAGAGAGTGCCACCACTGAAATTTGGAGTTGACAAAGATCCTCCTACAGCAGAGGAAGATGATCATCATGACGGAGAGACAAAACGTTCCTTGGGCCTACCTGGATGGGCTGCCGCAAATTGGGACCCGACTGCTGCCGTGCACTGGGTGACACCTCAACACCACACCAGCTGATTCCTAACAGGCCTGACCCCATTGGCTCTCTGGTAATTTTGACACTTCCAGGACTGAGGATGAGTCCTCCTCATAATGCAAGCAGTCTTCCTATTAGAGACTGCAGCAGAGCTACTCCTGTGGGAAGCAGAAAAGATTCCTGTTTGTTGTTTCAGAGCTGCATTAAGTTTTTTATGGTGGCTGGATTGTCAATCCTGCCACCAACCTCCCAAGTTTTTCCTGCAAGTTGGAGGACTGTTTGCAGGGCGGATGTAGTTTAACATCTGGGATAACCAACCTGAAAACAAATTGTTACTTGCAATAACTTGCAACACTGTGCAGAAATAATTAGAAGACACATGTATTCAAATCCCTATATTAATATTTTTACAATTCATAGGTCAAAGCTCTGCATTTTTTAAAATCTGTAATAACACAAGGCAAACCTACTCAATTGTTTAATGCTGGCTTTAATTAATTGTTCAAACTTAATTTCAATTCAGTTTATTCTTATAACACACACTTCTATTTCTGAGGAAATTACAACAGTAAAATAAAGAATCAGAAGGAGCCACATTCAAAACATCCAGAAACACTTAGTTTGATGTGAACAGGATGCAGGATCATGTTCTATTTATCACAAGTCTTTCAAAATGGACTTGCATCATTTAGATGCACGATGTTAAATCTCAGTTGACATAATTATTTACAATCTGTCAGCAGTAATTGTCTTTGACAAAGAATTAAACATTGTAGGAGTGACAACTGATTATACTTTTTCTTGTTGGAAGCTAAAATTAAACTGATTTTAATGACATTCCTTTTTCAGCTTGTTTATGGTCTCTAGTGCCCCATGATGAAGGAAAAAAGCAAGCAAAACAAAACAAGTTGGCTGAAGGTCCATAAACCCTGCTTTTCTTTTTAGTTTTGCAGTTTACTATAAAAGTTGTTGTTTTTTTTTTTTAATACATGCGCTTGTGGGAAAACAAAGTTATATTACTTAGATTAGTTTTAATTTAATGAGTAGTGTATACATAAGTAGTGGTGCTAATTAACATGATGCCAAGAAACATAAAATATATTTTAAAAGCTGTATCATTTTAATGAAAAGTGTACATAATAACTTACCCAATAATACTGTTTTGGTTATAATCATTTATATTTTTAGTCTACATGTAGTGATATTTACGCTTGTATCTAGAGATAGCTGCTTCTTGGTTTGTTGTAAGTTCTGACCTTCTATAGAATCAAGCCTATTGCCCCATTGGTGATACTGTACATTAATTTGTATAGTGGAGGCTGAGGTCTCACAAACCTTTCGAAGATGTCACTTTTATAAATGTACAATAAATATTTTCTCTTCAGACAAAAGAAAATCAGTTATACAGCAGTCAGCTTTTTAGCATGGTGAAACATCTTAGACATCTTTGGCATCTCAAATAAATGTCTAGGTTAAAGACTTGGCCCATAAATTAATTGTTTTCACATTACTATGTGTTTAATTCCAAGTGCAGTATAAATGTGAATATATTCTGCTTTTTTAGTCATTAGTAAATTTTTTGTCCCTTTCTAGTGAATCTCATGATACACATTGAAACATATCCTTCAGGATTTCAGTGAAATTTTATAGCAGTCATTATTAGTGTAAAAATATTTTGACAATAGTAAAATATTAATTTATTTTCATTTTGATCCTAGCAGCAATTAGTAGCCAGTACAAGTAGTATAGCAGAGGAGTAGTGTTAGTGTCGGAAGCAATGTATCAGAAGTATATCCACCATGCAATAGAATTCTCGAATTGATCAGATGTTAGTTGCAGGAAATTGCAGTAGTAATGCTGGAAGTTGGTAAAGTTTGAAGAGAGGTATCTAGGTGACATAAAAAAGATGCAACAGGACTGGGTCATTAAAGAAATACTGTATATAGAGTGAAGAAAAGTCATCTAGTAAGATGGTGAAGTTTCTTTCTGAAGGTTAAAGTGTCATTTTACATTCTAATAATGCAATGTGCCAGTTTTATGGTTTATAGTCCTCCTTAAGTGTTAACGCACCTCACAACTTGAAATACAAGTGACTGCCAAAAACTACTAACTTACTAAGTGTGAAGTACATCTTAACATTAGGTGATAAGCTTATTGTTTATAATTTGATATATCATTTGTAAGTCATAATCATTTAAAACATCTTTCTTCCAGTATTGAACTATGCCCACACATCCATTTGTATTATTTTGTCCCTAAAAGACAACTTTGTTATGCATTAAAACATACATTCTCTAATTATAAGTTAATATAGTAGTGCTTGTTTTTGTAGTAGATAGGTAACCTCTCTTTTTCTTCGTTGCTCAACTATTTGGTAACAATCATGCGACAATAAATGTTCTGGCTCCAGATTCATCAAGTCTACACATAGACATTTTGTATCAGTGTTAATTTAATTAACTTACTATTCTTTCTTGAAAATATAACCACATTTCTCTTTATGTGCATTTCTTGTAATCTGTACTCAGTAAGATCCATGGTCATAATTTCAGATTAAAGTTGTATACTTTCTTCACTCATTTATTTTTTTTTTTCTTTTTCTGTGACCTGCAAACATTGAAATTTTATAAAATATATAGAACACTCTGTGGTAGCTCTTTCATGTTTAATGAGTTTGATAAAACTATGTGGTAATTAATAGATCTTGTATAAACCAAGCAGCTGTTTATCAAGTGTTAAATAAATAAAATATTAAAATCTGAACTGTTTTTTGCATAGGATGATATGACTTCATTATACAATACGGCTCCACTGGGGAAAAGAGGAACCTCAAGCTATTTGACAAAGGCAGTGATGAATGCTTTGCTTGAGGGTGAGATCAAACCAAGTAATGATGACCCATGTACTGTCAGCTAAATAAAATGTGCATCTGAAGATCTTTCAATTGCCGGAAAACTCTGCAGGTGAAATGTGTGAGATGTAATATTTTAGAACTCTGAAGTGTTAAAGTAGCTTAATCTTGGCTATTTTGTCAGTATGGAAATTATGTTATTTAAAAATGCTAAAATGTTTTGTTTAAAACAGCCAGGGGTACTTGATAGAAAACACTTGAAGAGCAATTGAATAAATTATAACTGTTTAGAACTGGATAATCTCATTAACATCTATATACTGATTACTTCCTCATGCCAATCACAGAGTTATAATGAAATATGAAAACACAAATATATAACCAGATAAAAATTTAAATGTTTTATTTTATCATATTTATAGTCCAGGATAAAAAAATCATATACATATAAAGGCAGTTGTTAACAATTTTTGCCCATTATCTGAATAGCAATTTTAACTCTAACATTCTGTGGTTGAAAAGAAGTTGTCTTATTCATCAATTTATGCTTATCATGTTATTGTTGTAGAACCATGAACCATAGTATCACACTTTTTAATCATTTGATGGTATTAAATAGAACTTCTCCAAATGTAGTTTCCATGTGTTACTTGTGCTCACACACATGCTTTATATTTGTTTTTTATAAAAGCCTGTTTTTCAGCCACAATTCCATGCCACAGACTTTACTATAATTATGATAAAGGCATATTTTAAGCTTCTTGTGAAGTTCTTTGTGTTTAGTTGATTGAAGGGTTTCCAGAGTCTAATGTGCAAGCTTGAAGATTTATGATAGTTTTTAATGTTCCTGGAAATATAGAACAACCCTGAAAAATAAGTAGTAGGCTTGAAGCTCTATCATAGTTAATTGGCATTAGCATTACTTTTTGACAGATTTGACCAGATTTAGAACATCTGATGAAAAGGAGCACATGAATGAAATCTTGACAGCTTAAATATCTCTATATTACAGTCTGTTCTTCCGTAACATCTGTTACCAGTGAATGATAAAACACGTCAGCATTTCATTTGAAAAGCCTTTATCTGAACAAAAGCAACTTACTGAAATCAGAGACATTTTCTGGAAATGTACTTGTATATGAATCATTTGAAAAATGTAAAATAAAGTGGATAAATAAGGTTTTTGAAAACTACATCAAGTATTTTGAGCATTTACCTCTTTTTCAGAATTAACCATGTAAGTGTCATGATGAGTATGATCTTGTTCATGTTCTTGTGATTAAAATTCATCAGTGCTGACAGAATTATACAAGTTGAAAACAGTAACCTTAAAATGATTGTAGATTTTCTAAATGTAAAAGACAATTGTATGGTATTATTTATTACAGCTTTGTTGTCAGATATAGCCTCATTGATAAAGAAAGAATGTAGGTTTACTGTATCAGTTTTTTCCTTCTCTAGCAAGATCATTTTTAAATCATGTATATTGTTCTGTTAGAGTAGGGTCTTGTATAATCCCATTGGTTTGGAATAAAAAGAATGTATACTGGATTGTGCATAAATAAACTTATTCAGAACTTATCCTAGAGTGGTTGTAATTCATTTGTGCTTATGCAGTTTTTAGCTGCACACCAGCTAGTAAGTATTTATATGATTCTCACTTATTTGTGACTTTTAGTCTTGATAGCTAAGACGTTGCATCCATATAGCCTTTTATTTTTTTATTTATTTTTTTTTGCACCAATAAACACTGAATACCATTCTTAAAATATAGTGAAAGTTATATTGGAATTGTTAATTCACATCTCTGCAGCAGAACAGGGGAAAATGGAGAGGACTGTGTTATTATTCCACCATTTAGGCTTGTTTATAGATAGGACAAAACAGCCATCAAGAAAGGAGACTGAGCAGTCCAGCAGCTGACACTGAGAGAAAGAGACAGTTGACAGGACCTAATGAAAAAATAGGTAGATTAGGAAGGAATGAGGATACTTTTCAAAGTGTTGTATATGTCGAAGTTAAAATATCCATTAGCCTATGAAAAGCAAGCCAGAATTTGCACGAAATGATTTATTTTTTGACAGCTACTTGTTCTCGCTTTCCTTTTTTTGCTTCGGACAGGATCAAAATTTTAAATATGGTAAAATGAAAGGAAATTTCCAAGTTTACAAGTTTCTTGATCATAAGCAAACCTTTTCTTTTGCAAATAAAAATTGAGCAATTCACAAGTTACAGTCAGTCAAAAATTACTTTAGTATCTGCAATCAGCTATAAGTACTCTAAATGTTGTTATATTTGTCTTTATTTATTACCTTGGAAATTATATACATTTTTTTAAACTTTTAATTTATGTCTGATAGAATGAAATATACATGCATTATATGTGCAGGTAAAGAATTGATATATCTGTACCTATTGTGCTATTTTAATGTGTATTGCTTGTCAAATCAGGTACATTCAGATTCCTTTTGTTTCTGTAATTAGCAAATCTGAGGTAATTTGTCATAGAAACAACAAATCTGAGTGGAGTTTTTGTTACATCTTGTTTTTGTTTCACTCTAATTATCCTTCCTTTTTCTTCCTCTGTATTTATGTTCATGGGTTCATTACCTGTGAAAAATACTTTTTTTTCTTTCTTTGGGTAGCCATAGACTTGCTATGTGAACTGTGCAGGTAAAGTACGAGTCCGTTTGCTTCTTTATTTCAAATAGGAGGCAAAGGGTTCTATGTTTATTAAACATAAAATGCTAATTGTAAGCATAAAAGTGTTTTATTTTTGTGAAAAGTAAAATAATGGAAAGCAGAGTATATCTTCAAGTGGTAAGCTGTGCTTCTGATGCTGTTAAATTGTACAGCTCTAACCATGGCCATGGCCAACCTGTCATTCCTGATTTGTCTTTTGTAAATTGCTTTATTTTCATGCACAGTAGTTTCATGAATTATTCATTTTGTAGAATAATACTATTAAAAATAATCCAAACAACACTGTTCTTGAAGTAATTTTGGTCAAAATAATAATTCAGTGAGAATGATTACACACGTAAGAAAGAATTAGTAAACTAATCTAGAAAACGGTAAATGAGTTCAATTTATTTCAGTTCCTTCTTGTATATTGCTTTGTTCTGTTAGGCAGTCTCAAATGGCTATATAATTTTACATACAATATTTAAAACCCAAAATATGATGCCATATGTACTGTATTTTTACATATGGATGTTCTTTTTTCCCTAACATTTTGCAATCTCTTGGGTTACTAAGTCTCTTAATGCTAGTTACGGTGTCTTCAGAAAGTATTTTGCCGCCTTATGCTAAAATCATTTAAATTCATTTTTTGCCCATCAGACAGCAGTCAATATCCCAGAAAGACAAAGTGAAACAGGATTGTTTGAATTTTTGAAAAAAAAAAATTAATTTTATTTAAAAAAAAAAAAAAAAACGGAAATATTGCATTAACACAAGTATTCTGACCCTTTACTCTGTTTGAAGCATCTTTGGCAGCAATGACGGCCTGGTGTCTTCTTGGGTATAATGTGAAAAACCTGGATTTGGGGATTTTCTGCTATTCTCAAGGTCTGCCATTTGGGATGGAGACTGTCAGACAGCTATTTTCAGGTCTCTACAGTGATGTTCTATAGGGTTCAAGTCTGGGCTCCGGCATGACAACTCAAGGACATTCACAGAGTTGTTCCTAAGCCAATCCTGTGTTGTCTTTGCTTCGTGTTTAGGGTCATTGTCCTGTTGGAAGGTGCACCTTCAGCTCATACTGAGGTTCATAGCACTTTGGAGCAGGTTTCCATTAAGGATATCTCTACACATTTTTCATTTCAGCTTCCCCTAAACCTTGTCTAGTCTCTCAGTCCTATCCTCCAAAAAGCAATCTGACAGCACGATGTTGCTACCATCATGCTTCACCTCTGGAATGGTGATGAGTATTGCTTGATCTTCTCCAGATGTGACACTTTGGCTTCATCAGACCAGAGAATCTTGTTTCTTATAATTGGAGAGTCCTTTAAGTGCCTTTTTGAAAATTCCAAGTGGGTTTTTGTGTGTCATCTGGCCATCTGCCATAAAGCCCAAATTAGTGTGGTGTTGCTGTGGTGGTTGTTCTTCTGCAAGTTTCCTCCATCTCTAAATAGGTTCTCTGGAGCTTACCCAGAGAGCTCATCAGGCTCATGGTCACCTCTCTTACCAAAGCCTAGTTTGGATGAGCAGCAAGCTCTAATAACATTTGTAGTTGTTCCAGACTTCTTCCATTTAGGAATTATGGAAGCCACTGTGCTCTTGGGAACCTTTAATGCTGCACACATTTTTTGCAGCCTTCCCTAGATCTGTATTCCTCAAAACAATCCTGTCTCTAAAGTTTGCCAGCATTTCCTTCAACCTCATGGACTGTTTTTGGTTCTGATACACATGCCATCAGTGGGACCTTATATAGAAAGGTGTGTGCCTTTCCTAATCATGTAGCACATTTTTTTTCAAAATACTTTGTAATAATAATAGCTAAACACGGTTACAAAAGAAAAATGTAACCTAAAGAACAGTCATTTATTACACTAGAGAATCATAATGTCCAGCTTCATTAAAAAGTATAGTCAGGTGGCCAGAGAGGAGAGGAAAATCTTCATTTTGTGGGATATTGAAGAAAATCAACCTGTCAGGTTCCAAGGCCAAAAGACCACCCAGTCCCCCAGGCATTGTACAGTCCATAAATAGATATTCATGTGGCACTCTGTTCACCTTCCCAGCATAGCCCCACCCCTAAGTAACAAAAGAAAAACAAAAGACATAACAGTACTGATTAGTATCAGTAGGCTATAAAACAACACATAAAATTGCTTTTTATGAAAAGAACCAATTTCTATCCAGAGTATCAAGGAATGTTCGTGATGCTACTAAATTTGCAAAGGTTAAAAAAATCTGGATCAATGAGGTGTGTGTGTAGTTGTTTTCTGAAATGTTCAGCTGTACTGACCTGGTGTTTCTCTGATGGTAGAGTGTTGCAGATTTGTGTTGCATAGAAAGAGAATGCCACCTCAAAAGTTTTTCTATGTTTCATTCTTAGAATACTCAGCAAGCTGCTGTTAGAGGATCAAAGATTGTAATTATAAATGTAGGAGGGACAAGCAGTCCAAAATGTAAGAAGGAGCTAGATTGTTTAAATATTTATATACAATTAAAGGTACAGGGTGGCACAGGGAAATGGGAAGTTTTCCATTGACATCCAGTGGCACAAATAAACACATTATACAATGCATTTAATGATGAAATGTATTGTACAGGATATGCAATTAATGATGGTAATCAATATTCATTTTAAGTTTTGAAGAAAAAAATCATGAAGGTGTTGTCCACTCCTCCGTACACATTCTGGCAGGCTGTTCTTCATTGCTCGACGGAACATGTCAAGTGGAATACCAGAGAGTTCCTCTTCAGTCCTCCTTTTTAGTTCAGCAATGGTTGCAGGATGTGTGCAGTACACTTGGGTTTTAAGACCTTCCCAAAAGAAAATATCACAAACAGTGGAATGTCACTGTTATGTGAAATGACATGTCTTCCAAATAATCATTGAATAGCTGCCATCAATTGTCAGGCAGTATGTGAAGTGGCTCCACCTGGGGAGTTCTTTTTTTAAAGCTGAACCTGTTTCTTCGAAAATTACGCACCCATGACGCCAAAATTCCCTTTGTGCAAAACTCACATTATCGCCATTCTTACAAAAGACTTTGACAACAAACACTCATTGTGCACCACTCCACTGCTCCATTATAACTAATGGCAAGGGGTTCTAAACAAGGTCTCATTGGTCCAAAAAAACTGACATCGATGCAGGGTCGACAACACCTAGTTCCAAAATTTCCTGCTTCTCTGCGCCTCCCCGTATTTAAAAAAAAATCTTACAGGATACTGATAGCCAGCATAATGATGCTTAGACCGGTGTAATGCGCTTGGATTTTGCTTTTTTTTAGTTTGAACTCTTGCAGTTGCATTTTGGACTAATTGCAGCAGGCTTATGTCATTTTTTGGTAATCCTAAAAAGTGTGTGTTGCAATAATCTAGAATGCTAAAGACGAAAGCATGTATTAACTTTTAAGCATCTTTCTATGATTTGAAAGATCTAACTTGTGTGCTATTAACTTAGAGTTCTGAAACACCAAAGAATTTTAAACAAAAATGTCCACTGGGGGAGATTTACCATCAAAACCTTACTAGACACAGTATATAGAGGCTTGCTATGTTTGGGCACCCTTGCTTAAAATGTTTTTTACTTTGACTAGTTAAGTGAGCAGAAGATGAACCGATCACCAAAAGGTATAAAGTTAAAGATGACATATTTCTTTACTATTTTAAGCAAGATTATATTTTCATTTCCATCGTTCAAAGGTCTAAAATACCAAAAAATGAAAACTGCCTGAAGCAAATGTTTAGGCATCCAACATGGTCAGTACTTAGCCACACTCCCTTTGGCAAGTATAGCAGCTTGTAAACACTTTTTGTAGCCAGCTAAGAGTCTCTCAGATCTTACTTGGGGTATTTTTGCCCATTTGTCCTTGCAAAAGCCTTCTAAATCTGTAAGATTCTTGGGCTGTCTGCATGCACTGCTCTTTTGAGATCTATCTACAGATTTTCAATGATATTTAGGACAGGAGACTGTGAGGGCTTTTGAGGTATTCCATTGTAGATTTTGATGTGTGTTTCATATCATTATTTTGTTGTAGGACCTATGTTTTTTTTAATTGCAGCTTTTTTACCAATGGTGTGAAGGTTGCTTTCAGAATTTGCTGGTATTTATTTGAACCCATTCTCCCATCTACCAATGATATGTTCTCTGTGCTACTGGCTGCAACACAAGCCCAAAGCATGATCAGTCCACCCCCATGCTTGATAGTTGGAGAGGTGTTCTTTTCCTGGAATTCAGAATTTCTCCAAACATACCTTTGCACATTGTGACCAAAAAAGGTCTATTTTGTCTTCATCATTACACAGGACTTGTTTCCAAAGTTCATTAGGCTTTTTAGATGTTCATTTGTAAACTTCAGGCACTGAACTTTGTGGGTAGGATGCAGGTCATATTTGTTCATGTGTCAGTGCACAGTAGTACAGTGCGCCACCACTCCAGATTCTGCTAAATCTTCCTGAAGGTCTTTTGCAGTCAAGCAGTTCATCTTCTGCTCTTTTAACTATTCACAGTAAGAGACATTTTAAGCAAGGGTGCGCAGACTTTTGTATACCACTGTAAATGCAAATGCAGGATCTTTATAAAATAAAAGAAAGATTTCACAAAAGGCTCTGTTATACTGTGAAGTGCACAAAAAATCAATTGCCAGCAAAGGCAATCCAAGGCGAACAAAGCCCCAATAGATTAATCAAGGGAGAAGTTCAAAAACAGAGCAGAGGGTCAAAAATCATGAAAACAACATATGAAAAGTCGCAAGAAACACCACTCCTTACCGCAATCAAGATGATCTGCCAGGAAGCGTGGGAATCACTCACCTTTATAGAGCTGACGGCAGTCCCTGGCGGAGATGGGCAGGTGGTCCCACCTCATGGCAGACCACATAACAAAGGCATTGACACACAGGCAAAATCAAATGCAAAGAAATATCTAAAATATAAAAAAAAATGCTAAATAAAATTAAAAACAAAAGAATTTGAAAATGAACAAACAAGATTCAGACACCAACCTGGGAAGGAACCCTGGCTGAAATATAACTGTCATGTTTCTTAAGTGCAGGAACACCTTGATAGTGATAGGTTTAATGTGTGATTTGAAGTTTAGCTCTGAATCTAAAGTAATGCATACAGTCTTTACTTCCGGCCTAATTTATAAAGCTAATGACAATTGGTGACACTGGGGAGTAACAGTAAAATTAAAATTTTTGCAGATCACTGAAAAAATAAGCCTCAAGAGTACAAAATCAATGTGTTGAAGTCCAGGCCACTTAGTTACTCTGCCTTTCCCTGGCCATTGTTGCACAGCATTGTAGATGTAAATGATCAGTGGGCCTGATACCTCCGGAGAAATATGCTGTGTGCAATTGCAATGTAATTTAATTTTTAGTTTTTTGAAAAATGACCTACAAGTTCTTTAAAAAAAACACACACACCAATCTCTGCCCCTTTTTCACGAGCTACATGACTGTCTAGCTTTTCTGAGAACATTGTGTTCAGCTCCCCAAACCACAGACACACGTCTCAGGTGCAAATGTTAGCTTTATTATTATCAGAGGTGGGTAGTAACGAGTTACATTTACTCCATTACATTTACTTGAGTAACTTTTTTAAAAAATTGTACTTCTAAGAGTAGTTTTACTGCACCATACTTTTTACTTTTACTTGAGTACATTTGTGAAGAAGAAACGCTACTCCTACTCTGCTACATTGGGCAACACTCAACTCGTTACTTTTTTCCATGTACACATTACACTATATTTTTACCAGAGAGAAGCTGTCAGTGGATCTACTGTATGACTGTTTCACAATCACACATAGCAATAATAATCACAAGACTCCGTTTCACCAAGCTGACGTAGCAGTAATAATCACAAGACTCCGTTTCACCAATCAGATGTAGCAACAATAATCACATGGCTCCGTTTCACAAATCAGACGTAGCCATGCAGTCACATGACCACACACAAACTGTGGTGGCCATAGACATATATAGATAGGTGCCGCATTCACTGTGTTGCCCAGTCGACACGATACGTCAGCGCGTCCGCCCTGTTTCAAGTGGCAAAAGTGCCATTTAAACTAATACAGGTAGATGTGGAAACTGGGTTTTCTGATAAAAAACAATAATGTTTAAAAACAGCATTGTTTACATACAACAGATTTTGGTGAATCATTTACATGCAGTTATTTATATCCATTTATCTATACTAATAAAAGGCAAAGCCCTCACTCACTCACTCACTCACTCACTCACTCACTCATCACTAATTCTCCAACTTCCCGTGTAGGTAGAAGGCTGAAATTTGGCAGGCTTATTCCTTACAGCTTCCTTACAAAAGTTGGGCAGGTTTCATTTCGAAATTATACGCGTAATGGTCATAACTGGAAGATGTTTTTTCTCCATTTACTGTAATGGAGATGAGCTTGAAACCCGTGGG
>JANRMT010062806.1:69765514-69804363 GCA_026402145.1 Polypterus bichir lapradei
AAGCGCGGGTATTCTGCTAGTACACTAATAATGGTAATATTATTAAATATTAATATTATTAAATAATTATTATTATTAAATAATTCCTCCCATATAAGTAACATTTCTCGGACTGTCTTCTTCCATCTCCGAAACATTTCTAGACGTCCTGTTCTTACACAACACAGTACTGAAGTATTGGTTAATGCCTTAGTCTCCTCACATATTACTGTAATACTACTCTATCTGGCATCCCACAAAAACGTATCCATCGCTTACAACTTATTCAAAATTCTGCTGTCAGGATAATAACCTGTTCTAAATCCACTGAACATACTACACATATTCTCTCTCAACGTCACTGGCTCCCTGTTTACAGAATACAGTAATCCCTCCTCGATCGCGGGGGTTACGTTCCAGAACCCCCCGTGAAAGGTGAAAATCCGTGAAGTAAAAACCATATGTTCATATGGTTATTTTTATATTTTGTAAGCCCGTGTAAACTCTCCCACACTCTTAAAACATTTCCTGCACAGTTAAACAGCATAAACCCTTTGTATTCTCTTAGATATTAGGTAAGATTCATTGAAATTATGTATGTAAACACACTGTTTATATACAGTAAAACCTAACTATTATTTTAAAGATATAGAGCGTCTCCGATATCAGATATGTTACAGCCATTACGACAGACAGGCCACCAGCAATAAATACGTACAATGCAAGAAAAATTGTATGCAGTAAAATGTTTGTACAGCAACACTAAACGTACGTACATGTACTAAGTACTGTACGTAGAAAATTAATTATGGTTACTCACCAACAATTACACGGCGACTTGTCCGATAACGATGAGTTTAATTTTACTGCACAACAAAGGAGTGCGTTACAGCTCTTCTAAAGGAGCCTCTTCAGGCGATTGTGTAGCACCACCGTTGTTCTTCTTCCGGCAGTCTTCAATCCAAATCCCTAAAGCAGATTCCATCCGGAATGCCGCCTTATTACATCCACTTAAACCTTGTTTTGCACCCTGGTTAAAGGACACTGCGGCCGTAGATCTTATATTCTTTCCCTCCTTTTTAAATAAAAAGAATCGTGGACTCATTGATGCCGTAATGGCGTTCCCTTCCTTCAACATATCCAAAACTTTTACTATTTTGGCAATTGTTAGCATCTTCCATTGGTGCTTGGGCACGCCCCTGAAGCAGTAGAAGGAGGAGATCATTTTAGAGCCATAATGAAGGGCTTGACTATGCACAAAGATAAACACAAAAGAGCACAAAATTTAACTTTTTACACAGCAAAACACGTTGATGCTGAATGAGCGAGACAAGACTTCCTGGTTAACGCAGCAGAATCGAATTCGGCGCTCCGTCACTGAGTCAATCAGCACACATGAACTTAACTGTATGCTTTGATTGGGTAGCTTCTCAGCCATCCACCAATAGCGTCGCTTGTATGAAATCAACTGGGCAAACCAACTGAGGAAGATGTACGAGAAGTGAAAAGACCCATTGTCTGCAGAAACCCGCGAAGCAGCAAAAAATCTGCATTATATATTTAGATATGCTTACATATAAAATCCGCGATAGAGTGAAGCCGCGAAAGTCGAAGCGCGATATAGCGAGGGATTACTGTACAATGCAAAAATGCTGCTCTTAACATTTAAAGCTCTCCTCAACCTCACTGATCTCCTACAGACTTGCAATCAGATCCTCATCTACAGTTCTACTTTCTGTACCACACATCAAACTCTGTTCTATGGGAGCTCGAGCATCTCTCATAGTGCTCGTAAACTCCGGAATTCTCTTCCCTCATATACGTCAGCTCGATTCAATAACACATTTTAAAACTGGCATCAAAACTTATCTTTTCAAACTGCCATACCAATTGTGAATTTTGCACTGTTACCGCCAGTTATCTTTGTTTGTTTGCTAATTATTGCTTTTTGATTTATCATTCTCTTGTTTTAATTTTACTAATGTTGTTTAATTTTATTGTAAGGTGACCTTGAGTGCTAAGATTATGAAACAGGATTTTCTAATGGCCAAATATAACCAAAACAATTGTTCAGCCTTTCCTATGAAATGTAATCCCCCGGGATCTGGTTTGGAGCGTACAGCAGTTTGTACAATCCCAAGCAGCACATTACTCATTACTTCACTCCACAGCAGTGCCACTCACAATATGGCGGCAACATTGACGTACGATGTTGCTGGTCATGCGGCGTCTAGTAATTCTATGTCTATGGCGGCGGCATAGACACTGCCAGACTGCTGATTCTGTGCATAGGAGAGTGGCAGATCTCGCTACAATAAATAACCGCGCTGTTCCTGTTTCAGGCTGAATAAAGATGGTGTCGCTAAAGTATTGAGACTCAGCTTCGGGTGCAAGACGGAGACTCACACGTCACAGCACACACACGGTCACAATGCTGTAATAAACAGTATGCGCTCGTGCAGATGTTGACTATACAAGTGAGGCACGCTGACTGATGATTGCCCACAATCCTGCAGCGAGAGAGAGAGAGGACGCTCGGCAGACAAAGCGTGTACGGAGTACTCGTATTGCAAGACTTCGCTCGTTTATCAAGTCAAAATTTATTAAACATTTTAGCTTGTCTTGCAAAACACTCGCAGACCAAGTTACTCGCAATCCAAGTTTTGACTGTACATGAAAAATGAGAGCCAACCCCTGATGAAGCTTAACCAAACATGCACAGACACAGACAGTCAAGGTAAAGTGAGACTTCTTGTACGTGCACTAGCTGCCTTGTTCTAATGTGATTTTCTATCAGCCGTGCTACTTAGAGGTCAAGTGCATATCCAGTATTATACTGTCAGTGTACAGTATATTTTGTCACTGTAAGTAGTTTGCACTGTTCAAACATACATGTACTGTAGGTAATGGCTTCAAAAGCTTTGTTGTGAAAAACTGAGATTTGGAACTTTGTGCTATTTGTGCATCTTTATTTTGTAAAGATGTTATTTATTTTTACTCATTTTTTATTTTATTATTTGGAAATAGCAGAATTTGTACATTATTTTATATTTTTGTCCGTCTTATTCTATTTCTGAAAAATAAATAATTTATTATGATCAAACAGTTACTCAGTACTCTTTTCACCAAATACTTTTTTACTCTTACTTGAGTAATTTTTTGGATGACTACTTTTTACTTCTACTTGAGTAATATTATTTTGAAGTAACGCTACTCTTACTTGAGTACAATTTTTTGGCTACTCTTTGGCTACCTTACAAAATGCTTCTTTAATGAATGCTAATACAAATCAAAATTCTTTGCTTTCTCTTGTTCTCTCTTGCTTCTCCTCCACTCCTCCCAGGCAGGCTTTCTCCGTCCTCCACATCCGACTCCAACTCGCCTGGATGAGGTTGAGTAACAGAGAAGCCCCTTGCCGTTTGTACCCCTTTAGTCTCTTTTCTCACAGAGACAATTGTAAGCTCTGTAGGAGCTGAAGTAACTTGTGTACTAGCATCAATATATAGGCCCTTTTTTACACAGAACTCCTGTCTCTCTCTCTACCTGACCTTAGCTCCTCTGTCTAGGTAGACATTTCCCAGACTGGAGGCTCAGGTCTTTGACAATTAGTTATTTGTGCAGAATCAACTGTAGGAACTGGAGCTACTCGGTTCCCTTCAGTCAAGCATTTTTCCACCACTTTTACTGGTGCATTGGCCCTATTTTCTAGCCCCAGCAACATTGCTTCACAGTTATTCAATACATTTAACAGGGTTTTGAAGCAACACTAACAACATTTCCGATTTGCTGAATCAATCCATACCTGCAGTGGGGAAGAACTTCACGTATTTCTGTTGCTACTCCCGGGGTTGGTCAGAAAGCACTTCATCTGCACGTGCTTTGTTGAATCTTGCAAAGCAACCTGGGATTTGGAGACTGGGCAGTTGCTACAACAACCATATGGGTCAGGCTTCACCACATTAGTGCCAAATTCCAGACAAGTTTCCCAGCTTAGTTCATCAATGAAGAGGAATGATGTAGCACTCACTGGATCTTCTGTGATGCCTACTTCCATGGAGCAGTGCTTTGGGAACCATGGTTCCAATTCCAGATTACCATTTTGCGTTCTTCTCCATGATCGGTTTTAACCACTGGGCTAGCCTTTAGGTTTGTCCTAGCCATCTTGCTTAGGTTTAGAGGAATGTAGGAGATGGCAAAGCCATAGACTCATCGCTCATAAGGTCAGCAGACAGAACTCTGTGTTTTCGGCTGTTCTAGCCCCGCAGTGTCGCGTACCTTAGTGAATACTCTGTCTCTCACAGTGTCCTTGAAGACATCTAAAAGTCCGTCTACAATGAAACTATCCATCAAAATACAAGGGACACCTTCTGTCTCCCTCAGCAAAGATCAGCTTCTGTCTGTCTCCCTGAGGAATTCACAAGGACACATACCAGCTGAAGAAGAACTGTTTGCCTCCCCCCCCCATTTTGAACATTTTCTTTGCCATGGTCAATTGCAATGACTGTCGCATTTAGCTTGCTCTGGGACTTTCTGCCACAAGAATTTTGCTGGATGCAAGTCCCTGCTAGGCAGATGGCTAAGAATCGTGTTGACTGCGCCACATGTGACCAGATCCCAGACACTACCACATAAACACAAGGTGCAAAGTTAAGGTATATTATTATAAATTACCTTACAAAAGGCTCCTTTAATAAACACCAACACAAATCCAAATTCTTTATTTTCTCTCTTTCTATCTTGGTTTTACTTCACTCCTTTCAGATGAGCTTTGTCCATCCTCCTCACCCGACTCCAACTTGCCAGAATGATGTCAAGGAGCTTCTTTTATCTTGGACCTGGAAGTGCTTCCAGTGGTAGGGTATAGCCTGTTGCAAGTACGTCCAAGTCAAACTGAAACCCCACAAAGTAGAGATTGCTAATCCCAACAGCTCCCCCTAGCATGGAATCCAACAGGGCTATCCCATGGGACTACAAGTCCCTGCAAGTCGTGTGGGAATCCTAGGCCAAGAATGCTGCCAACTAGCATATAAGGGGAGTCACTGGTCTGAATACATCATCTCCCCCTGTTCCTTAATTACAATGGTCTCCCCGCCATTGTGTCCTGGCTAAGTAATGAACCATGCACTATCCCAGTTGAGACACCAGCCCATGCTTGAGGACATCTTTTTTTTCCCATGTTTCACACATGCATATTATTGAAGTCACCCAGGGAGTTTGCTTCATTGTGAGTTGGGTGAAATTGAGAAAATGTTTGGAAGAATACTTTAAGAATCAACATTTAGAGTACACAATGTTTGCATAAATTAATTTAGATAGATAGATAGATAATTTATTAATCCCAAGGGGAAATTCACATACTCCAGCAGCAGCATACTGATAAAAAACAATATTAAATTAAAGAGTGATAACAATGAAGGTATAACAGACAGACGATAACTTTGTATAATGTTAACGTTTATCCCCCCGGGTAGAGTTGAAGAGTCACATAGTGTGGGGGAGGAACGATCTCCTCAGTCTGACAGTGGAGCAGGACAGTGACAGCAATCTGTCACTGAAGCTGCTCCTCTATCTGGAGATGATTCTGTTCAGTGGATGCAGTGGATTCTCCATTATTGACAGGAGCCTGCTCAGCGCCCATCGCTCTGTCACGGATGTCAAACTGTCCAGCTCCAAGCCTACAATAGAGCCTGCCTTCCTCACCATTTTTTCCAAACGTGAGGCATCCCTCTTCTTTATGCTGCCTCCCCAGCACAGCACCGTGTAGAAGAGGGCGCTTGCCACAACCGTCTGATAGAACATCTGCAGCATCTTCTTGCAGATGTTGAAGGACGCCAGCCTTCTAACGAAGTAAGTAAGGTCTACTGTATGTAGCAGCATCTATGGATGTGCTGTGAACTGCACACAGTTGCGTAGTTAATAAAGTGGTTTAGGCATCTGTGAAACACCAAAAAAGAGAACAAGAATTGTGTAAGATGATGTTGAGGACTTCAATATTCAGTCATTAGTATTAAGAGATAACTTTGAAGGAAATTCCTCTAGCATGTTTAAAATGCTAAAAATCAAGCAGGGCAATTGGGGGAAGATTTTTAAAAACAACAGAGACTGTGGCACAGCAAAGTGCAGAAGTGTTTACTTCAGAGCGAGTTATTGTAAACACCATTTACAAAACAAGATAGAGCAAGTGGATTATCGAGACATTTGGTAGAATTTCACAAACACCTCATGCATAATCTTGGTTACCTGATATGTTAAACATTTTAATTAGTGAAGCAGCTAATAAGGCCTTTAAATTTTATTTGGTGTGGAAAGTGTTTACCAATATTGTAAACCATCTTGCCAAACTATCTGGTAAATTAAAAATGTAGGCCAACATATTACACATAGTGTGCTCAACAGCACCTCCAATTCAGTTATACTATTAGGTAACACATGAATTATTAAAAGAACAAGGAAATATTTGAAGTTCTATAAACTTCACAGAAATCAGCAGTGTGTTAAAACCCAAAAAGCAATTGGAAGTTTGTAGACCAGTCCTGGCTGTTGTATTTTAATGACAGTAACCATCATATTGGGTTGAGGAAGCCATAATGGTGCATATACAGCCATGGATAAACTTCCACAATGTGTGCTACAATAAAAGTGATTACTTCTGTAAATGTAGTGGAAGTCCCTGGGGGCAGATTGGTGACAGCTGTTATAATCTGTTCTAAATGACCGTGCAACCGCTTACAGTATTCTTATGTTAGTAACAGGGCTTCCATCATCTGCTTATGAGGAAACTGCAGGGGTCCACAGAGGAGGAAACAAAAAGCTGACAGATGGCGGTGATGAATGCCAGTAAAGATCATCTATCTGGTTTAATCTGCCAGCGGAGAATCACAAATGAGAGTCCTCTGCAGAGGAATTGGGTGCACCAACCTATGGAATAAAGCAGAAGGTATGGGAGGCAATAAGACGTGATTTACTGCGGGCAACTCGGTTTGATAAAGTTCAACTGATAAAGGGGTATCAGTCTTTAAGTCCATCAGATTTTAGCTTATAACACCCTGTTTGTGCTTTTTGCTGCTCTATCTGATTTTTCTGCATAGGATAGTAAAGGTGTGGCTAAAAAAAGTAAATCCGTTTTTAAGGGCAAATAGCTTACAGCCATTTTACCTGTGCACATTTGTTATGCTCTTGGGAGGATCTAATATTGAGAAGCTGTAGCCCTTGTCCTGTAACTGGAAAGGTTTATCATTTATAAAGTAGTTATTATTTTTATAGGAAATGCACTTTCTTTTTTTAAATGGCCTTAACTTTTTTTAAATTTAGATCACATTGGATTAACCCTTAGAGATAAGATAATGGCATTGCCTGCGTCTGCGTACATCACCTCCTTCAGAGTTAAATACGACCTGAACAACTTGGCCTGAGCTTTTCATGTTTCTTTAGACATCACATTGATCAGCGTGAAGAAAGACCATCACTACCCCTTTAGACTTTCTTATCCATTAGGCAAGTCCCTCGGTGTACAAGATTGTTTTTTATGTTTATATGACAGAAATATGACAGGATTGCTTTTTATGTTTGTATGACAGAGATGCCTCCTCAAAACTCTTCACATTAACCATTCATAAAGAGCCTGACTGACATTGTGCTTTACGAAGCCCTGGCGCACAAGCAGACTCTGCTGCTCATGGACGATTTGTCAGGTAAGTTTTCATGTGCAGTCTTACTTTTTGATGCAATGTTTATGACCTGCCAGGCTTTTTTATCCAGCTGTCCACATGCTGGATCTCCAGCCAGGCTGATTCATACAATTGGAATGAAATATTTGATTTTTTTGTGCAAAAATACCAGAACTCAAAAAGCCATTTTAGTCATTTGATTTGAAACATGACTGATGTAAAGAGTGAAACACCCAGGAAAAGATCTGCTGTGTATATCAAAACCCAAGTGTGTCTGTAACTCGTACTGGAAACCTAAAGTTTTCTCAAGCTTTTTCTTTCTCTTTTTATCACTTTCTGACACAATGCTTGATCAGTGCCGGTCTGATCAGTATGTTGTAACCACTGTAGGTCATTCCTCTGTACATCCAATAGGACACACAATAAACAAACCCTGAATTTGAGAAGCAGGAGAAAATGTTTGAAGAGATTAGTCATCCCCAGCACTAACCCCAAATACCGAGCAGTGAATAAACAGATAAAGAAGACCGAAATGCTATTAAAGGACGGACAGGTGCACAGTGGATTGAGAAAGAAGGATCAGGGATCTTTTATTGTCATTCCAATATCCATATGCAGAAACAAAATTCGATACTCACGTCCTGGTAATTAAACAGTGTCCATGATAACCCCATAAAAAACTTCATAATAAAAAGTACCCCATAATCTGCCCCTTAACACCAAAGCTCCATGATACACTCATTGCAGAATAACACAATAAAATATAACAAAAAAACATTAATATATAAATAAAGTAAGATAACTATAGCTAAACAAATATTATTGCAGTATGTCCTGTAATTAGAAGCAAGTAAAAAAGGTAGCAGCAAATAGATTATTGGACGAGACTACTGAAATAAAATGCAAAGTGTAGTATAAGTCACACAGAGTCTACAGTCAAATTTAGTGATGTCTAGTACAGGGGTGTCCAACTCCAGTCCTGGTGGGCCGCAGTGGCTGCAGGTTTTCATTCTAACTATCTTCTTAATTAGTGAGCCATTTTTGCTGCTGATAAATGTAACTTTTGCCTTCGTTTTAATTGATGTGACTCAGACCCCTTAGTTGTTTCTTTTTCCTTAATGAGCAGCCAAACAATAATGAGACATAAAACAAGCCACCACATGACCAGTTAACCTGAAAATAAAGAAAAGTGAAGGTCTCTGTCATGTTGGTCTCCTCAGGTCACCAAAATATCTTGGAAAAAACAGAAAATCAACAGTCTGCTGTGGCAGCAACAAGTCAGGATATTCAATAACAGCTTTAATTAACAGCAAGAATTGGCTTCTCATTAAGAAACTGGTTGGGGCGAAATTCGCCGGAGTTTGACGTTCCAGTTTAGGTGGTCATCTGTTGGCTCGTTTCACTTCTCATTTCTGTTTGTCTGCCAATTAATGAAGAAGCAAATCAATTCAGAGGACTGAATCCTTAACAACAGGGCTATTACAATGAAGGGAAAAGGAGTTAATTAGCAGTGAAAACAACTCGCTGATTAGGAAAAGGGTTGGAATGAATATCTGCAGCCACTGCGGCCCACCAGGACTGGAGTTGGACTTCCCTGGTCTAGTAGCATCCAAGAAAAAGCTGTTCCTGAACCGGGTAGCCCATATGCTGTGTAATCTTGTGCCTGATGGAGGTGAGGCAAACAGTCCATGTGCAGGATGAGTGACATCTTCCAGTATGGAGGAGGCTTTACTTTTGCACCTGCTGGTGTCAATGTCCTCGAATGTGGAGAGGCTTCTGCCGATGAGCCACTGTGCAGAATTAACCACCCATTGCGGTGTTCTCCTGTCTGCGGCTGAGCAGCTGCTGAACCACACTGTAATACGGGAGGTGAGGATGCTCTTTACCACACACTTGTAGTAGGAGCTCAGAATAGAGGGGCACAGACCAGGCCGCCATAGCCTCCTCGAGAAGTAGAGGCGTTGATGGGCTTTCTTTACCGGACAGTCCATATTGTAGCTCTAAGAGGGGGCATTTGTAAGATGCACCCTCGGGTATTTAAAGCAGGTGACAATTTCAATCTCTTTTTCATTGATGTAAAGCGGGTTGTGTGGTAGTACCAGCGATGCTATGGAATCCTGAATACCATGAGGACTGATTGAGGTCATTTATGTTAGGTAGAGTGCCCAGAGGGGGCTGGGTGGTCTGATGGCCTGGAACCCCTGCAGATTTTATTTTTTCTCCAGCCGTCTGGAGTTTTTTTTTTTGTTTTTTCTGTCCTCCCTGTCCATCGGACCTTACTCTTAATTACTCTTAATGTTAATTAGTGTTCTCTTATTTTAATTCTTACTTTGTCTTTTTTTTCTTTTTCTTCATCATGTAAAGCACTTTGAGCTACATTATTTGTATGAAAATATGCTATATAAATAAACGTTATTGTATGCTGACTCATCATTATGACTGACAAGTCCTACCACCGCTGTGTCATCTGCAAATTTCAGTATGTGATTGTTCAGAGAGTGAGATATGCAGTCATAGATCAGCAGAGTTAACAGCTTGGGACTCGAAGTCCACACTAGGGTGGAGCCAGTGTTGGGAGTGATGGTAGAAGATGTAATTCAGTGAAATCTGACTGACTGGAGCTTGTTAGTTAGAAAATCCAAAATCCAGCTGCAAAGTATTAAGTTTTTTCACCAGCGTTTAAGGGATGATAGTGTTAAAGACAGAGCTAAAATTCAAGAAGAGTAATCTGACAAAGGAGTCTTTTCACTCCACGTGAATCAAAGAAGAGATGGTGTCAGCTGTGGAGCGGATTTTCCTATAAACGTATTGATGGGGGTCCACTATTATATTGATGGTCTTCATAATCTCCGCCATTACCAGCTACTCAAAGCACATTGAGTTTCTAGATGTGAGAGCAACAAGACGGTAGTCATTCAAGCAAGACACTGTGAAGCTCTTTGGGACTGGAATGATAATAGACGTTTTAGGCATGTTGGTACAGATGACTGGGCCAGTGAGATGTTAAAAATATCTGTCAGCACCTCTGGCATCAACTCTGCATGTTGCCACAGCCACTCACGGGATATTTTCCTTTTTTCGGACCATTCTCTGTTAAAACTAGAAATGCTTGTAAGTGAAAATCTTAGTAGTTCAGCAGATTCTGAAATACTCAGACCAGTAGTGTTATTTACAAAAAGGTAAGTAAACTGTGTCTACTAACGGATATGTATTTTTCAAGTCTAAGTTACTTCTTTACTATCAAAGCATATATCAATTTGCTAAATGAAATTGAATTCTAAAGTGAAGCTTATTTTTTAAATAAAAAAAAAAATAACTAGCCTGCACTTGTGTTTTGTAATAAAGTACTACCAGGGTCCCAGTGCAAAAAAAAAACATTAACACTTATTGGATTCATCAGTTTTTGAAGGCAAAAATGCTACTGAGTATTGACACATCTTGGGATTGCACATATTTGCAAACCAGAGTATCCTCATCATTTTAAGAACAAGAACAGCAGAATATGTTAGATTCAGCCATTTTAAAAAGGGACTACCCTTGCACTTCACTGGGCTGCATGTCTTCCTCCAATGCACCTTTCAGCTCTAGGGGTGTGGATTCACCTTTGGAAGGTATTGCCAAGCGCCGTTATTGACATTGTTCAAGTTTGAAGCCCTGATGTGAATGACTGCCTCTAAAACAAAATCATACTTACAGTAACTTCACTCAGTCTCTCACTGTACGGGAGCCTGTTTTGTTATTTCACAAAGATACTGCCTTTCTCCCCCTGGAATAATAATTCATGGGTGTGCTTTGGGAGTCATTGAGTGACAGGTACTAGATATTCTTGGCATACATTTAGCTTTTTAGCTTGGTCACACAAAGCTGTCATTTCTACTTTTCTGTAGCAGGTTCTACATGGAGTTTGCTTCTTCTCCAGTGTATTTACAGAATAATTAGCATCAGTGAGTTTATTCCTTCAAAAACGTCCTCAACTCATCATGCTCTTAAAAAAATCAGTAATTGGTTCATGGTACTTCAGTCTGCTCTATCGCACACTCTGCTTCTGTCTTTGTCGGAGTGTTTTTATTTGTGTCATACGCTTTTGAAAGTCTGCGTCTTTTACTAAAAATACAATGCAGTATAATCAGTTCACTTCAGTTTTATTGTTATTTATACAACATACAGTGTAACTCTTACAGTAGGAGTGTTTTTCACTATGAGACTACTTGGTGGGCGGCACAGTAGCACAGTGGGTGCCTCGCAGTTAGGAGACCCGGGTTCCCTTCCCGGGTCCTCCCTGCGTGGAGTTTGCATGTGGGTTTTCTCCAGGTGCCACGGTTTCCTCCCACAGTCCAAAGACATGCAGGTTAGGTGCATTGGCGATCCTAAATTGTCCCGTGTGTGTGCTTGGTGTGTGTGTGTGTGTATGCGTGCCCTGAGGTGGGCTGGCACCCTGCCCGGGGTTTGTTTCCTCCATTGCACCCTGTGCTGGCTGGGATTGGCTCCAGCAGACCCCGTGACCCTGTAGTTAGGATATAGTGGGTTGGATAATGGATGGATGGATGGATGGACTACTTGGTAAAATGTAAAGTAATACAGAATGCAGTGAAAAGTTAGAAAGTGTGCACCATTTGACTTGAGTGAGAATTAACTGTTCTTGCACGTCATGGCAGAACATAACCTTGGAAGCAAAAGTAGGACAATAAGCAGAATATAGCTTGGTGAAGGGTTAAGGGGTTGGCATAACTTTACCCATGATGCCTGCTGTGAACAGACAAGCAAGAAATAAGACAAGCGTACCAAGAATCTGTGACATAATGTATCATTTGCAGTTTACTTTGTTGTCTATTGATATATGTATGTTTTCTTAAATCAAAATCTTCAAAGCGAATATATTCGATACAATTTTTCTTCACCCCAGCACACATCAGCTCTATTGTAAAATGCATGAGCAGGCTAATTCTTCTTCTTCGTCATTTTCTTCTTTTCCCACTTTTGGGGTCAATTTGCCTGATCATCCTCCAAACAGCTCGGTTTTGCACCTCTTCCACAGTCAAGCCCTTCTCCATCTGATCTTCTTTTACTATATCCATCCACCTCCGCTTTTGCCTCCCTTGCTTTCTCTTCCCTGTACATCTATTCCCTTTACTTTTTTGCCCACATATTCATTGTCTCTCCTCATCACATGTCCATACCACTTCAATCTACTTTCATGTATTTTCTTAGATATTTCTCCCGCTTTTGATGTACCTCTAATTGTCTCATTTCTTATTCTGTCCTTTTTTTGTAACAACACACATCCATTCTCAACATTTTCTGCCACATCTGACTTCTTCTCCTGTGCTACTTTTACTGCCCATGCCTCAGCTCTGTACATCATTGCTGGTCTTACCACTGTATTATAAATCTTAAATTTAACCTACACCTTAAGTCTTTGATCACAAATACTCCCGATACCTTCTTTCAGTTCGATCGCTCTCTAGGAGTTATCTCTGCATCTAATTTTCCATCTTGGGTTACCACTGATCTTAGATATTTAAATGTATCTTTTCAACAGCTCTCCCTGCAGACTAACGTCTGAATTTTGATCATTAAACCTCAGATATTATTGTCATCTTCCTATTTATCTTCAATCCTCTATTTTCCAAATTCCTTCGCCATTTTTCCAACATCCTCTCCACTTTCTCCTTTTGGTGCTATACAACAGAATGTAATCAGCAAACACCATGCACCAAGGGGATTGGTCTTTTGATTCAACACATCCTTAACCAGATCAAAGACATAAGGACTTAAAGAAGATCCATGAGGCAGACCTACTCTAAATGGGATCTTGTCTGTTATCCAAACAGTGCCTTCAATCCAAATCCTCACTCCCTCATACATATCCTGGACAATCCTCACATATTTCTCTGGTACTCCTTTCTCTCTTATGCACCTCCAGACCTCTTGACGTAGCACTCTATCATAAGCCTTCCCAAAATCAATAAATACTGCAGAAACCAGGGACGCTCCAGCTGCCCCAACCCCAATACAACAGGCACAGACTGAAGTGCAGCAAAACACAAGACTTTACTATTTCAGTGGGAATCGCTTTTCAACCATTTCCCACCTACAGTGCACAGAACACACAGTTCCATGAACACAGAACTTTGTCTTCTTCCTCTGTCTGTCTCCTTCCTTCCGCCTTCACTCCTCCTGGCAAACTTCATCCCTCTTCCTCCCAACTCGGGCTCATCTCTGTCAGGCAGTTGGCTCCTTTTTAAGTCGCACCCAGGACCACTCCAGATGGATCGTTGGGGAGGTCTGGAATTGCTCCTAGGTGTGGCTGAAACCCAAAGTAAGGCTCTGCAGCTACCACAGGTCCCATACCTCCCCCTTGCAGCATCCATGGAACCCAACAGAGCTGTGCCAACAAATAGTAATTCCCATACAGCCCTGTGGGAATCCAAGGAGCCATTGCAATCCAATGGGGCTGCCAAGTAGCAGGTCGGAGAAGATAGCGCCCTTCAAAAGCCATCCGTCCTTACTTTAAGGAGGTTTCCCTCACAACACCAATAAATCAGTAAAAAAATAAAGATAAGGACAAACTATTTTTTTTTTTATTTATAAAGTGTGCTTCACTTTAGAATACAGTTTCACACAGCAGATTTATATGCCTACCATAATTGTGAAGAAATAACTTTGGGTGTGAACACAAATCAAGCAGGGCATGGGACGCACTGGTGCAAAGGGACCTTTAGAACTTTTTTCAAACAAGCTTTGCTTTAATAAAATACATTTATTTGATTTGTCTTCTGGTGCTGAGCTGCATCTCCTACCCACAATCATATTTTCAAAGTTATTATGTGTGCTGTGACCGGTTACAGTGGATTTTTTAAAAATGCAAATGCCAGGGTTTCAAGAGAAAAGATGTCTATTAACTCAAAATGACCGGGGGCAGACCTTAGATGAGACTATTAATTACTGCCTGGCAGCATCGCAGGAGGGGAGATCAAAGAAGGCTGCAGGGCCGAGACCCTTGTCTTTGTGAAGCTTTTTGTCTGCAGCTGCATTTTAGTGGTAGTTATGATATTTTTTAAGTCTGTGTGTCATCTTCATAGTTATTACAGCCAGTGGAACAACTCATGCTGGCCCATTGTACTGCTATTTGATTCATTTATACAGTACCTCCCATGGCCCTGTACCTCAAGGCATGATGGGAAGCCACAGAACACATAATGTACTCAAAACTCTACACCAGGCAAATGCCCTCTAAGGTTCTGCAAGTCTTCCTCACAGAAATGTGGACCCTCGAGTGTATCATGGGCATTTATTATCTATTCAGCACTTCACTTTCTTAAAATAAATGGTACAATGTTTCTGAAAAAAATTCAGCGATAAAGGAAAATAATCTAACAAATTCAGAAGCACTCTGATGCTCAATTGCTTTAGCCAGATCTGATTCGACATGTTTTTTTTTCCCCACTATTCAATATATTTTTTTAATTTAGTTTTTTAATATTAAATCTCCTTCTGAAATGGTATTCTTGAAAAAGTGCAAAAGATAAGACTTTGTATATTTTAAATAACAAGCATTTCATTAAATAAAATATAATGCAATCTTGTCCTCATTCAAGCATTTCATGCCTACTTTGGGACAATATCCTGTGCCCTTATTGATTTTTAGATGTGTTTTCAAACAAGATAATAACCTAAAAAACACTTTGGTCTTGGAGCGACGTATTAAAATCCTGAGAGACGAGTAAAAGCATTGTCAGTGCTTGATGAGATACGACTTATGAAACACTAGAGTGGTCTTGTTAGTGTCGAGGCCTGAGAAAACCATATGTGGGTCAGCCTTTGGAAGAGTGGTGTATGGGTAACAAAAAAGTGAATAGAGGGGACAACAAATGTGCAGCTTGGATTTTTTTTACTCCCAATTACATGCAGACCTACATTTTTGGGGCCCTGAAGGTTGAACTGTTGTGGTTGCCCCTTCGGTTAACTACTGCTACCTACTTCAGCGGGATTGCATATAGGGGTTTAAAAAGGTCTTTCAAATACAATGGACACCCAAAATATTTAAGCAATGTGGAGTAAAGTTGCTTCTGGGGCTCCTCGGGGATTGGGGGCCCTGAAGCTTAAGCTTCATTAGTTTCTTAGTAGATCTGCTCCTGCAGGCAAACATTACTTTACACTTTAATTTTTGCTTTCTTTTGTGTTTAGTTAAATAATTTTTGGCCACACTAGGAGTGAAAATTTATCAAAAATGTGTTGCCAGCAGTTATTGGGAGTTTGCATTGATGTCACTTGTCTTATTAATGAGGTGAACCATTGCCATTTGAGACATACGTACATCCAGCGCCTATAAAACGTATTAACCGCTCCTTCGAGGGTTTCACGTTTTATTGTTATACTACATT
Organism: Polypterus bichir lapradei; assembly: GCA_026402145.1. Lineage (NCBI taxonomy): Eukaryota > Metazoa > Chordata > Cladistia > Polypteriformes > Polypteridae > Polypterus > Polypterus bichir. Next base: position 69,781,545 of record JANRMT010062806.1, read on the forward strand.
GACACACAGTGGATTTAATGTCAAAGTGGTAAGAAATTAAGCAAAATGACACCTTTTATTGGATAAACAGAAAAATACAATATGCAAGCTTTCAAGGCAACTCAGGCCCCTTCTTCAGGCAAGATTGAATTTGTTGCCTGAGTTGCCTCGAAAGGCAGTCCCCGGGTTACATACGAGACAGGAACTGTAGCTTTGTACTTAAGTTGAATTTGTATGCAAGTCGGAACAGGTACATTATTTTAATAAATGCTATTGTTGACCAACTGTAACTAAGTGCTCTGCCAATGAGTGATGGAGTTTCACCTCTCTCTGACCTTTTTATTATTTCTACTTTATTCTCAATGATGATGGTTTTTCTCTTGTTTACTGTATCACCAGCACTTGCATCAGATTTGTGTTTCAGAGACATTCTTGAAGGGTGAAGACAAAAGGTTATGATGAGCTCTTCTGCACAGCACTGTACGTGCTATCACAGCAGGAAGGCACCCGTCGTCAACATGTCTGATGTACTGACAAGAGACAACTTTCTGCTATATGCGTAACAGTACAAGCAGACTTGCTATTGAGAATGAATGGGGCGGCGAGGGGCAGTTCACCACCCGCCCACCACACAGTCACCTCCACTACAGTATGCTGCCTGAAGCGTCCGCCCACCAAGAACGAACACGTTGCAGCCAAAAGCATGTAGTGAATAGCCCACCACTGCCCCCATTTAACAGGCAGCCATCTGAGGCACACTACAATGCTACCCCCTGCTGCCCCTCCATTCAGCCACAACGGGTCACCACTTGCAGCATCACCAGACGCCCACTGAGATTGAATGGGGCAGCCATGGGTGGTGGGCAGGCAGTGAAATCGCTTGTCGCCGAGAGCCGCCCAAGGGACACTACACTGCGCAAGCAGCGAAATTGCCCCCCTCCAGCCTCCATCCAGCCACCGCTTGCAGCGTCCCCAGGCCGAAGATGATGGAACGGCAGTTACTGAGGCGCATGCGTCGCAGCTGCAGCCCCGCTTGTATGTCGTAGTTCAGATGTCCATAACCTGGGGACTCCCTGTATAATTTTTCTACTTAGCCAATAAGAGGTGTAATTTTGCTTAACTTCTTACCAAATCTGTAATGTCTAGCATGGTACAACACCCTACTACTGATTTCAAAGTGAAAACAGAGTTTTATTAAGTGGGCCAAAGTAACTACATATTGTAACACTAGATGGCTCTATACCAGTGCTTAACCCAACACACAGACACTGACAACACGTTTTAAAACACCAAGAAGCTGTTTAATTTCTTTTGCCTTCTTGTCCAATGCCCAAAGCACCTCCAGCACAATAACCAAATACATAAACTAATACTCAAATCTCTCCTCCTCACCTCCCAGCAAGCTCTGTCCACTACCACCCAACACCGGCTTTGCTTGCTGGGTTCCCATCAGTCCTTTAAATAGTCTTTGACCTAGAAGTGCTTCTGTCCTTCCGACCCCATAACTAGCTTGCACTTCCGAGTGTAATGAAGAACTGAGATTTTCTTCAGTCCAGAAGTACTTCGGGGCTTCTGTCCTCGTGACTACCTCGTACTTCCCGGCTATAAGGAAAGAATACATCCCCAGGTCCTTTGACAGCTCCTCCTGGTGGCACCCACGGCACCCAATAGGGCTGAGAAATCAAACTCCAAATCCCAGGATGCCTTGCGGGAATCCGGGGCACCACTACACTCCAGGGAAGCTGCCATCTAGTGTTTTGGGGGAAGCAGTGTTGGCAAGTAGCTGCCTTCCTGCATCCATCCATTCCAGTGGTATCCTGGCTGGATTGAGCTGCCGGCCTTCCATCACAATATATAAAACACAAAATAATTCGTTATTTAGTAGATCCACCTTTGACAGTGTCACACACATGCTCATGGGAGGCAGCTAAAGGGCTTGAGTAAGGGCAGTTCCAAGACATAACAGGATGTGGCAGAGTGCACTGACTCTTTTTCTCCCTTTCCTGCAGACCAGTCATGAGAGATTCCACCTGGCCCTCTTGACGTCACTTCTGGGACCGAGCCTATGGAAGAAGACCTTGCCGGCTCCAGTCCCTGTGATGTCACATCCGGGCTTGAACCTATGGCTGAAGACCTTCATGAGCCGGATCCCTTTGATCTCACTTCCTGTCTTCCCCTTAAAAAGCCTCCACCTTTTTCCCTATTCCCTCAGTTTTGTTTCAGACTCAGTTTTGTGCACATCAGTGTGGTATTCAATTTTCGAATTCAATTATACGGGTGGCTGCCCCAAACCTTGACCTGTGTGCCATGACAGCCCTTACTGTGTGCGCACAGATCTTTATCAGCTTTAAACACTTGGACGCTGCCGTTTCTCCACATATGTCTTAAAACTGCTTAAACTCTTTCAGGTTGCATGAAGATCATAAGTGAACAGCCTTCTTCAAGTCCAGCCACAAATTCTCAGTTGGATTGAGATGTGGACTCTGAGTCGGCCGCTCCAGGACATTAATTTTCTGTCTTTAAGTCCTTCCTGTGCAGCTCTCGCTATGTGCTTGGGGTCTTCTTGCTGGAAAGCAAATCTTCTGCCAAGGCCATGGCGCTTCTCCGTTCTTGCCTTATCATTACCTGTAGCCAGGCTTTTGCACTGCTACATCATCATCACTATTCAGCACACACAGTACCACCAGTTAATTTTTTCCCACTTCAGGCTCTGCCTAAGGCGCAGGTTTCTTGCTGACTCCATCAGGTTTTTCTCCTTGTATTTTGCTGCATTCCTTTTTCACTCCACCCTCATAGTTCTCCGACAGCCTGCTGCAGAGAAGCATCCTCAAAGCACGATTTCAGAATATATCATTAATTCATTTCTGTTAAATGCTCAAGCTGTTCTTTGCTTCATTTCTTTTCTGTTTTTCACTTGATCCATCAGTCATTTTTGATTTTGTTCTCTGCCTTTTTGGACTGAATGTTCCATCTAATTCTGACTACAGCCTTGCTTGCTTGATTGCTCCTTGGTACTTTCTTGCTTCCCAATATGTGATCTTGGTTCTCCTGACCTTGTCGCCCTTGTGTCTTGTTGTCCAGTTCTCATTTTTGAAGGTATCTCTTAATGACTTTGTTTAACCCTGGATGTTCATCTGAAAGAAGTGAATGACAAGTACTGTATAAGAAGACGTGTTACCCATTGCCCTAAGAAAGGCAGACTGGGAAATGGGGATGTCTGGGTGAGGAAATATAAACCAAAGCCACATACATTCATATGAAAATCCAAATTCTTTGGATTTTTGTTTATCATTGGCTTAGCTTTCAAAGTAGCAACTTCCTGTTAATATATGACATGCCTTATGGAAACAGTAGTATTTCAGCAGTGACATTAAGTTTATTGGATTAACAGAAAATATGCATCATAACAAAATTAGACAGGTGCATATATTTGGGCACCCCAACAGAGATATTACATCAATACTTAGTTGAGCCTCCTTTTGCAAATATAACAGCCTCAAGACGCTGTCCTCCTATAGTCTTTGACGAGTGTCTGGATTCTGGATGGAGGTATTTTTGACCATTCTTCCATACAAAATCTCTCCAGTTTAGTTAAATTTGATGGACAGCCTGCTTCAAATCATTCCATAGATTTTCAATGATATTCAAGTCAGGGGACTGTGACGGCCATTCCAGAACATTGTACTTCTCCCTCTGCCTTTGTAGATTTCAAACTGTGTTTTGGGTCATTGTCTTGTTGGAATATCCCACCCCTGCACAACTTCAACTTTGTGACTGATGCTTGAACATTATCCTGAAGAATTTGTTGATATTGGGTTGAATTCATCTGACCCTTGACTTTAACAAGGGCCCCAGTCCCTGAACTAGCCACACAGCCCCATAGCATGATGGAACCTCCACCAAATTTGCCAGTAGGTAGCAGGTGTTTTTCTTGGAATGCGGTGTTCTTCTTCTGCCATGCAAAGCGCTTTTTGTTATGACCAAATAACTCAATTTTTGTCTCATCAGTCCAAAGCACTTTGTTCCAAAATTAATCTGGCTTGTCTAAATGAGCATTTGCATACAACAAGCGACTCTGTTTGTGGCGTGAGTGCAGAAAGGGCTTCTTTCTCATCACACTGCCATACAGATGTTCATTTTGCAAATTGTGTTGAATTGTAGAACGATGTACAGATACACCATCTGTGGCAAGATGTTCTTACAGGTCTTTGGAGGTGATCTGTGGGTTGTCTGTAACCATTCTCACAATCCTGTGCATATGCCGCTCCTGTATTTTTCTTGGCCTGCCAGACCTGCTGGGTTTAACAGCAACTGTGCCTGTGGCCTTCCATTTCCTGATTACATTCCTTACAGTTGAAACTGACAGTTTAAACCTCTGCGATAGCTTTTTGTAGCCCTCCCCTAAACTACGATACTGAACAATCTTTGTTTTCAGATCTTTTGACAGTTGCTTTGAGGATCTCATGCTGTCAATCTTCAGAGGAGAGTCAAAGGGAAGCACAACTTGCAATTGACCACCTTAAATACTTTTTCTCGTGATTGGACACACCTGTCTATGAACTTCAAGGCTTAACGAGCTAATCCAACCAATTTGGTGCTGCAAGTAATCAGTATTGAGCTGTTACATGCATTCAAATCAGCAAAATTACAAGGGTATCCAAATTTTTGCACAGCTAGTTTTTCACATTTGATTTAATTTCATACAACTAAATACTGCTTCACTAAAAATCTTTGTTCGGAAAACACACCAGTACTCAGATGTTCCGAGGAAATGAAAGACATGCCACTATTATCTTTTTAGGTGAAAGTAGAGTAAATTATTATGCAGGCTTTTTCATATGACTGTAAGAAACCAGACACCTGTCCTATCATATGTTACTACCAAAACGCTAATCACGGAATTGTAGTAAGGAGACAAAGCCAAGAATCAGAAACCAGTGAATTGAAATCACAACAGCTAACCACGCATGTACATGTAAGAGTGTTTTTTATTTAATATCTGCAAACTCCGATAATGATGTGTCTGGTGTGATGCTTTTTTTGTATCGTCACGTCAGTTCCGTTAATTACGATATTCTGGCGATGCACTTTGTGTAATAACAACAGCAACTGAACAAAACAGTGCCCATTAAAACACAAAACTGCCACAGAAGCTGCACACTTATTTTTATTAATAACTAAAACACTAATATTAAAGACTGAAATGGGCGCTCAGGAAATATTCAAGTACACAGAATCACAATAGATGTGCCTGTCATTTCATGGTGAACTGAATGATTTCCAAAGAAAAGTCTGTAAATTATATTTTGTCATTCTGCTCTTTTGCTTACTGTATCTGTAAATACAAGATAATGTGCTTAGAATCCTGAAGACAGTTCTTTATACTTTCAGCACCACCCGTTAGAAGTGTAGAATACTAAGCATGGAGGAAGAGGAGGCACAGTTTGTTCATTTTGTTGTCTCTCCCCTATGCCCCTTACCTCATTAATGTGTACTTCAGATAAAGCCCTGGCCCAGGTGTGTGTCTCTAGTTTAAGGGATGGATAGCACCGTGCCCACACAAGGTCTCCTGGGGCACATGCCCACTTTTGTATAGTCCATGTTTGGAATGGGGTGGGAGTGTTTTGTCAGTGCCAGTCAGGGTCTCCTTCTGAGCTTGTTCAGTTGACGCGTTTCCTGTCAGGGGTACTTTAAAGATGCCTTATTGGCCACGAAGGAAGAATCTGCATGTGTCATATTGAAGGCTGTTCAGCGCCATTTATATACAGGGCATGTACCCGTCTGCCTCTTTTAAAATGGCCATCTTCAGGGCACATTGCCCTGATGTCACACCTGCATGTGGTCTGAGAAACAAAACCTTCAAATACCCACAGTCTGTGAATGTTTGCATAAATTCAAAGGCTTATCATTTCAATAATGTATAAGCCGGCACGCCTACAGAGTAATGAACCCCTCGCCGTCTGTACTTGGAGAAAAGCGTTGATTTAGTTTTTATAGTCAGGACCTGCCTTAAGGCTGACAGACAGATGTGGAGGTGAATTTCAATGACAGTTCCAAATGCTTTGAAAAGGCTGAATGCTGGTGATGCCTTTTCAGACCCTGAATACAATCTCAGCATTCGGCTCAGACACAGAAATTCATTTTGTATGTTTAGAGTATCTGTGCATCTCTGCCTGTGCTGGAGGACGTGAGGAGCATCGGCTGATCTGAGTTGGTGTGTGTGAAATGTGAACTTCATTAGCAGCTCTGCCTGCCAAAGTGTGAAGACGCAGAGATGTCAAGTATGGCATTTTATGTAAGGAGATTATCACCTTCATAATGTGAACACACACACACATTAACACACTTCAGCATTCAATAACACCGGTGTGCAGAACGACAATACAAATAAAAACACCAATGCATTAAACAGCACCCTGCAAGGTCGCAGCGATGCCATCAATAGTGTAGCAGATTAAACTCTGTGATTTAAGTTACTGATGTAAAATGCAATAATCGATGAAGTTGCAAAGTCTTTAGCCATCAGTCACTCACCAGAGCGTACAAACCTCCATTTGTGGAATAAGTCATTTGTGTTGGGTCACTTGGTGGCTCAGTAGTCAGCTTTGCCACCTCTCAGCTCCATGGACTTGGATTCAGATCTCATCCTGGTTCCTTTTTTTGTGAAGTCTGCACATTTTCCTCTTTGTTTATGTGGATTTTCTCTGGGTAACCCCATTAATGTGCAAAGACATGCAGTGCAGGTCTATTGGAGATCCTAAAATGTCCCCCTGATGGTGAATGTGTGTGTATGTGTGTGTGTGTATGTGTTAATATGCCCTTCAATAGATGGGACTGCACCCCACCAGGCTTTAGTTGGACTTCATATCATGTAATGATATGTCATCAGTACTGCTTTTGGAAGGAAAATGTTAGTAAAGCCGCACTAGAATTTTCCAATATGTCTGTGGAGTTCTGCAACATTAACTTATCTAATTAAAAATGTCTGTCCCATCTGTCACATCCCATTTTCAAAACTCACTTTATCCTGAGCAGGCGGCAGGGATGCTGGAGCCTATCCCAGCAAGCATATGGGCACAAGGTCCATTACAGGGTGAACAGACACACACACACACACATCAGGGCCAATCTAGCATTGCTAACCTGCATGTCATTGAACCGTGGAAGGACGCTGTCTTTCGCTAATGACCAGCAAAACATGCAAGTTCATGCATCCTTCATGTTAAAAAAATATCAACTAAACAATAGGATGATATCTCTCTGTCTCAGTTAGCATCAGATCATTGTGATAACAGTCTGAAATTGTCATCATCTGACAAAATACGCAAAAATGGATTTAAATGCATAGTAAAGTGTGAACCATGTAACCACCTGCTGTTCAGTAAAATCAATTGAAGCTGCCTAAACTGTAAAAGCAACACCTCAAGTTTAGAATTAAATGGCTTTGACAAGTCCCACTACCACAAACAGGACATGCAAACTATATGTCGGCCTGCAACCCCATTGTCAGAACTGCTGGAATGGGAAGGCATTTGCTGGCCTTGTGCAGACCTGTAATTGGGAAAACAATTTTCTACATACATACCTTTCCTTTTCTCACCAAAATTCTGTGCTTCTTTGAAACAGTGCTTCTGTCTGTGCTTCCATCATACTGCTGTCTTTTCTCCTAAGAAATTGACGGAGCACAAATACTCTTTCTTTGTGAATTTTTGAATTTCATCTTGCCTGAAGAAGGGGCCTGAGTTGCCTCAAAAGCTTGCATATTGTAATCTTTTTTAGTTAGCCAATAAAAGTTGTCATTTTACTTGACTTCTCACTTCATTCATAACGGCTAACATGGTACAACACCCTAGTAGTTTGTGAATTTTTCAGATTTAGTGTCATCCTTCTCAGCGTTTGTTGAAGATCAATATGCAGTGTAATCTCTTGTGAATGATGCATCCATAGCAGTAGAGTGTTGTACCGTGTTAGCCATAGATTGATACAGGAGAAAGTAGGGTGAAATGACACCTTTTATTGGCTAACTAAATACAAATGCAAGCTTTCGAGGCAGCTAAGGCCCCTTCACTTACATCTGTAATCTGTTTAGTTAGCCAATAAAAGATGTCATTTCACCCTACTTTCTCCTGAATGATGCATCCCTGATACTCCTTTTTAATCATTCCAGCTAGTAAAGAGCCTCGTGGTGAGGCGTTTTCCAAGTTGAGAGTGTTGCTCGTCAACTGTGCCCCTCAGGTTGGCCTTCACTCTAACCTAGTCCTCATGTCATCTAAGGGAAGTTGCATGCACCCCTTACGGCCGAGGCAGCATAGCCGCCAAGGTATGGTTTGGAGGAAGTAATCATTACAAGATTCCCACAGAACGTAGCCAGGGAGGCTTTCAAGTATAACATGGTCATTATGACAAGGGGAGTACGTAGCCAGGGTGGCTTTCATCGATACGTGGCCTGGGAGGCCCATAAACAAAGATATAGTGTTATGGTACTGTTCCTGTCCCAATCCTCTGTATGATATCTCCTTTTTAATCTTTCCAGTTATCTGTAAGGGATCATATAGTACTCAGCTGTTTGTACCTCTTTGGCATGGGCTGCATGGTCTCAACTGGAAATAAACTAAAACTGGAAGTGCAAATATGCAACTAAAAAAAAAGCCAGTAACAGGAGGTCCTCAGGTCCTCATTTTAATTCAGATGATGACTTTCAAGCCCCATCCCTTAACCTCAAACTCCAAGTTACACAGGAACGCAAACACATTCAAGGGATTAGTGTCATGAAGTGGGAGTTCAAAGCAGCCGAGAGCCCCAATAAGTTCCCAATAATGCCCACTAGAGGGGGAGATCCTGTTAAAAACCCCAGATACACAATAAAAGGTCCTTGTAGAATCTTTATAAAAATAAAAAGGAGTATTTCCACAAACTGCCTGGAGGCACAGAACAAAGATCTATGGATTACAAAAGTCAAAATGGAATTGCATGTAAAGGCAATCCAAAGCAAACAAGTCCCAAAACGGATGTCTGAGAGGCAAAGTGGTCAAAATTCAGAAAATTCACAAAATGCACAGCAAAAGGCACAAGAACTCACCAACTCCAGAGCACACCTACAGTGAACCACCAGGAACTGTAGGTGGGCCCTCCAGACTTATAGGATGGAAGGCTGTTCCCAGCAGTGACTGGGAGATGGGCCCACCCACAACACGCATGGAACATAACACAGGCAAAGAAAATACAGCAGATAATTAACAAAGGTGGCATTAACATAAATACATGGCTCAACAAAGAACAAAAAGGTCATCAAAAGCAAGACTTCAAACCAAGGCTACAGGGTTAACCCTCACAGATATAACAGATAGAGAACACCACAGGGCCAGTAGGTCCCGGCCCACAACTGGAACCAGGCTTTAGTTGCACCTGGCATAAAGTGTTTTGTCTTGGTAGAGTCCTATTTCACTCTACTTTCTCCATTTGTTTTCTTTATTATGTAGACTTTATCAAAATGCCTCAGAGCCCCTAGACTTGCCACTGTTTATAAGGTATTGTACTTTATAACTTCTCCCCAAATTCCCTTCTACATTTATAACCTCAGGCAATTATACAGGGTAAAAGGCCAAGCAGGAGTTAAGTTACAACTTAATAATGTTAATCAATACACCACACCTGGAAGTGCTGCCAAAAGAAGCTCGTTGGACACCCAGAATCCTACTGGGTGTCCTATAAAAGGAGCCAGCGACCACTACTCAGGGAGCCAGAGTCGGGAGGAGGTGAATGAAGCTTTCCAGGAGAGGAGTGGAAACAGAGAAGAGAAAGAGAAGGGAAGAAAAGGACTGGGTTTTGGTGTTGTTTATTTGTGTTGTGCTGCTGTGGGGAGCAAGAAAAGCGCTTCCCATGTGAATAAACGGGTGTTGTGTGGCAAACTCGTGTCTCTTCCTGTCTGTATCATATTAGGGCAGTTGTGCATGGCCCTGGGTTTCCACACAGCCAACTTTAGACCAATAGAATTCCAGTAATCTCATCTCCTAGTTGCTGGCTTACAGGGTCTTTCCTGTGTATTCCATGTCTACAATGATCTGTGTAAATGTAGGATGTCTGGAAATGCGAGGCAAGAAATGTTGAACACATTATTAAAACAGATACTTTTTTTTCATGCTGTAGTAATAATGACAAAATGCTGACATGAAGTGTAAAATGTGTGAAGAATAAATTCAAAATATCAAATAAACACTTTCACAAAAGGTATAGCAAAACAAGTGCACTTTTATTCAAGAATATAACCGAAGAAAAAGAAATGATTCAATTTACATGTTACTGGCAAAGTGTAAAAACTGAAGCCTGACTCTCAATCGATATGAAACAGACGCGTCCACTTGACTGGTGCAGAGGTATGAACTGTTGCCTCATAATCTTTAGGTTGCAGGTTCGATCCCAGGTCCTCCTCGCAGTTACCATTTTGAGTAGTGAGCTGCTATCATTGTTATTATTGCAGTATATAATAAAAACATACATTTGATTTAGGTCTGTAACAGCCAGTGTAAATTTATTGTGCTTGTAAAAGTTGGCGCTGAAGGGATAAAAGCAGATACACAAACGCAGCTCAATTGTTTCTTCTTGGTGTCTTGTTGAGCAAACAGACAGTACAGTGTCTATGGTGGATGTTACTTTTCCTCACACACAGACATTCACATCAACATGTCATTTGAATGATTTTTTTATTCAAGAATCCAAGAAATAGAACTGAATAAGAAAATCGTTCAAATTCAGTTTTATTTAAGAATCCACAAATAAAACAGAAATAAAAAATTGTTCAAATGACATGTTGATCTGAATGTCTGTATGAGAGGAAAAGTAACATCTTTTACGAGATTAAATTTACACAGGATGTTACAGACTTATATCAAATGTATGTTTTTGTTATAATAATAATAGCAGCTCACTACTCAAAGCGCTAAACACAGAGAAGACACAGGATTTGAACATATTACCTCACCATTACTAAATGGTAGCTTATCCACTGCACCATATATGCAGACACTTGTCAGATCAGCTTTACCACTGTGACAAATGGTTGAAAATGAAACATGCAAACACACACGTATGCGAACGTCTTTTAATTTGTACTGACTGATAATTGGGCTACAGCAACATGTCAGTTGAGCAATTTCTTTTTCTTTGGTTTTATTCTTGAATAAAAGCATACTTATTTTCTTACACCTTTTGTGAAAGTGTTTCTTGGATATTTGGGCTTCACACATCTTACACTTCACGTCCAAATTATGTTACTAATATTAATAATATTACTATAACATAGGAAAACATTTTAGCTGTGTGTACAGCATTTGTTTCCTCGCATTTTCTCTGTCATTCTGTATTTACACAGATCGTTGTAGACACAGAACACACATGAAATGTAAGTATTTCAAATTACGATATTTCATCACCTATTCTTACAAATGCATTGCCAGATAAACACTTCAACACAGACTTAAACTGTGAGGACTTCAGCAGAGTGATGCCTTCATCTGACTTAATGGGGGTTGGGGGGGTGTAGCAGGCTGTGTTCTGCTAATCTACACATTTACTAAACAAAAGTGGGCTGTCAGGGCAGTGATAAGGAGGTATGAGCTTCTTGCTTTGTGTTAGGAAAATTTAAGGAGGTTAGGGACAATGAAAAAAATCATAAGCTTCAGGGACTCTAGTGTTAATCTATTCAGTCTTCGATTTGTTAAATCCATTTACTTGAGCCCAGTGCTACATGGTTGGGAGGGTTCAAAACGGGGCATCGCCCCTCTGCTGAACTGTCTTGCCATTTTTTAACATTTTCACATATTTAAATTCCATCCATCCATCCATCCATTTTCCAACCCGCTGAATCCGAACACAGGGTCACGGGGGTCTGCTGGAGCCAATCCCAGCCAACACAGGGCACAAGGCAGGAACCAATCCTGGGCAGGGTGCCAACCCACTGCAGGACACACACAAACACACCCACACACCAAGCACACACTAGGGCCAATTTAGAATCTCCAATCCACCTAACCTGCATGTCTTTGAACTGTGGGAGGAAACCGGAGCGCCCGGAGGAAACCCACGCAGACACAGGGAGAACCTGCAAACTCCATGCAGGGAGGACCCGGGAAGCAAACCCGGGTCTCCTAACGGCGAGGCAGCAGCACTACCACTGCGCCACCATGCCGCCCCATATTTAAATTGTGATGTGTAAATTCAGCACAGTGCAAGTGCTACTTCACACCGACTTTGTTTAGTAAGTCAAAGCTGCAACAAGGAATAAATGGCAGCTTTTGTAATTTTGGAACAGTCTTCTGTGGTAGTTTCCCAGTTTTCATTTGTCACTTTTGATTTTATTGTCATTTTAAATCTGCATTATTTATTTAGTATGTGAATTGAGCTTTAATTCACAGATGAATATTTCATGTGTATCACATTTATCTTACACTATCATTTATAGATACTGTAGCAACTCCGATCTTTAAGGAAACAGGCAGGCCAGAAACTGCAGGGGTGCAGAGCCATGAATGCTGGAATGAAGCTAAAGGAGCCAAGTTGAGCAGCTGTTGTTTTGACTGGAAAAGAATTTTAAGACGCAGAGCGCTCTGCCGACGGCCCGTAAAGACGCGACTCCCCTGAGGAGGTGTCACCTGTGGCTCAGAGTGGGAGTCAATCTGGGTAACCATCACAAAACAGCAAACATACAGACCTTCCATTTACTGTTGCTTGTGTGTGCGTTTGTGTGTGTGTGTGTGTCTGTCAGTGTCAGTGTCAGTCCTTCCTCCACCACACATCAGATTCCTTTAATACACTGAATCAATTAAGGAGGGTGAATGTTGGAATACAGCCATATTATATTTCATTTTAGCAAAGGTTATTAACAGTATAATGAAAAATGATTAATTAAATAATCTAACTGATTTTTCAATGCTGATTTTAACTGGTGAGCATTAACTGTTTGGGACTGAAAGTAAGGCTTCACTTGGGTAGCAGCTGCACTGCTACCATCAGAATTTCAAGTGCCGCCTTTCAGGAGTTTTCCTTGATGCCGACTCTGCATTTATTCCAAGTCAATCAATGACAGGCAGCGCCAGCCTAGTCCCAAGTGTGTGAACTCCTGGCAGTTCAGGTAGACTTTCAAGCAGATAGGAGGGTTGATTCTAATTACTATCAAATATTTATCCAACATAATGCTTTGTGCAAATACCAGGTAAATACCCTGTCGTCACTTCTTTAATGGTTTAATACAACATATGGTAATATTAATTAGTAATGATTCTCTTCTGTGCTGTCCAACTGACACTCAACAAGTTTGATGGTACAGTCACAAATATGTGATGTTAAAGATTTGCCAGGTTTATAATCTAGTCCAGTATTTCCCAACCTTTTTTATGTCATGGCACAGTTTTTGTAAGTAAAAACATCCCAAGGCACACCACTCTTTTACTAACCAGAAACACATTATATCTCATACACGTGCTCAACTGCCTGAAGTGATAGGACTACTGGAGGAGTCAGTAAAAGTGCAGCTCTGAGATCAGCCTTCGCAGACACGGCACTTAGTGAGCACTTTGGGTGCATCTCCCAGCTGCTTCACCCCTTTGCCAGCCCCTGTCTGTCTCAGAGGCCCACTATGTATCAGCCCTGTGAGACTTGCTGGCGACTACATACCCAGGCAGATGGACTCTAGCAGCTTGGAAACGCGTCCAAAGTACTCTAAGTGCTGCGTCTGCAACATAGTGATTGTGCAGCTATTTTTATGCCATCTTCTCCAGGTAATCCTATCCTCCTCAGACATTTCTCGACCACCTGAGAAGCTTGTCCCTCTTAGGTGCACTGCACTATTATTTCCACGGTATACCTGGGCAGCTGTCACAGCGCACCCATGTACCATGGCTGCACAAGGCAATGACAAGGTTAATTTTTTATTTTGTCTGAGAACAAACATTGCGTTACACACCAAGAATCCGGCAAAGCCTGCTTGTTCTATTTCTAAACGTTTTGCGTTTATTGCATTTCTTGTTATCTAGTAGACTGTGCCTTTAATTGTACCCTGGAAGACTTTGATAGCTCCTGCTCATTTATATAAAACTTTCTACTTAATTAATTTTGTTCACTTGGTAATAAAATTGTTTTCTTTAACATACTGAATTATGACAGAAGGCAATTTTCACACCCTATTATTCCTAATCAGTTTCATACAATGGAGTACAAACTATACATCTGTAATTAGCGGAAGCTTCTCGGCTTTCTCTTTTTGTTTTTTAATAAATGCAGCCAAGGAAAATCATTTCTCTCATCTCCAGATTTGTTTCATGCAGATGCCTTAAGCCTAAAGTGATTTCCAAGCGTGAAAGCCACTCATTTTAGAGCTGGTGGTCCTTGGGGTGACAGGCAGCTCTGCGGCCTCCTGCCTTACATTTCTTTTGTTATGCAGTTGAGCTTTGAATTAGAGAGACAAAAAAACCTCATGAAGCACCGGGTTGGTGAGACATACCTCTCCTGAACTCTGTGCTACTATCTGAATGTCCACTCCAGGGCTTGTCTTTCTTCGTACATCAGCTTGGTTTATTTTCTAGGTTAAATACTTTTTCCCCCCATTGTAACCCACATTGCGGAACTGGAGAAAGCATTTGACAGGGTGCCTCGAGAGGAGCTATGGTATTGTATGAGGAAGTCGGGAGTGGCAGAGAAGTACGAAAGAGTTGTACAGGATATGTACGAGGGAAGTGTGACTGTGGTGAGGTCTGCGGTAGGAGTGATCGGCTCTGATCCCTTTCTTATTTGCAACGGTGATGGACAGGTTGACAGACGAGATTAGACAGGAGTCCCCGTGGACTATGATGTTTGCTGCTGACATTGTGCTCTGTAGCGATAGTAGTTGAGCAGGTTGAGGAGACCCTGGAGAGGTAGAGATATGCTCTAGAGAGGAGAGGAATGAAGGTCAGTAGGAAAAAGACAGAATGCATGTGTGTAAATGAGAGGGAGGTCAGTGGAATGGTGAGGATGCAGGGAGTACAGTTTGCGAAGGTGGATGAGTTGAAATATTTGGGATCAACAATACAGAGTAATGGGGATTAAGGAAGAGATGTGAAAAAGAGAGTGCAGGCAGGGTGGAATGGGTGGAGAAGAGTGTCAGCAGTAATTTGTGACAGACGGGTATCAGCAAGAGTGAAAGGGAAGGTCTACAGGACGGTAGTGAGACCAGCTATGTTACATGGGTTGGAGATGGTGGCACTGACCAGAAAGCAGGAGACAGAGCTGGAGGTGGGTGAGTTAAAAATGCTAAGATTTGCATTGGGTGTGATGAGGATTGATAGGATTAGAAATGAGTACATTAGAGGGTCAGCTCAAGTTGGACAGTTGGGAGACAAAGTCAGAGAGGTGAGATTGCGCTGGTTTGGACATGTGCACATGTGCAGAGGAGAGATGCAGGGTATATTGGGAGAAGGATGCTAAGGATAGAGCTACCAGGGAAGAGGGAAAGAGGAAGGCCAAAGAGAAGGTTTATGGATGTGGTGAGAGAGGACATGCAGGTGATGGGTGTAACAGAACAAGATGCAGAGGACAGAAAGATATGGAAGAAGATGATCCGCTGTGGCAACCCCTAACGGGAGCAGCCGGAAGAAGAAGAAGAAGAAGAAGTAACCTGCCCACTACTTTGTGTTGGGTCATAAGTGTCCCTGGCCCCTTAATCCAGCACCTGGCACTCTTTATTTTATTTATAAACTTGAGATCAGTGCGAGCTTGTGCAAGATTCACTTTGGTTCACGTTGTTGCCTTCTGTGTACTCAATGTGGAAAATAGGTGTGACCTTGAACCATTACTTAAATCAGAATGAACACCAGGAAGGCAAACTACAACAAAGAAGTGGTGGTCTTTATTACAATTAAACACACAAAGGAAGGGGGTGGACAGAAAGAACAGCACAAATACACAAAAAGAGACTTGCTTCATGGGTCTCATGTTCTGTCTATAAAGTGATCTGGTTGGCCCACTTTCCACCTCAGTGTTATACCCAGCACTCCTCTGTCTCACCTCCTGATCCTTTATGTTTTGCTCCTCTTTCTCCCACCATTTCTGCTCCCAACATCTTGGTCACTGCCCTTCTGGGTTCAATCCAGGATTTACTTTCAGAGTTGGGACTGCATTCTGGAAACCTTCAGCAACGTTACCCAAGGATTCCTCAGAGTGACTCCAGGTGTTCCTGTGGACCATTTCTATAGTCTGTGGCCACTAATTTTAATTACTTCTGTTAGAACGGTTGGGTTGAATCTTTCCATCAGTCTGCCACAAGTAGGTGATAAACGTAAGAGTGGAAATGTTTGATTGTAGAAATTTAATCATATTATTGAAGACCTCTGACCTAAAGGACATTCCTTGAATCTCTTTAAGAAAGCTAACATGGGATATAACATCCTGTTCATGCAAATCCCATGTAGACTGGCTGTCCTAATATGTGTCAGAAATCACACGTACTACAAAGCATCCCTTATGTTATTTGTCGTCCCCATCATTTGACATATAGCACTCTCTTCGGCCTGCAATCACAGGCCCACCCTGGGCAGAGTGCCTTCAAGCATTCACCCCCTTGGATGTTTTCACATTTTATTATCACAATGGATTTCATTTGGCTATTTTGACATTGATCAACAAAAAAAAAACTCTTGAATGCCAAAGTGAAAGCAGATCTCTGAAAAGTGGTCTAAATTAATTACAATTATAAATACAATAAACCTAAAAGACCCAAATCATCACTGGTGCAACCAATTGGTTTTACAGGTCACATAATTAGTTAAATGGAGATCACCTGTCTGGGGTTTCAATTGATTGGAGCAGAGATGCACTTGATCTGAAAAGTCGAGCCTGTGGTGAGTCAGTATGGTGGCCTAACCTACACAATGAAGACAAAAGAACACCCCAAAGAACTCTGTGAGAAGGCAGTTGCAAAGCACAGTTCAGGGGATGGAGACAAGAAAATCTCCAAGTCACTGAATATCTTTTGGAGTCCAGTTAAACCAGTCATGAAGAAATGGAAAGAGTATGTCACAGTAGTAAACATTTCTAGAGCAGGCCATCCACAAAACTGAGTGATCGTGCAAACGAAGATGAGTGAGGGAGGCCACCAAGAGACTTATTAGATCTCTGTAGGCTACAGTCGGTAGGATTGGAGATGCTGTGCAGACAACGACTGTTTACCCAGTGCTTCACCAGTCGCAGTTTTATTGGAGGGGGGCAAAGAGAAAGCCTCTGTTAAAAAATGATACATAACCTCTCAGCTAGAGTTTGCTCGAAGGTACATGGGAGACTCTGAAATCAGCTGAAAAAAGACCAACATTGAGCCCTTTGGCCCTCAGACTCAGCGCTATGTTTGAACGCTGCTCACTACCAAAAACACACCATCCCCACCAGGAAGAATGGTGGGGTCAAAATCATGATGTGGGGATGCAGACCCTGGATGGCTTGTGAGGGTAAAGTCAATGCAACAAAATGCAGTCTGATTGCAGCCTGCAAGAAACCTGCACCTTTGGAAAAGATTTATTTTCCAACAAGACAACAACCTCAAGCTTCAGGCCAAAGCTTCACAGGAATGGTGCATAAACAGCATTAATGTCCTGGACTGGCCAAGTCAGAGTCAACATCTCAATCTAACTGAGAATTTGTGGTTGGACTTTAAAAAATGGCTGTTCACTCTCGATCTCCATGCAGCCCAACAGAGCTTTTACAGTTCTGCAAAGAAAAATTGGGAAAAATGGCAATGTGTAGAGATGTGCAAAGCTGATAGAGACCTGTGCACACTGGCTCACGGCTGTCATGGCTGCCAAAGGTGCATCTACTAGATACTGACTTGAAGGGGTGAGTACTTCTACAAGCAATCATTTTGTGTTTTATATTTGTCATTCATTTAGAATTTAGGTCTTTTTCTATTATCAGTGTCAAAAAGCCAAATTAAATTTGCTGTGTGCTGTATAACAATAAAATATGACAACGTACAAGAGGGTGAATACTTTTTATAGTCCCTGTATCATTAGATGTTGCATTTTGCTGAAATGTTTCCAAGTAACCAGCTAACATGCTTTATGTTGTATAGCACCTTTCTATACTGAATACACTTTATTTGCACACTGGTATTAAGGTTTCTGTGTTACTGTTGAGCAACCAGCAGAATGAATGGCATATGCAGTGCTGAAGTGGGTGCTCTCAAATGCCAGAGAACAAAAGCCGGCCTTGACAGTGCAATTGATCTGTAACACTGAACACTGTAACACATGGTATATGTCCATAAAACTGTAACAAGCAGAAGCGTTTTTCTGCAGAATGTGATCAATAGTAGTTCAGTTACATGTGTCAGTGGCAGCACTGCGGCTGGGTGCAGGATTCTTGAAGCACCTTTGTCTGAGTTTCTGTAATAGTTTGTCATTTCTCCTGCATAAATTTCCTTTACTCTTATCAAACGTGTAATGGATCAGCAGGTAGGAGTAAGCCTGTTATTTGACTCTCAATGACAAGTCCACCATCTCGTTCAAGCTGCTGGGAATTTCCTGCGGCTCTGATTCACAATATAGAAAGCACAGAAGTGCCTTTGCACTCCGACGGCTGAATGAACATTAGTTTGGCTCAGTGGGCTTCACATTATTGTGGGGCTTCTGCAATTTCTCTCTGTATAAACCTTTATTGTGAATGTGACTGTAAAAAGGGGCACACACAATTAAAAACATGCAATGTCGACAGAATATAACTGATTAACACGTACTAAGAAATCCCGAGAAGGTATGCTGTGGAGACACGGGGGGGACACGCTGCCCACCCCCTGTCTCATCATGACTGGCCTGCCACCACATCTACAGCATTTTCTCGTGATTTGCAGCTGTTTTAAATATTTCCTGACCTATAATGTCAAATCAAAATGTCACCAGTATTGCTAGTAATTTGTATACTGTATATAATGGAGCAATTTTCTCTTGAAACAGTCCTTTGCAATTCAGTAGAGGTTTTTATGGCCTTTTGCTGAGCACCAGCCATTTTAATTTACTCCCAGCTCATTTTTCTTTATCAACATTATCTCAGAAGCCACCAGAATTTACGCTGTATGTGCTCGAAGGCTTGAATTTTACACATAAATTAATCAATTTTGTTATGCATTCAAAACATGAACAGAGTAGCAAATTGTCCCAGGCAATGTGGAGAAAGCTTCTATGATTCTTAGTTGTTTTTTTGTGAATTACCTACAGCACTTTGTTTTTGTTTTTAATAAAATAACCAATACTTTTTCCAAGTAAGTGGTTTGTGAAATAACTAGTCATTGTATAAAATATCCAAGTCATCCACACATCCATTAACTAACCCAGTTGATCCAGCTCAGGGTTGTGCGGCCCATGCTTCGTCAGAAAGGGACAGCCAGGAGTTGCCAGTTGACCTGACCTCTTTAGACTGTGGGAAATAAATAATACATCTCTCTATTATAATAAAAAAAATCTTGGGTCGATATGTGATCTTCTCGGAAGACACTTTAACGTCATGCGAGACAAGGCAGTGAGACAAAAGGACAGCTGCTGTACAGGCTTTTAACACTAGAATTACCAGAGCCTACGAGAAAACTCGTAAATCCGGCCCACCTTAAATCTGTTTGCACCTCTCCGTCAGCGTCTTTTGTCCTGTAAATGTGCCGATTAAGACAAGCAGCAAGCAGCCAGCTATTCCATCCCCCACCATCGCAGAATGTTCACTAAGTTCTCCCAGCTCATGCCTTGTTTGATTATCTGGGAGTGAGTGAACTGCTGGAGTTTTAGAGTGGAAATAATATATCGTTATTTGGAACACATGCATTTCATGTGTGTTCTGTTCCTACAGTAATCTGTGTAAACACATTGTTAAAACAGAAACTTTTTCATATTTTAGTAATAAATGTTACAAAATGTAGGCATAAACTATAGAATATGTGAAGCCTGAAGTCCAAAGATCAAATAAACACTTTCATAAAAGGTTCAAGGATGATACAACAGCTTCTGTGGCGTAGCAGTAAGATTTGCTGACTTAAAATCAAGGGGCCACCGGTTCAATCCCCACTGCCTCCTATATTTGTCATTTTCAGTAGTGAGCTGCTCTTATTGTTAATATTATACAGTACACACATACATTATGTAACACACCGTGTACAATTATAGTATTGTACTTGTAAAAGTTACTTTTTTTTTCACTTTTATTCTCTCACGATCACAATACATCAATATGATCTGACGCTGTTAGTTTTTATTTGAAACTGGGAATAACTGTAGATGTGAGTAATGTTTTGAGGCAATGGAACTGGACATTCTCTGATCTGGGGGGATAAAAGCTGACACACAAACGCTGGTGAATCTGCCTTCTTCGTTTCTCACTGTCACATTTTTTTTTTATTCAGTTTTATTGAGTGTTCCTGCTCACGCAGAATTAGTATGCACTTTATGGCCTATGATGTCAAAAAAAAAAAAAAAAACACAGACGTAGGCATATGTGACATTTTGAAGAAATCATTTTATGACATGAGTAGTACCAATCACAAAACGTCATCGCACTAATGCAATATTATTTGAAAACGAACAGCGTCAGATTGGGTGTGAATTTACGCTGGCGCTGCTACTTAGAGTCAGATCAGGAGAGGTGGTGGGGGGGGGTGTTTAGAGCGTGATCATCATCTTATCTATACTAATAAACGGCAAAGCCCTCACTCACTGACTCACTGACTGACTGACTGACTGACTCATCACTAATTCTCCAACTTCCCGTGTAGGTAGAAGGCTGAAATTTGGCAGGCTTATTCCTTACAGCTTCCTTACAAAAGTTGGGCAGGTTTCATTTCGAAATTCTACGCGTAATGGTCATAACTGGAAGCTGTTTTTCTCCATTTACTGTAATGGAGATGAGCGTGAAACCCGTGGGGGCGGAGTTTCGTGTGACATCATCACGCCTTCCACGTAATCACGCAGTAGGTAGAAAACCAGGAAGAGGCCCAAAAAGCGCTGAAGAAAACATGCATTATATAATTGAGAAGGCAGCGAAACAATAAGAAGCGAGCGAGTGACATATACAACCATATTCATGAGTTCTGCTACTTCGGAAACAAAGCACGATGTAAACCTACACTTTAAATTAAGTTCATAGACAGGCTGCCGCTAGCGTTTGTAATTTACTGCCTGCCCATATAAGGCCGTCTGTCAGCGGCAATCCAATAGAAACACTGCCACGGGTAAATATTCACGGGTGAAGGACTGTGCTTATGCAGAGGAAGATGAGATGGTCAGGGTGGTGTTTGGCACAAACTCAGCGAAACTGCGAGAGAAAGTTTTAAGTGTCGGGACTTAGGAAACATTAAATACAGCCATGGACATAGCACGAGATGGCACCAGCACAGCTGGGAAACTTCGATGCATGTAAACCGAGCGGCTCACGTGAACTGACGCAGTGCACTGACAAAAAGCAACAGTTCCAAAGAGCGCTGAACAAAAACCGAATTACACAATTGAAAAGGCAGCAAAAAAATATGAAGCGTCTGATACATACAAGCATATTATTCATAACTGCAGCTACTGCAGAAACAAAGCACACGGTGGAAAAAGTGAATGTCCCGCTAAAGGAAGACAGTGTTAAAAAAAAACCCCGTGCATGCAGTGTGTCAGGTCTCAGATAAAGAAGAAGACGAGCTGTTTATTGATGCAGTAAGAAACAAATCTTTTTCATAGCTTCTTTAACACACTACGTCTCCGCTGCGATACGCGGGTATATATATATGTATATATATACCCCGATCTACATACTCGAATAATGAATACTTTATTCGCAATCAATGATTGTTTTGGTAAAGCCATACTCAGTGTATTCATTAGATGAACGGTAAAAAAGTAAGAGCGAGGGGAGGGTCACTTATTGAGGCATGCAGGCAAAACCACAATAGCACGCGGGCTCGATGTACGAAAAAATATATCTTTTCAAGTTCTATTTAGTCCATATGTGTCAAACTCAAGGGCCACGGGCCACATCCGGCCCGGCGTGTAATTATATCCGGCCCGCGAGATCATTTTATATACTGTATTATTGTTATTAATGGCCCGGGTATATGAAGCGCTGGTAACACAATAAACTACAGATCCCATAATGCAGCGCTTCAGCTGCCTTGCCGAACACTTACCGCGTTAATCAAGTCTAGCTTGCAAGTTATTGCGAAGCTAGCCCACACGATGCTTAAGAGAAAAGTTGATTCTGAAAATAGAGCCTTTAAAAACCGATGGGAGGCTGAGTATATGTTTACTGACATTGCCGTTAAACCCGTGTGTCTCATTTGTGGAGCTAATGTGGCTGTAATTACAGAATTTAATCTAAGACGGCACTATGAGACAAAACATCACGGTAACCTGAAAGACCTGAATGCAATGCAGAAGATACAGAAAGCAGAAGAATTAAATAAGAATCTGACACTTCAGCGGACGTTTTTACCCGTGCACAATCACAAAGTGATTTCAAGTGAAGCTGCTTTTATGGGAGACACAAATGCACCAGTGCAACTTGCCCCACTTTCCCTGTTGCCAAGTAATGTTGAACCAAGTCGTCACTACGGTGTTCCCAAATACGCACTTTGCTGATAAACTGAGCGCACGGCGCTTTAGTGACTTTGAAGAACAAAAAAAGTCCGTCTACATGCGGCTCGAACCTTGTGCATGTTTGGTAGCACATATCTGTGTGAGAAGCTCTTCTCAGTGATAAAGACTAACAAAACAGCACACAGGAGTCGCCTCACTGATGAGCACCTGCAGTCCATCCTGAGAATCTCCACAACACAGAACCTCACACCAAACATAAACGAACTTGT